>JARJEI010000006.1:4807500-6007500 GCA_029955415.1 Lottia scabra | reverse complement strand
GCAGTGCATATAAAAGATCTCTCGAGTGTTGGAATACATGATGTGTACAATAATATAGATATAAATGAGGTATACAATAATATAGATATAAATGAGGTATACAATAATATAGATATAAATGAGGTATACAATAATATAGATATAAATGAGATATACAATAATATAGATATAAATGAGGTATACAATAATATAGATATAAATGAGGTATACAATAATATAGATATAAATGAGGTATACAATAATAAAGATATAAATGAGGTTTACAATAATATAGATATAAATGAGGTATACAATGATATAGATATAAATGAGGTATACAATAATATAGATATAAATGAGGTATAGAATAATATAAATATAAATGAGGTATACAATAATATAGATATAAATGAGGTATACAATAATATAGATATAAATGAGGTATAGAATAATATAAATATAAATGAGGTATACAATAATATATATACAAATGAGGTATACAATAATATAGATATAAATGAGGTTTACAATAATATAGATATAAATGAGGTATACAATGATATAGATATAAATGAGGTATAGAATAATATAAATATAAATGAGGTATACAATAATATAGATATAAATGAGGTATACAATAATATAGATACAAATGAGGTATACAATAATAATATAGATACAAATGCGGTATACAATAATATAGATATAAATGAGGTATATAATAATATAGATATAAATGAGGTATACAATAATAATATAGATATAAATGAGGTATATAATAATATAGATATAAATGAGGTATACAATAATATAGATATAAATGAGGTATATAATAATATAGATATAAATGAGGTATACAATAATAATATAGATATAAATGAGGTATATAATAATATAGATATAAATGAGGCATACAATAACAATATAGATATAAATGAGGTATACAATAATATAGATATAAATGAGGTATATAATAATACAGATATAAATGAGGTATACAACAATATAGATATAAATGAGGTATACAATAATATAGATATGAATGAGGTTTACAATAATATAGATATAAATGAGGTATACAATAATATAGATATAAATGAGGTATACAATAATATAGATATAAATGAGGTATACAATAATATAGATATAAATGAGGTATACAATAATATAGATATAAATGAGGTATACAATAATATAGATATAAATGAGGTATACAACAATATAGATATAAATGAGGTATACAATAATATAGATATAAATGAGGTATACAATAATATAGATATAAATGAGGTATACAATAATATAGATATAAATGAGGTATACAATAATATAGATATAAATGAGGTATACAATAATATAGATATAAATGAGGTATACAATAATATAGATAGGTATACAACAATATAGATGGGTATACAACAATATAGATATAAAGGAGGTATACAATAATATAGATACAAATGAGGTATACAATAATATAGATACAAATGAGGTATACAATAATAATATAGATATGAATGAGGTATACAATAATATAGATATAAATGAGGTATACAATAATATAGATACAAATGAGGTATACAATAATAATATAGATATAAATGCGGTATACAATAATATAGATATAAATGAGGTATATAATAATATAGATATAAATGAGGTATACAATAATAATATAGATATAAATGAGGTATATAATAATATAGATATAAATCAGGCATACAATAACAATATAGATATAAATGAGGTATACAATAATATAGATATAAATGAGGTATATAATAATACAGATATAAATGAGGTATACAACAATATAGATATAAATGAGGTATACAATAATATAGATATAAATGAGGTATACAATAATATAGATATAAATGAGGTATACAATAATATAGATATAAATGAGGTATACAATAATATAGATATAAATGAGGTATACAACAATATAGATATAAATGAGGTATATAATAATATAGTATAAATGAGGTATATAATAATATAGATATAAATGAGGTATACAATAATAATATAGATATAAATGAGGTATACAATAATAATATAGATATAAATGAGGTATATAATAATATAGATATAAATGAGGTATACAACAATATAGATATAAATGAGGTATACAATAATATAGATATAAATGAGGTATACAATAATATAGATATAAATGAGGTATACAATAATATAGATATAAATGAGGTATATAATAATATAGATATAAATGAGGTATACAATAATAATATAGATATAAATGAGGTATACAATAATATAGATATAAATGAGGTATACAACAATATAGATATAAATGAGGTATACAATAATATAGATATAAATGAGGTATACAATAATGTAGATATAAATGAGGTATATAATAATATAGATATAAATGAGGTATACAACAATATAGATATAAATGAGGTATATAATAATATAGATATAAATGAGGTATACAATAATAATATAGATATAAATGAGGTATACAATAATATAGATATAAATGAGGTATACAATAATATAGATACAAATGAGGTATACAATAATGTAGATATAAATGAGGTATACAATAATATAGATACAAATGAGGTATACAACAATATAGATATAAATGAGGTATACAATAATGTAGATATAAATGAGGTATACAATAATATAGCTATAAATGAGGTATACAATAATATAGATACAAATGAGGTATACAATAATGTAGATATAAATGAGGTATACAATAATATATATACAAATGAGGTATACAATAATGTAGATATAAATGAGGTATACAATAATATAGATATAAATGAGGTATACAATAATATAGATATAAATGAGGTATACAATAATGTAGATATAAATGAGGTATACAATAATATAGATATAAATGAGGTATACAATAATATAGATATAAATGAGGTATACAATAATATAGATATAAATGAGGTATACAATAATATAGATATAAATGAGGTACCGGGTATACAATAATATAGATATAAATGAGGTATACAATAATATAGATATAAATGAGGTATATAGATATAAATGAGGTATACAATAATATAGATATAAATGAGGTATACAATAATAATATAGTTTCACTGTTAAACTAGTGCTAAAAATACTCAATTTTTATGTCAAGTGTCAATGTCATATGCAGTATACATGTAATACGTTCTTGTAGTGAAAGTTTTTTGCATTTACAGATTTGGTTAGAAGGTTTATCTTCTGTGTTTCACTATATATCTTTTGGATTTCAGTATTAACAGTAAAGCACTGGAATGTTATGAAAGATTAAGTGGTGTTTGTCCAGATATGTCAGTTGTTCTGAACTCCAGTAAACAATTACTGAATCAAGTTTGTGGACCAGGTAATTCTATATTCCGTTGTATTTGTCATTTGTTTAGTCAGGCATGAATTGATCTCGTTTGCTTCTCATGATTTTGACCTTTATAGTAGTGGCGGGTGTCGCGCGCGAAGCAGACCATGCTTACTCTTTTCGAAACACCTGATGGTACTTTTCGTATGGGAAGTCCACTACTATATAATTATTGCACTCGATTTTTTCGTGCTCTAGACGGGATTTTTGATTAACGGAATTGTTTTGCTTGTACAGATTTTTATTATCATTAGAATTAAACAAAAAGAATTATTGAGTCCATATGAGATGTTATCTCTTTTTTCATTTACATTACTTCTCTTGAGAAAATTATATTCATGACACATATTTATAGGCCTACACACTAGGTAGACAACTCAAGAGTTATTGCCCTTGCCCCAAAATCTTGAATATGCTATTTCTATCTTTCTATCTTATTTTGATGAAACTTAAAATGGATGTTATTGGACCTCAATCTAAAGGTTTGAGAAAGTTTAGTTTACTTCTGATTAACAGATTTACCATTCGCAATACCATTCGCATGCCATGGTGGGCGTATATGGCTGTGGTTCTCTATCTTTTATTTTTTATTGAAGCATACACCCTGTTGTGCTTGGTTACACCCTTAGAGCTGATAATTTCTCAAAAGTGTATAATATTGTTCTTTATTCTAATTGCAGAGGGAATGCCTGAATGTTTTAGAACTCTACTAGAATGTTTCAATAGTTCCTTACCAATGATTTCTAATCTTCTTCAACATCCATCATCATCATTGTCAAGTGTTGACTCTTGCTCGTAAGTTTATGTTTATTCATCTTCTACTTAGTTTGTTAGTGATGCAGCTCCGTCCGAGGGGGAACCTTGTGTTTGATTATGGTTTTGGACAGGTTGGAGCAGGGTGAGAGTACAGAGACAAGAGTAAAATAAACGTAATCTTTTATGATGAGCCACGTTGAAGATAAACACAGTTGATTGGACAATACGAAGTAAATGGTCTGATGCTCAATAGCGAAATATCTTATTGTTTAACTATTGTCTGTTGTAGAATGATGAATCAAACTACGACCTGTTTAGAGAATTATAACTTTAATGCTTCTGAATGTCCCGCTGTTATACTGAACCAGATAGGAAATATGACAGCCATTTATGACAGGTCTTGTGGTGAGTTGCTTTAGATGTTTCAACATTTTTCTTTTTTGCAGTATTCAAAAGAATATTTTTTTTTTGTAAATTTTATCACAATGATCACTGATAAAGATGTATTGACCTAAAGGCCTATAGTAGAGGCTGAGTCACGCATCAAGCATCCCAGGCTTACTCCTTTTCAAAACACTTCTCACCTAGGAATGATACAATTATATCCCCAGATTTTGTCATGCTCTGTTCAAAATTTTTATTATTCAAAAGAAAGAATCTATATTATATTGCAAAGTGATATTACAATGATCATTGATAACAATATTTTATTCATTCCAAAACATGTGACAGGATGTATTTATTCGATCAAACAATCAGACAATCAAAATAAATAACTCAGGCCTTTGTTAGGTTAGTTACAATGGTAATGGTAAAAGAAAAAAAGAAGGCCTGTCTAATCTTAACAGTAATCTACTTCTAATAAATTGAAATAATATAACACCCAGAGAGTTCTGAATTAGTAAAAATGCTACTGTAGGCTTCCCAGGAACTATTGCTACCAATATATCCACATCCAAGAATACAGGGTGTGCCCAAAATACTGTAATCTAAAGCCATGTAACAGTTACTGTAAAATTACAAATTTTGTAAATTCTTCAATAAATGTTTTAAGTTTTCTGAAACACAGACCATATGTTAAGATTTGAGTGAACTATGAATGTTTTGGTGTATATTTTTAGGTGAAAAAGAAACTTGTGATACCTATAATTGTTATAGTGGTAAATGTTATACAGATGGTTACGGTCAACCAAAATGTTACTGTGAATCGGGTTATTATGGTCCTGCATGTGATGGTATGTATATATATATACTTCAGTGAATGGTTGTATAATATTTCAGTGAATGGTTGTATAATATTTCAGTGCATGTTTTATTGATATTTCAGTGCATGTTTTATTGATATTTCAGTGAATATTTTGTATAATATTTCAGTGAATATGTGTATGATATCTCAGTGAATGTTTGTATAATATTTCAGTGAATGTTTGTATAATATTTCAGGGAATGTTTGTATAATATTTCAGTGAATGTTTGTATAATATTTCAGTGCATGTTTTATTGATATTTCAGTGAATGTTTGTATAATATTTCAGTGAATGTTTGTATAATATTTCAGTGAATGTTTGTATAATATTTCATTGAATTGTTGTATAATATTTCAGTGAATGTTTGTATAATATTTCAGTGAATGTTTAATTCAGTGTATATTTTGTATATTATTTCAGTGAATGTTTGTGATTTTTTCTCTGATAATCCATGTGGAGTTGGTAATTGTACGGGGAAAGTTGAAGTGGGAGAGTTGTGTTTGTGTCCATACTACAGAGAAGGTGTTTTGTGTGAGGTCAATGATTTGGGTAAGACATTTTGACATCCAGTTGATATGAATAAACTATGATATGTAGTTCTAACCAACTTTCACAACCACAATCCGCATTTTTGTAATTCATAACAAAACCCAGGCAAGAAAACTCTTAACTGACAGCATAAAAAAAATCTTGAAATCCATGTTATCAGAATTTAGGCTGGCCTGGTCTTGGACTTTGAAATTTTGTATAATGTTACATACGGATGGTATGTGCTGGTAGCCTCCCCTGACAATTATTTGGCCCTAATATTTGGCTCCCCTAAAATTCCAAGAAACGGCACTGTCAACATGTTGGTAATACATTGGTACAAGCTACTTGTCATAAGGATATGAATAAATGAGTAAATATTTCGAAGTGAAAAGTGGTAGCAGTGGTTAAGTGATAAAATTTCATGTTTATTTTTGTTTTATTATATTTATAGAAACAACCCTTATGGAATGTCCAAAAAGAAGACGATTTGCAAAATATATGTTAGAAATATTAGAAGGTCGACAATCAGCTCCATCAGAATTAAGTGTACCTATTACTGCTGTCTTCTCGGCATTGAACTCTTCCTGGTACCAGTTACCAAACTGTACTGTCGAGGGAGATTATAGTGGTCTGATAGAAGAGTTTAATATCTATAATACAAGTATACGCAACTATTACTGTGTAGATAAATATGGCTATAGATCAGATAGTTCAGTTGGCTATTCCAGACCTCCCAATTGCGATGGTAAATTCTATTTCTTTTAATTTTCAACTTGATTCATTTGGTTTTGTTTCAGTCTCGTTTTTATTTTATTTGAATATGTTTTCTTTCATTTAGCTTCAGAGATTCAAATTCAACATTGTTTTTGTTTTAGTTAAAATTGAATTCCATTTTAATTTTCTAAATTTTATTTTATTTTTCTAAATTTACTTTATATTTTATTCAATTTTATATGAATTTGAAGTGATTTTTTTGATTATTTATTTGCAGCATTAAGTGGTAGAGCATGTGAGTCCTCACCCTGTCAAAATGGTGGAAAATGTCAAGATTACTATCAGGGTGTTACTAGTTATTATACGTGTAATTGTCCACCAGGATACTATGGTAAACAATGTGAAAGTAAGTATACATATGTACTATCTCATTGACTATTTCTCCTATAAACATATTAAAAGTTTGGGGGTCGTGGAGCGGAGGAGGTCCCCCACTTTTTTACTTTTAAATTATTTTTTTTATTCATCAAAATATTTTTGTCATTTTCATAATTATTTTTTTTGTAATTCCAAAATCTAAAAATTGAGTGGCTGCAATCCGAGTAATTTTCACCCAAGAGCCCCCAAATTCCAGAAAAGCTCTGCGGCCCCTGAAGTAATGGCCATGTCCTATTTGACTAAAGAAAATGATTTTTTTTCATTCTTACTAATTCCAATTTCAAATTCAAAGATTTTTGCACCTTCTTAATAAATAAAATATGTTTAGGGAAACTATTATTCTTGAATTTAATTAAATTAACCACTGTTATTGGTCTAATTATAGTTTCAATGTGTGACTCGTTTGAAATGGACCCATGTTCTCTGAATGGTGGTAAATGTGTTGGAGATATCAACAGGGGAAGACTATGCTCATGTCCTGATGGTAGAATGGGGCCACTTTGTGACCAAGTTGGTGATGGTAAGAACTATTTATATACTTCTTTACAATGATTATCTAATTCCTGTTACAATAATACTCAAGAAGAAAATCCAATCATAATAAAAAATATGATATTTATATATCTAAGGAAGTCCAGTTTTTGCAACAAATCTAAGATATTATAGAGATAGTTTTCCCAGAAGTCTAAATGTGCAATTCTAACAATATAAAGGAGATAGTGTTGACAAAAAGTCTAAATAGACAGTAAAGAGATTAATTAAAAACAACTATTATGAATATACTACTCCTTTCTTTAGAACGAAGTAGTATATCCATAATAGTTGTTGTTAATTAATGTTCTACCTACTTCTAAATGTCATTTAAAGATTATAGTAAAGAGATTGTTTGAACAGAGGCAACCATATTGTTCTTGTATGTATATTTTATCTAAACTTTTTATTTACAAATTTCAGACTGGAATAAAACTGATTGCCAAAGACTTCATGAATTGACAGTTGAAATGGAAAGGTTTCTTAACGGATCCAAATCATTGGGATTTTTTAACGCTCGTGACATGATATTGAATTCTGCTAGAAGTATCAATCTAACGTCAATGTTTTTACCAATTTGTGATGAGAAGGGATGGCCTACTAACGTGGAATGTGACGTTCAAATAAAGAACACGTCACAGAAAGCATGTTATTGTGTAAATCAGTGGGGCCAACGTGATTCTGTACCTCATTACAACGGTCTACCAAATTGTACCCGCAACCATACAGGTATTCTTTTTAAATATCTATTTACCTTTTGAGTCTTAAAAGGATTGTAAAGAGGTTTTCTAAACTGTGTATGTGTATCGGGGACACTGATAGCATCAATTTGCACCATTCCAATTTCCATTCCGACGTCTGTGGTTCTTGCAATATTAGCTTAAAAAGAAAAATTAAATCAGTACCATGATTATTTCCTGACTGTTGCATGAAAGACAATTAAAAAAATTGGCACCTTCACACCTGGAAATGACTTTTTATAGAGAATTTGTTGAATTTTACATCCTGAACTGCAAATTCCTGACATTTTCCAGCTAATTTGCTCAAGATCAACAGTTTGATATGGAAGTCCCTGGTTGAATGTTACTGTCATACTCCTAGATCTTTCCAATAAATATTTACATTATGTTAGAATACCACTATTATAACTGTTATATATTATAGGTTCATGTCCACCAGGTATACCAGTTTATGACTGTTTTGAAAATCCTTGTCAAGTTACCAAATGTCAAGATTATCCTTACGCTTACTGCAAGTATGTACTGTTATATTACTTAACTTTCCTCCAGGTTTAAGGTGTACTAAAGATTCCAGTTGTCAGAGTGGCAGCTTTTACAATTTTAAAGTCGCTTAGTATTTATGGAAATGGTTCCTCAAGGATTAAAAATTAATCAAAGAAACTTGTAGGGTCTAGATCTGGGGTTTTATAATAAAGCCTTAATGTGAGCTGCTTTTGGTTGAGTCTGAGAATTGTTATGAAGGACTCACAGTGCTATAGACATTCACAAACTTTATGATAAAAAATTTGATAGTTGGAGGGTCTAAGATGGTTTAGAGGCCACTGACTGTTAATTATTGTGGACAGATTTCACCCTGGGTTGACATTACTATGAAATAATTTATGGAAAACTTCATTAATATTGTTAAGCACATGATGTTTCAACACAGTTTGCATGTGTCATCATCAGATGTTATAAAATATTTGTTTTATTATAGAGCTAACTATTGTGGTGGTTGTAATGCAGAGTTTTATATTAATAATACAAGAGTCAACTGTTCACAACCAGACACAGGTAAGCTCAGATTTCATTATTTATCTTTTAAATTTCACATGATCTAGCTCTCTAGTTATCTTATTATTAAAACTAACTTTAACTTCATTTATTATAATGATTAGAGAACTTTTTACATTGGGTGGTAGATCTTGTGAATACACATATACAAAGTTTAGAAAATCACTTTACAATCCCTTTAACCCATGATGTATTAAAACATAAAATCAAATTTTTACAGGTTTCAGATTGTTGTTAATGATTCTTGTTGTTTTTTTTAGATAACTGTCCACCAGGAGTACCTATAGTCATGTGTTTTGCTGACCCGTGTCGAGTTACCAGTTGTCCTAGATATCCCCAAGCTATGTGCAGGTATTTCACTCAAAACTCCTACTATCAATTCAAAACCCGGAAATATCTGTCAGAATTCACGAAATTGACACCATTTTCCATTTTTTTCTCTAGGACGAGGACCTTATGTTTGAGCTTGCGGTTGCGGCGTACTTTGACTCTACAACCCATGCTGGTTGGTCCCCCTCCAAAATGTTTGACAAATCCACGCCCTTGTTCACAATGTCATATAAACAGGACTCATTCTTTTCATTCTGTAAAGGAATTTTGAAAGGACTCGTATTAAAATAATCAGCCAGGTTAAATTTAAAAATCAATGAAATGTAGACGTGAATCTGTTTATTTTACAAATTTTTTACCAATCAATTATTCATCATCTTAATAAAATAAATATTTTTTTTTTCAGATCTAACTATTGTGGAGGCTGCAATGCAGATTTCTTCATGAACGGAAGGAAAGTCAACTGTACAGAACCTCAACAAGGTAGGTTTGTCTTGTTGTACACCTCTGTTATATTACAACTTATCTTGTTGTACAGCTGTTATTTGATAACTTGTTTTGTTGTATAACTGTGTTATATTATATCTTTGCCTGTTGTACAACTCTGTTATACTATGATTTGGTCTGTTGTACAACTCTGTTATATTATGATTTGGTCTGTTGTACAACTCTGTTATAACTTGTCTTGTTGCCCATTAAGAATGGTAAAAATTGTTCTTAGTTTGTTTAATAGATCAATAGTAGAATAATAAATTATTGTTTTTATAGAACTAAGCTGGGAGCCTCCTAGAATAGTATTCCAATCTAACAGAACAGAATATTTTAAACTTGGAGATAAAGTTATACTGGCTTGTAACACTACTGGCCATAATTTCAGGTTTGTAAATAATTTATCATAGTTTTCATTAGTCAGATTGCCGTTGACTGGGGTAGGTTTTCATACATTTTGTTAGTCATCAGAGATTTCATGAAAGGATGTGGCAGTTTCTTTGCTTTTTGAATCATTTTACGTTTAAAAAAAACCAAAACTATCTAAAGGAATAGATGCTCTGAATCCTCACAATATAAAACATGCTTCTCTATCAGAAGGAAATATATTTCTTATACTGTTTGCTACAGCTTGAACAAAAAAAGGAAAGAAGGCTAATGAGGCTGCCCAAACACATTCAGAAAAGTAGCATTTTAAACACTTTCATTTCATTTATTCACATTTTATGTTTTTTTTTTTTTGTTGTAGTCATGTATGGTATAAGGATGGTGCAAAAGTGGATTATGGATTTCCAGGACAATTAAACTACAACAGAGTACTTCTATTAAGAAATGGATCACTCTTGATTACTGGTACCTCCTTTACTGATGAAGGGCGTTATCAGTGTAAATATGGACCAGTTGTTGGTGATTATATATCACTACAAGAAGCTAGAATAAGATACGAATATAGAGATCACCAGACTGTAAGAGTAATACATGGTAAGGACAATCTTTCTCAATTTCACTGAACACGGTCATGTTAAATAGATTTGTCCTTATAAAATCTTATATCACAAATAGACCTTTTCAAGTGTCGGCCATCTTGAATTTTGAAAGCAAATAAACTATGTCTTGTCACTGCAGTAAAATCATCACCTTGATAACAGACTAATGTAAAGCTTTATAGATTATCAACAAACAAATGCAAGACTATTCTTTTTTATTTGAAAAATATCTTTCTTTTTAGGTGAATCTTTGAAATTAACGTGTAAAGTGGGAAGTTCAACCCCTCCTACTGAAAAAGTTTGGATGGTAGAAAATGTAAATGAGCCACAAAAGGAATTAGTGTTGAATAATAGAGTCACAATGGACTATGAGGGTAATTTGATTTTTTTTAAATTCTTTGATGTTCACATGCAGATGTCTGAATGAAAATTGGATGGTTCACATTCATGAATAAGTGTCCCTGATACAACTACAAAATTCATAAAATAAAAATCATCTGTACAATTGTTTTCACTATGTTTGGATTGGCCTATATAATGGCGTTTCTAGGAACCTTTAGGTGAGGGGCCGAGTTGGGGCCAAATAATTGGGGGGGTGGCTAGGTTGCCAGGTATCCGTATGTAACATTATACGAAATTTCAAAGTGGGGGGCCAAGACCAGGCCAGCCAAAATTCTTGGGGCGCCATGGCCGCTCTGGCTCTCATAGAAACGCCACTGGGCCTATATTTACTTTACATGTATGATATGAAATTTGTTATGAATTGTAGGTAATCTATATTTTGTGAATGTAAAGTTAGAAGATGCTGTAATAGGAAGGAAGTATATTTGTATGGCGTTCAATGAGCCTGCTAGAATGATGTATAGAGCCAACTCCTATACCATTGACATCATTGATAGAACAGGTAAACATATGTTATTTATATAGGGGGTATACAGAGGTAATATGCGTTTCCTTCAGTCCTACTAAAATTATTGGCGCTAAGCAGGGTATGCTAACTCTTCTACTTCTAGACACCTGATACCACTTATCATTATGAAATATTTACTCATTTATTGATATACTTCTTCAAATGACCTTCTACCAATATATTGCCAATGTGTTCGCATGGATTTCAATTTTTGTTTTAGGGTTGGGATCGTTCATGCTTGGTTTTATTATTCCAACTTTTATTTATATTTTGTTAGTTTTGTTCCAATTTTGTTTAAAACTGTTTGAAAGTAGCCAGAACAGAAAGTGAAACTTATAAAATATAAAGATATAAAGTATTGTGTTGACCGTGTGTGAGATGCGTCACAGTGGTTTTATCACTTTAGTTTTACTGTTAAGTTTATTGTAAATTATTTAGGTGGGTACTCTCTTTTGAGAATTAGTTTATATGTAATTCAGTAACATTAGTACTCAGTACTGTATGATATAAAATATAATGATATTTTTCAGTTCCAGCAGCTAAATTCAGTACTAAATTGATGTGGAATACAAGATTTCTAGTTGCTTTACAAGGTGAAGAATTAAGACTAAAATGTATCTTCAGTGGAAGGTAAATGTGTATATCAATAGATCTTTTCTTACATATCTTTTAAACTCATAGATAATAAATTAGTAAAAAATTTGCCTCACTGCACACTGCTTGACCTTCTCAGCTTATTAAATCAATAAACAAGCACATGCTTTATCAGCTTTATCAGCTAAATTTGACTCATTCACTTTCAATTCAATAAAAATACCTATCCTAGAATATAATGTCATTGCTCCCAGATATTATTAATATTCATTCATTTGCTAACACTTCTGATATTATTTTGCTATCAATTTCATGTTGGAATGTCACTGTAAATCAAACATTTCGACAACTTTATCCGAGTTAAAAGGATGAGATTATGTTTTGCAACAATACTAGTCATTTCATAAGATTGACATTAATTAAGTTTCTTATTAAAATTTCAGCCCAGCACCATTTGTGTCGTTTAGAAGACTAAATGATTCGAGAAGAACTGATGTCTCGCCTCAATCTGTGTATTATCACAACGAACTAGTTATTAAGAATGTAACAATGAAAGATGCTGGTGATTACGAATGCTATGCTAATACTGAAGCTAGTTCAATAGTGTCTACACAGAGAATTTTTGTAGGAGTTGCAGGTATGTACATAAATGTTATAAATGGGCAAGAGCGTAAGCTCTGTTCAAAGAATGATTTTGATTGACTGAAATACATTGTTTAAAATATGACGATGTATAAAAGTGAGAACAATAATAATTGATAGCTTGTAATAAATTTCTTAAGTCAAAGTTGTGCAAGTATCCTCCTACAACCCAAATGATATGAACTCAATCCAACATATTTGCAAGCAATTAGTCGGTTACTTTTTAATCCTTTGAACCCTGACATTATTTTGGCTAAAAAGTCATATAGGCCTACCATGAATTCACAGCAATATATTTCTTCAGTGTATTACGTTAATGTTATATGATGTCACTTGAGTGGTTTACCGACTGTCGGGTATATATCACATAAGATTGAGCCGGTATACCGACTTTTAGGGTTGAAAGGGTTAATGCTTATACTGATCAGTAGCCTATATATTTCCAGTCAAGCCCTATTTTGTGGAGCAGTCTAGAGATCAGGTTATACAACCAGGTGGTGTTGCTCTAATACACTGTAAAGCTGAAGGGATACCTAAACCACTTGTTCATTGGTATATTAATGGAACAAGGCTACAAAGTAAGTATTCATTGAGTCTTTTGTTTCATTATCATTATGATTCAATTCCATTTTATTTCAATTGAATATCATTATCATTATGATTCAATTCCATTTAATTTAAATTGAATTTCATTATTATGATTCAATTCCATTGTATTTCAATTGAATTTCATTATTAGAGTTCTATTTCATTTTTTATATTTTATGTCTGATTATCTCTGATACAATTTTAAAAAGAATATTTGCTTGTGGATTAAAATCATGTTGTTATTATTAATAGGTTTTTGTTGTGAAAACTAAAGTTAAGATCAAGTATTATTTTACGTGGTTAAATATCATAATTGTCGTGTTCTGCTATTAGGGGTTAAATAATAGATACAACTATATTCTTAGGACACGATAGATTCTTTTATTAGCCTTTGTACAAGAGAGTCATTCAATTAAGATGGAGACTGACATAACACCACTCACTAGGTCACGTGACTTCCTAGTGTGGAATTTACCGTAAGCATACTAAAAGTTGATACACTACAATCCTCCCTTTCTTAAAAATGTGTTGATCTATAATCTTACACAATAAACATTAACTTTTTCTTAAGTGTATGAACTTTGAATATGCTTTAACTTTAATAAAAATGTCACTTTAATAAACTGTTATTGTCTATAAATTTAATCTATCCGGAGGGCGACGGTGTCTTCTTGGATATCGTCTTTCTACTTGTTGTTCAGCATTATTATTATTTCCACCATTTGGAACGTTAGCTTGTTGATCATCCATACCAGGAATAATAATATCAGAATCATCACCATTTGGATTATCTGACAAATCTGGTTCTAAACTCGAACTCAATAATTGATCAGTATGACGTCGCCAAATGACATCTTTGGAAATTTGAACTTTAAATGAAAATGGACCGTTCTTTTCAACTATTACAGCAGGAATCCATTTCTTCTCTTTTTTCTCCCCCGAATAATTTCTAGCTAAGACAGTTTGTCCAATACTAAATTCACGAACTTTGTTGTGTGAACGGGGTTTTGCTTGATTTTCCTGTTTCTCAATTACATGTTTTCGTAAATCAGGTTTAATTAAATCAAGTCTTGTACGAATAGTTCTACCCATGAACAATTTAGAAGGTGTTTCTCCAGTAGTACTATGTTGAGTCGTACGATAAGTTAGTAAGAATCTTGATAACTTTTGGTCAAGAGTTTCTGCAAATCCCATGGATTTTAATGATTGTTTTAAAGTTTTAACCATATTCTCTGCTAAACCATTTGTTGCAGGATGGTAAGGAGCTGAAGTTTTATGACGTATACCATTCATCTTCATAAATGTTTTAAACTCATCAGATGTAAACTGAGGTCCATTATCACTAACGAGTTGTTCAGGAATACCATTATGGGCAAATACTCGTCTCAATATTTCTATGGTTTTTGAAGATGTGGTAGACTTCATCATAAAAATCTCTGGCCATTTAGAGTGTGCGTCAACCATTATGAAGAACATAGCACCTTGAAATGGACCAGCGAAGTCAACATGTACTCGTTGCCAAGGTTTCTCTGGCCACTCCCATGGATGAAGTTGTACAAGTTGATGGGAATTTTGGATCTGTTGACAATTAGTACATTTCTTTACTAATTCTTCTATCTGATGATCGATACCAGGCCACCAAACGTAACTTCTGGCAAGTGCTTTCATACGTACAATACCACTATGAGTGTCATGTAGTTCTTCTAAAACTTGTTTTCGGAGCTTAGTTGGTAGAATAACTCTATTTCCCCACATAAGACATCCATTCACTACTGATATCTCATTTTTCTTAGAATAATAAGCAGCTAAATCGTTTTTATGTTCTATTAACCACCCCTTCATGGTACATTCATATACTTTCATTAGTACATGATCTTTAATTGTTTCTCGTCGAACAGTTTCACATGTAACTGGTAAACAATTGAACTGAGACAACTGAAATATACCATCAATATCATTGGTACCATTATCCTTTGATATTACCGGCAAACGTGAGAGTCCATCAGCGTTTCCGTGTTTCGTCGTGTTCCTATATTCAATGTCATAGTTAAAACCAGTTAGAAATAATGCATATCTTTGCAAACGAGAAGCTGTCATAGCAGGAATTTCCTTATTAGGATTAAAAATACTTGTCAATGGCTGATGATCAGTTCTCAAAGTAAAACGCCGACCGAAAAGATACATATAAAAACGTTTAACACCCCAGACTAGACCTAAAGCCTCTTTATCAATCTGAGCATATTTACGTTCTGTTTTAGTCAATGATCGAGAAGCGTAAGCAATCGGTCTCTCGGTTTTATCTGGCATGACCTGAGTCAATACACCACCAATACCATAGGGCGAAGCATCACATTCTAGTTTGGTCGGTAGTTTCGGATCATAGTGAGCTAAAACTTTATCTGATGTGATCAATTTCTTCACATGATTAAAGGCAATGTCACATTTTTCTGACCAATTCCACTTCCTTCCCTTTTCCAATAACTGATTTAGTGGTTGTAGAATTGTGGACAAATTTGGTAGAAAATGTTGATAATAATTCACTAATCCGAGAAATGAACGTAACTGTGTAACGGACTCGGGTACAGGAGCTTTAAGTACTGCATCTATTTTATCTTGTGATTTGTGTAGACCCTTTTCACTAATTTCATGTCCACAAAAAGATATTTTATCTTTGAAAAAGTCGCATTTTTCACTGTTTACCCGTAAACCATACCTTTGAAGTCTTTTTAATACTTCCCTTATATTGTTTATGTGATTATCATCGGTTGTACCGGTTATTATCATATCGTCTAATATACATTGAACGTGCGGTAAACCATCTAAAACTTGATCAATGGCTCTTTGCCAAATTGCAGGAGCAGATGCCACTCCAAATATCAGTCTATTATATCTAAAAAGTCCTTTATGAGTATTTATGGTTAAATATTTCTTGGAGTCCTCTTCTACTTCCATATGTAAATAGGCTTGGCGTAAATCTATTTTTGTAAATTTCTGACCTGCCCCAATCGATGCAAATATATCGTCTATACGTGGTAGAGGATATTGTTCTATCATCATCACTGGATTTATAGTACTTTTGAAATCTCCACATATTCTTACATTACCATTGGATTTCAAAACTGGAACAATGGGTGCGGACCATTCACTCCATTCTATTTTCTCCAATATACCATTATTTTGTAATTTTACCAATTCTGCTTCAACTTTTGGTCTCAAAGCATAAGCTAATGGTCTAGCCCTGCAAAACTTTGGTTTACAATCAGGTAATAAATTAATTCTAGCTTTGATATCTTTTAAAGTACCAATACCATCTTGAAATACTTCTGGAAATTCTTCCTTTAACTTTTGTATTAAAGTCTTTTTACTGTCCCCAAACTTTATATGATGTATTTGAGAAACAGCAGTTTTCCAATCAAACTTGAATTTTGAAAGCCAATCTCTACCATATAATGGTGGACTGTCTGTTTTCACAACATATAAAGTCATTAATTCAGTCTTATTTTCATGTGTAACCTGAACTTCAATATATCCCGAGGGTTTAACAGATTGTCCAGTGTAAGTTTTAAATATATCAGAAGAATTTTTCAGTTTTAAATCATTAAAATGTCTTTTATACACTTTATAGGGAATTACTGTAATTGCAGATCCAGTGTCCAATTCCATTTGAATAGGTTGTCCTTCAATTTTAACAGTTACCCATATAATATTGGATTTACTTCCTTCTATTTTGTATATAGATAGCCCTTCAAGAATATCTTCATTATTGTATTCTCCATTACTGTTGTCTTCAGATATTTTCTCTTCTAGTTTATTCACATTCTTCTTGTATCTACTTTTATTTCTAGAATAAGAATGCCTATTATGGTCTGGTTGATTTTGATAAGAGTGTGAACTTTCACCTTTATTTCTGGTACAAACCTTTTCAATGTGTCCAGTTTCTTGGCAATTTCTACACTTTTTATTCTTATAAAAACAATAATGTGACTCATGATTGTTTTTACCACAATGTTTACAATTCACTTTTCTGTCATCTTGCCTATCATTCTTCCTATGAAATTTATGAACATCTTTTTCAGATTTTACTCTTTTCTGTAATTCTGAAGCATTTTCTTTAGCAGTTTCAGCAGCAACAGCAATCTTGATAGCTTTATCAAAGTTTAGATCTTGTTCAGTTAATAGTCTTTTCTGAATACTTTCAGTTTTCAAACCACAAACAAATCTTTCTGTCAAACTTTGGTTTAGATGATCACCAAATTCACAATGAGTTGCTAATTTCTTAATTTCTGCTACATATTCATGAATACTCTCACCTTCACGTTGATCTCTTTTATGGAATCGAAATCTTTCAGCAATTACCAGTGGTTTAGGTGACAAATGATTCTTCAAACATTCTACTATTTCATCAAATGATTTGGTTGAAGGCAATTCAGGTGTCAGTAGGTTCTTCAATAGACCATACGTTTTACAACCTATCAAACTGAGCAATGCTGGGACTTTCTTATCATCTCCGATTTCGTTGGCAAGAAAATATTGTTCTACTCTTTCAATATATGTAGGCCAATCTTCTGCGGTTTCGTCAAATTCGTCTAATTTACCAAGGAACGCCATTTTGATTTTCCGGTCTAAAATCGTGGTCGATCTTCGCCTTGTCTTTTGATATACTAACCTCTATTTCTCTCTTCTGTATACTTTTGACGGCTAAATCCTCGTCGCCAATTGTCGTGTTCTGCTATTAGGGGTTAAATAATAGATACAACTATATTCTTAGGACACGATAGATTCTTTTATTAGCCTTTGTACAAGAGAGTCATTCAATTAAGATGGAGACTGACATAACACCACTCACTAGGTCACGTGACTTCCTAGTGTGGAATTTACCGTAAGCATACTAAAAGTTGATACACTACAATAATCTTCAGTTGAATGTCAGAAATAGTGTATACATATACGTATCCTTTAGAAAATATATCATGTTTCTGTTTCAGATGTAAATAGCTCACTGTACAGACATGGTTTTACTGCTGAAAGAGATAATGAAAACACACTGTTGATCCTGCGTCACATGAGAGTGTACAGAGATCCTCTAGTAGTCCAATGTAATGTTAGTAATGCTCATGGATATCTGTGGAACAACATAGCTTTAAGCTTCATGATGGAAGGAAAAACAAGACCAGATAATGGTAAGAATTATGATTATTATAAAGTTCTTAAATGAAACGTCAAAACTCAATTCAGGATTTCTTTGCGATATTTTAGTTTTTCCCTTGTTTTGGAAAATCCGTATCAAATTGAGCTGTGAAAGCACAAGAATTGAATTATTGTAGTACTTCTTCAATGAGCTTAATTAGGGTCTGAAATTTCTACGGCTTAACATTGTACATATACTGAATATAGAGTGCACACCCCTTCCTTGTCTAAAATAAATTGGCAAAAGTTTGTTTTCCAGCTAGCAATATCTAAAGATCTTGTTCTATTAGTGTCCTCATGAACATAATACCATTTTTAAAACCTCCTTGAAATGTCTTATTTTTAATTAATTTTGTCAAAGTATAAATTTAGGTAAAAGATGATTACCTTCATTAAGAAATTGTTATTTATGATGTATATCTATATTATAGCTACTAGACCAGGTAGATGTCCACCAGTTGAGAATGGTACTATGTCTATTGGAATACAAGAATGTACAGTAGATACTGATTGTCAACAAGATTCCAGTCTTAAATGTTGTTCTAATGGATTTGGACATCAATGTTTGAATCCTATTAGGAATGAAACACAAGGTAATTGTCCCTCATTTTCAATGTGTTAATTATGGCAAAATTGTCTTCAGTGCACATTGTATGATGTTTACTCGTCATCATTAGCCCAAACAAATGCAGAAAAGTAGGACTTCAAGGGGACCAGTCTTCATTTTTATTGGTTGATATGGGTCTTGAATATACTTAAGTATCCTTCAGAAGCACTAGAAATGTACGAAAATTGCATATGTCCTTCAAATATATCTTAAATTAGACATTTCTCCTTCTATTTCTATAGATGACTTTTCTATATATTGCATAGTATCGATAATGTGTAGTAGGGCATTATAACTTTCAAATGCTAATAATTATGGATGCACATGGATTTCAAGACTCAAATTTCAATGGTGAGTTGTGATAACCAGTACTAAATTGCTGAGCTAAAAAATCCACGTTTCTGAGACTTGGAAAAATCGACCCACGAAAATGAAGCCTGTACCTCTTTAAAACTCTGTTTCTGTGCATGCCATTAATAAAATAAAGCACTGTGTGTCATCTTGTTGTCTTCTTTAGTCGTGCTTTCTCATATCTTCATATATCCTTAACCCAAAACCTTAAAAATATTACAACATCCTAAACCCAAAACCTCAAAAATATTAAATCATCCGAAACCCAAAACCTCCAAAATATTACAACATCCTTAATTAACCCAAAACCTCCAAAATATTACTACATTTTAAACTCAAAACCTCCAAAATATTACATCTTTTACCCAAAACCTCCAAAATATTACAACATACTTAACCCAAAAACCTCCCAAATATTACAACATACTTAAACCAAAACCTCCAAAATATTACAAACTTACTTAACCCAAAACCTCCAAAATATTACATCTTTTACCCAAAACCTCCAAAATTTTACAAACTTACTTAACCCAAAACCTCCAAAATATTACAACATACTTAAACCAAAACCTCCAAAATATTACAACATACTTAAACCAAAACCTCCAAAATATTACAACTTACTTAACCCAAAACCTACAAAATATGACAAACATACTTAACCCAAAACCTCCAAAATATTACAAGAATATACTTAACCCAAAACCTAAAGAATATTATAATCATTTTTAACCCAAAACCTACAGAATATTACAAACAAACTTAACCCAAAACCTCGAAAAATATTACAACATACTTAAACCAAAACCTCCAAAATATTACAACATACTCAAACCAAAACCTCCAAAATATTACAACATACTTGATTATTTCACCCAAAACCTACAAAATATTACAAACATACTTAGCAAATGATAGTCTAATTAAATGATTGCAGCACTTAGATCATTGTAAGTTAAGTATTTGAGAATATAGCCAATGATTGTTATATTATTATTATTGAAGGTATGAGACCAGGTAGATGTCCACCAGTTGAGAATGGTACTATGTCTATTGGAATACAAGAATGTACAGTAGATGCTGATTGTCAACAAAATCGATTCATGAAATGTTGTTATAATGGATTTGGACACCAATGTAGGATGCCATTGACCAATATGCCATCACCACGCAGAAGTATGGATTTTACTTCCTATTCTAGATCAAACTTAAGTCATCACTTTTATATAAATCACAGCTTACCTGGAAACTGGCTTTAGTTTGCTCAATTTGTGCCATTCCAATTTCCATTGTTACGTCTGTGGTTCTTGCAATTCCACTATTTTATGACATCACTACCATTGATCTACTGAAAGCTACTATTGATATCTATTCAGATCACTGTTAGTGACATCATAAAACACGTTAGTTTTAGTAGAATTGAAAGAACCACAGATGTCAAAATGGAAATTGGGGACGCAAATTGATGCTATCAGTGTTCCTGATACACATACAAAGATTAGAAAACCTCTTTACAATCCTTTTAAACTGTTATTAAAAGTCTATAGTAATAATGATAATAATAATTGTTGTAGGCGCACCAGTTATTATAGCCCAATCACCAGCCACGGTATATTTCACCAGTAAATTACCCAGTATGTTATATTGTAAAGGTGAAGGAGAAAATTTGAGGTGAGTTACAATTGATTTAAAGAGAATTGACCTAATTAAAGATAGCTATATAAATGTTAATTTTGATTTTACCATTCTTTGGATCTCTGTGTACATATATATAGTATAATCAACTTTTGAAAGTCAAAAATTCAACTAAAAAACAATTGAAAGATATTTGAAGGGATTATGTTATTTTCCTGTGATTCTTGTTCTTTAGAAGGCTATAGAAATATACTAAAGAGTAAAATGGACCCTAGGAAATACTGAATGTTCATTAATATTTTGATACAAACTTTTGTTCTGCATATCTAGGTATACATGGTATAAAGATGGTGCATATTTCAACTTCACTGACCCCAGATATTTGTATCGTGTCATACAAAATAATGGTACAATTCGAAACTCAGAAATGTTAAAAACATTAGATGAGGGCGTGTACCAATGTAAAGTTTCTAATGTAAATGGTACAGCTATTGGCAGATATATTGAATTAAAACTGGCATCATTTGATAATGTTATTGGACCCGATACGGCCTCTGAGTTTATAGAAATTGGTAAGTTATAAGATTATCCAATAATTATGATCATATCAAATATAGATGCAGCATTGACAAACCTAGTTGCCTAAAGTAGCTTCTAATGTTCTTCAAGGTCGCAATCTTCTTATTTTCTGGATGTTTTTTGGCTTAAATGGGACATTTATCAAATTTATCAACAAACATTTTTGTCCTTAGGGTAACTGTTTATGGCTGGACTGCATGATGTTTTCAGTTCCTCATTAGCCCAAAAGGTGCAACAAATAATTATAATAATAATAACAGGGTCCGCAGAGCATTTCTGAAAGTGGAGGGACATTGGTTGAAAATTTTCAAAATCCAACTCTCCAATCCAATTTCACTTAAATAACATAAATCTGGAACATGAAGACTTGTGATAATATACTGAACAGATAAAGAAACATTGCATTCTTAGATTTTTGAGCAAAATCTTGCATGATCAAACTTGTTATTTTTCTTCATAAATATTATTTTTAGAATTTTAAACGTCCAGTGTATGATATTGCACTGACAATTCCAGTTGCGTTCTTGTAATTCTGTTGTTTTATTGACTAATTAAACTGTGTTTTGCGATGTTTCTTTATCTGTTCAGTATATATTCACCATGGTTCAAGAGTTTTGTTATATTCACTGTGTGTGTATTATTTCTAGGTGCTTCCACTACTCTATATTGTAATATGCCACGAAGTGAACCGAGAGCTAAGATCACCTGGATCTTGATGTACAGCAATACAAGTCGTTACGCTGAATCCAAGTATTACTCTGTACTCGGTCTGTCTGAAAGAAGAACTATGGATACTGAGGGTTTGTATTAATCATTAACTTTAAAGGCGAACTTTCACCATGCATTCCACAAATCAAAACATAGTTTCAGAAACTGATTTTTTAGCTATGATAAACTCAAAAGTAAAAGCAAGTGAAAGTTTTAGTATGAGGTGTATGAAAGGAATTAATGTAATTTTCATATAGTTAAATCCCTCTGAAGACAATTTACATATATTCAAGAGCCAAATCAACCCTGAAAATGCTGACTTTTCCCTTTAACCTACATTTTGTAAATGTTCTATTGTAATTCTAGGAAACCTACATTTTGTAAATGTTCTATTGTAATTCTAGGAAACCTATATTTTGTAAATGTTTTATTGTAATTCTTGGGAACCTACATTTTGTAAATGTTCTATAATTGTAGTTCTAGGGAACCCACATTTTGTAAAATATGTTCTATTGTAATTCTAGAGAACCTACATTTTGTAAATGTTCTATTGTAGTTCTAGGGAACCTACATAACCTACATTTTGTAAATGTTCTATTGTAGTTCTAGGGAACCTACATTTTGTAAATATTTAATTGTATTTCTAGGAAACCTACATTTTGTAAATATTCTATTGTAATTCTAGGAAACCTACATTTTGTAAATGATCAATTGTAATTCTAGGAAACCTACATTTTGTAAATGACAAATTGTAATTATAGTGAACCTACATTTTGTAAATGCTCTTTTGTAATTCTAGGGAACCTACATTTTGTAAATGCTCTTTTGTAATGTTAGGGAAATTACATTTTGTAAATGTTCAATTGTAATTCTAGGAAACCTACATTTTGTAAATGTTCTATAATTGTAGTTCTAGGGAACCTACATTTTGTAAATTTTCTATTGTATTTCTAGGGAACCTACATTTTGTAAATGTTCTATTGTAATTCTAGGAAACCTACATTTTGTAAATGTTCTAATGTAATTCTAGGAAACCTACATTTTGTAAATGATCTATTGTAATTCTAGGAAACCTACATTTTGTAAATGTTCTAATGTAATTCTAGGAAACCTACATTTTGTAAATGATCTATTGTAATTCTAGGAAACCTACATTTTGTAAATGTTCTAATGTAATTCTAGGAAACCTACATTTTGTAAATGTTGAAGCCAGTGATATTGTTGATGATAAATCGTATGTATGTATGGGTTATAATTCTGTTGCTAATATCAGAAGATTCACCACCTACTATACCTTAACATCTAATTTCAATGGTAATTTATTTTCCTTTAAATATGATGGTTTGAGTTTGTGTGTTCTGTGAGAGAAAGGGATGGGATGGAGAGAGGTTATTAGTTAGCCTGAGAAAGCCAACAACTGATTTATTTTGAAATTTGAATTCAGCTGTAGCTTAGTTAAAGAAACCTATCATAGAGGGTTTGACATTACACTAGCTAATATCTTGCTTCCCAACTGGACTGGACTGGACTGGACTTTTACATTGTATATGCAATCGATTCCTACCTTTACTTTTTGATCAAATCTTTCCAAATAATCCAATACATAGATACAGTCCTCTGAGATACATACACACAGCTTTATGGAACAAAAAATCACTGGCAAAAGTTTTATACAGTGTTTTGATGTGTTTCTCGCATCGTCCTCAGGCACATGTTCCATAAAGCTGTATATTGTACAATTGCTAAATGCCATTTAAAGACTGTAGTCCTCTGAGATGTTTAAGACTTTCACTCTATGGTTATTGTTTATGTTAATTCTCTTGAAGTCATCTTGGGTACCTTGTGATGTACCTTGTACCACTGACAGTGATTTTATGAATCTGTGTGAACTATGATCTGTTTGTTTTCAATGACAATTGGCTGATATTGTATTTCTATTGAACAGATCCAGCTCGACGTGAACCTGAATTACAGTGGGCCTCACCTCGAGAACCAGTTGGTATCATGGGTGATCCATTGAGTTTAAAATGTATATTCTCTGGCTAGTAAGTATAACATTATTTCATTTGAGACTCACAGAAGGACAATCATTAAAACACCTTGAATCAACCAGAAAGACAGAAAATGCTTATCCTTCTAACTTTCTATACTATTACTGCATTTGCCATTGTGTCAATTTTGATAGTGAGCATCATACGTGTCCCTCTCATAGATCTGGGTGTTTCATGAATTTGGAAGGGTGATTGTTTGAAAAAGATTGTGATTTTCACTGAGTAATAGGAATACATGAAAAGATTTAATTTCCTAAATTTGGCTAATAAAGGTATATATTCATCAGTAGACTGAACATGTGTCATAACTATACAACATCATCTCTGATTAATATAATATAGCTACGGTTTTTATTGGAAAATAAAAAAAAAAATTGTATGGATTGATCTGGGGCCTTATTCTCGAAAACTTAACTAAGATAAAATCAAGATTATTTATCATCAACAATTATCTGATTTGATAATAAAGCTATATTTAAAATCAATTTTAGTGATTGACTAATCAGGTACTGGAACACTAAAATCATTGTAAGTAAAGTTTTCGAGAATAAGGCCCCAGATTATACAGGGATTCTAGGTAGATATGACTTGAGTTGTGCTCGCACACATATATCTGTATTTGCCAATTTTTAGGTTATAATTTTCCTGTCCATTCTAAGAGGTAGCATTCCCTTAAGATTAGAATAAGCATCAGTAAAGATGAAAAAATCGATTTTATTTCCAGCCCAACACCAGAAGTAGAATTTGAAAGAATTGATGGTAAACCATTAAGTGGTTATGCTATGAAGAAATCATTTGGACTAGAGTTATATTTTCCTGTAATAAATCCTGCTGATGCTGGACAATATCGATGTTTCACTAGAAATAGACAGATTCGTAAAAAGAGAGCAACAAACATCAGAACTTTTAATGTCGCAGTTGAATGTAAGTTCTTGTGGCTCAAGTTTTAAGGTCTTGTAAAGTTCTAGCTCTTTCTTATGCACTTAGAGTCATTTATGTTTTTTCGCATCCTTCGATTTCAAATGTCCCCACTTATTCGGCTCAACCTTCATTATGACTTGGCCGTGACAGTTGGCCGTCTTGCCCGGTAAATGGGCAAGGCAAAGGCAAGACAGCTCTTGTTCAAAGATTGATTTTTATTGACAGTTTAAACGCACAAGAAGAACATTCTTTCTAAAGAATTGTGATTGGCTGAACTAAAATTTATTAAGTATGGCAATTTTTGTATAGTATATGAGGTTACCTAGCAAACTAGTTTTGTCCTAAAGTTGATACAAGTGATCTTCACTGTATAATACTCTGTCTTGTCCTAATATCATACTTGATCTTCCAGCCATGCCTTATTATGATGTCATACCGAAAAATGTAGAAGCTTATGAAAATGAAGATGCTGTATTCATATGTCGAGCTGAGGGTATACCTAGACCATACATCACTTGGTACAAGAATGGTTACAAGATTATGGGTAAGTATGGTGAAACTTATAAAAGTATCTAGACACTCTAGGAGGGACTTTAATTTTTGGATGATTTTCGGGGGAAACTGGGGCAGTTTCACAAAAATCTAACTTTTGTTTAATCACTAAAATTGATTGTAAATGTTGATTTATAAACCAATCAGAATACTGTATTTCTTTAAATCTGGATTTTATCTTAGTTAAAATGTCATGAAACTGGACCCCAGTCTTCAGGGTGTAGCATAAGGCATTAAAGAAATTTAAAACTGTACGGAGGTCAAAGTTTGGTTGACCCTCTTTTAGCCTCTGATATTATTTACAGTTGTTGTCTGGTGGAGAGTAAGAAAAGGTAGGCTACAAAAAATTGAGAAATTCTGCTTGTTGTGGACAACATTGAAATTGAATATAAGATTTGAACGACATGTAGAAGCGAGGAGCACATGAAACAAACACATGATGTGCCTCAATTTATTAAAGAAGTGTGTTATATTCCATAATATTGTCTTGGGTTTTGTTTTATTAATTTGAAAATGAGTACTATGACATCATTATTCATGATCTTTCTTATGTTTTATTTGCCAGCTGAAAATCCGCGATTTGAAATGACTGGTTTGAACAATGAAGTATTACGTGTTGATAAAGTCAGGTTGTCTGATCAGTTTGTGGTACAATGTAACGCAACTAATAAACATGGTTCTCTACTGACCAATCTATATCTTCATGTTAGACCAAGATCTAGTAAGTTTAAATTCAATGAGACTCTCTAACTTTAATCTTATCAATATTTACATTTTATTGTCACAGTTACAGTGACCTCCCTTATTGACGTCATCCAAGTTTTGATGTCATGTTAATTGACAGGAGTTGTGTTGCCGATTTTGTTCTCAATTTTCTTACAAATGTAACTATATTATAGCCATTATATCTATGATTTTACCACTATAATATGGACAAATATTCCTGAAAACTACCAAATGAAAATATGATTGTTAATGGTACTTATGCTAGAAACCTAAAAGTTGAGGAGCACTCAACAACTACTAGCTTAATTAGGGTCTTGGTTCCCAACCAGGGATACTAGTACTCTTTGGGTTATATCTTTAAAATACATGTTGGATTGTTCAGTAATATGGTTATTATTTTATTATTATTGAAGGTATGAGACCAGGTAGATGTCCACCAGTTGAGAATGGTACTATGGCTATTGGAATACAAGAATGTACAGTTGATGCTGATTGTCAACAAGATTCCAGTCTTAAATGTTGTTCTAATGGATTTGGACATCAATGTATGAAAGCTATTAGAAATGAAACACAAGGTAATTATCCAACACATACAAGGGCGTGGAATTGTCCGTAATTTTTTTTAGGATAAAACAGGATGTTTTGTAGTGTTCAAGAATGTTGCAAATGTAATGGTATTTGGTTATTTATATTTATTATCGTATTGTAATTCAGAGAGCTGTTATTCTATAATGGGCCAGTGTCTAAATGGAGGATCATGTTTGCCAAGAAATGGTTCTACATATTGTACTTGTCCTATGAGATATGTTGGTGATAGATGTCAAACATGTAAGTTTCACTAACAGTCTTCAACATATTCAACATAGTAGTATCAACATGAAATATTAAAGAGATTGTAAAGTGGTTTTCTAAACTTTGTATGTGTATTGGAGACACTGATAGCATCAATTTGCATTCCAACGTCTGTGGTTCTTGCACTAAAACTAACATGTTTTATGACGTCACTGACAGTGATCTGCTGGAAGCTAATATTGATATCTATGCAGATTATTGTTAGTGATGTAAAGCACATTAGTTTTAGTAGAATTGCAAGAACCACAAAGTTGGTATCACTTTTAGTTTATTGTCAAATAATTATCTGAAAATAATACAGCTGTTGAACGTCCACATAGATCACTTTAGTTATATGTTATATTATTTATATGTTATATTATTTATATGTTATATTATTTACAGGGAGAAGGTTACCATGTGATAGTTATCCCTGTCAAAATGGAGCAAGTTGTCAAGATACCAGTGAATATACCTATAGCTGTTCTTGCCCTAATAGCTGGGGTACTAACTGTGAACGACCAGCCCATGATAATTGTACTGTAAGTATATTAATAGGACAGCCCTGTATGAACTCTCTAAAATAAAAACATCTTGATTATGTGCAAGATCAAAATATTATTTGAAATCAATCTGATATTGACAAATTGTCAAACTCAGTCTTAACGGTTTGGTGCAGAATTCTTGTCCTGGTGGTTTGCTGCTCCTGCCTATATAAAGCAATTTTGACCAGTATTTTCAACAACATACAAGTAATTTCTTGTTATATCTTAAAAAAAATAAAAAAATAAAAATTAACTGCCCCCTCCTCCACACCCTGTTCCTATGGGCCTGGAAAGGTATTTATATTATTTCAGTGTAGATATAATGAGAAATGTGTTTTAAAAGAGAACTGTGAAATTGAAAATGGAAGATATTATAATTGTAAAGTTACTAAACAATGTTTGTTAGATTCGGGTGAGTAAATTGTAAAACATATTATCTTAAATACACATCACAATGGCTGATCTAGCTCCTTCAATACATTCTATTTCACACAGAACATGGCTATAGTTCTCTATTATTTCAGTAGTTATCACTGAATATCCTGAATTTTTCATTGAAAGACAATCTTGTGTTGTAGCCTTGCATTACAACTTCTTCTCATCTGATACCACTTTTCATTATGATATACTTACTCATGTATGATTGATATAATTCCTCATGTAAAAAGTTCATAAGCTGTTACCTATGTTTCGTCAAAATGTCCTTTTGGATTTCGAGTTTTGTTTTGAGGTTCGAATCGTTAGTACTTATGGTTTCTTTATAATAAGACTTGAGTTAATTTGAATTAATGTATATTAATTTTAGTGTATGATCCATGTATAGCCACTACCTGTCCTAGAAACTCTGAATGTTATATAGATGTAAAATCTCAAGGTAGATGTTCTTGTAGAAAGGGATTCAGTGGAACTGACTGTTCTATCAATGGTAAGATCTCTTAGTGTATTCATGGACCTTGTTTATTAGCTTTTAACAGCTGATATGGTCCTTGTTTATTAGCTTTTAACAGCTGATATGGTCCTTGTTTATTAGCTTTTAACAGCTGATATGGTCCTTGTTTAGCTTTTAACAGCTGATATAGTCACAGTAACTATTTTAGTAAGAAGGGACTCTGGTCTCATATTGAAGTCCTGCAATTGGAAATAAAATCAAGGTGATACTTGCCATTGCTGTATTTACAATCATCTATAAGGATAACTTGTCTCTCTAGACATTTTGATGTAGATATGATACTTTCGGATTTTTCAACCAAAAAAAGAGCAGGCTAATGCTGCCGTCCTGGCATAATTTCCCTCATTGAAACTCAGTCACCGTAAACATATAGTCTATACCAGTTTGCTATTTCAGGGTTAGATGCAAAATTTCCCTCGTTGTACAATGTATTACTTGAACATTACATTATATATTTATTAAAATATATATTTCAGATGAGGTGTGTAATAGGTTTATGTCTATGTTTGATTGTGCTCTAGAAGGTAAAGGTAATTGTATTGGAGATTTAGAGAATGGTGTCATGTGTTCCTGTCGTGAAGGTGTCACTGGTCCATTCTGTGAGCAAGCAGCAACTGGATTAGGTAGGATATTTTCTTTAGTTTGGATGGAAAGTTTCCTAAATATATATCAGTTCATCAACACCATCAGATTATCTCATGTTTATATGATGATAGAAGGACAAAATTCTCATATGATATTTGGATTTAATTTTATTTGACTTTTAGTGACAAAAAACCTTTTTATACCTTGCCTCAGTATTTTTTTAAATATTTAATGGATTAATCAATTATCTAATCAGTGAACCTTCAATATTTAATTATTTTTTCCCATCCTCATTAGCCCAGTAGATGTTGAAAATGAGGATGTTAAACTCCATTTCATATCATTTCAATATTCATTCAGTTCTTATCACATGATTATTTCATGATTATTTTATGATTATTTTATGATTTTTTCATGATTTTTTCATGATTTTTTCATGATTTTTTCATGATTATTTCATGATTATTTCATGATTTATTTATGATTTCAGTAAAATCAAGATGTGAGAAGAAAAAGGAGTTCTATGATGTTGTATTAAGTGAAAACAGTACACGTGCCTATTTAGTTCAAGAACTGATGAATACAACCTGGATTCCAATGGTAAACTGTACACCTGAAGGTTACTTTACACCTAAACAGTGTTTCCACAAGTCGTATGGTAATAATTCTGAGGAAACCTACTGTAAATGTGTCAATAGTAAAGGTGATGTTCTGTCTGATGTTAGAACATATCCTGGTCACGATGCTTGTACAGGTAAATATTGCTTTAAATTCTCTTTCAGTTTTGCAAAATGTCTTAAATTCTGCCCTCATTAACTTGAAAAAGTGGAAAAAACAAGTTTTAAAATACCATTTTATTTCCATTCATTTGAGAAAATAAGACCAGGACCCTTAATTGAATTACAGTCTTGCTACTTGTTAGGTGTATTTTATATGTAATTTCCTTTTTCTTAATTCATTTGGTTTCTCCTTTCATTTTACAGTTCCTGATTCAAGAACTGAAACAGCACGAAGGATCTGTTCTTTACCAATGGCTAATGACTTGTGTTGGAATGGTGGTAGATGTAAGGGAGATATATTCAATGGTAAAATCTGTGAATGTAGTCCAGGTTATTCTGGTCTTTTCTGTCACAAACGTGGATATGAAGAAGGTAAAATTTTCAACCTTCATTTTTAACATGATTCAAAGATGACCAGTTAATATCTGTTAAGTCAGCTTCCAGCATAAGACAAAAAGTTTTGGGTAGTGATGCTAGTTGGATATTTAGTTGATCCATCTTCAATTCTTTTTGGGTCAAAAAACCACTTACATTATAATATTATATTAATTGCAACTCGTAATATTTTGCATGTATTATTTTTAGCAAATCTCAATATGCCTTTAATTCTGATTTTTTTTCAGTTGATGAACAATCTCTATGTCAATTAAATCAACAAGCTTTTAATTTGATCAGTCGATTCACCAACTCATCTGGTAACTTCTCTGATTATATCACCAGACATCACGGTGTGGACGAAACAGCTCGCCGTTATCTGTCTATATTAGAGATCTATCTTAGAGATCCAATGATGTTCCTTTTCAATGACACTTTGGTACCTATGGCTAATTGCACACATACTGGTAATTTCGCTCCGGTACAATGTGTGTATAATGTAACAGATATGTCTGTTGATGCTTGTTACTGTGCTATGAGAAATGGAACAGTCATACCGGGTACAAGAGTTATGTCCCCTAACAGACCAACTTGTGAAAGTAAGTAGAGGTTTTCAATTTAAAACTATTAACATTAACCAATATTCCTGTTGCATAAGTTCAAGATCAGCTGTAACATATATTTCGTCAAAATTGGTTTCTTTATTTGATTGACAATGCTGATATGGATTACTTCTGGCCCCTTCCAGAAAAGTTAAGAACCACCTAACCATGTTCTAGTTTGGTAACAGACCACTTCAAGGAATATCAGATCATCCCAATAAAGACATTATATAGTCTGTATTCCAACAAGCTTACACCTTTTATCGAGTATTATTGCTAATATTTTTGTTGACTTACAATTTATTTGATTTCAGGAGATGAAAATATTTGTGAATCTCTTGAATCTTGTCCATTACATTGTGAAAATGGATATCAAAATGACATGTCTGAGTGTCCTATCTGTGCTTGTAAATCACCATGTACTGTAAGTATTGATTTGCTATCAATATAGGTATTACATTGCAGAAAGATGTTATCTTCAAGATTATATTCTTAAAGGGATTGTAAAGAGGTTTTCTAAACTCTGTATGTGTATTGGGGACACTGATAGCATCGATTTACACCATTCCAATTTCCATTCCAACATCTGTGGTTCTTGCAATTCCTCTTAAACTAACATGTTTTATGACGTCACCCCCACCGATCTGCATAGATATCAATAGTAGCTTCCGGTAGATCAAATGACCAGGATTGTCAATTAGAATTTGAAAACTTGAGAATTTGAAATAATTGCTGATATTTTAGAAATTTATTTTCAAATGAGTAACAATTTTTTACACTGTTAACAATAATTTTCTAATGAAATTTGAAATAAATGGTTGTTTGTTACAGGGTAAAGTTTGTGCTACAGGACATACCTGTCATGTTGAAAGGAGAGGAAACTGTTCACATAGCCCTGGTTCTTGTCACACAGCTGTATGTGTTCCTGGTAAGATATATATTCAGTTAAAATATAGCATTAGATATTTCATAGTCTGTCACGTTTAATAGTTGTGGACATCAAGTGTAAGGACTTAATTTATTCGGCATAATCATATACATGTGTATTACAAATGGCGGCTTACATAGAAGAACTGACGTTACTAAGAAATGCGTATCACGTGACTAGATAGTATACTGTATGGAAAGCAATCTCCTACTAAATATCAAATGTGTGCTCTAGTCACTATATAACATTAAATACATCACACTCCTCCTTGCTAAGCTTAAATGTTCTATCGTATCGTAATATTTAACTTTGATTAAATGTCCACAAAATAAACGAGATAAAATAATAACGTTCACAAAATAAATCTGAAATTATCTGTCTGATAATAACACGTAATTTAAACTATCCGTAACGTACACAAAGAATCTTAATCGTTCATTCACAAATTAACATTAGAATTTTTCTATCAGTCTTTGTGTTTTATTAGCAATCCGAGAAGAACGTCGAACTTGGATGTTTGAAGATTTGGTACTTGAACTTGAATCTTCTCTTGATGTACTTGTCAATCTTACTACCATAATCTACTATTGAAGAATTCAGATCATAACTAGTTGATTCTGGAGTTAACCTTTGATCTGAAATAACCTGATCTTTCCATCTAACTCTTGGTAAACTAGTCTGTTGATGACGTTTCAACTGACTATGATCATCAGGTTTGTGTACCTCCAGTTGTACTGTAGTAGAATCTGTTGGAGTATTCACCATTGATTTATTGGGTTGATTATTATCTTTAACTTCTGTATTCTCTCCCTCATTATTATCAACTATCACATTATCTTCTAAAGAGTTATCTCCCTTCCTCATTTGATCAATATGTCTCTTCCATACACGACCATCACGTAGAACTACTACATAAGACTTAGGAGCAGTTCTTTCCGCTACTGTACCAGGCCACCATGTACCTTTGTGTCGAAAGTCTTTGATTAACACAGAATCACCTGGATAAAATTCTCGAAGAGAACTTAAATTGTCATGATTTGTCTTTTGATCACTTTGATGATTAAGAACTGTTGATTTCACATCAGGATGTAGCAAACTTAATCGTGTCTTAATTTCTCTACCAAGAAAAAGTTTTGCTGGACTACACCCTGTCGTTGGATGTTTCGTCGATCTGTAGGTTAATAAAAATGCATCAATACGATGTTGTAGTGTCATTTCCATTTTTATACTAGCACTTAAAGCTCGTTTAAATGATTGTACCATACGTTCTGCAGAACCATTACTTACAGCATGATACGGAGCAACTAACACTTGCTTTATACCATTACGTTTAAGAAATAATTTAAATTCCTCGCTGACAAATTGAGGACCATTGTCACTAACTAATTGAGATGGAATACCGTATTTACTAAACAAGTCTCTCAAAACAATAATTGTTGCCTGTGACGTCGTACTGTTCATGAGAATACACTCAGGCCATTTGGAATAACTGTCTACCACAATAAGATAATTTTTACCGTCTTTTTCAGCATAATCTATGTGAACACGAGTCCAAGGTGAACCAGGCCATAACCACGGCATCAATGGTGCAGAAGCTGGTAAACTTCTGGTTTGTTGACATGTTGAACAACTTATAACAATATCAGATATGTCCTTGTCTATATTTGGCCACCAAACATGACTACGTGCTATTTCTTTCATTCGAACAATACCAGGATGTGAAGAATGTAACTCAGCTAAAATGTCTCTAATAAATTTCGTAGGTAACACAACTCTTATTCCCCACAGAATACAATCCTGCTCAATAGTTAAATCAAATCTTCGTTGGAAATAAGGTTTTAATCGTTCATCATCTACAGCATCTGGCCATCCAGTTTTCGTATAGTGTAAAACTCGTGACAATACTGGATCTGTCCTGGTAACTGTAGAAATTTGTTTACTCGTAACTGGAAAACTATCCAATATTTTATCCTGAATATTGTATATCATATCGATTGATTGCGTACTAACCGTTGCTGGTAGTGGTAGTCTTGATAGTGCGTCAGCATACACATTGTCTTTAGCAGATATATATTTCAATTCATAATCCAGAGCTGATAATTCAATTGCCCATCGTTGTAAACGTTGTGCTGCTAGTGTAGGAACAGCAGTCTTTGATCCAAGAATACGTTCTAAAGGTTTATGATCATTCAATATCGTAAAATGTCTACCGTAAACATAATTCCTAAAACGTCTTATACCAAATATTATTGATAAAGCTTCCTTATCTAATTGTGAATAATTTCGTTCATGTTTATGCAAACTTCGTGAAGCATAAGCAATAGGTTTACGTACACCATCAATTTTATGAAACATCACTGCACCAACACCATAAGGTGATGCGTCCGTAGCAAGTTCCAATGGTAAGTTTGTATTATAATGCACTAATAATTTATCGGAACTAATTAATCTTTTAACAGCGTCAAATGATCTTTGACAGTCATTTGTCCATTTCCACTCACGATTTCCTAATAGTTCATTTAGTGGATATAACTTTGATGATAAATTTGGTAAGAATTGTCCTTGAAAATTAACCATCCCTAACCATGATCTCAGTTCAGTAACATTATTAGGAGTAGGTGCCTTACGTATTGCTTCAACCTTTGTTTCTGTAGGCTGTATACCGTCAGCAGATAACATTCTACCCATATACACAACATTGTCTTGTAAGAATTTACATTTTTCCACTTTAACACGTAACTGATACTTTTTGAATCGTTGGAAAAGTTTGTCTAAATTCTCAAAATGTTCTGCATCATCTTTTCCCGTAACTAACACATCATCCATAATAGCACAGGTATTGTCTAAACCCGAAAGTACTTGATCTATAAATCGTTGCCATATTGCTGGGCTAGATGAAACACCAAAAGGTAATCTAGTATAACGAAATAGTCCCTTGGGCGTATTAATTGTCACAACATTTTGTGATTCTTCGTCTAGAATTAATTGTTGATATGCACACCGTAAGTCTATTTTAGAATATTTTTGGCCTCCTGATAACTTCTCGTACACTTCTTCTGGCGTTGGAATCGGATACTGTTCCGTATTAATATGTTGGTTAACTGACACCTTGTAATCACCACATATTCTAACCGTTCCATCAGATTTGGCTATACAAACTAAAGGCGTTCCCCATTCACTAAATTCAACAGGTACTATAATTCCTTCTTTTTGTAAACGTAAGAGTTCTTTTTCAACTTGTGGACGTAGTGCAAAAGCAACAGGACGTGGACGACAGAATACTGGTTGTGCATCCTCTTTCATGTAAAGATGAGCTTTTACCCCTTTAACACCTACTAATTCTTCCGTAAAAACTTCAGCATATCGTGCCTTTAATTCTTGTAAAGGATTTCTGCTTACTTTGAATTGTCCTTGTGATTGTGAGAATATTTTGTTCCAGTCTAATTTAATTATGTTGAGCCAGTCCCTACCAAGCAATGGAGGTGCGTAAAAGTTAGCTCGCGTTACACAAATTGACAAGTTCTTAAACAATTTATCTTCGTATCTCACATTCACTATGATTTCACCAACCACTTTGATTTCAGTTCCAGCGTAACTATGCAATTGCTTACTACTATGTTCAAGTTTATGATTCTTAAAATATTTCACATAATCTTCGTAACTAATAAGTGTCACTGCGGCACCAGTGTCTAGTTCCATAGTAAGTAAAACACCTGACACAGACATATCAATTTTAATTGGTTTACTGTTTCTAAACATGTTCACTTTATAAACCGAATGAACAAATTCACTAAGGTCATCGTTATTATTGTTACTGTTTTCGTCTGACGTGTCGTTAAAATCTTCTGAACTATCTACATAGCGTATCCTTTGTCGTTGATTTGATTTACTTCTATTACGTTGATTAGGAGTAGGCCTATTACCTCGTTGACTAGAATCATTCTGACTTCTCCCACGACATTGAGAACGTAAATGTCCAGTTTGTTTACATTTAAAACATGTAAAGTTCTTATAGTAACAATCGTCTCTAGAGTGATTAGATAACCCACACCTATCACATCGTGACCTATATCCATCCTGTTTGGAATGTTGAGGCTGTGAAGGAGCATGTCTTGGTTTTCTAGAGTAAACTTTATTTACAGGAGTTGTGGTACTACTGGAATCCTGTTTATTCATATCTTTCACATTCTCCCTTGCTGCTTCTTCTGCTTTGGCAAGTTTAACAGAGTCATGAAAATTCTTATTTTCATACAAAAGTTTCTTTTGAATACTAGTGTTTAACAGACCACAAATAAATCTATTTTTCAGATTTTCTTCCAAAGTTCCATCAGTAAATTCACAATAGGTTGCCATATGATTCAATTCCTTGACGTAATCAGTGATGGACTGTCCTTCCTTTTGTTTAAAATTGTGAAATTTAAAACGTTCTGTGACTGGAATCTTGGGCGATTTGTAATGTTCTTTCAATAACGTACCTAATTCATCATAGGTTTTCTCGTGAGGAGCTGCAGGAAAACATAAATCGGTCAAAACTTGGTATGGCGTTCCCCCAATACTGCTTAAAAGTATGGCACGTCGTTTAGCTGCGGTATCATTCGTATTTTCAATATCATTTGCGATGAAAAATTGATCCAGCCTTGCTAAGTAACAAGAAATGTCGCCATCTTTGACATCGAATTCCTCGTACAGTGTTCCTTTTAATGCCATTTTCACCGTTAAAAAGTTGAGTATCGTACGTAAAAATGTCTTCAAAACGTTCTCAAACCTTTTATTTATCACTCGTCGCCAATGTCACGTTTAATAGTTGTGGACATCAAGTGTAAGGACTTAATTTATTCGGCATAATCATATACATGTGTATTACAAATGGCGGCTTACATAGAAGAACTGACGTTACTAAGAAATGCGTATCACGTGACTAGATAGTATACTGTATGGAAAGCAATCTCCTACTAAATATCAAATGTGTGCTCTAGTCACTATATAACATTAAATACATCACATAGTCCATCTGAGTTAATTACTATTCAACAAACATGACAGTACATTATTTTAGGTGAACAAATCTGTGGCACCATGCAAGAACCAAATAACCCAGACTTGACCATGAAAAATGAGTTACGTGCACTATGTTATATGGTCTATGGCATCGTAGTACAATTTTGTTAAATGATCAGAACAATTTTTGTTCGACAAAATGTGCAACAGGAATTATTAAGAAGAATTAAGATTATTACAGAAAAATCAAAACTATTTTGTTGTTTTCTAAAAATGAACATTTTGTCGGTTGCCAGCTTCTTGCCACTTATAGAAATGTTCTGAAAGCCCCTAACACAATCTGACCAATGATGACTCTAGATTGATTTGATCTGAAAAGGTTTTGTCTCTTCTAAACAGCAATCGAGCAGAAATGATACATTAAAGATGTTACTCTTTCATTCTTTTATTCACCATTTTGATTGCTGAATAGGCCTACAATTATTTTTAGTGCTCAAGGAACATATTCTGAACCACATCCAATTTGTTCTATTGATTCAATGAACCCCGAGAAAACAGTTCTCACCAATCAAATGCCACCAATTTGATTTTTTTTGTTGTTGTAGAAAACAAAGATGGCCACTGTCCTAACTACCAGCATTCCAATATGACTGATATCATCAATAGATACCTGACTAACTATGAATGTAATAATCAATGTAGAAATGACAGTGATTGTAGTGGTGATATGGTCTGTTGTGGAATGAGTTGTGGTTCACAATGTATGAAGCCTTTAGGTAATGTATAGACATATCTTATTTGGTTAGGGTTTGCTTACTCTTCTAGATACGGTACTTAATACCATTTTTATACGCCCTCATCTCTCTATGAGGACGTATATTGTCGGCACCCCTGTCCGTCCGTCCGTCGGTCCGTCCGTCAACATTTGCTCGTAAACGCTCTAAAAACTAGAGTTTTTGACGGAATCAAATGAAATTTGATTTGTGTATACATATTCATTAAACGAAGATCAAGTTCGAATTTGAGCTATTTTCGAACGTTACAAGCAGAGTTATTGCCCTTGCCCCAAATCTTGAATATGCTATTACTCTCTTAGTTTTCAACCGATTTTGATGAAACTTAAAACGGATGTTTTTGGACCTAAAATTAAAGCAATTTCAAAATTTAGGCCTCTTTCATCAGTTTTGAGGAGTTTTCGCCCTTTAACCTCTCTATAGTAAGTGCTTCTATAAACATCAATTGCTAAATCGAAAGGTTTGAGTTTTATCCTGATTAAATTAAAGACTTTTTCGTTAGGCGTATTTGGCTGTGGTCCACTATCTTTTATTGTGAGAAGACTGGAATCAAACAAATTCTACTGCCAACTAATGTTAAAGGGATTGTTAAGTGGTTTTCTAAACTTTGTATGTGTATCAGGGACACTGATAGCATCAATTTGCACCATTCCAATTTCCATTCCAATGTCTGTGGTTCTTGCAATTCCATTTAAACTAACACATTTTATGACGTCACTACCAGTGATCTGTCGGAAGCTACTATTGATATCTATGCAGATCACTGTCAGTGACGTTATAAAACGTGGAATTCCAAGAACCACAGACGTTGGAATGGAAATTGGAATTGCCCATTTGGATATATTATTTGCCCCATTAACAATTAATTCTAGCTATGGGCTTGGTTATAAATGCAAATATTAGGTATCATTTCATATAAAAGCACGGTAAATATGTAGGACTATTTCTGTTGTAATTATAGGAAAAGGCATGTGTGCAAATGATAAATGGAGAATGAAACAAGAAATAGAATTGTTTAAAACCATCAAAATGTTGTTGAATAACCAATCAGCTTTACAATCCATTGAACCATTAATGGTGAACATGATGAGTGGTTTTGTTAGTAAAGAAATAAAATGGAAGCCAACATGCGTAGATGATGATACGTATACCAGAGAACAATGTTACTATAATTATACTGGAATAGAACGACCAGTGTATTGTCAGTGTATGACTTCCAATGGTAATGTTGTCCACAACTCTAGAACCAAGGTAGACAACTCTACCATCTCACTCTTCAACTGTGACGGTAAGTAATAGAAATGAAATGGTGTTGAATGTCTCACTTACCCGTATTGGGATAATGAGGATGAGGTACAATGAGAGAAACATTGCCAGGAAAGCAGTATTAGATAACTATTATTTTCAATTTCAGAATATCAAGGGATCTGTAACATGTAGGCCTACAGCCTGTAGCTAACAGGACTACTATTGTCCCATCTGAATGACTAGAAGCTTTTTCAGGGCCCAGTTCCTAGCATTGTTGACTTAAGTCTATGCAAGAATTAGTAGGAAAATTTCAAGTTGAATATATCAGACTTGGACTTAGTTTAATGCTAGGAGCCGGACCCAGGTTAGGAGTTAGATTGAGACTGTAAAGGCGATTGTCCAAGGGACATTCATTTCTTTCAGGGGAAAAAATTCGGAGACTCATGGCCATGAAAAATCTGGAGATTTGGGCAGGAGACTTGTTGAAAGCCTATAGCCTATAAAAGTGTGATTCATTTTATTTCTAGTAGAGAAACCGGGTATATGTCCTAATGTAGAGAACGGTACGTTTGGTATAGCTGATGAATTATGTTCTAGTGATTATGATTGTAATGGTATAGAGAAATGTTGTAGCAATGGTGCTGGGCATGTTTGTAAACAACCTGTTCCTATACAATCAGGTAAGAAATGTATAACAGTATACAAACAAAATCAAATAAACCATAAAACTAAATAATGTTCCATAAAATTACAGATTATTATTGAATAACTCTTAAAAAAACGCTTAATATTTTGTAGTAATATAATAATATGTAAGGTAGTTTTCTGGATTTATCAGCTCATACAGTATAGTTATAGTAACACCAGGCAGATTGCCTAATGAATATAAACTCTTATTCGTCAAGTTTGAGAATTTAGCTTTTTTGATCATTCTAAGGTAGTATTCCTTTAACACATATATAAATATCTGATTGAGAACCAATATCATTGTTTTTAGGTCATATAGTAATACCTAATATATGTAAATATCTGAATGAGAACCAATATTATTGTTTTTAGGTCATATAGTAATACCTAATATATATAAATATCATTGATCATTCTAAGAGGTAGTATTCCTTTAACATATATAGAACATATAAATATCTGAATGAGAACCAATATCATTGTTTTTAGGTCATATAGTAATACCTAATATATATAAATATCTGAATGAGAACCAATATCATTGTTTTTAGGTCATATAGTAATACCTAATATATATAAATATCTGAATTAGAACCAATATCATTGTTTTTAGGTCATATAGTAATACCTAATATATGTAAATATCTGAATGAGAACCAATATTATTGTTTTTAGGTCATATAGTAATACCTAATATATATAAATATCTGAATTAGAACCAATATTATTGTTTTTAGGTCATATAGTAATACCTAATATATATAAATATCTGAATGAGAACCAATATTATTGTTTTTAGGTCATATAGTAATACCTAATATATATAAATATCTGAATGAGAACCAATATCATTGTTTTTAGGTCATATAGTAATACCTAATATATATAAATATCTGAATGAGAACCAATATTATTGTTTTTAGGTCATATAGTAATACCTACAGGGGTCCCCCTACAGGGCGACATGGGCGAAGATCTCGCCGTAAGACCATCAATATCGCTTTGTTTGTCAGCAATGGCGATATCATATCGCCTTCCGAATTTTTTTTTACGGGACCTATCAATTTTCAATGTCCAAATTCTTTACCATAAATCAATAAAAAATCAATCATTATTAAATTCTGATTACCCATAACATGTGTTAATCTCATCATGTAACGAGATTACCATTGTCTTATTAATAATCCCCTAATTAAGATGATAATTTGATCTATTTTCACACGATGATTGGCATTTTAAACACACCATAACACGTGACAAATGTTTATAACAACATCCGGGTATTTCTAAATTTTACAGTAGCCTAATCTTTACCACCAAACGAAATTTTGAAGCCTTTTGAAGTTTTCTTATCATTAAAATAACAGTCAATCATCAATATGACGTCTGTAGACATCTTTTAGCAAGTCCTTCCATTATGGGTAGATTATTATGCGAGACTGAGAGTACAAATTTAATATACCTGTAATTTCGTTTCATAAAATCAGTTTTTTTTTTAATGTAGCCTGTAAACATTCAGCTCATGACTGCTTTTACAGGCCTACCAATACTTAGTATATACCTTTCAATGTCGGCTAAAAACTTCGCGAGTTTTCATCGACGAAATGATCGTCATTCATTCTGTACAAGTATGCCTTGATTTCGCCCCAAGTTCCCAAATATCGCCACAATGCCACTATAAAGCGATATCATATCGCTTCAAGTCCGTGGGCTAGGGGGACCCCTGAATACCTAATATATGTAAATATCTGAATTAGAACCAATATTATTGTTTTTAGGTCATATAGTAATACCTAATATATATAAATATCTGAATTAGAACCAATATCATTGTTTTTAGGTCATATAGTAATACCTAATATATATAAATATCTGAATTAGAACCAATATCATTGTTTTTAGGTCATATAGTAATACCTAATATATATAAATATCTGAATGAGAACCAATATTATTGTTTTTAGGTCATATAGTAATACCTAATATATATAAATATCTGAATGAGAACCAATATCATTGTTTTTAGGTCATATAGTAATACCTAATATATATAAATATCTGAATTAAAACCAATATCATTGTTTTTAGGTCATATAGTAATACCTAATATATATAAATATCTGAATGAGAACCAATATTATTGTTTTTAGGTCATATAGTAATACCTAATATATGTAAATATCTGAATGAGAACCAATATTATTGTTTTTAGGTCATATAGTAATACCTAATATATATAAATATCTGAATGAGAACCAATATTATTGTTTTTAGGTCATATAGTAATACCTAATATATATAAATATCTGAATGAGAACCAATATTATTGTTTTAGGTCATATAGTAATACCTAATATATATAAATATCTGAATTAGAACCAATATTATTGTTTTTAGGTCATATAGTAATACCTAATATATATAAATATCTGAATTAGAACCAATATTATTGTTTTTAGGTTATATAGTAATACCTAATATATATAAATATCTGAATTAAAACCAATATCATTGTTTTTAGGTCATATAGTAATACCTAATATATATAAATATCTGAATTAAAACCAATATCATTGTTTTTAGGTCATATAGTAATACCTAATATATATAAATATCTGAATTAAAACCAATATCATTGTTTTTAGGTCATATAGTAATACCTAATATATATAAATATCTGAATTTTATATTACAAGACCTCATAACAAAACAATTTATTTTATTAACAACAAAAATAACATAACATAAAATAAATTGGATTAAGGGGACTACAGTAATCAGGTGCACTGGCTGATTTGCATCAGAATATATAATTAATACATGAAGATTGATCAGCCAGTAAATTATTAAGACAACAATATAAATTGGGGGAAGAAAGACAAATGTTACAGTTTAAGACCTGTAACAGTCGTCTGAATTCGCCATTCTCTTCTTAACAACAATCAAAGAATAACATAATATAATATTCTACGAAATAACAATAAAACTCTTATTAGAGTCCCCTAGGCACTGACAAAAGGTGAGTGGTTGGGGTGGACGGTGGAAATGAAAATTAAGTATAGCAAAGGCTCGCAAGTAGCCATGTGCTTCCAAACTTACAGACGGTTGTCGTAAAGTAAAGTTTGGGGTTGTCGCAAAAGTTTCGTATAATTTCAAGAAATAAACAGGAAACGAAAGCAATGATAACTTGATATAAACAACAATTATATACATAATTTTCATTTTATATTACAAGACCTCATAACAAAACAATTTATTTTATTAACAACAAAAATAACATAACATAAAATAAATTGGATTAAGGGGACTACAGTAATCAGGTGCACTGGCTGATTTGCATCAGAATATATAATTAATACATGAAGATTGATCAGCCAGTAAATTATTAAGACAACAATATAAATTGGGGGAAGAAAGACAAATGTTACAGTTTAAGACCTGTAACAGTCGTCTGAATTCGCCAAATACGGTATGAAATACTGTAGCCCCCAATTTAAATGGCACTTATTACTACACCCTTTGTCAGTACAAATTAAGTTTACAGGTATAACTTGAACAAAACCTTAGTGAGAAGCTAACTTGAAATGTGCCCTTTGAATAACAAGATCTGAGTAATTAAGTGTAACACAATGAAGACCAACGCCCAAGTTTTTAATAATATTATTACTGAAGTTAACATCCTGGGCTGCTCCAATTCGAAAAGAATGGCCATTAAAATTATTTGAGTTACTAAATTCAGTTAATACTGAACTCGACAAACTATTGATATAATAGTAAGGAGATTCTGATAAATGACAAGGCGCTGTCATGTATATTTCCCATAAGACAAAGCGCTGTCAGGGAGAGTAAATCTTATATAGATGACAAAGCGCTGTCACGTAAAAATCCCACAAGACAAAGCGCTGTCAGAGGGAGGAAATCTGAAGTTAATGACAAAGCGCTGTCATGTAAAAAACCCTTAAGACAAAGCGCTGTCATAGGGAGTAAATCTTAAATATATGACAAAGCGCTGTCATGTAAAAAATCCCATAAGACAAAGCGCTGTCAGAGGGAGTAAATCTTAAATAAATGACAAAGCGCTGTCATATAAAAATCCCATAAGACAAAGCGCTGTCAGAGGGAATAAATCTTAAGTAAATGACAAAGCGCTGTCATGTAAAAAATCCCATAAGACAAAGCGCTGTCAGAGGGAGTAAATCTTAAATAAATGACAAAGCGCTGTCATGTAAAAAATCCCATAAGACAAAGCGCTGTCAGAGGGAGTAAATCTTAAATAAATGACAAAGCGCTGTCATGTAAAAAATCCCATAAGACAAAGCGCTGTCATAGGGAGTAAATCTTAAATAAATGACAAAGCGCTGTCATGTAAAAAATCCCATAAGACAAAGCGCTGTCAGAGGGAGTAAACCTTAAATAAATGACAAAGTGCTGTCATGTAAAAAATCCCATAAGACAAAGCGCTGTCAGAGGGAGTAAATCTTAAATAAATGACAAAGCGCTGTCATGTAAAAAATCCCATAAGACAAAGCGCTGTCATAGGGAGTTAATCTTAAATAAATGACAAAGCGCTGTCATATAAAAATCCCATAAGACAAAGCGCTGTCAGAGGGAATAAATCTTAAGTTAATGACAAAGCGCTGTCATGTAAAAAATCCCATAAGACAAAGCGCTGTCAGAGGGAGTAAATCTTAAATAAATGACAAAGCGCTGTCATGTAAAAAATCCCATAAGACAAAGCGCTGTCATAGGGAGTTAATCTTAAATAAATGACAAAGCGCTGTCATATAAAAATCCCATAAGACAAAGCGCTGTCAGAGGGAATAAATCTTAAGTAAATGACAAAGCGCTGTCATGTAAAAAATCCCATAAGACAATGCGCTGTCAGAGGGAGTAAATCTTAAATAAATGACAAAGCGCTGTCATGTAAAAAATCCCATAAGACAAAGCGCTGTCATAGGGAGTAAATCTTAAATAAATGACAAAGCGCTGTCATGTAAAAAATCCCATAAGACAAAGCGCTGTCAGAGGGAGTAAACCTTAAATAAATGACAAAGCGCTGTCATGTAAAAAATCCCAAAGACAAAGCGCTGTCAGAGGGAGTAAATCTTAAATAAATGACAAAGCGCTGTCATGTAAAAAATCCCATAAGACAAAGCGCTGTCAGAGGGAGTAAATCTTAAATAAATGACAAAGCGCTGTCATGTAAAAATCCCATAAGACAAAGCGCTGTCAGAGGGAATAAATCTTAAGTAAATGACAAAGCGCTGTCATGTAAAAAATCCCATAAGACAAAGCGCTGTCAGAGGGAGTAAATCTTAAATAAATGACAAAGCGCTGTCATGTAAAAAATCCCATAAGACAAAGCGCTGTCATAGGGAGTTAATCTTAAATAAATGACAAAGCGCTGTCATATAAAAATCCCATAAGACAAAGCGCTGTCAGAGGGAATAAATCTTAAGTAAATGACAAAGCGCTGTCATGTAAAAAATCCCATAAGACAAAGCGCTGTCAGAGGGAGTAAACCTTAAATAAATGACAAAGCGCTGTCATGTAAAAAATCCCAAAGACAAAGCGCTGTCAGAGGGAGTAAATCTTAAATAAATGACAAAGCGCTGTCATGTAAAAAATCCCATAAGACAAAGCGCTGTCAGAGGGAGTAAATCTTAAATAAATGACAAAGCGCTGTCATGTAAAAATCCCATAAGACAAAGCGCTGTCAAAGGGAGTAAATCTTAAGTAAATGACAAAGCGCTGTCATTTAAAAATCCCATAAGACAAAGCGCTGTCAGAGGGAGAAAACCGTATGTACTGTCATAGAGAGTATTAAAATAATTGACAAAGCACTGTTGGAACAGTTGCTTTATCAAGAAAATATTTAATTAAATAAATAATTAACATAAAAATAATAATTGGTCAAAGGTATCTATAACTGTTAATTCTCACATCTCAAAAATTTAAAGAATGTCATACAATAGACAACTTCTAACATAATACTATTGAAATTATTTGAGGAAATCATTCTAAGTAAATTAACAATGTCTCTTATATAACATTAGTAATAGGAAAACCTAAGTTATTACTTATTCACCAAAGAAATACTTTTCTTAATTCTGATTAAAACCATTTGCAACTTGGGACTATGTTATCTTTTGCATTCTCTTAATTTAGAAGAAAATTCAAAATTCTTGATGTAGCAAAACCTAATTCCAGCTAAATACAATTTAATAGTAGCATATCTTAAGTAGAAACTTTGTGAACAATGAGTAACGTAACAAAAAGAACCAATAAATGCTAGAAATAGGAAACATGTCGTTTAAAACTCCATAAGAATTTATAACATTATTAACTAATAAGAACTTAAAATAACGAATGTAACCAACTTGTTAGTTGAACCAGTGGCCACAATAGTAACTACCAAACCCTACAGTTGAGGAAGCGTCAGTCAAAAGCTCTAAATCTATGCAAAAACAATTTAGGCTCATAAAAAATACTAATTCCATTCCAATTCGAAGAAATTACTTCACAATAGTAAGTCTAATTACACTCCTTATTAGATGTACACGATAGTAGCCTTCACTTACAGAATACATTAAATAAAATAAGATACAAAAGCTCTACCAGGAAAAATAACACACATAGTAAAATTAAGTGAACTAACAATCTTTCTTAAGTCTTTTCTAGTACAAGATTTAAGAGCCAAAATTAACTCTATAAACTAACAAGGCAATGTACTTGTCTGTGGGTAAGTATTTTAAAACACAAACAGGACCTATACACTTTACTAAAATGGAATATTTAAACGACCAGAAATAAATGTAAACAATGCCATAGTTCTTAGCACAAAAAGAAGCTTAATTAACAGTCATAATCTAAAAGGTGAAAAATTGACTTAATTTTTGTAATTTTGTAGCGATTCAACAAATCGCACAAGCAAGATTATCAAATATTCTCGACTATAACGACAACCGAAAGCAAGTCTACTTTGCAGCTAAGATCCTGAACATGATTTGAATAGAAGCTATGGCATCATCTAACCTTATATAAGAATGTATGCATTGATCTTGTCAATGAGATCATATTAACACTATAATGATCAGAGTTATGAGGTAATGGGATATCAATTACTAAACACTGATTTTAGAATATTTCTGAGTAGCTATACTAATAGGGCTAACCCTGTAAATTTAAATGGAGGTTTTGAAAAAAGGGGCCCTTAATAAATAAGACTTTGAACTACTACAGGTTATTTCAGGCAGTGAAAGAATTAACATTTATAAGTAATTAAATTTGAAGGGAACTAAAGTATTAAAAACATAACACAATCACAAAGATAATGAACAAAATCTAATCAGGGTGAAAAGTAAGTTCTTGTTCTAAGTTTTAAATGTTTATAGGGGTTGAAGCACTCGCATATCAAACTCATAGTCATCAGATTGTGTCATTTGTTTAAGAGTTACCAGTATTATTAGATGATTTATGAAAAAATTTTCGGAATGCTTCTGAAAATTCTTCGGGCAATTCAGTTTGTTAAGAGAGTTAGATTGCACATCGAACACACATGATAATTTTTACAATTAAACGCTGGCATCCTTTTAAATTACAGCTTCAGCAAATGGAATCATCACTAATAGAATAGGAACAAGTGGTTTGCTGCACACAGCCACAGAATTCATAGTTGAACCACAATATTGTACTAATTAACCTGCACAAATTAAGGCTCTTAACTGACCATCACCTTAGTCTAACTTCAGGCTTTGTCTGCTAAACCATTGCACATTTCACTGAGAACATTTATGGTATACATAGAAACACTTAAGCCAGATGTGAGCTTTTCAAAAATGTGTGACATGTACAAGTCCAATTCTGTACTGCTGTAGGGAAACATCACAGATAATTCTTTAAACTTCTTGAATGCTTCTAGTACGGTACCGTATCATTCTGTTGTCAAAGTTATGAAAATTAAATCTACTTGAGATAAGAACATGGGTCAATTCCAAAAACACAATTACAAAGTTTTTTGCTAGGTTGCATAGATGAGTTGATGGCAAAGGAAGCCTGGATAGTTGATTAAAATTTAAGTTTGTGTCAGCAAATTTCTTCAATTCTTGTCAATGTCAATGATTATTAACAATTCTTCACCAAAGCTAGTAAAGTGTAGTTAAAAATACTGGCACATAATTTTGATGGGATCCTGAACAGGAGCGGTGAATTCACTTACTAGGTGTAGGCCCAGTAGCTTTATCATTTAAATTTGACTTTCCGTCTTCCAGTTCGATAACAGAACGCTCGAGCGGCTGGCGTTGTGGAGCACATGGCAAAAGTGCCGAATCCGTTTACTAATACTGGTATCACCGTCGGACAAATGGCATTATCTTCGAACCTGCGAGCTTCACGCGCTTCTAACAGGCCTAATTTTTCTTTGAACCCATTGGCAAACAATAATTAGGTATAATTACTAGGCTCCAAATGAAAATTAAGTATAGCAAAGGCTCGCAAGTAGCCATGTGCTTCCAAACTTACAGACGGTTGTCGTAAAGTAAAGTTTGGGGTTGTCGCAAAAGTTTCGTATAATTTCAAGAAATAAACAGGAAACGAAAGCAATGATAACTTGATATAAACAACAATTATATACATAATTTTCATTAAAACCAATATCATTGTTTTTAGGTCATATAGTAATACCTAATATATATAAATATCTGAATTAAAACCAATATCATTGTTTTTAGGTCATATAGTAATACCTAATATATATAAATATCTGAATTAAAACCAATATCATTGTTTTTAGGTCATATAGTAATACCTAATATATATAAATATCTGAATTAAAACCAATATCATTGTTTTTAGGTCATATAGTAATACCTAATATATATAAATATCTGAATTAAAACCAATATCATTGTTTTTAGGTCATATAGTAATACCTAATATATATAAATATCTGAATTAAAACCAATATCATTGTTTTTAGGTCATATAGTAATACCTAATATATATAAATATCTGAATTAAAACCAATATCATTGTTTTTAGGTCATATAGTAATACCTAATATATATAAATATCTGAATGAGAACCAATATCATTGTTTTTAGGTCATATAGTAATACCTAATATATATAAATATCTGAATGAGAACCAATATCATTGTTTTTAGGTCATATAGTAATACCTAATATATATAAATATCTGAATGAGAACCAATATCATTGTTTTTAGGTCATATAGTAATACCTAATATATATAAATATCTGAATGAGAACCAATATCATTGTTTTTAGGTCATATAGTAATACCTAATATATGTAAATATCTGAATGAGAACCAATATCATTGTTTTTAGGTCATATAGTAATACCTAATATATGTAAATATCACGAGAACATTTGTCAAAGTGTAGATAAACTTGCTAGATGTATTGGTGATTGGGAAAATGGAAATATTTGCAGTTGTAATGAAAAATCAGGTCTACTTTGTAAACAGAAATACACTGGTAAGTATTGTATATCATTTCATTTTTCATATTTTGTAATATGCAGTAGTTTAAGATGCAGCATCTATACCTTTGGATTGAATAGAAAGAGACGAAGTCTATGTAGTGCAGGGCTGTTATATGTATATTGTAAAAGAATAGCCCAGCCAAGTTTCTCAGTAGCCTGGTCTCTTAGTGTGGCCTGGTCAAAATTCAACTGTTTTTATCATTTTTTTTGGATTTTTGGCTCAGTAAAAAACGATACCTGTCCCCTTACAAATTTATCAAATATTCAAGTTAAAGGTAATATGCCAAGCTGACAGAGTCTAAAATAAATCTACACTTGCAATTCTATAATAAGTTAGAGGTCAAAAGATATAAAACTCTATTTAATTTTGATTACAGAGAGAAAGATGACTAGCTGTGAAGAGAGAGAGAAATTAAACTCTATATTGTACAATGTTACTCACAAGAAACCGGTTGAACCAGGGTATAACGAAATAGTCACATTCGTTAAAACTTTACGCTTGTCTCAAGCACAGGGTCGCAAAAATATGACCTTCACCATGCCAAAATGTCACATGACTGATGGTTCGTATAGAAACTTCCAATGTGATCAGTATTTGTATACCAATAAAACTAAAGAATGCTACTGCGTCAATGAGAGAGGACACAAATTCTTGAATTCTGAATTCAAACCTGATCAAGAACCAAAATGTACAGGTAATATAGCTGTATTTATAATTTATTTGTACATTGGTCTTAATTTCCTTATACAGTAAAAACTGTATTAAGAGACCACAATAGAAAAAAATCTAAAACTTAAAACGATCGCTTACTGGAGGATAGGTTCAGAACTGTTCAGATTAAGCACAAGAACTTTGCCGTGGTGGCAGTGGTCTAAACCATTTATAGAAGTCAGAAATTGATAAGTGTCATAGTCAATTAATTGACATTTTTATTAATTTGATTTCACAGGAGTATAAATACTTTTTTTTGTAAAAAAGGTAGTCGCTTATCTGTCAGAAATTTGATTTTAAAGTCCTAAGGAGTAAATTGATTGTGGTTGCTTATTGGAGGTGATTGTTTTATAAAGTTGGTCGCATGAGCAGGATTTACTGTACAGTAATTGAAACCTTAAACCCTGTTTGCAACCCAGCTCTTAGTTTATTTCTTTCGATCATTAAGATCCAGAGAAGATGTAAAACAATGATTTATTTGCCTATGTTGTATTTCAGGTTACCAGAATCCTGACACTGTGTGTAGATCAGGAATGGGCAGTCCTCTGGGTAATGGTAAGAGCTATGTACAGTGTAATGCTAATTCTGGCTGTCCCCATGGTTACGAGTGTAATTATGGCCGTGTATATACTTCTGAAGGAGGTTATTATACTGATGGATACTGTTGTTTGAAACAGACAGGTAATTATCTTCTTTTATCTTTCTTATCCTAGCTCATGTCTCTTTAAAACTTTTTACAAGCAAATTTCATTATTATTGGGACCAGGGCCCATACGCATAAAACTGGGTCAAAGTTTCATTGTATCACAGAGTTATTTTTTATGCATACTGGCCCAGATGAAATTAACTTCAGCCGAAGATTGTGATCATGCATTCTCTAATTGGCTAGATCTAACTGGATTTAAGAATCTAATTTAGTGATTGATCAATCAGATGACTTGAACATAGAATCATCTACCAACTACTACCACTACCAACAATTACCAAGTTTGCAATATCAGCAGCTGCTGGAATCAAACGTTAACTTGTCATCTACCAAACAACCTTGATTGTATTATCAATTGGCTGTCTTTTTAAATTCAGAACAAACATAATTAGCTTTTGGAATCAAAACACCATATCTGATTGGTATCATTCTTCATTCTCTGACATTTTTTTTAAATTTGACAGCTCTAGAAAGCAGATGTAATATAACAGTAGATAGAGGTGTGCGAGAACAAAAATGCCGTTCTACAAGATATTATTATAATTCTGAACAGGAGAAATGTGTCAAGTACAACAGTTCTAAATGTGTTGTGAACCATCACAAAGTCAACAGTTTTTATAGCCTACAAGATTGTAACAGTCAATGTATGAATAACAGTAAGTAGCCTGATTATTAAATTATGGAGATCTCAGAGGTGCTCTTGAACTATTCGAGACTATGTAATGACTTGGCCATGATAAGCAGCCATAGGAAGACAACGTTCGGAGATTGATTTGATTGGCTTTTTTTACCGCGAAAGAAGACAAACTCTCTGAAGAATGATTGTGATTGGGTAAACTATAATTTATTCAAAATGGCAACTACCATATAGTATATGATGTTATCTAGCCACTAGTATAGTTCTGAAGTAGATACGAGCGCTCTGCAACATGTCTGGTGGATTGAATGTGCACCAGGCTGTTTATATGAAAGATCAATTGATGAGTTTAAAATGAAAAAAAGTAAAGATTTATGTAAATAATGTCTTTCTTTAACATTATAGTAAAGAGTGGATCATGTCCAAGGAAACCTCCAATGTACGCCCAGACTAGTAACTGTAAGGATCAATGTAAACAAGATAGTGATTGTTCACGAGCTTATAAATGCTGTGAGACTAGTTGTGCTAAAAGATGCATCGTACCACAAGGTCAGTTTGACAGATGTTACTTTACTGTGATATCACTTTTTGTGATCACAAAATATTATAGATTTGTATTTTAAAGCTTATTATTTGGGCATTTGTAACTTTGATTCCATGTTTTTGAATATTCCTTGTGTTTTTATATGCTTGCAACAATGCAAATGAAGACCAGCATCTCCCATGTCAGTTAGATATTAAAACCCAAGCACAAATGATCCTAACCGCAAAACAAACCTCAAAATCCATGCAAACTCATTGGCAATAAATTGGTAGCAGCTAATGAACTTTTCATTTTAGGAAGTATATCAATAAATGAGTAAATATTTCATAATGAAAAGTGGTATCAGGTGTCTATAAGAGTTAGCATACCCTGCTATCAAGATGATATCTTGTGTTTCTATATACACTGACAATGTTAATATACTTATGATGATATTATATAATATTTTAGTAGATATAATGGATAAAGAAAAAGCCTGTGAAGTAGGAGTAACTCCACTTGAAGGATATAACTGTGGTAGAGGAGGATCAAACTGTCCTGATGGTTATTACTGTGATATTGCTCCTAATGATGGTTACGCTGGTTGCTGTCCAGGTGAGTACCATTAATTCCATCAGGCTGCGTGCACATAGAAGTGTACTTTTCAGTTATACAGTGTACGTTTTGAGTGACACGCGTATACCTAATATCGAACAAGGTTATTTCATAATACCTGGTCACATAAGAGGACACTAATCAAAAACGAAGTATTCCTACGTATATTAGAGTAAAAAGTAGTATAGTAGGAATTGTGCTTGTTCGATTTTCAAGTAGTGTATTCTGTATACTTCTATGTGAACGCAGCCTTTTTTATATATATATATATATGTGTAAATGGAAGACTTTACAACAAAATAATACTGGACTTATTGGTAATGTTTATTACCACCCAAAGATCAACCCTGTTGAAAATCAGCAAAATCAAAAAATATTTACTATGAATTATTGCCCTTGTTCTTGAAAACGCGTTAGAATTTTGGCTCCTAATTTTGTATCAAAGACACTAACTATAACCTATGCTTCTGTTTTATAGATAAACCACTTGATATCTGTTCAATGAAGAACGATCCAGGGATGTGTTTTGCCTATATTCCCCGCTGGTTTATGAACAGTGCCTCTGAACAATGTGAACAGTTTATATGGGGTGGTTGTGGTGGCAATGATAATAATTTTAACACAAGGGAGGAATGCTGTAATTCTTGTGGTGGAGGTAAGTGTTTCTTTGATAAATTTTCAATTCAGATGGGACAATAAACTAAATCCATTATACCAGCTTAATCATTACCCAATACCCGATAATCCGTTGTCAAGTGACATCATACAACATTAACTTAATACACTTTAAGAAATGTTGCAGGGTATATGACGTTTTAACCAAAATAAAGCCAGGGTTCAAAGTGTTAAATGATCCCTTGGAAGTTGGGTATAGAAAATAAGGGTAGGTTAATGATGCAGTCTTGGCCGAATTTTCCTCATTGCACACTGCATGGCATTTACTTATCTTCACCTCATAGCAAAACAGGTGCAGAAATATATTTGTTATTGTATGATATTTTGTTATTGTATAATATTTTGTTATGATTTGTTATTGTATAATATTTTGTTATGATTTGTTATTGTTTAATATTTTGTTATTGTATAATGTATTGTTATTGTATTGTTTTGTATATTGTATTGTTATTGTATAATATTTTGTTATTGTATGATATTATAGATAGATGTAAAGAAGGACAATGTCCCACTGTAGAAAAGAGTATATTTGCTAGCTGTGATGTGAAATGTAAAACTGATGCTGATTGTAGTGGAGGAGCTTTATGTTGTTCTAATGGATGTGGTCAAGATTGTGTCACCCCAACCAGTAAGTAATATTTGATGAAGAACGACTGAACAGGGTTTGATATGGGTTCACCAAGTGTCCGAAAGAAGTGAAAGATTGAGAATCATTCTCGCAAAATTTTTTATAGATTTTGATAACAGAAATATAAGCTTTATTAACTCAGTGCGCTGTAAGATAAGATGTAAAAATTTGTTTCATTTAATTGACAGAATAGTTAGACATGATATTGTTTTAATATTATAGAGAATGCTGGGTCATCTTGTTTCCGTGAACTAGAAAAGGTCAATTTGAAACTAAGTAATAGATTAATGGGACAATGTTCTACTATGATGATACCAAGGTAATTTATATTTAGTTACCATATATTTCCGTGTATAATGCACACTAGTCAAAAGGGTATGACATGACATCATGTTTTAATTCTGTGGTTAGCTTTAAAGGAACCACATAATGATATAAGGAGATCTCACATAGACTCTCGATCGAAGCCTATTCAATAAAAATGAGGTAGGGACATGCGCAGTTCTTTTCGTGGGTCATACCAGAGATTTTAAACGCTGTCGGCCATTTTGTTTGGCATTTTGCCAGAGCAATTTATACTTGTGATTGTTGTCAATGACTTTCTGTCACTAGAGCAACTTATCAGAATGAGCAGGCTCTGGTCATACCCTATATGGTAATAATTTTAGTGGATCTCATATTAGGATAAAGTTTTTGACATTGATTGTGATTTGTTTCAGATGTAATATGGATGGTTCCTGGAGTCCAGAACAATGTATGGAGAATTATGGATTATGTTGGTGTGTGACAAAGAATGGAACCAAGGTTCCTGATACTACTGTTAATGGTAGAGCTCAGTGTGGATTTACTCCAAGACCAGGATCTGGTTAGTACCACTCATTGATAGCATAGATGTTCAGATATAACATTTTGTAGGCTTGTATAAAATACAGAAAACCTGGAAAAACATTATCGATGATTGAGGCTGTAATGAGAGAATGAATATGACAGAACCAGGCATGAACGATCCCAACAAATCCATATAATTGCATTGACAATACATTGGTAGCAGATAATGAACTTTTTGTTTTAGGAAGTATTTCAATTGATGAGTAAATTGGGTTTTTTTTAAAATGAAAAGTGGCATCAGGTGTCTAGAAAAGTTATATTCCTATTGTCTCTCACATTGTGACACAATTTATCACACCACAAACATGAATAAATAATAATAATTTCAGTTTTCACATGATAAATTGCATTTACACACCAATAATTTAACGTTTGATTTATATATCATATATTCACAATGTGAATTTCACATACTTTTATTAATACTATCATCTGAATTTGCCACAAATTTTAAAAGCAATAGCCTTATGTTGGCTATATAACATACTTACTTTCAATAAATTCTGATTTTGATATTTTCAGGTGTCCCAGATCCAGTAAATATGCTTAAGGTAGAATGTGCAAATATGTGGGCCAAAATTACGTGGGAAGCTCCAAGAAACAACAATGGCTATCCAGTAGACCAATATTTGGTTGAATATCGAGTACAGGAAGATTTGAATAAATGGTACAGGAAAGAACAATCTCCAAACACTTTTGAAACAGAAATAAGACTAGAAGCAGGAATGGCGTATACATTCCGGGTTCGTGCCAGAAATCAAGTTGGTTTAAGTCCTATTGTGGAGCAGCAGAAGGCAGGATGTGAAACAAGTCCAGGTCGGCCATTATCCAACCCTACCAATATAACATCCATTACAAACAAACATGGTTACCTAGTTATTACATGGGATGTAAGTGAATTTTTTATAACGAACGTTACAAACTATTTATTCCTGAATTAACAAAGATAATAACTTTGGTTTATAGGATCACTGTAATGCTCATTGGCCAAGTTGCTTTTGAAAGATCTTCCTAGATTTTTCATTGTGAAATATGAGTTGATGACATAAACAAATTGTGGGTCATGGCATTTGTACAGGGATTGTTAAGAGGTTTTCTCAGTGTATTGGAGATACTTATAATATCACTTTGCCCCATTCTAATGTTCAAAGCTGTTGTACCAACAGTTCTAAACAACTTAACGTTTGATGTCTTCTTGAAACATATAAAAAAATTAGAAAACCTCTTTTAAATCTGTTAAACAAAGCAGGCCTGAAAAAGGAAAACTTACTAAGAACAAGATTATGTAGTTAAACTTCTATTATTTGTGGGGTTTTTTAGCCAATACCCGTTCTACATCAAGGCCATCCATACAGTCTAGAGTATATTGTTTCTGTCATGGACGAAGGAGCTTCAAAACTACAGACACCAACAATACAAAGATATAATAAAGACTCCCCTCTTGTATTTGAGATGCCTACTGATAAAGTATTTAGTAACTACACTGTGAAAATTCAAACCAGAAATAATCTAGGAGATGCTGTGGTGGAGGCTCAAGTACATCGAGTCAAATCATTTGAAGATAGTAAGTCAGAATTTAAATTAGAATTAAAAAACAGATCAGTTTTATTCAGACATGAATTGATCTGGTTGCAAATATTATGTTTTCGGGCAAAAAACCCCCCAAATTGGACAAAATATCATTAAAATTCGGGCAATAAGTCGGTCTGACCCCCTGTTAAGTCGTGGGCCCCTACTGCTGTGTGTATAGTAATCATGATTAATCTTTTCTGAACTCCTGATGATACTTTTCATTTGTGGAGTCCACTGCAAGACAAACGTTGATCTGTAATTGATTTTTTATCAGGAAAGCTCACAAATAGACAATAACTTGTTTACTTATAACAAATTGACTAATGGCATGTGCTATTATAAGTGAACTACTTCAAGTGTCTTCACAGTAAACTTTTTTTATACCGTCCTATGATGTTTGAGATTAAATGATCTGCCCAAAGTTCCAAGAGTATCAATAATTGAGCCAATATGACAAAATTGTTGGAATGGGACTGCAAAAAAAAAAAAGTTATTGAACATCTCTCAACCATTAACCTAAACTTTAAAGGAAGATAGTTATGCAATCTGTTAAGGAAATATTTGAAATTTCAAAACAAAATTTGAATATTGAGAAATGTGTGAAAGTTTTTATTGAAAAAGTCAGACCATTGCTGTACATTACTAGTATTAGGTATCTGTATATAAGTACTATTAAGTATATAAAAGTTTTCTAATGTAATCATTACCCATCCCAGTTGAATTCAGAATGACCATATTATTGTAATCTTCTTTTTTAGCCCCATTGATAATCCCTGAAATCTTAGCTGTTGAAAAGATAGTCTACAATTCCGCCAAGTTGACATGGGAACCGATAGCAATGCCAGATGTTGAAAAAATACGAGGTGTATTCCATGGTTTTACGGTGAGTACCAGGCATTGTGACATTTTCTACATAACCAAATCTTGAACGAATTAAAATTCCAATTCATTTCAAATGAAAATTGTTTGTCTTTTAACTCTCTAAATAAGCTTCTACTGGGGTCCATTATCAAAGTCAAAATATATAGACACAGCTTTATGGAACAACGATCACTGGTTAAAGTTTTATGTTTCCCCCGTCGTCCTCAGGCACATGTAAAGTCCAAAATGATTTGAATGTGTATATGTATTTTGAGTTGAAACACTGTTATTTTAGATGTGTAAATGGAGTTGGGACATAACACTGCTATATTCGTCATCTTGTGGAAACTCCTTTCAGAGACATTTCATTGTTTATTATATGATATACATGTATAACAAAACTGTTAATTATTCCTTACATCATTAAGTTGATAATCAATGTTTGTATATTATATATTTATTATAGGTACGATATTGGACAACTGACCCAGGTTTTGAGAATGTGATGACCATGAACGTAACATCAGGAAATACAGTGGAACTTAATAATTTAGTACCTGATACTGGCTATAAGGTTAATCTAGCAGTACGTAATACACATTATATTGGTCAACCCAGTCCATCTCTTGAATTTAGAACATTACCTGGTCCTATAGATAAACCACTAGACACCAATTCAACTTATAACAATATGACATCAGATACAACTAAAACAGATGATATGAACAGTAAGTCGAGATTATTCAAGGGTAGATAACTAATGGTGGGCTCAGGTTAACTGACAATTCAAAATTCCTATGTCTTTGAATTACATCATTTCAATTGAAGATTCAAAACCTATTTTTGTATTAGATCATTTTGACTGAGGATGCAAATCATGTCTTCAAGGAAAATAAGGCAATAGTAAGGTGTTGCTTTCCTCTCTTATAATACAAAACTGTAGAGTAATATAGTATAGTAATAATGATGAGATTCCCTATAAGAAGTAAAACTCTAATTTATTATACTGTTAGTTTTAAGACTGCTATTTATTTGTTTTCAGTATGTCCTGCAGGAAAATCTGTCCATTGTTGTAGTGGTGACCTATGTAAAATGGCCGTCTGTCCTGCCCATCCTAGTGCTGTATGTAGAGTGAATCCATGTGGAGGGTGTTCAGTTGTTTTCTATGATTATGATAATTCTGTTGTCAATTGTACTAAAGGTAAGTTAATGAGGTTTTAGAGATTTTGTATGGGACTCTGATACCATCAATTTGCACCATTTCAATTTACATTCAACTTAAACTTATGTGTCACAACTGAGAAGGTTATACAAGCTTATTTTGAAGGTGTGATGTTATCAAACACTTAGGGATCTCTAGTAAAGTCAGAATGAGTTTTGTTTCCTTACAATTATGATGTCAGTTCTGGGTGTTGATGAGGAAACATTTTTTGTAAAGGGCCAAATAGAGCTTAGCTAACATAGCAATCATAGCGTTTTACTGAAAGGGGTCACTCATGAGGGGCCATTCTCAAGGGCATCAGGGGCTGCCATTTGAGAAGGTCTGGCCAGCTGGTAGAAAGAATTCTCTAAGAAACTCAACTTGTTATCCTTGTTTGTATTTAGTTATTTATGTTTATTTGTAGGATTAAGTATGTGTGAAAAGCGACGACATGCTGCAGTGAAAGCCAGATATCAACATGCCTTCAATAACATGACTAATATGTATCCTATAGTGGTCATCGGTAATAAAACTATACTCACTAATATGCAAGATACACCATCGGAACCCAGTAAGTTTAAATATTTTTAATGACTTGTTATATTTCATCTCATAGACAATTTATTCATATTTTAGATGACCTTATGAAGGGATGCTGTGTTTATAGGTTAAGAAAAACTATTCATTTTAGTCTGGATACAAAATTTGTATTACACACTTTAATTTGGCAGGAGGTGATGTGATCGACAACTGATCTATTTCAGCATGTGTTACAGCTAGTTTGACTAGATCTTTTGACAACTGTCCCCGATGAAGTTTTAAAATACAACTTGAAGTAATTAACGTGTTGAAAATTCTATTTTGTATTATATCATTATAAATATTGTAGTGTCAGTAGGAATGGATCCTGTATGTCAACAGAAACCTATAACTGGAATGTGTCGTGCCTATTTCCCCCGCTGGTATTATAACTCTACTACCAGTCTCTGTGAGAAGTTTATTTATGGTGGTTGTGGTGGAAATGATAATAATTTTGAACGTCCAGAAGAATGCTATAAACGCTGTAAGTCTGAAAATTTTATATTTAAAAATAATCTTCAAATAGTTTCTAAAAATGTTTCTCTTTATCTTCAAATTGTCTCCCTTTAGTCTGCAAATTATCTCCCTTTAATCTTCAAATTGTCTCCCTAAAGTCTTAAAATTGTTTCCCTTCAATACCATTGATGATAGATATTAAAATGAAGTAATAATTTAAGTCATAATAATTATCATGGTATTTATTTCACTCTAGGTTCACCAGAAGACAGTCCTTGTATGAACATGGTGAGTTACCTTCCTTTAATTCTAGAAATTCTACACATTTCGTAACTTATAAACATTTAAATATACAGTGAGTGAATGAGATCAATGCTGATTGGATGGATAAGTTGTATTACGTTATAATTTGTATTATATTATATAGGAAATTCCATGTGCTGATAACGAGGTGTGTCAGATAGTAACTAACCCAGACTGTCATCAAGGAGCTTGTCGTCAAGCCCCACAATGCATCAGTAAGTATGGTCTTTTTTTTATAAAGTTGTTGACATTACGTAATCATTAGTAACAGTATGGTCTGAAAAACTCCTAAGTCTTAGAAATGGAAATTATTAAGCTAAACTATTAAGTAATAGTGTTCAAAATTCAGCAAGATTTGTTGTGCAATTAGGATGTTTCGTGCTTGAGTTTTTTTGTTTCCCTTTAACATGACCTTATTATTATTAACATAACCTTATTATTATTAACATGACCTTATTATTATTAACATTTCCTTATTATTATTAACATGACCTTATTATTATTAACATAACCTTATTATTATTAACATGACCTTATTATTATTAACATGACCTTATTATTATTAACATGACCTTATTATTATTAACATAACCTTATTATTATTAACATGACCTTATTATTATTAACATAACCTTATTATTATTAACATGACCTTATTATTATTAACATAACCTTATTATTATTAACATGACCTTATTATTATTAACATGACCTTATTATTATTAACATGACCTTTTTATTATTAACATAACCTTATTATTATTAACATAACCTTATTATTATTAACATAACCTTATTATTATTAACATGACCTTTTTATTATTAACATAACCTTATTATTATTAACATAACCTTATTATTATTAACATAACCTTATTATTATTAACATAACCTTATTATTATTAACATGACCTTTTTATTATTAACATAACCTTATTATTATTAACATAACCTTATTATTATTAACATAACCTTATTATTATTAACATGACCTTATTATTATTAACATGACCTTATTATTATTAACATAACCTTATTATTATTAACATAACCTTATTATTATTAACATAACCTTATTATTATTAACATGACCTTATTATTATTAACATGACCTTATTATAATCAACAGGGCAACATGCTGACCCCCATCTTAAAGGAGTATATGTACCAGATTGTTCCAATGATAAAAATTACGAGTATAAACAATGTCACCATGGTTACTGTTGGTGCGTAACCAAAGATGGAGGTATTTTTAACGGATCTGTTACAAGAGGACCGTTGACTTGTTCTGAATCAGGTAAGAGACATTTTATTTCATCTTTAATATCATACATAATATAGTCTAACAGTTCTAGATGACAAGTTAACGTTCGCTTCCAGCAGCTACTGATATCGCAAACTAGCAAGTTGTTGGTAGTAGTAGTAGTAGTTGGTAGTTGAATAAGCTCAATGGAATGGTATTATGATGTTGGTTTGGTAATTTGATGATTTCTCTGGTGGTTTGCCAGACAGCGTTCATTTATAAATGGTGTCTGAATAGAGTTTGTTGTAATCATATATTTTTTGTCTATTGTAGGTCAAGTTTATGACCCTGAGTTTGATCCTGAAGGTAAAAATAGCACTCTAATATTAAATTTTCCTCAAATTGTTTTATGTTGGCCACAAGCAAATTCTGTTTGCTTTCTGATGATGATGTTTTTAAAGAAACTTTTCTTCATAGACCGCCCTTATTTACCCTTGTCAGACTCTTTTGCTATTAACATACATGTAGAAATCAGCTGTCTCTCTGACATGGAAAAATTAAAGACATCCATATAAGATGATAAACATTGTGGTCTGCTCTTCTAAAATCTGTTGTAAACTGTTAGAGACATTTTCATAGTACAGCAGGCTTCATGTAGCATGTAATGTAAGTGTTTTAAGGGGACTTTAAGTATCAAATTTGAGTAACGGTACTTTATATCCATCACATGTATTATTATTATTGTAGTTTGTACAAATGGTTCTCCCATCAATATGAAATGTCTGGATGTCTGTCAAGGTAAATTGTGTCCAGATCACCCAGATGCTACTTGTGCTGTTGATCTCTGCTCTACAGATTGTAAGGTGAAATTTTTGAACAAAACTAATCATGAAGTAGCCTGTGGAAGTAAGTACCTCATTTTCTACCCTTCTTTACAATACAATAATACCCCAGTCTGCGATTAACTTTCTCAGCGATTTAAACCCTAGCTTTGTAACTGTAACATGACCCTATACTACGTCAGATTTTGGATCAAGATTATTGTCAAGTGTTCAAACATTATTCATTATTACATGCAGTTATGTTTTATTGATATTATTACTTCTCAAGAGTTTCAATTAACGTTATGAATGAATCTCAATTTCCAGGAATCTAAGGCTATAGTTCTCATTGCACTGTAGATGTCTTTGTGAATCATGCGACCTAAAACAGACCCTTTGACCCTTTTAAGATGTGTGCTACCGACCTATGATTTTCAAAGACCTAGGCAATAATAGCCTTGCCTACTTTAAACTTGGCATAATTAGAATGAGATGTATAATTTTAGTTTGGCCAAGCTATATTTGTGTTAAACTTACCCTTATTATGATTAAGCTCATGCTCATCTTCATTATGATTAAGCTCATCTTCATTATGATTAAGCTCATCTTCATTATGATTAAGCTCATCTTCATTATGATTAAGCTCATTTTCATTATGATTAAGCTCATCTTCGTTATGATTAAGCTCATCTTCATTATGATAAAGGTATAAGCATTTTAATATAAATGATATTTTAACATTATAGGTGATATTTGTAAAGTTATTTCTGATAAACCACATAAAGATTGTGTTGGTATGTATTATACAGTGGAACTGTTATTTTTATTAACTCATATAAAAGTATATTGCTTTCTGTTTATCATAAAATTGACACAATTGAGATCATCTGATTTGAATACATGCCTGTGTCTATGAATGAGAAGAAATATTCAATGTTGGCAACATTTTGATGAAGGGATTTTTGTTCAGTTTTTTAAGACAATAGAAGCTGCAATTGAAACTCTATATATGAACGTGTATATGCATGAGGATATTTTAGACAAGAGTTGGTGAAAAGTTAGTCCTTGGAAAGTTATAAGTAACTTTCCTTATGCATTAACATGATATTTCATTGCCCTTTATATTAAAATTAATCAAATTATTATCAATACTTCTAAATTTCAGCTCCTGTTGTTTGTCCTGGTCAACTTTCACCAAAGATCTGTCCAGTAGATGTATGTGACAAGGCTAGTTGTTATGGTAATCCATGTGCTTTATGTAGCGTGGACCCGTGCACGTGTAAACCAGTATTTGTTGACATCATGACCAATATCACCATCACTGACTGTAGCTCTAGTAAGTTGATATATTGTAATATTACAGTTCTGTTGTCAACTATATCTAGCATTGAATTACCCTTCAGATCCACAAGACATACCATGCTTTGAAATCTATTGCCTTATATACAATACATAGAGTTATATGTTATTCATGCCCATGCACACGCCCATGTTATTCCCTTAATTAAAAAGTCATCTCTTGATCCTGATCAAGACAAAAATTACAGACCAGTATCCAATCTCAGTTTTGTCTCTAAAGTTCTTGAAAAATGTATTTCAATCCAATTAATTGATTATATATCAACTAATAATCTACTTAGTAATTATCAAAGTGCATATCGTAAATATCATAGCACAGAAACAGCACTTCTTAGAGTTCAAAACGATATATTATTGTCCATCGATCAACAACATTGTGTACTTCTTCTACTTTTAGACCTGTCTGCAGCATTTGATACCGTTGATCACAATGTGTTATTCAACCGTCTGTCTAATGATTTTAAAATTACAAATTCTGCTCTTGATTTGCTGAAATCATATTTAACAAATCGATCTCAATCAGTCATTGTGAACAATAAATCCTCTTCCAAAAAATGTTTATTGTATGGAGTGCCACAGGGGTCAGTATTGGGCCCAATTCTATTTAGCATATACACCACTCCACTCTCAAAATTAGTAAAAAGGCATGGTCTTGATTTTCATTTATATGCAGATGACACCCAGTTATATCTGTCTTTTAAACCTTCTGTTAATAATAGTTTTAATATTTGTAAATCCAAGGTAGAATGTTGCATTGAAGATATCCGATCCTGGATGAATAATAATTTTCTTAAACTAAATGACGATAAAACAGAATACATCCTTCTTGGATCAAACAATCTCATATCTAAAATCAACCAAAATGTATCTTTATCAGTGGGTACTAATGTTATATCTCCAGTCCCGTCTGCTAGAAATATCGGAGTAATATTCGATCAACATTTGACCTTGGAACCTCATGTTAATAATGTGTGTAAACTGTGCTATTTTAACCTCCGCAATATAAGTAAAATTCGTAAAAACCTTTCTTTATCATCTGTTAAAACTCTAGTGCAAGCCCTGATTACCTCCCGTTTAGATAACTGTAACTCGTTATTAATTGGAACTCCACTACGCATCACCGATAAACTACAAAGGGTTCAAAATGCAGCAGCAAGGCTTATCTCTGGCAAAAAGTTTAATGAACACATCACACCAATTTTATTTGACCTTCACTGGCTACCTATTATTTACAGAATTCAATTTAAGATCCTTCTTTTAACTTTTAAATGTTTAAATGATATTGCACCTCATTACTTGTCTTCACTTTTAGAAGTATACACGCCCAGCCGCACTCTTCGTTCTTCTTCTGATAATTTTATACTTGTACATAAGTCATCCAGACTAAAAACTTTCGGTGAGCGTTCTTTTACCATCCAAGCACCCAAACTGTGGAATATTTTACCTTTTGATATTAGATGCTGCACTTCTTTACCAATTTTTAAATCCCGTATTAAGACATTTTTGTTTAAGATAGCTTTTAATTTATAGATTGTTACACGTATTTATATCTTTTCATTTTTACTTAATTGTTATTTTATCAGATGTTTATGTTTTTTATAAATTATATTGTACAGCGCATCTGAGCACGTTTTGTGGAAGATTGCGCTATATAAATGTTTTAATAATAATAATAATAATAATAATATATGATAAATGTGAAGGAACTGTATTGTTTTTGCTTTTAGTTGATTAACATTCTTTTTTATACATGATGAATATGCTAAATATCTCTTGTTTATAATACAATAGGAGGATTACATTAAAAACACTAAGATATATAATGTATGTAATAAATGCAGAAGTAGTATATCCATATAGCGGCATTACCCTATATTTTTTTAATTCTGAAACATCAAGAGATCTTAAAAACACTTAGATATATGGATATCCTACTTCTGCATATATTACATATATCGAAGTGTTTTTAAGATCTCTTGATGTTTCAGAATTAAAAAAATTTGGGATAATGTCGCTATCTATCAAAATTAACATCAATTGCACAACATATGATTGTCTTCATTAATCAAATAACATGTAAAACTTCATTTAGATTTCTTTTTATTTTATTATTTAATATTTCATAATTCTTCTTTTTATCTAAATCCATTATATTTTGTAGTAACTCATACAATGTGTAGAATGGATTACTGTAACCAACTAAAAGATCAGAATCGAGCCAAGTCTATGGGACAAGAGAGTGATATTATCTTACCATCCTGTGATTCTACTGGTAGATATGATAGTAAACAGTGTGACTCTGATACATGTTGGTGTGTTGATGGCAAAGGACAGTGGACTAAAGACTTGAAAACTGACCAGGATTCTTGTTGTAAGTAATGACACCTTATTCCACTCTGTGGTTGAGTTCTAACCTACCAAATTCTGTTTAGTTTCTTACTTGTCTGTTATAAACATATATCTCTTTAGTACCTATTGTTTGAAACTGGCCTGGGATCTTGTTGTAATGCAACAGAGTTATGATCGATGTCTGCTTTGTTATTTAACCTGCGATTGGGGCGATATTGACATAACAGTCAAATACAAAATTATTAAAAATATTTTCTGACCTACAAAACTATTATATTTTTTGGCCTTATATATATTATATGTCTCCCAATGTTCAATCTTGTCAACTGTGCCGTAATTAAATAAGACATGTCGATCATAACCTTGTTGCAGTAAGTAAAACAGTGGACATCATTTATCTGCACAAATTTGTTCCCAGTAAACTTGTAAAGTTTCACAAATTTCATGATTGTTGAAACATCCCATACAAGGGTATAGGAGAGTCCTGTCATGTTTGTTACAAAGGCAGCACATACATGTATCTTTTTGGTATGGTTGAATTGAATGAATGATTCTTTTGAGACAATTTTATTTAATATTTGTGTTTGTGAAGGTTTTATCAATTTTTCAGCATCCATGAGTATTTTGGTTTGCTTTATCAGTATTTCTTGAAGCTAACAATAGATATTTGATATATTTTTTATGTAAAAAAAAGAACTTATTCATTTTCAATTCTTTAAGCAAGAATTTTTACATTTTTTACAGCAAGAAATGAAACTCTAGAAGTAACAGTTGAAATGAAATTCCAACAAGATTTCTCTAAAGTAGAAAATAACATGGCAGAATTTGAAGAGTGAGTAACATTTTATATCTAGGCTAGTAACAGTGTATCTATTGATCAATTTAGAACCTCATAGAAACATGTTTTTATAAAGTTTATATTTGGATTTGAAAAAGAATTTGCAAAACATTTGTTTTAAAGGAACTCTTAGAGTACACTCTTCTATGGCTACAACTTGTGTTTGAAAGTGTTCATTTGTTCAATTAAAATACATCTCACACACAATCAATGTTCAAAATGCAACACTAAAACTGTATTTCAAGTTTTAAAAAAATGTGTGAGCAGAAAAGAATTTGCTCATTTCCCCAATATAATATAATTGTAATAATAATTATTTTGTAGAGCTGTATTAGAACTGATGAAAAAATGGAATATAGATCAATATGTTAAATCTATTACAGTAAGTTATATAGTTATCATAATATCATCATGGCCTTATCTATACTTTACTGTTATTGTTGCTCAAATTTATCATATATATTGATTTTATTTTGTCACTGTCCAAGAAAATTCAGGGAGCCATAAAATATAGAAAATTTAGTATAGATAAAGTGAGAGAGTTTAGAAATAATATTTCCATGATCAGTTAGGTATTTAGATATTAGCCTCCAGGAAATTGATTGACTTGAGGCTTAATAGCTATTTAGTCTGCTACTGGATCATGGTGATTATCACTGAACTACATAAAGCCCTGGAATCAGAGTTAGGTATATGTAAAACTATTATGATATATAATATTATTTGTATTGTAGATCAGTGCTGGTAGTGTACTAGTAAAGACTAAATTTGGCAGTGAAGAGGGTGAACAACCTTCTCCTATACTCAGTATAATACCAGACATGGTCCAAAACAGGGTAAGTTCTGGTCACTAAAATTATATTTCATCTCTAAATATCTATCTAAATAATGAGACTGCAGAATGAGATGTTTCTGTTTCACATAGTCTCCCATTAATCTTCAAATAACCTCCCTGTAGTCTTCAAATTGTCTCCCTTAGTCTTCAAATTGTCTTCCTTTAGTCTTTAAATTGTCTCCCTTTAGTCTTCAAATAACCTCCCTGTAGTTTTCAAACAACTTCCATATAGTTTTCAAATTGTCTCCCTTTAGTCTTCAAATTGTCTCCCTTAGTCTTCAAATTGTCTCCCTTTAGTCTCCCTTTAGTCTTCAAATAACCTCCCTGTAGTTTTCAAATAACCTCTATCTAGTTTTCAAATTGTCTCCCTTTAGTCTTCAAATTGTCTCCCCTTAGTCTTCAAATTGTTTCCTTATTACAAATCGTCTCTTCAGTCTTCAAATTGTCCCCCTTTAGTCTACAAATTGTCTCCCTTTAGTCTACAAATTATATTCATTTAATCTACAAATAATCTCCCTCTAGCCTTCAAATTACTCCCTTAATACCAATACAATGAAATATGAGTTTAGTCTTCATGGAAATAATATTAATGGCCATTTACTCTTGTTTTAGGTTGTACAACAAGATGCAGTTATTGAATGGCAGGGAGAGGAATGGAAGGCTGATTCTGAATATTTCGTAGTAAATACTAAATATGAAAAACAAACTGGAGAACAAACTGAAGAAAAACCACCAGAAAGTACAGAAATACCATACCCAACTATTACGCCGTCTGGTATGGATGAGAAACTAATTATAGTTATATCAGTTATCTGTGCAGCAATTGGAATAGCCATTTTATCTGTTGTTGTTTGGGTAAGTGTGAACCTTCCTCTTAATGTCTGTAAGAGTTCCTCAAATTTCTCTCTTATATTTCATGCCCAATTGAACTTGTCCCTCTAAAAGATTGTCATGCTTTTGTATAAACTACATGTAAAAAAATCTATTGAGAAATTAGGACCACGCATCCCTTTTGAAATATTCCCCCGCCCCCCTTACCCTGGCCTATGGCTTATGATCGATATCATTTTCCTGGAACTACTTAGTACAGGTCTAAGATGAAATATAATTTGATGATATTTCAGGCTTGTTGTTGTCGTAAACCAATGAAAAAAGAAGTTAGAGATACGTTTTTCACTGATATGAATTCAGATAGGGTGAGTCGAGTTATATTTTCAATATTATTTGACATTTTCTTTTTTATTTATTGCATCATATTTATATATTGCATATAGATATCTAACATCAAAAGTTGTTTGATGTGTGTGTGCATTCCTGGCACAATTTTCTTCATTGCATACTGCATGACTAGCTCATCATAATTAGCTCTGTTGGGAGTAGAGAAGTAATATGTACTACTCAAACAGCACTTGTATACAGAACAAGAGTTATCTTCCCTTGCCCATTTACCAGGCAAGTTGGCTGCCTTTCATGGCCGAGTCATTACATAGTCTCGAACAAAATGATGAAGTTTGAGCTGAATGACTCAGATGAGTCAGATGAGCATAAAACCTCTATTTATATTATTGAGAATCAACTTTATGATATTTGTTTTCAGTCCACCCCTCCACCCCCGTTTGGTGTATCCAACCAGACCTATATTTCCAACAATATGATAAACAACAGTAATCAGTATATAGGAGACATTAAACCAACTCTACATACATTTGGTGATCACAATAAACCTATAGAGGAAGAAGGTTATGAAAATGATGTCATCAAAGTTAAAATGTAACTAAACCATTTATAATAGAGAAATTTCTTCCAAGGGAGATAATATTAAAGACCACAATTAACTTTTGTATTTTTATACGCCCACATTGAAATGTGGTCGTATATTGCCGTCGCCCCTGTCCGTCCGTCCGTCCGTCGGTCCGTCCGTCCGTCCGTCTGTCCACAATTGGCTTGTGAACGCAATAGAGACCACAGTTTTGGTTGGATTTAAATGAAATTTTGTATGTAGGATTATATTCATAAGATCTCGGACAAGTTCGAATTTGGGTTTGATTCGACTAAAATTCACGGAGTTTTACACCCAAAATATGTTAAAAATGGCTTGTGAACGCGATAGAGACCACAGTTTTGGTTGGATTTGAATAAAATTTTGCTTGTAGGATTATATTCATAAGATCTCGGACAAGTTTGAATTTGGGTTCGATTCGACAAAAATTCACTGAGTTTTACACCCAAAATGTGTTAAAAAATGGCTTGTGAACGCAATAGAGATCACAGTTTTGGTTCAATTTGAATACAATTTTATGTGTAGGATTATATTCAAAAGATCTCGGACCAGTTCGAATTTGGGTTGGATTCGACAAAAATTCATGGAGTTTTACACCCAAAATACGTTAAAAATGGCTTGTGAACGCGATAGAGCCCACAGTTTTGGTTGGATTTGAATAAAAAATTTTATGTAGGATTATATTCATAAGATCTCGGACAAGTTCAAATTTGGGTTTGATTTGACTAAAATTCACAGAGTTTTACACCCAAAATGTGTTAAAAATGGCTTGTGAACGCAATAGAGACCACAGTTTTGGTTTGATTTGAATAAAATTTTGTGTGTAGGATTATATCCATAAGACCTTGGACAAGTTCGAATTCCGGATTGATTCAACAAATATTTACAGAGTTTTACACCTAAAATGTGTTAAAAATGACTTGTGAACATGATAGAGACCACAGTTGTGGTAGGAATTTAATAAACTTTTGTGTGTAGGATAATATCCATAAAATCTTGGACAAGTTTGTATTCCGGATCGATTCAACAAATATTTACAGAGTTTTATTAGTTATGAAATTAGATGCTTTATATTAAGAAGATATTGGATGAATTCAAATCTGAACACCATCCAACAAAAATTAAGATAGTAACATTCCTTGATATATTGACAATTTATGTAGTGTAAGTGGGCGTATATTGCTAGGCAACCACTTGTTAGAATTGCAAATAATATTAGAATAATGCATAATGATTGTACTAATTTTTGATTATTTTTTTTATGTATTAAATTTGAGGAAAGAATGAGAAATACAGACACTGAAAGTTTATTCTTGCAACGAAATTGGTTTTTTGGGGAATTTTATCAAATCTAATTTACTGTAAATGCAGAAATTTGAATTTAAAATTCAAAACCATAAGAATTTTTTTTTTACTTTAAATTTAACATTTTAAAAGATAATTTGAGGCCTGTATTTCTCATTCAAAATATATTATGATATCGACAAGGAGCGAACTTCTACACATTCCATGACCTTCTACTCAGTAGAAATTTGTATGATAAAAAAATATTTTTAACTATTTTGAAAATTAAAAAAAATACTACTTTAATGTCTAAAAAAAATGTTGTTTTTAAACCTGTTTTCTATTCAAAAGTGCTATTTGATAAACTTTTATGTCACACTTTATTTTTTGAAAGTTTTTAAAATAAGAATCTTTAAACCTATTTAAGAGGAAAATAAAGTGAATTATACTTAACATATCTTGTATGTACGATTTAATAATTTGTATGTATATATTGCTGTCCATTTTATATCTTTTAATATTTGAAATGTTTAAAGGGACAGTCTGAATTTTTTTTAGGTCAAAAAATTTTTTTGCTCAAATTTGTGAAAACTTTACACCAAAATCTGTAACTATGTGCCCTTTAATGTATCTGAAAGTTTTAACTAAAAAAATCCAGCCGTTAATTTTTAAACGCTAAAAACATGCTAAAATTTTTAAAAACCTTACGTAAGGTTTTTAAGTGTGTTATTTTTTTTTGGACGCTGATAGGAAACTACTGAACGGATTTGAGTAAAATAAATGCCTAATTGTAGAGAAATGTCCCTCTTGTGTATTTTAAAGGTTTCAGATAGAAATATTGAGCCATTTAAAGGGCAAACATCAAAACTAGGTCAAATTGCTTAATTGACAATAAATACTCCCTGTTTGTAATTAACCCTTTAAAAACAAATTCAGTTTGATCAAGAAGATACATAGATATAATGAGCATACTTTAGAAATACTTTCAGGTAATATTTGCGCTGTTTTTGATAATGGAAACTTTTTTGAAAAAAGCAGAATGGCCCTTTAATATTTGTCTGATATTAGTTTTAAATCTCACGACACTATTCAATTATTGATATTGGCATTGTCTTAATGGCATTGTCAACAAAGTTAGTTTTCTGTACTTTTTACAATTATTTCAAATCTGTTTAAAGCTATCATTTACTGATAAAACTGGAAATAAAAATCACATTGAAGGGGTAAAGTAATCATAGTAATCAATTTTATTATATTAGTCCAGTTTCATATCATTGTTGTGTATTCAGATGAAAATATTTAAAAAACAAGTCAAAAACATGGGTGTCTGCACGCAGGGGCATATGATAGGCCTAACATTTGATGGTTTTCTGGACTCAAATCTTGAAATAACCACAATTTAATTTCGAAATAACCCTATCATATATATTCAGATACACTTCAGAATGAGTAATTTGAAGGTCAAATTTTTCAAAATATAGACCCCTTAACAAACATTCTATAGATGCCCTTGGTCACAAGAATACTAGGATATTATATTTTGTATTTTTACATATTATTATTATAGTTAATATTGACATTACATATTGTACCTATTGTCTCACATTTATCCCTGTGCCTTTTTACTTAATACATGTACTTAGATATTGCACCAGATTAAATAAATATATTGAATAACATGCACTGATTCAAACTTTTGGCCACTTTTGTAAGAGGTCCTACTAAGCTAAAGAATACCTAATTCATTCAATTTTTTGGATCCAGCTTCGCAGACGATTGCAGACTAGCTAATAAAAATTGGTGACTTTCTTTTTGTAAAAACTTTTTGCAGTTGACACATTTCTCATATTTTTAGAAATAAACTTTAATATTTTGTAAATATTTTTGTTCTATTGGGATCAGTGGGTCTAGGCCTATAGCTGACTCATAAAAATATTTTTAAATCCCGATTAAAAATCATGCTATTAGCAGAAGGTACCAGTTTATATCTTATCTTCAGCATATATACGAGGATCGATTTGGGCCTTGAATTTATCAACATATAGCCTTTCGATTTACTAGAAATGCCCCAAAAATCTAAAAATTCTTTCAATTATACCTGTACATTAATATTTATCTTTAATTTTCTGTATATGAGGCATCAGAGTCTTACTAAAAAAAACGAGTCATATTTTTTACTTTCAAATGCTGTTAATTATGAAAACACAGGGATTTGAAGGCTGAAATTTCAATGAGAGTGGGAAACATTAATACAGATTAGATAAGCTAAAAATTTCATTTTCTGAGACAAAAAATTTATTCATTGAACAAATAGTGAACATATCCCTTTAAATGATAATGCCCACTGAAACATGTTATAGCCTACTAAATGTCAACATAATGTCAAGACCGGCGATAGGCTAGTACTGTGCTTGTTAATATTAATAGAGATGATATTATATAAACAGATTGCAGCCAAAAGTTTCTATCCAAGCCAAACCTGGGATGATTATGGACACAGCCAATGAAAATTATAGCTGGTCATAATGTCCAAAAGGATATTTTCCAATTTATCGCTAGGCTTAAGTTTAACAGTGATAAAAAAAAACAACTACATAGCGGAATGAATTATAGTGGATATGTTCTATAAATGAATTGCAGATTTAATCGATTTCAATTCACGTTAAGTTCACAATCGGACAATAACCAAAAAGAACAATATTGTTACATTATTAAGGTTGGACTAAGTGCGGTATATGGTGGTTGTTTGCGGGTTTTAGACGCACCGCTTTTCCAACTAAGGACAAGAAATTAATATGTCACGACAGGTTCTGGTCAAGACCAACATGATATCGGAAATAAACAAATTAGTTTACTTCTTATAAACCAAATGGCAGAGCTGTATGTTATCTTCGTTCAACTCAAACAAAAAAATGTTGGCTATGTGAACTTGTTTGCTCATAAAGGTACCAACCGTCCCGTTCTCATCATATTGGTACGAACCATCCCATTCTCATCATAATGGTACGAACCGTCCTGTTCTCATCATACCCGTATTTGTTTACCTTTAACCATTTTTGTTTTTAGAAAAGTCTTTTAGTTGATACATACATCATAGACAGATTTGATAGAAGAATCAGCTCTTTATGTTTTCAAAATAATAGTAATGGAAAGTAGGGAAAAAGTCATGGAGAAAAACGTTGAAGAGACTATCAATGAAGAAACAATAGTTATTGAAGACTCTGAAACAGAAAATGATGAATTCTCACAATCACAAGGATTTCAGGATAATCAAGAATTTGAAAAACATTTCAATTCAAATGGACCAGTTATAATGGATTGCATATCAAGGGTGGATATCAATTTGAAAGATCAGACTGTCCTTGCAAACTGTTCTAGGAAAATGGATAAGCAAACAAAACAAGTTCAACAGGACACTGCAAAGACAAATATAAATTTGAATGAGCAGATCAATGAAGCCAAATCTAGTAGCACTTCAGATGAAATAGTTATTGGGGAGGACAGACATATGAAAGAGCACGATTATGTTATCCAAGATAAATTAACAGAAAATCAGAGAGATGAAAGACCTTTTAAATGTGATGCTTGTGATAAGTCTTATTCTCTTCTGCGTACTTTAAAAGCTCATAATAAAAGGTGTCATAAAAAAGAGAAACCCTATCAGTGTAATTATTGTGAACAGCAGTTTACTACCGTGAGAAACCTAGATAAACATATAGTGATACATTCTTCTAACCAGCCTTATAGATGTGGCTTTTGTCCTAAGTCTTTTACTGAAATGAACCATCTTGCTTATCATTTAAAACTTCATAATGCTAGTTACGTTAACAATTGGTAATACTAAGAATTGTTGAACCTTTCAGATACTCTGTCACTTCTGTATGGATTTAAAATACCGGTATATGATAGTATCACATTCACATTAATGTATTGCTACCTTAAAGCCAATAGGCCCTACTGTTCTGTGGGCTCCAGTGTGACAAATGTTTGAGTATATGTTTGTACATGCAATATCTAATTACACAAGATTAGTAACTTGTGGTTGTCATAGTTAATATCTGTGATATTCTACAGGCATGAAGGAACATGTGTGAAATATTACTTTCACTAATGCATTGTTATTATTATTATCTATACATCAAGGGTTTTAGATTACCTGAATTTGGGCACACCCTGTATTTGCCAAGCAAAATGGAAAATGCAGGCACCAAGAGCTTCGGAAAAGGCTGCAGGAGTATTTTCACTTCAAAGGATTGTAAAGAGGTTTTCTGAACTTTGTATGTGTATCAGGGACACTGATAGCATCAATTTGTGCGATTCCAATTTCCATTCAGACGTCTGTGGTTCTTGCAATTCCACTAAAACGCATTTTAAAACGTCACTGACAGTGATCTGCATAGATATCAATAGTAGCTCCCAGTAGATCACTGTCAGTGACGTTTTATGTGTGTAATAAGCATGTAATCTAAAGCCCTGGATGAAGCTGTTTTCGTGTGTAATGATAGTACAGGTCTACCATTACTCTGGTGTTTAATCTAACAATTTATATTACCAAGTAATCAATACAATATATTCAATATACTGTGTTTAACTTTACGCCTCGAAAATAAGAGCAGGCTAATGCCGCTGTCCTGGCAAAATTTCCCTCATTGCACACTGCATGGCGTTTGCCCGTCCTCAATTAGCCCATATAGGTGCAGAAAAGTAGGACGTAAAACTCCATTCATTTCATTTCATTTTTTTTAACTTTACGCCTAATATATGCTGATGAATAAAACTGATATGTTCATTTGAGTTTTCTTTCTGTATGATATGGGATCATTTGAGTTTCAAGCTGGGCTACAGAGCAAAGTTGTCTGGGATATACTTCCAAAATATCTATCCTGTTGATGATACAATATTTTATTTAAATTAAAGTTTTATATCCCAATTTTCTGCACCTATTTAGACATCCTAGAATGAGCAAATGCAGTGTAGTGTGCAATATGGGAAATTTTGCCTGCACTATTCTTGTATAATTTTCAATTCCAACCGTTGAGTAGAGCGCAGCCTGTAGCACACTTGGTATGTTTATTGACCTGCCTGAACAACAAGACACTTTTTCCATCACTGAATGGGGTAAATCAGGTTGAAAAAATACAAAGATATCAACAACTAGTTTATTACAAATAGAAATCTGGAGTAGGAACACCTGATGTATCACACATATTAAAATATACAATAATAGTATTGATAAAAAATGTCTGATTGGCATCCTGAAATTCAGCCAGATCCATGCCAATATCTTCTCTAGCATCTTCTTTATTGTAATGACCTTTAGCCCCCTGACAGTACACTCCAGCTGAAACATAAATAGGTCCAAATTTTTAATCTAAAATTAAATTTTGTAAAGATAGTATACTGAAAGGCTAGTTAAATGAATGATTTAACACAAAACATAACATTAAAACATGTAGATGTATGATATACTATAGCATCAATTTGCACCATTCCAATTTCCATTCTGACGCCTGTGGTTCTTGCAATTCCACTAAAACTAACACATTTCTACCGGAAGCTACTATTGATATCTATGCAGATCCTTGTCAGTGACGTCATAAAACACGTTTTAGTCTCAATCAATATCAACATGAGCTGAGGCATTTAAAACAGTCAATTATTATTTAGTTTTAGTTTAGTGTGGATGTTATATTACATTTAGCTAAGTTTTTTAAGAAAGAAAACAAGGAATTCCTTTGTAACAATATTAAAATTCACCTTTAAAATCATCAGCAACTTGATCACTATGTTCAACATCAGGACATTGAGATAACATTCTGATCCATGGTATATCAGTTATTAACTCCCATTTACTACCATTCTCATTTAAACCTGGAATTATTTACAGTCAAAATCAAGTTCTACATAATATGGTGGTTGAAAGTGGCCACTTTCTATCTTTGCAACTGAATATTACCAATGTCATAATTTATTGTCATAATCATAGAAATGTAGATAGGGAATAATAACACAAGATTTATGTTGGCACGCATATGTTGAATTTTGGAGACTCATTTAACTTCCGATTTCTACAATAAGTCATATAATTTAAAAGGCATGTTAAAAGAGATCTAATTAGACCGGAACATCCAGTCTCTCTGCCACAGTATTACTTAGAGTCAACTTGCCCTCAAATTAGTAACTAGGTCAACCATAAATTGATACAGAAGTTCAACAGCTGATGAGAAGACTTAGACTTCCAGTCCTATTGTATTTCTATAATCAAGTCCTAAATAATATGGTGGCTGAAAGCGGCCACTTTTCAACTCATTTTACCCTGGAAATTATAAAAAGTAGTTGAAAACCTGGAAACTATTGCCAAGAAATATAAACCATGCTAACATTTCAAAGTCATTATCAATTCTATTTTAACAAACGAATTTTTGATAAATCAGCTGTATTATTTCATAAATTACCTTGCATTCTGTATATATCTCGTTTCCATGGATACGTATTAGCATCTACTCTATACCAACTTGTTTCAACAAAATCCATACACCTCACAAAATCACTGAAACAAATATAGTAATTTAAATCTTATTATTGACCCTACTGTACTTTGGTTAACTGGATAACTGGAATACTAAAAGTAAAGATTGCAGAATAAGGCCACAGATAGTATGTTGACATAGTTAAGACAATATACATGTAAAACATACTTATGAAGCAGGCCTTCTCAAATGGCAGTCTGTGACGCCCTTGATAAGGGCCCTAAAGAGTGTCCCCTTCTGCTAAAACACTTTGCTCGCTATGCTAGCTAAGTTCTTTTTGGCCCTTATATTTTTTTCATAGAATGCTTTTAGACTTTACAAAATTAATTGAGAAGGCCTGGAGCCTTTTTCTCGAAAACTTAACTAAGATAAAATCCAGATTTTAAGAAATACAGTAATCTGATTGGACAATAAAGCTATATTTAAAATCAAATTTAGTGATTTACCAATCAGATGACTGGAACACTTAAATCATTGTGAGTTAAGTTTTCGAGAATAAGGCCCCTGGTATAAATTATAACTTACCAATTTAGAGAATTGAAGAGTTCTAGCCAGTTAGTGACTCTAGCTCTATTATATAAAGTTTGATTTGGGCACGGACTATAATCATATACTATACCAATATAATAACAGATATCTGGCTGTTGAAATAACATAGCTTCAAAATCACGCAAACAAAACTGAAATATACAACATATCAATCAAATAAAAATACCAACATTAACATCGCCAAATAGTAGACTCTCTCTTAAAGGGGAAAATTTTGAGGGAGAGTTGGGTACATTAAATTCCATGTTCTGAGACTAAAAGTTTTTTGATTGGGCGGTTAGTGAACATATACCGTTCAAGGGATGTCAAACAGATACTTATTCGTTGTATGTTGTATTTTCAACAGTCATTTCAGATTAAAAATTCTAAGCCTTTGATTGTATTAAAAGATAATCAGAGATCTATTGGATTGAATTTGATACAAAATTACTGAAACACTGGCAGGTCTTTAGATTATATTAATTTGGGAACCCTGTATTCACGAAGAGGACTTGGATATACAGGCAGCAACAGCTCCTGGGAAGCCTACAGTTGCATTTTCACTTAATTTGACCTCTCTGGGTGGGTGAAAATGTTGTCATTTCTTGGTCTGCAGTACCAAAGTACCATGATGCTGCATCTCATGTTCAGGGTGTGAAAGTCTGATGACCTTGAATAAGTCATCTTCACTCATAATTCCAGTCCACCCAGCTGTAAATGGGTATGGATAATCCGGGAAAGATCAATGCCAAGAGGTTTGGCCAAGGACCAGCTGGGAGAAAGGATCCGCACGGAACCTAAGTTGTTATCCTTGTAAAATATAGATGTTTCTTTCTTTCTTTCATTTTCTCTAATTTGGGAACACAGTTAATTTTGTGCACAACGTTTACCGATGTAACTAGCATGTTATCTAAAGCCCTGGAAGTCAGCCATATATTTAAGATGTATTGTGTCTAAATAGAAGATATATCATAAAACTCTTCATGCTTACCTCATGCATTGGTCGTAAGAAGATAACTCTATTATGTTCACTGATCTGATCACAAACTTCATTTACCACATGAGTTTGATCTAACTTCTTACACTGAACAAAATTAGTCTTACTCAGATTGGGAGCACTATAGATAGTAACTTTCTTTAATACACGACAAGCACTACCTGTAATACAGTTTACAGTTTTATTTATCACATATAATTTGAAAAGATATTGAATCATGGAGTTTCAAGTCACCTGTTTGGACCAATAGAGATGGGCAACTGTTATTAAATGGTGTCAAAGGTATATAAATAGAATTCAATAAATCCATAAAACTATGATCTGCATAGATATCAATAGTAGCTTCTGGTAGATCAATGTCAGTGACGTCATAAAATGCGTTTGATTTAGTGGAATTGCAAGAACCACAGATGTCAGAATGGAAGTTGGATGGCGCAAATTGATAAATTGATGCTATCAGTGTCCCCGATACACATACAAAGTTTAGAAAATCACTTTACAATCCCTTTAAATGTGAGAGTGGTGTACATGTATAAGGAAATACTAATAGTGTAATAGTAATATTTACCATTAACTGAGGAAAGTTCAGGACAATCTTCAATAATTAGATCAGTAATTCCCACCATATGTAACTTGACACACACCAAACTATCTGATCTTAATAATAATACCTACAACACATTTCATTATATATATATAATCTATTTATTGTAGTACTTCTGAAGACTATTTACATGTATTCAAGACCCAAATCGATCCTCAAATATGCTAAACATTTCCCTTTAAAATCATTCTGCTCAACCTTTGTCATTTTGTTCGAGACTATGTAATGACTCGGCCATGATACGCCGCCATCTTGATTGGCTGTTTTTACTGGCTGACCTATAATTTATTAAATATGGCGACTATTGTATAGTATACGAGGTCGGTTATCTAGTCACTAGTCTAGTATCGCAGTAGATACGAGTGATTTAAAATATACCTGTATGTGATCATCTTCCATAACAGGATCACTAGTACTAGTGGCTTTATCATTGATACTCTTTTTACGTTTCAACGAAACACTTGATCTATGAGACCTTGCTGCTGGATTCTCTCCACCAATACTTGTACTGCCATTTTGATTTTTCTTTGATGCCTGTCTGGATGATTTTCTAGTAGACCCAGTTGTACCAGTCTTTTTCTTCTTCTGTGACTTGTATTTCTCATCTGCTTTTTGTGTTTCTTCTCGAATCTCTTCACTGACTGCCTGACAAGCCTTCTCACAGGAAAATGTATCCATTCCAAGACGTTCCAGAGTAGACCTGCGCTTTCGCTTTAATTTTGGGGGCTTTTCAGTTTCATCTGCTTTTTCATCTTTAGTACCTTTGTTTTCACTATTATTTGAAGAATTAACATCAATTTTACTATTTTCGTGTTCATTATTTTCCGATTTATTTAAACTATCTATATCATCAGTATTAACGTTTTGTTTTTCAGCACTATAATTTTGAGAATTTTCTGGATTTTGGTTTAATCCACATGAACATGATGGCACATTTAAAACATTCCCATGAGCCATTGCTGTTTCATAATCCGGTGGCGATACATCCATATTAGGAATATTTGAATTTGAAATTTCAGCGTCCATTGGTTCAGCACTATTATTACTATCATTATTTTCGTTTTCAGCACTAGAACAAGTGGCGCCGCTATTTCCACTACATAAAGCTTCGGAATATTTTGGAGGTGGTTTATCATACAAGTAACATGAATTCTCAATATTACTGTTCTCAACAGGATCTCCTTGTACCTCAAACCGACCACCCACCAAACTATTATCACCATCAGCTTCATTATTTACAGGAATTGCATTAGAGTCTACAGAAAGTTGTTCACTAGAACTAGTTGAACGTGTTGACCGAGCTGGTGGACTACATTTCACAGACACAATCCTCACAGATTTCACTCGTTCCTCTCTACTGTTCCCAGTTGACTTACTCGACTTTTTTACTTTGGATGAATCATTTGTTTTGACCATCTCAGAATTATCAGGATCACCCTTTCCATAGTTCCAATGACTACAACCTGGTTCATTGACATCATGAAGAACTTCTGATTGGCGCCGAGAAGAACTTGATGAGTTTCCTCGACTACCAGACGGAAGATTGATTTGAGATTCTTCTTGATTTTCCTTTTTCTCTTCAGAAGGTGACGTTTCCATGTTAGTGTCTGTAGGATCATCTATTGGTAATGGAGGGTTTTCAACTACTGGGGGTTCTGCAGGTAAAGGAGGTTGCTCTTCTGGCAATGGAGGTTGATCGGCGGCCATATTTGCCTCCGCAGCCTCTACATGATCATTAACAACAATTCTGACATTTGATTGATTTCTAACAGGTACTGCTCTAGAATTGTTTAACATTATAATGGGTTCAATTTCAATATTTTCATCTTCATATTCGTCTTCTGCTCGGTTTCTTTCCTCCCCGTCATTATTATTGAGTTCATCCTCATCCTCTACATCCTGCTCATCATCAGTGGGTTGATTTGGCTGAATATCGTTAGCATGGGCATGATTCTGTACCAAGGCAGATGATACTCCCAAACCTGTACCAGCACTCAAACCAACCCTAAAACAAAACACAAAGAAGTTGTAAGATTTTAAGACAAATAGAAACAGATAAGTTTGATATTATTATTTATCATTGAATTAGTTTAAAATCAAGCTGATCTTTTATAATCACATTTTTCTTAACAGTTAATAAGGAGTTCAGATGTAAGTTTTTTTATATTTTCTAGAATATAGTTCAATGTATTTTTGGCTTTTGACTATCCTTTGAATCACTACTTTACACTAGTTTATCAAAAGCAGTTCACTCAAAGTCCAAATATAAGGGTGAACTTTACATTTAAGAGTTAAAATATGGGTCATCCAACCAAATTTCATTGGACTAAATTACCTAGATTTTGTCAGTTAGTGAATCCTACAAGAGTGTCGGCCAAGTTGAATAAAATAAACACATTTTCCCCAATGGTTATACAAAAATGTGTAAAAACTCGCAATTTTAAAGGAAAATGTCAATCTATAACCAACAACCTACCTTGAACAACCTTTAGGTGGCTCTCTAAACATATACTCTAGTTGTAACATCTCTAGTCTAGAGACAAACCTACCTTGAACAACCTTTAGGTGGCTCTCTAAACATATACTCTAGTTGTAACATCTCTAGTCTAGAGACAAACCTACCTTGAACAACCTTTAGGTGGCTCTCTAAACATATACTCTAGTTGTAACATCTCTAGTCTAGAGACAAACCTACCTTGAACAACCTTTAGGTGGCTCTCTAAACATATACTCTAGTTGTAACATCTCTAGTCTGGGAAGATGAGAAATAAATGTTGAGAAATCTTGTAAACGAACCGAGTGACATCTACGCAATGTTAGGTGTTGGAGATACGCCCAATTTACCACCACTGAAATAAATGAAAGGAAATGGAGTTATTTTTAACTAATTTATTAGAAATGAAATGAAATAAAGTTTTATGTCCCTCTTTTCTGGGCCTGTTTAGGCTAAAGAGGACAGGTAAACACAACAAGTGTTTTACATAAACATGCACAAAGAATAACATACATGGGCGTGGTTTATTGTCCCGTCTGAATGGCTAAACGCCTTTTTCCATGACAATAAAAGTTGCCAGAGCTTCAAGATAACTTACCAGAAGAAAACCAAGAACAGGGCTGTATTAAATGTGGACAATTATAAACTTCTAAGTGGGAAATATCTTGAAATGTTTGACCTACAGCCTTCAAACCATTATCTGTGATCATAGCTGGACTCTCTATAACACTGTTTCCTCCAAACTCATATTCAAAAACATCTCCTAAAATAATTTCAAATAGTTTGCCAGGCAAGGTAACATATGCCAACTGGTGGCACTGGCATAATTAATTAAATTAAACATTTGCAAAACTGGATCCATCTCAATCAAGATATATTCAATGAATTTAGCAAAGTTTCTTCAGAATTCATTAAGTAAACAATGATTCATATTGAGTATTTTTCGATTATTATATTATTTCAAAGTTATTTACTAATATTTTTTTTATTTTTCACACAAATGACAGCGCAGAATTTTGGCGTGGAGTGCCCACCACCAGTTAAGAAGGCCTGAATTATATAGTTAGGGTCCTTCCCTGGGAAATTATAATGTTTTTTTACCTTGTTCCAAAGTGACATCAACATAACCCAATGATAGAAAATTGAGATTATCAAATTGTACTTCTGCCATATTGAGAGCAGAAAACAAACTATCTTTAGTTAATGAGGGTTGAATACTCAGCTCCTTCAATCTAAAATAACAAAAACAACATCAACTTTGATCTGAGCAATACAAAATGAAACGTCTGCTCTTCTGCACCTGTCTGGGCTAATGAGGATGGGCAAACACAGACATGGGCAAAGTCAGAACAGCGGCATTAGCCTATTCTTATTTTAATTTCCAGCTATCATGTGCACAGGGTCTTGGTTTATCGTCCCATCAGCCCATCTGACCTGCATCACTGACAGGGCGAAAGCAGTTTAAAAAATCCAAAGGTATCATCTTGACCCATACCAGGATTTAACCGTGAAGCGTCTAACTCACTGAACCACCCCTGCCCCTGAAATGAAATGGGGTTTAACATCCTACTTGTTTAGCTTATAAAGAACAGGCAAATGACTTGCAGTGTGCAATGATGGAAACTTCAAGACATTAAGGACTGAAGATTGTGAAGAAGAATTATAGTTTTATACATACTTGTCAGCAGCTGTTATAAGAAGAAAACCCAGATCCATTTCTAATGCATTTCTACACGAACTAAACAAAACATTAGTCAGTTTGCGAAACCCGTTTGTTCTCCAACTATGTTCTACTATTTCATGTATGTGTCCACCTGAAAAAAAGGATATGTTTGGTGATACAGGGTGAAAACTGACACCCCAACTCTCGAAAGCACTGGCAACAGATTCACAATTTTTCTAGTCTTAAGTTAGAAATTCAAGCCCATTGCGTGTACCTTATCTTCAACTAGCTATGGACTGAGCTATTCTTTTGCCACAAAAAGACAGTGTTTTAATCCAGTGTTAAAGTAAAGTATTGACGTTCACACAGTTCGAGTAACAACATATCACATTTCTTAGATGCCTCAAAGGCAAAAGGGGTTCAATTGCTCCTTTTTATACTATGAACTATTAGATGCTATTTCTGCCAGTAAATCTGTAACCATCTTGGTGTCTAATTTTGATTATCAACAGATTTCTAAAGAAAAAAGTTGAGTTAAAGGGATTGTCAAATTGGAATGTGGCAAATTGATTCTATCAGTGTCCCCAATACACATACAAAGTTTAGAAAAAACCTATTTATAATCCCTAATTTCCATTCCGATGTCTGTGGTTCTTGCAATTAGGCTACACTAAAACAAACACATTTTATGACGTAACTGACAGTGATCTGCATGAAGCTACTATTGATATCTATCATAGTTTATTTTGTGCCTCTTTACCTACAACTATTTCTACATCTTATTAACAATATTAATAAATAATATATAAGATATATAACAAACCTATGAAAGGAACTTTAACAAGTTCTAATCTGGACAGATGCTGTGCGCTTGATAGACCTGTCAATAAAGGGGCATAACTCCATGCATTGACAGGACCACAACAGTTAGACATTACAAAAGTCTGTAGTTCCGGAGCCAAAAAATCTCTGAATGGATTTGTGTTGGTTATTTTCACTTGATGTAAATACAGATATTGCACCATGACCATTTTGGGTAAACAAGGAATGGTAATCCCTGTCAGATGAAGGGAGGTAAGTTTTGGGTTGACTGTAAAACTAAACCTGTCACTTTTTAAAGTACTCTCAGTCATTCTGTTTCTGAATGTTCCTAAAATCTTTAGATTTGGAAAATAATTCAACACAGCACTCAGTAAAGTTACATCTGATATTTCTATTCCTTTCAAATTGGAGGCAAAATTCAAAGCTGCCAGAATACCTGGAATACTAAGAGTATGTCGCAGTCTTCTTTTTGAAAGATGTGCTGGGTGGAAGCCATAAATATACTCTAATTCACGACACTTTGATAACAATGAACTTAGATGATCATCATTCACTATGGCCGGCATCCAACCAACAACTTGACCCTGTGTAAAATCTATGAACTTTAAAATCCGTAAATACATAGAAACCGCTTGCTGAAATTTCCTGCATTGTGACGACAATTTCAATACATCAAATAAAGATATATATTTCAAGATTTTACAAATAATTTCTAAAGATAGAAGTTGGAAATAGTCTTTTTCGTTTTCATTTAGATCATTCTTTAAATCAACTATTGATCTTTTCCTAGTTCTCTTATTCACTTTTTTCTCCATTTTCTAACAAATTCTAATTACACTACAATTCAGATAATAAACATATTATTTTTCCATTACAACCCAAAGAAGATTATTTCAGTGCTTCAGTATCTGCTTTTTTATCATAATCTAAAAGTAAAAAAAGTAAAAATTAATTCTAAATAAATAGGTGAGGCAAGTAACTGGTTGTATATATATATCTTAAAGAGATTGTAAAGCGAAATTTCTAAACTTTGTATGTGTAGCGGGGACACTGGTAGAATCAATTTGAGCCATTCCAATTTCCATTCCGATGTCAATGGTTCTTGCAATTCCACTAAAACTAACGCGTTTTATGACGTCACTGACAGTGATCTGCATAATATCACTATGGCCATAGTACCGTAGACTAATATGTCAGGTAATCTAGGCTTTATAATTAGTAAAAAAACAGACTACCTATTGGCAAATAAGCTTTAAGAAATGGTGTTCCTTCTTGTAATGGTAACAATTCATCAGTTTCAATTTTTCTCTTTCTATTAATTATCATATAGGCAACAAAAGAATAAGACAATACACCAATAGAAATAATGTTTCTTTTCAAAAAGGTTTTTATTTGCTGAAGGTTGGGTATACGAATATTCATGATTGCTATTTCGACCTGTGAAACATTACAATTATTCACTGAGAAAACCAAATGCCAACAAATATCAAATTTAATTAAGGATTTGTTTGTTTTCAATTTTATCTTTCAAGGTTTTCTTACTCGCTCGAATTACTCGCCACAACAGAAATTATCTCCCTTTAACAGGTTTGACTAAAGTACGAAATAGATATAAAAAAAATTTAATGTTATAATTTTCCTAAACATTGTATATCGTAATATAATATACTACCACTCCTGTATGTCTGATCAGAATGGTAGCCAGTTAGAACGGTAACAAAAAAATAAAGTTGAAACGGTAACAAACCTGTTAAAACGGTAACACATATAAGGTTATAACGGTAACAGATCTGTAAAAAGGTAACAAAATATTTTGGTAAAACGGTAACAAAATAAAGAATTTATTTTCTTGTGAACGCTGTGGCGGTTATTGTTGATGATGTTGACTGGATGCGGCAAATATATATATTATTTTATTTGGTGTGTCTTGTGTTTGGATAAACTAAAACTAAAAGTTAAAATTTACACAAAGGAGTAAAAAATCTTCACATAAGATAAGATAAACTTTATTTACAGTCGGTGTCAGGTAAACAGATAACATTAGCTCCGTAGAGCTTGCCTCGACGGCACTAGCTGTTGCCAAGTTGGGGGGGGGGGGGGGGGGGGGTGTGTATCGGGGACACTGATGGCACCAATTTGCTCCATTTCAAATTACATTCCGACGTCTGTGGTTCTTGCAATTCCACTAAAACTAGCGACGTCACTGACAGTGATCAACCGGAAGCTGCTATAATTTTATTGATATCTATGCAGATCACTGTCAGTGACGTCAAAAAATGCGTTAGTTTTAGTGGAACTGAAAGAACCACAGACGTCGGAATGGAAATTGGAATGGTGCAAATTGATGCTACCATTGTCCCCGATACACTTACAAAGTTTAGAAATACGTTTTAAAGTCCCTTTAAGTATCATCAAAATTTTAAATTGAGATTCGTTAAGAAATGTCCAAGGATTAAGTCTTCAAATTGATAAAAGATAAAATTATGAATGGTTACTAGCCTGATTCTTCAAAAGTGTTCTAATTTCTATATTTATCGTCACGAATCAACAGTGATTAATGATGATAAACATGTATTATATTTAAAGGGAAATGTTCACTAACTGTTCGACCAAAAAAAAAATATTCCCAGAATCTGGATTTTTGAAGCTAATCTAATTCGTACTATTGTTTACAACTCTCCTACGAAATTTAAGCCTTCAAACACATGTGTATGATAGTGTATCCATAAATATCAGCATTTGAAAGTAAAAAAAACGGCTCGTCATTTCGTAAGACTATGCGTTATAAAGAAAACACATATAAAGAAAATGAAGGATTAATGTTAAACAGGGGATATAATTGAAGGAACTATACGATTTTCGTGCAGATCTATTATTTCTGGAGGCTTATTTAGAAATATTCAAGTTCTAAATCGACCATCGAAAATGCTGAACATTCCCCGTTAAAGGATGATACGGAAAGACATGTTAGATAAAATCCAATTAAGGCAATTAGATATTGAAAAGTGTGAGAAACGTACTAAGAGATGTTTTATTTTGGCTGAGAATGAAAAATGATAATTATTAATTTGATCAGAGATTATGAAGCGTTTATATCAACTCGTTTAGACACCTTATACAACTTTTCATCATGAACTATTTAATCCTTTTTCATCATATTATGAAAAGTCAATTAGCTGTTATATCAATATATTTCTAGTTTCGTTTTACGGTTAGGATATACAGTATGTTTTATTAATGAAAAAGGGAAACAAGACTCTTGTAAAGAATGAGGTATTTTCAAAGGGGAACGGTCGACATTTTCCATAACCTTATGTCCTTACTTTGTCGCAGTCCTACACATATTTGTCTTTTAACTATGCCTTGCAAATAAATTTAGATACACGTATATAAAGTCAATTTATGTAACAATTTATAGATACACATTTCGACAATGAACACTATTACTATTGGGAAATTAAATAGTTTTCTATTACATAGTTTTACAGCAGATAGTTTATTTTGACTGTCCGCATTCCTTTTCGGACTACAGAATCAGATCAGGGGTTTTTTTTTTGTCTTTGCCATAACTACTTACATGTATTTGTTGGTATATGTCTTATAGGTTTTACCATCGCCTATAGTTATTTTAAAATCTTTTTTTCCACAATGGAAATAATTAATTAATAAAGTGTCCGATTTGCAACAACAATAAGTTAGAAGTCGAGAACAAACTTAATCAGTAAACTTATATGTACCCAGTAAACAGGGTAACTAATTAGTATAGATACTAAAATTATAATGGCAGTGAAAGTATATAAGACTAAAAATCATTTATATTCTCCAAGCTTTCCAAGAAAATTGAAAACGGTTTGCGATATCAGCCTAAACTGGAATCGAACGTTAACTTGTCATCTACCAACCAACCAACTAACCATCCAAAAAACTATACCAACATCCCTGAACATTAACTTGTCATCTACCAACCAACCAACTAACCATCCAAAAAACTATACCAACATCCCTGAACATTAACTTCTACCACCTACGATGATGAAGGTTGACATTTCACCGAGACACAAATTGAAACCAAAGATGAGTTTGATGTATTTTATGATAGTTTTTCTGGTGATCCCAACAACATTAGCATTGAATTCTACAGAAACAAACAGTACTTTTAATTCTACAACAGACAATATTAAGGATTCGAGTCAAGTTGAGAAATCTTGTTTGAAATTTCAACCACAAAGTTGTTCCGGTGTTTGTGGCCAGTTCTTTGATTTATGGTGTTCATGTGATGAATATTGCCAGATTTATGGACGATGTTGTTTTGATTATGAATCAGTTTGTAAAGAAGAATCAGAGAAATCCAAACATGATAACAAGAATCTGATGAACGTTACGATAGAATGTAGTGTAGACGGATTCAGCGTCCCACAACAGGTAATTATGATAATATTTTCTATCATTTTTTCGGGGCAAATCATCACTGGATTGCTACTATTTATAATAAAATATATTTGTCCTGAATGTCGTTCCCTCATCGAAATCAGCCAACACTACCAGAAACTAGTCAAATACTTAGACTGTAATACTATATAGTATTATACCCATCGCTTATGTGCAGTCTATATAGGGCCTGGTAATATGTAATGGGACAAGCTTGGTTGAACGGGCTGGTCCAGATTAGAGAGTGTCTTGGGTCTGACGTCCCTGTAGTCAATTTCTACTGATTTACTCAAACGTATTTATATGGAAAGCGGGCCAGCCCTAGTAGACCGGGAAAATCAGGTATCAGGGCTAGCCCGGTATTCACATAAAGACTATTTGATGGCTTATCCCGTGCATGCATAAAAATACTTTTACTAAACAACATGGCTCCCAAGAACCAAAATAAAAGCTCGTTGATACCTAGCCCGCGTTCATGTAAAGATTCAAAACTTTTAACCCGGGAAACCGAGTATCCAAAAAAAACATGTTCTTTCAACCGATACCAGCTAAAGATAAAACTAGTTTTACGAACAAAGAAGGAAAAAGGAAACTTAAATCAGATTCATAAATGGGTTCTAGTCTGACTTTTTAACATCGGTCGACATTCAAGAAATAGTAAAAGCTGGTGGACGAATTATTAGAATATTAGATGGTATAGTATACGAGGAAAACTTTAAAACACCTCCCTATAGAGATTATATTCTAATTTTGAGAGATTTAAGAAATCAATTAAAAAAGGATGGTAATATTGTTGGTAGTAATTGCATGAACTTATTAGGTAATTCCTTGTATGGCAAATTTATTCCGAAAGATATATTCACAACTAAACATCTATGGAATGAAATAACTTTAAAGGCCAACTTCGATTCACACGTCAAAAAATATGAAAAAATACTCATTACATCGTTGAGATAGAAGATGAAGAAAAAGAAATAGCAGAAACTAACTCTTCTACACGACTAACACCTAGTCATTTGGGGTCGTTCGTTTTATCTCACAACAAAGAAAATAATGAACAATTTTATTCATGTAATAGATGGATTTTATGAGTCGGAAATATATCATACCGATACACATGTATTGATAGTTTACACATTTCATCAATAAAGCTGGATAGTATCTGAAAATGAATATTGTAAAGGAAAGAATGATTACGACGATGGTGGAATCATATTTGGCGCCAACAGTCAAATATGATATCATTCTAACTTCTAATGATAAGATTTCTGTAGACGATTACATTCAGTTAGCACGCAGACATGGTGAATAAACTTAAGAAAAATTGGCAAAAAAGTTTCACAAATGGAGCAATTATTCCAAAAGATGATGATAAACAAACTAAAGTTTTTAGAAGTTATTTGAATCTTGTAAAGAGAAAGCCACCAAATAGTGAAGGAATCGTGTATCCTTATGGTGATAAAGATGAATTGAGTTTGGATGAATATTATGAATTTGATGATTTCGACTATCTTACTATTCAAGAAGAGAATGAATAGTTATTTTTCCATAAAGGTTGTTTTAAATGAAGTTGAATAATCATTTCTTCGATTCCAAAGTCAATAAACCTATTTTTACCATCTTTGATTTCTTGAATCATGAACGAATTAAGTGGTAAATATGTTGTTTGAAATGGTTTCTCTTTAATTCTTTATCCAATCGGTACAGTAAATGTTGGAATGCTGTAAATAATCTGACGTTTGTGTTTATTGAAAAATCCACTGTTTGTTAAATAACAGTGAATATTAATGACGTCAATATCATCTAGTCCAGGCATTTCGTGAAAAAAAAGGGGCCAACCTCACACAAATTGCAACAGAAAGTCTGTTGACTGACGTATACCCAGAAATATATCCTTTATAACATATCAAAACTCTTAAGGAATCCAGGTGGCGGAAAGTTCAATGGCGGCCATTTTTCAAAATTAATCGACTGAATAATTTGAGATAATTCTTAATAATAATAATAATAATAAACTCTTTATTTTACATGGGTCAGAATTAGGCCCAATACCACGAGTGGTAACGGTCCTGTCTCACACCCAGCCCATGGGGACAAACATAGATACAATATACAACATTAAAATTAAAAAAAATTAATGTACAGAGTTTGATGATTTAGAGATCAAGTACATGACCACAGACTACTGGATATTTTTTTTAGATATACAATATAGCAATATACACAAGTACATGTGTATTAAATGGACATATTATCCTCAAGCGATTAAGTACATGACCACAGACTACTGGATATTTTTTTTAAGATATACAATATGTCTTTGTCGTTCAATTCAAATAATAAAGAATAATTTGCATTATTTCTCATAAACATTGTATCCATTCCGTAAAAAGATTCGGATTGATAAATACAGTGACAGTTGTGATGTCTTCCTTTCGTGAAGAATTCTTGTTGAACTACACTCTTGTCAATTCTTTCATCTCGGACTTTACAGTCTTTATATTCATCAATTAGTTTTTTTTTAAAAGATATGTTGATCTTTTTACATTGTAAGTTATTGTAGTTGGTGATTCCGTTTCGCTAGCTTTTATTATTCTTTTTACTAATATGTCTGGCTTCATTTTTAAACAATAACCGGTTACATCTCCTTGTGTTTTTTTTTCGATATGAATATTATGTATATTAAATCCTGTTTTGAAAAGATCTTCTTGATGGGCTGATAGATCAAAACAGAAGATTGGGTGAATGATTGCAAAATCTACATATTCAAATTAAGGAGGATTTCCAAATAATTCACACATACTTTATAGTTTCTATACAGTTCATTTTAATTAAATAATTGTTAAAAGTTATATTAATATAATATAATATAAATAATTATCATTGTTTAAGCTTATTGATCTTTACACTGAATAAAAGATCTTGAGCTTGGTTCATTCATTGGTTCTCTAAAGATATTATTGTTATTTGTCTGAAATTCTGAGGTAAATTCTTGAAACCAACCATTAAATATTTCGTTAGTTTACTGGTATTAGTGATTGGCCATATTGTCGATTCTCCAGTCATGCTACCTAGCGTGTTACGATGAAGAAAACTATATCTTTAGACATCTTGTTAAATATTCTAGTTCCTATTTCGATTATCAATGTAGGCATATCTGGACAAAATATCAAGGCTATTTCTTTATATATTTCTATATTTATATTATATTTAGATTATTACAAGTTGTCCTCTAACCAATGTATCTCTCAAGATGGTAGAATTGTGTGAAGAAGAACCCATATCATTGGTAGTTGTATCTAAAGTGATGTCAAAAAGGACAGAGCTACATTATAAAAACCGACATTGTATGTTATGTAATGGTGAAGACGAAGATGATATTGTTTATTGGTCCACAATGATTGGATCTAATAATCGTAGATTAAGGCCTAGCAATATGGACAATATATTAGAATTATTCAAAAGTTCTGTAAAAATTATCCCACCCCCTAATTCTAGAGAAATTATATGTTTGCCCAACATGATATCGTCCTGTCTACCTACTGCTAATCAGGAAGAACAACGCCTGTGTGTAGAAAATGTCATGTCGCCCATTAGATACATGAAGTCAATTTATAAAAACACATTTTGTCTTCAATGTAATGTTAAATTAGAGCCAACTGATGAGGAATTGTGTTACCCGGCAGAAAGGAAAGATGTATTTTATGGAATACTTCTACAATCTTTCACCTTTTCCATGATTTTTAATTGGAAGAAAAACGGAGAATCTTTTGTTTTCTTTCCCTCTAAGAATCCGATTAGTTTTATTCAAACTTTATCTTGTTCTTTTGATGACAATGATAATTTAAAGGAATGTAAAGTAAGAAAATGTGCTGGTACTCTGCCAGTAGTCAATAATACCTGTCAGATAGTACCAAATCATTTTGGTTGTATTCAGTACATTTTTAAAATTAATTTCACTCTTCCCTCTAAATCATCCCATGATATGACACTAGAAGTAGAACAAATTTCTTCCCAACTCGTTCAGTCAGCTGCCAACTTTGAAAGTATGTATAACGTTACCAAATACTACAGTCAAAATGTAACACTGTATAATATAACCTTAGTTGATGATCAGTTAACAGGTATAATTATACTCAATAGAATGGCTTACTCTTTGTGTGAATCTAAATTTCTGTCCGTACTATCCAGTCAATATTATGAGTATTTAGATACTAATTTGACTTTCAATCTAAATGGTAGTATTTCTACAAACAGATATATAGTTTCCTGTTATAGGTGGTGTAGTATCTCGGAGGATATACTCAGAATGGATTACGATCGTTTCTTTACAGGTAATACAGATACGGTTATTCATGATTCTACGTCTTCTGTTATCCGCTGTACATCAGTATCTATATACGTAATATCTTTGATGGGTATTTTAGTGACTCACACAACTTCGAAATAGATCTATTTATATTACTGTTTGGCCTACGTTGATGCATGTTCCTTCAGCAACGTTAGTGAAATGAAATGATAGCCGTTGCTAAAGGAACATAATAATAATAATAATGACGTTGATGTTGAGCTTAGGTTTATGTGGAGTTTTGTACTAAACAGAGAGTATATTATTCATATTTTCATATATTCATATTTTTGGTGACCTATTATTGATTAGCACTTCAGTAGAGTTATTGTGTTTGTACGTAGTCTATCATGTTCCTTTAGCAACGGCTATCATTTCATTTCATTACATTAATCCGTTGCTATCATGATAAGACTTTCTCGTCATTAATTTTGATTGGTCGAACGATTATTGTTCGACCAGTTATATTCCTTGTAACAAATTATTGCGGGAAAACTTGACCGACGTCAAATTTCTTGTAGCAAATTTACCTTGTGATAATCGAGTCTCAACGGTCATAAATTGAATGTGACGTAGTGTTTTATAAACGAGGTTATTAGTTGTTAATGACGAGAAAACCCCGTCAATCCAGCAACGGTAGACAGGCCCGTAGCCAGGAATTTCCAAGGGGGGTTATATGGACTCGCAAAACAATCAAACTCAATCTTAATAGTCACAATTCAAACAGAATGTCTACTTTAACAGTGCTTATTTGTTTTCAAGGGGGGGTTCGTCCCCCCCTGGCTACGGGTATGGTAGATAATGCCAATGACTAACGTTGATGAAGGAACATGGTAGTCTATAAGATTGTGTTGTTTTGCTCTTTTTCTTGATCATTTGTTTGTTACTTCTATTAATGGTAGTTGTTGTGTACTTAGATTTATATTTCGATGCATTAAAATTTACATGAGTGGTATGGTTTTATCTTTACAATAATGCATCTCATCGAGATTGATATTACATAGTTTACAAATTCTTTGTTCTCAGGAAATATTTGAACAATGGAGGGGATCCGCGTTGAACATAGCAAATTAATCAAATAAAAGCGCAGGGGTGGTGGGGGATCCACGGCATGAATATGCTCAAACTTTGGGTTTTTTATACGCTCACATGAAAATGTGGACGTATAGTACTATCACCATCGTCCGTCCGTTAGTCTGTTCGTCAACAATTTCTTGTGTACGCGATAGAGACCAGAGTTTTTATCCAATTTGAATGAAACTTGGTATGTGTATTCATTTTGATAATAACTGAGATGAGTTCAAAATTGCGCGATTCCAGCCTTCGGTTTAGGAGTTATTGCCCTTGACTTAGTGGAAAAACGTTAAAATTAACTTGTGTATGTCATAGAGGCTAGAGTTTTCATTCGATTTGAATGTAACTTAGTGTGTATTCATCAGAATATTCAAATTTGCTGAAGTGGGCTGACGTTATCTTGCCTGGCAAGCTATCTTTAATGAAAAAAACAACAAACAAAATTTTCGACTCAAGGGGAGGGGAATGTGCCCCTTGACTCTTATATACGTCACTGTTTTCGTCAGAGAACTATTAATATAATTCTTACAATAAATTTTGGCTTTAATCTGAAGAAAATTACAACGGGAAGAGTTTGAAACTATGGTATTTCAAGTCTGTAGATTGACATCTCGTAGGCGTTGTTTGAAGGAGGATAAAAACTGTAGAATATCACCTACTTCCTGATTAAGCCAGACATGATCAAATTCATAATTAACCATATTGATTTGACTGATGAACACCAATTTCACCAAACATATAAGTCTTGTTCAAATACATTCGAAAACATAGTTTAGGTAACCCAGCATTATGCATATTTTGAATTCTTAAGAAGTATGTACAGAGCTCCAGTCTTCCACATTCTGCCCTCGCTATCGAATGTGTTGTTTTGGTTCCAGTGCAGAGACACCACTTAAAGAATTTATTCTGGACATTCTCTTTGTCAGGTCTATACATAGTGACCAACATCTCTGCACCATAATTTAGTATAGATGCCACAATGGAGTGAAGTAATTTAAATGCTAAGTTTCACTAATTCAGCTAAAATAAAAAACACATACTGTAATAAACCAAGAATCAAATACAGCTATAATAACGAACCACATACTATAATGAACCAAGAATCAAATTCAGCTATAATAACGAACCACATACTGTAATGAACCAAGAATTAAATTCAGCTAGAATAACGAACTACATACTATAATGAACCAAGAATCAAATTCAGCTAGAATAACGAAACACATACTATAATAAACTACAAATTAAATTCAGCTATAATAACAAACAACATACTGTAATAAACCAAGAATCAAATTCAGCTTGAATAACAAACCACATGCTACCACATACTATAATGAACTACGAATTTAATTCAGCTATAATAACGAACCACATACTATAATGAACTACGAATCAAATTCAGCTATAATAACGAACCACATACTGTAATGAATCACGAATCAAATTCAGCTATAATAACAAACCACATACTATAATGAACCACGAATCAAATTCAGCTATAATAACGAACCACATACTGTAATGAAAAAATGAAATGAATGGAGTTTTACGTCCTACTTTCTGCACCTATATGGGCTAATTGAGGACGGGCAAACGCCATGCAGTGTGCAATGAGGGAAATTTTGCCAGGACAGCGGCATTAGCCTGCTCTTATTTTCGATTTCCAACTGTCGAGGGATCTTTAACGTGCACAGCCAATACCACACGGGGCCTCGTTTTATTGTCCCATCCGAACGACTAGACGCTTTTCCATGTCAGCCCCTCCGACCTGCATCACTGACAAGGGGAAACCGGGTTGAAAAATCCGAAGGTATCATCTCGACCCATGCCGGGATTGAACCCTGGACCTCCAGGTTAGCGAGCAAGCGTCTAACTCACTGAGCCACCGCGGCTCCACATACTGTAATGAACCAAGAATCAAATTCAGCTAGAATAACGAACCACATACTGTAATGAATCACGAATCAAATTCCGCTATAATAACAAACCATATAACTGTAATGAACTACGAATCAAATTCAGCTATAATAACGAACCACATACTATAATGAACTACGAATCAACTTCAGCTATAATAACGAACCACATACTATAATGAACCAAGAATCAAATTCAGCTATAATAACGAACCACATACTATAATGAACTACGAATCAAATTCAGCTTGAATAACGAAACACATACTATAATGAACTACGAATCAAATTCAGCTTGAATAACGAAACACATACTATAATGAACCACGAATCAAATTCAGCTATAATAACGAACCACATACTATATTGAACCACGAATCAAATTCAGCTTGAATGACGAACCACATACTATAATGAACCAAGAATCAAATTCAGCTTGAATAACAAACCACATACTATAATGAACCACGAATAAAATTCAGCTTGAATAACAAACCACATACTATAATGAACCACGAATCAAATTCAGCTTGAATAACGAACGACATACTATAATGAACCAAGAATCAAATTCAGCTTGAATAACGAACCACATACTATAATGAACTACGAATCAAATTCAGCTTGAATAACGAACCACATACTGTAATGAACCAAGAATCAAATTCAGCTCGAATAACGAACCACATACTGTAATGAATCACGAATCAAATTCCGCTATAATAACAAACCACATACTGTAATGAACTACGAATCAAATTCAGCTATAATAACGAACCACATACTATAATGAACTACGAATCAAATTCAGCTTGAATAACGAAACACATACTATAATGAACTACGAATCAAATTCAGCTTGAATAACGAAACACATACTATAATGAACCACGAATCAAATTCAGCTATAATAACGAACCACATACTATATTGAACCACGAATCAAATTCAGCTTGAATTACGAACATCAAATTCAGCTTGAATAACAAACCACATACTATAATGAACCACGAATAAAATTCAGCTTGAATAACAAACCACATACTATAATGAACCACGAATCAAATTCAGCTTGAATAACGAACCACATACTATAATGAACCAAGAATCAAATTCAGCTTGAATAACGAACCACATACTATAATGAACTACGAATCAAATTCAGCTTGAATAACGAAACACATACTATAATGAACCACGAATCAAATTCAGCTATAATAACGAACCACATACTATAATGAACCACGAATCAAATTCAGCTTGAATTACGAACCACATACTATAATGAACCAAGAATCAAATTCAGCTATAATAACGGACCACATACTGCAATGAATCACGAATCAAATTCAGCTTGAATAACAAACCACATACTATAATGAACTACGAATCAAATTCAGCTTGAATAACAAAACACATACTATAATGAACTACGAATCAAATTCAGCTATAATAACGAGCCACATACTGCAATGAATCACGAATCAAATTCAGCTATAATAACGAACCACATTCTATAATGAACCAAGAATCAAATTCAGCTATAAATACGAACCACATACTATAATGAACCACGAATCAAATTTAGCTACAATAACGAACCACATACTAAATGTCAATGGTAATTTTATAATATCAAAATCTCAAAAACTGGAATTTGTTTAGACAAGCCTATCCGTAATATTTTGCACAGATTTCAAATACACGTGTATCCAAGATCATCAGCATTTGAAAGTAAAAAAAATACGACTCATATTGTAGAGAGACTTTGCTGTATACTAGAAAACACATACAGAAATCAGAAGATAAATGTTTAGTAAGAAGAAAATTTGGGGGGATCATGCCATTTTCGTGCATTTCTAGTCCTCCTGAAGGCTATTTGTATGTATTTAAGACTCAAATTGACAATCAATGTTGAAAATTCCCCCTTAAGGCCTTATTCAGTCAGTGGCAGTGGTTCTCAATTGTTTTCCAAGGATGTATCGTATATTACTGTGACCAAAATATCGTGTGTTCGTATTACTGTGACCAAAATATCGTGTATTCGTATTACTGTGAACAAAATATCGTGTATTCGTATTACTGTGACCAAATTACCATGTGTTCGTATTTCTGTGACCAAAATATGGCAGGGGTTCTATATTGTTTTCCAAGGATGTATCGTATATTACTGTGACCAAAATATCGTGTGTTCGTATTACTGTGACCAAAATATCGTGTATTCGCATTACTGTGACCAAAATATCGTGTATTCGCATTACTGTGACCAAAATATCGTGTGTTCGTATTACTGTGACCAAAATATCGTGTATTCGTATTACTGTGAACAAAATATCGTGTATTCGTATTACTGTGACCAAATTACCATGTGTTCGTATTACTGTGACCAAAATACCATGTGTTGGTATTACTGTGACCAAAATATTGTGTATTCGTATTACTGTGACCAAATTACCATGTGTTCGTATTACTGTGACCAAAATACCATGTGTTTGTATTACTATGACCAAAATACTATGTGTTCGTTTCATATTGCCCAAATTACTGTGACCAAACAACTGTGTGTTCTTATTCATGTTCTTATTCACTATCAATTCAACCATAGTTTGATTAGCACCCTTCGATTATTCAATGCTTGTTGTTCACAATGATATAATGAAATTATAAGTGTTATGTTTCCAATTATAATATTCGTGATGGTAATATAAAAATTTACATGATATGATATGTTACCAGAACAAAGAAACGAGGAGAGTAATTAACTATGGTGTTGTATAAAACTAATTAGCGAGGTGATAAAAAAAAAACATATATTGTTAATGACAGTATTAACACAGTTAAAACTCGCTAATTAGCTTTATATAAATATTGTTAATAAAGGTATATAAGACGCAGACTTGGTTTTCTACCACCTACGATGATGAAGGTTGACATTTCACAGAGACAAAAATTGAAACCAAAGATGAGGTTAATGTATTTTATGATAGTTTTTCTGGTGATCCCAACAACATCAGCATTGAATTCTACTGAAACAAACAGTACTTTTAATTCTACAACAGACAATATTAAGGATTCGAGTCAAGTTGAGAAATCTTGTTTGAAATTTCAACCACAAAGTTGTTCCGGTGTTTGTGGCCAGTTCTTTGATTTATGGTGTTCATGTGATGAATATTGCCAGATTTATGGACGATGTTGTTTTGATTATGAATCAGTTTGTAAAGAAGAATCAGAGAAATCCAAACAAGATCACAAGAATCTGATGAACGTTACGATAGAATGTGACAGTAATGTATCAGGATGGGATGTACCTCAACAGGTAATTATAGTCATATTTTCTGGTATATATAGATACTATTTGTTAGGTGATAAATTTATCCTTAATATCACAGAATGATTGTTCTAAGATTCTGACTGTAGCATGAAACCTCTTTGTGAATATTCCTCTACACTGTTAAAAGTATTTCGGTATTTTTACCACAATCTGACTGGCAGAAAGTTGCCAGAATAATGACTGTAATTTTACATTGAATGTATTTTTACTTGTATAAAGTATTTTTACCACAAGAAAATACATAATATGTGATTTAACATAGTAGTAAATTGACTGTTATGTTAAATCACTACGTATGTAAATTTACAAGCAAAGTAAATTAACATTTAAGTAATTTTACAGTCAAAGCATTGGCAACTTTCTGCCAGTCAGTTTGTAGTAAAAAAACATAAAGGAGGTAAAAGTATGTAATGCTTATGCACTAAAATGAGTTCTATCCTTGGACGAAATTTCTATTTCTACATAATCTATACCTAAATAAAAGAAGATATTTGATGTAAATGTAGCTAGTTTTATTCATGTAAACACCAGTTTATCTTCAAAATAGATAATTATATAATATTGTATACATTAAATTCTACTGTGGTCTATCAAAATCTGACTACATTTTAGTTTAAACCATTGTTGAAACAATTTTCAACTTAAAAGTATCCACTGTTAATTTTAAAAAAACAATTTTGAAATGTTTGAATAATGAATATCCAATGTAAGGAGATGGTGATGCTGGTCTATCTAGTTTATTCTCTTATAGTTTCCTGAAATATATAAAGACAGTGACTTATTGTCATTAATAAGCTCATGGAACATAAACATTATTGTCTAAAATTTTGTCTTTGAATGATAGGGTTTTAGAGTACAGCATTGTCAACATGTAACTATTAAAATACAAAACTTTTTTTACCCATTTCAGTCATGTTTGGAAATATAGGCCATTTGCACACAACTGAAAAATTTAGGTTAATTTTATCCCTTTTGATACATAACTTATTAGAAAAAAAATCAAAACACTCAAATTGAAAAAAGAAAAGAAAAATAACTGTTTTAAACATTAGTGGACAGATGAATTTAACACAAGCTGATATGTTCTACTTTGCAATTATTCAATATTCATAAGCATGCTTTATGATTACAGAAAACTATCAATTGGACACTGATGAAACTGTACACTGTAAGTGTGTTTCAAAAGAATAAGCATTCTATCTTTCATAAACATCTAATTGAGATCATCAGGCTTGGTCAATATGAGTATATTATATTCATCAGTGGACTCACCTGTGACCTAACAAATCAACAGAACCCTTCTTTCTCTGTTTATTCCATAAACTAAGCATTTTATCCATAAACCTACAATTAATAATAATTGAAATTGCTAAATATTTCCTGAGAAGCAAGATCATTGCATTGCTTTTTATTCAGCAAAGTAAAGATAATTATGTATGAAATATAGACACCTAAGTTCCCTCTGGCCACAATGAGGTCTGAATTGAAAGCTTTGAATATTCTCATTATGGAATAGATACATTTCCCTCCTAAAAATTTCATGTGAAATTGACCATATTTTGGACTGAAATTTCCCCTGTGTAAAATCATATTTCCAAATATATATTGCTTTCAACAATCTCAGACTCTCAGAACTTTTTTCAGGTTAATATTTCAATTCATAAAAAAAATCGATTCAAACTTGATGTGGTCAGTCAGATCATGTAAATTATAAATTTCAGAATTTACACACAGTATTTTTGGTTAAAATCAAAATCAAATTGACATAGGTTAGGCCTACTTTCTTGACTGCTAAAATGAAATTTGGTGATCAAATTAGTTGTGGAACTAAAGAATCATATTCAAAATACCTGCTTTTCTTCTCTTCTAACAAGAGTTCGAGATGTAAATCTATCTTCCGCCATTTTTCCGGAAAGCACTGGGCCGAACTTGATTGCCGAAATCACGGAGCCTTCTGATATCACGTGTTTTAATCTAACTTGCATCAAACTAATTGTATTGGACCAGATAATTTATTGCAGATCTGGTGTGGATAGAATATGAATTAAAAATATGAAAACTTGTTGGCCTATACTATGACTATGGTAAAAATAGGCTACAAACTATGCTCTTTTTTACTCAAAAATGTAAATTATTTGCCACAATTAAGCTGTATATTTACATATGCTCTAAGTATTATTAGATTACATCTTTTATACGGTAAAAATACAAAAGATGTTTTTTTACTAACAAATGTAAATTATTTACCACAATTTAGCTGTATATTTACATATGCTCTGAGTATCATTGGATTACATCTTTTATACGGTAAAAATACAAACAATGTTTTTTTACTCAACAATGTAAATTATTTACCACAATTGAACTGTATATTTACATATATTTTTAACAGTATGTCACGGTATCTGGCAGTTGCTCTCATATCACGATACTATTGACAAGATAGAAGTGAAAGTAACAGATAGATGTGATTACGTAGTATTCTGTTTTTTAAAGAAACAACAATTCTTTTAAGATAAAAAACAGGTCAGATGCTGAATTATATCTTTCGATACCTTTAATATTAGATAAGATAAAATACATTTAGTCCCATGTTTAAATGTTACTCTTTGTTTATTTTATTCATCAACATAATAATAATAATATTCACAGGACATTCGTGTTAAAATTGTAGCCATTTCGGACACTCCTTGCTTTGTAGATATAATAGACATTTTCTGTGTTACTAACCGTATATCAAACCAGGCATATCCTGACAAGGTTCAACATATTTCATATTTAAAGATTAATAAATTTCTATATTTATATTATATTTAGATTATTACAAGTTGTCCTCTAACCAATGTATCTCTCAAGATGGTAGAATTGTGTGAAGAAGAACCCAGATCATTGGTAGTTGTATCTAAAGTGATGTCAAAAAGGACAGAGCTACATTATAAAAACCGACATTGTATGTTATGTAATGGTGAAGACGAAGATGATATTGTTTATTGGTCCACAATGATTGGATCTAATAATCGTAGATTAAGGCCCAACAATATACACAATATATTAGAACTATTCAAAAGTTCTGTAAACATTATGCCACCCCCTAATTCTAGAGAAATTATATGTTTGCCCAACATGATATCGTCCTGTCTACCTACTGCTAATCAGGAAGAACAACGCCTGTGTGTAGAAAATACCCTGTCGCCCATTACATTCCATAATTCAATTTATAAAAACACATTTTGTCTTCAATGTAATGTTAAATTAGAGCCAACTGATGAGGAATTGTGTTACCCGGCAGAAAGGAGTGATTTATTTTACGGAATACTTGAACAATCTTTTACTTTTCCCATGATTTTTAATTGGAAGAACAATAGGGAATCTTTTGTTTTTATAAAATCAAGTCTGATTCAAACTTTATCTTGTTCTTTTGATGACAATGATAATTTAAAGGAATGTAAAGTAAGAAAATGTGCTGGTACTCTGCCAGTAGTCAATAATACTTGTCCGATAGTACCAAATCATTTTGGTTGTATTCAGTACATTTTTAAAATTAATTTCACTCTTTCATCTAAATCATCCCATGATATGACACTAGAAGTAGAACGAATTTCTTCCCAACTCGTTCAGTCAGCTGCTAATTTTGAAAGTATGTATAACGTTACCAAATACTACAGTCAAAATGTAACACTGTATAATATAACCATAGTTGATGATCAGTTAACAGGTATAATTATACTCAATAGAATGGCTTACTCTTTGTGTAAATCTAAATTTAGATCTGTACCATCCAGTCAATATTATGAGTATTTAGATACTAATTTGACTTTCAATCTAAATGGTAGTATTTCTACAAAGAGATATACAGTTGACTGTTATCTTTGGTGTAGTATCTCGGAGGATATACAGATTGGAAGGGATCTGGAATACCATCGTGCCTTTACAGGCAATACAGATAAGGTTATTCATGATTCTACGTCTTCTGTTATCCACTGTACATCAGTATCTATATACGTAATATCTTTGATGGGTATTTTAGTGACTCAGGTAGTTTAAACTTGTTTACTAACATATTCACACAACGTCGAAATAGCGTAGATGGGATTTTAGTACTAAAAAATACATGAATATGGATATTTTGGGTGACCTATTATTGATTAGCATCTCAGTAGAGTTATTGTGTTTGTACTATCCAGTCAATATTATGAGTATTTAGATACTAATTTGGCTTTCAATCAATGGTAGTATTTCTACAAAGAGACATTCAAGTGGCTGCTATATAAGGTGCATGTTCCTTCAGCAACGTTAGACATTAATAATGAAATGAAATGATAGCCGTTGCTAAAGGAACATGTATAAGGTGCAGCTTTTCGAAGTCCAGTCAATTCTCGAATCTGCATTACCAGGTAACACAGGTATAGATCTTGATTCTGTTATCCACTGTACATCAATATCTGTATACGTATTGTCTTTGATAGGTATTTTAGTGACCTGATTGGTATAGGCTGTATCAAGAATACCAAGATTTACTTTTATTTGCATACACATTTATTTCTCTGTAGACCAGGAAAACAACAATTTCTGTATATCCTTTTTTCATCCGCAGCAAATTAGTTTTTTCATCAAATCAAATAACATTGGGGTAAATTAATTTGTTGAGCAAAAAATAAGCTGTAAAATTATGTCGATCAAATTTTTTCAATTTATAGATTTCTTGCTAAAAGAACTCATATTAAAATCGGGAAAATTATCCAGTGGCACTTTAATCTTTAAAAAGATGAGTACCACTTATACTGAACTTTGGTACTACACGGTACTTATAATAATTTAACCAAATAGATCTAGACACTTCCTCTGTCAACTTTATTTATCGAATCTGTAAAATTATATAATATCATATTTGACAATACGGTGACCGATTACTCATTATTTTGACTATTTCAATATTTCATGTAAAAAAAAAACCAATAGAGTTATTATGTTTGTATGTTGTGTATAATATTTCATATAAAAAAACCAATAGAGTTATTATGTTTGTACGTTGTGTATATATCAGATATGAATACCCAATAGAGTTATTATGTTTGTAAGTTGTGTATAATATTTCATATAAAAAAAAACAATAGAATTATTAAGTTTGTACGTTGTGTATATTTCAGATATGAATACCCAATAGAGTTATTATGTTTGTAAGTTGTGTATAATATTTCATATTAAAAAAAAAACAATAGAGTTATTATGTTTGTAAGTTGTGTATATTTCAGATATGAATACCCAATAGAGTTATTATGTTTGTAAGTTGTGTATAATATTTCATATAAAAAAAAAACAATAGAATTATTAAGTTTGTACGTTGTGTATATTTCAGATATGAATACCCAATAGAGTTATTATGTTTGTACGTTGTCATTAATATTCTAAAATACCCAGTAGAATTTACAAAATACCCAGAAGGATTACAAAATACCCAGTAGAATTACAAAATACCCATTAGGATTACAAGATACCCATTGGGATTACAAAATACCCCGTAGAATTTACAAAATACCCAGTGGGATTACAAAATACCCATTGGGATTACAAAATACCCATTAGGATAACAAATTACCCAGTAGGATTACAAAATAACAAAATACCCAGTAGGATTGAAAATAACAAAATAAATACCCAATATGGTTACAAAATAATCATTAGGATAGCAAAATACCCATTAAGTTTACAAAATACCCATTAAGTTTACAAAATATCCATTAAGATTACAAAATACCCATTAAGTTTACAAAATACCTATTAAGTTTACAAAATACAAAATAACCATTCAGATTAAAAAATATCCGTTAGGATTACAAAATAACACGCATTAGGATTACAAAATTCCCCCATTAGGATTACAAAATTCCCCCATTAGGATTACAAAATTCCCATTAGGATAACGATTACATTACTAACTCAATAGAGTTATTAGGTTTGTGCTCTGGGTTTAAGATCCAAACACTAGATTCTGGTAAAAAAAATCATATATAAAAAATGCATATACAGTGTACTCTGTGTAATCCGACATGCATTGGGACCATAAAAAAATGTCGGATTACAGACACAAGAAGGAATTCAATCGGGACCAGACATTGATGTCGGATTACGCAGAATGTCGTAGTACTCAGATGTCGGAAATGACAGAGTACACTGTAGTTATATTGTATAAGAGAATAAATTTATGAAAGCAGCCATCTTGTGTTGTGCGGCTTTTCGTTTTTATTTTTACCAGAATCCGGTCCTGTGTTTAAGATTACTTCTTTTAAATACGTGCTGATCTTTTTTTGTGGTTATGGTTGTGAAGCTTTTCCCTTTTCTTTAGTAATTGTAAGTTTTGTAATTCAAGCATTCTTTTTTTGTACTAAGATATTTGTTTTAAAATTAAAAGTTAAAGTTTGCTATCTAATATGATATGTTTGTTCTTTCTTTCTATGCCCATATTGATCCTAGTCGACGAGTGGATTAATTCCTTTGTTGTATAATACATCTATCGAGGTCCTTGACAGTATATGGCGAACTCCTGTAATTTTGAACAATCGTGACCAGATTTGACATGATAGATACATTGTAATTGATAAGACTTTGTCATGTGGCTGCCGTATTCCATTTTAACACCTTCATCCATCAGCGATCAATTACAAAATGGTGTCCAGACAATATTGCCTTGGGAATCACTGGTGAAAAATATTGTTTTTTTAAGTCACCGTGTATAATGCGCACCCCTTGTTTGACGGGTACTTTTCTGGGTAAAAAAGTGCGCATTATATTCGGAATTATACGGTATCCCTTCCCACAGTAAATAGCATTCAAACTAAATGTGATGTCATAATCTGGTCATTTGTTTCAAGAATGTACAGAGACCACAAATGTCAGATTGAAATCGGGAATGACACAATATACACGCTTTAATTAAAAGGATTATGTGTTTTCCAATATCTAATACAAGATTCTCGAGCTACCCATCTAACCACAGGATGTTGATTTCCATCGTAATCGGAGAAAACCACTGATATAAAGGAAATAATTAGAGCGTCCATTTTACATAAATAGAAATCGCGTCCTTATGATGTCAAAATTGAGAGCTATAGTTTTGTGCTAGTGAACTCTTTGAAATAGAAGTACGATCGGGTTTTTCGGAAGAGCAAGGGTCTGTTTAAAAGTTCCCATCATGAGTTACAACCAATTAATATGCATAAATCTTTCAAGCAAAGGCGTGGATTTAATGGTGGACACAGTAGGAGTAACAGGAGAGGGGAGAAAATATCTCGGCTATACACCCCCCCCCCCCTCCCCCATCCCCACATAACATGAATATAAATCTATCAGTTGAAAATTAGAGTAGGTAGTACCAACTATGAGGTTCAATCCAGAAATATCTGGAGGAGGGAGGGAGATTGGCGTTGTGGAAACCCGTGGCTCGCAACTGTTAACTGTTAACTGATGATTGTTAACGCTTTTGTACAACGACAATGACGAATGGATAGACTAGTTGTTCCCAACCTGAGGGCCACCAATGGGTATTTGTCAGGGGGGATGAAGTTGTGTATACTTTATTCACTAGAACTAATTTTATTTAACTAAGGTCTGTAGTGGTGGTCAAATGCGTTTGGCCTCCCAGTGATGAGGAGGCACAAAACCACCCCTCGGGCGATATTTCAAATTAAACAGGGAGCCACGGCTCTGTGAGTTTCGTGAATTTTGGGCCACTGTATGAAAAAGGTTGGGAACTACTGTAGACTGTGATGGATAGGCAATGTAACATACAGCAACAAAGTACTCGCTCATTTCATTTACAAACGTGTAAGTCCTCAATAGCTCTAGCCCATCAGCAATCGGCAATCCTCGGCAGTTTCTGTAAACCATAATCAGTCTTTTTAATGAATGGTGTTTTTCGTCGTGTCCTTATGGGCGAGACTCATTACTTTGACGCTACATAGATCATAGCTATAGAATCTTTGGAGGCATATTCTGACACAAACTCGTGCATTAAATACTACATTGCATATCATTTTAAATACTTATCTTTCAAACTTTTGTTTTGCATACAAACATGTGTAGTCGCTAATGACCAGTCTCTGATGTTTAAAGTACCAGAATTGATGCAGTCCGGTCATTCATTACCGTGATATCTTTCAGAACGCTAGTGTAATTTTCACGGAGACCGATTGGCCCATCAGGAGCAGACTAGTAAAAAGTAAAACTCCATTCCATTTAAATTCATTTGTGTATTCATTATAAAGAGAAAATTAAACAAGGACAATAGACAAACAATGTTATACAGACAAGTTACAAAAAAAATGAATCAAACGAAAAAAAAAACGAACTTTACCAACAAACCATAAAGATATTTTTTCACTTTAGTCGAGGCACTCTTGACATTACTGAATGCAAAACCCTCCTCCCCCATAATAGTTTGAAGCAATTATATTCAGATATAACAACAAATTACTTTATATAGGCAGGAGCAGACAACCCTGAGGCCTTGAATTCTGCACCACCTTAAAACTGAGTTTTATTTGTGACCTCCCTCGATATGAAATTGCTTCCTACGGGCCTGTTTTAAATTTTTTATCATAGAAGTTGAGAATCATTGAATTTAAGCTATCATATTTTCAATATTCGATAATTCGGGATCTATTTTAGAGTTGGATGCTAGCTCCAAAACTTAGTCGAATAAGAGAGAGTCATCATAGACAATATATACGTAGGTCTCGGAATATAGCTAGTTACACCTGACGTCGAATGGAGACTTGTTTCTGTTTTGAATGTAAAGGAACGTTGGTAAATCAGATTAGAAGGCTCTTTGTTAAACTCAGAACACCACCTATAACAGTCAACTATATATCTGTTTGTAGAAATATTACCATTTAGATTGAGAGTCAAATTAGTATCTAAATACTCATAATATTGACTGGATGGTAAGTACTCAAATTTAGATTCACACAAAGAGTAAGCCATTCTGTTGAGTATAATTATACCTGTTAACTGATCATCAACTATGGTTATATTATACAGTGTTACATTTTGACTGTAGTATTTGGTAACATTATACATACTTTCAAAATTGGCAGCTGACTGAACGAGTTGGTAAGAAATTCGTTCTACTTCTAGTGTCATATCATGGGATGATTTAGAGGGAAGAGTGAAATTAATTTTAAAAATGTACCGAATACAACCAAAATGATTTGGTACTATCTGACAAGTATTATTGACTACTGGCAGAGTACCGACACATTTTCTTACTTTACATTCCTTTAAATTATCATTGTCATCAAAAGAACAAGATAAAGTTTGAATTAAACTGATTTTAGAATTTATAAAAACAACAGATTCCCTATTTTTCTTCCAATTAAAAATCATGGAAAGAATGAAAGATTGTTGATATAAAAATAAATCCTTCCTTTTAGCCTGGAAGCAAAATTTCTCATCAGTTGGCTCTAATTTAACATTACACTGAAGACAAAATGAGTTTTTATAAATTGACCCCATGTATCTAATGGGCGACATGACATTTTCTACACACAGGCATTGTTCTTCCTGATTAGCAGTAGGTAGACAGGACGATATCATGTTGGACAAACATATAATTTCTCTCGAATTAGGGGGTGGGACGATATTAACAGAACTTTTGAATAAATTTAATATACTTTGCAAACTGTTAAACCTTTGCTTGAAGTTATTAGATCCAATCATTGTGGACCAATAAACAATATCATCTTCGTCTTCACCATTACATAACATACAATGTCGGTTTTTATAATGTAGCTCTGTCCTTTTTGACATCACTTTAGATACAACTACCAATGATCTGGGTTCTTCTTCACACAATTCTACCATCTTGAGAGATACATTGGTTAGAGAACAACTTGTAATAATCTAAATATAATATGTATATATATATTTTAATATGTCAATCTGAAGATAACAATAACAAAATATTTATACTGTTAAAATATACTGCCTAATATGTTTCATAACAAAAATCTCGTCTAGAGCATTTCAAAATCGGGTGCAACAATTATATAGCAGATGGTCTTTAATTTGATAAACGGTTTCTAAAACGGGAAAATTCTGTTATATGAATGACATGTTTTAAGCCCACATAATTTTTTTTTTTTTTGACTGAATATATTTTGTGCAACTTCAATTTCAGATTCCACGAGTATTTTTATTTTAAGGAATTGTTAAGTGGTTTTCTAAACTGTCTATGTGTATCGGGGACACTGTTAGCATTAATTTGCACCATTCCAATTTCCATTCCGACGTCTGTGGTTCTCGCGCGTTTAATGACGTCACTAACAGTGATCTACCGGAAGCTACTAATGATATCTATGCAGATAACTGTCAGTGACGTCCAAAATGGCGGACATTTTCCGCATTTCTTCTAAATTTTCATTCAGAAAACTTCAAGACAAAATTAAATGTATAAATATATATTTTTTTAGCTTAAGGAACTCAAAAAAATGAAAAAAATTTCAATTATAATAAAGCCCTACCTGTAGAGCAGCTCCTGATACATCACTGTCACATTCTATGGTAACGTTCATCAGATTCTTGTGATCTTGTTTGGACTTCTCTGATTCTTCTTTACAAACTGATTCATAATCAAAACAACATCGTCCATAAATCTGGCAATATTCATCACATGAACACCATAAATCAAAGAACTGGCCACAAACACCGGAACAACTTTGTGGTTGAAATTTCAAACAAGATTTCTCAACTTGTCTGGAATCCTTAATATTGTCTGTTGTAGAATTAAAAGTACTGTTTGTTTCTGTAGAATTCAATGCTGATGTTGTTGGCATCACCAGAAAAACTATCATAAAAGACATCAAATTCATCTTTGTTTTCAATTGTCTCTAGACACAAAATCTACAATAATAAACATAAAGCTTATAGTTGGTTATATTCTTTCGTCAGGCAGCTTGAGCAAGTAGTTCCACGTTCCTCTCTTTGTCTTAAATATATACCCCGTCATATTTTCTATAGTTAATATTCATTAGTGATCTGAAATTATGAAAACCTAATTTCCTTCTGATCAGCTTACATATTATTTACCCTTTTATTTGCGTTAATAAAGTATAATTTTGAATAAAAGGTTACCGTATAAAGTTAATTAAATTACTATAAGATATTCTAATGAACTATCATGTATCTTGTCATCTTATTCCGATAGCCTTGAAAATTACCTGTACAGTTTTCTCACCGTCTTCCGTCCATTTACATTGTTTGTTAAACCATCAGAGTCTAAATTAAACCAAAATTGCTCTCCAATAGTATGAGTGGTGTTCATACTTTAGACGCCAATAGTGTAATAAGGACTCCAATAGTGCAACACAACCCTGTAGCAAACAACACTTTTATTCTCAAAACAATATATATAATTGCGATCAATATCAGTTAGTTTCACAGGTTCAGTTTTATCAATTTGCAATTCTTCATCGTTATCGCCACTCCTTCGGATTGTTTAGCCTTTTCCCCCTGAATACTCATCTACGACTTTAGTCTAGCAATGGTACCTGAAATGGAATGCATGCAAAACAGATAATATTAAGATGACAAAAAGGAAATTTGGCGTGTTTTTCAGACATAAATTCAGTCCGAACTCTTCGATTACCATGTGCTATTAAAGTTGCAAGAAATGACCGTTTTCTGTGCTAAAACGTGACTGGCTTAAGATAAAGTGCGTTTACCCCCCTCCGGATTTAGGGTCACGGCTGACTCTAGCGAAACCTTTCTCAAGCCGCGATGGCAAAGCGGTTAGCGTGCTGGAGCCACGCTTAGAGGGCCCCGGGTTCGAGACCCCACCGAAACGTTAATTTTTTTCGCAAAAATTCCAACTTTTTCTTGATCTTATTCATCATACAAATGTTTTTTTTTTGTGAACAACTGACACATTTGTGCATATACCACCACCGAGAATTGTTTTTATACAACTTTTAAGTCCTTCCCGACCGAAAAAATGTTTGAGGGGCCCTTCAAGCTACCCATATATTAAATTTTCGGCCACAATTTTGTGTTGAAAAGATGCGTCATTGAACGCTGATTCGTTTGGTATGCGAACGACCCATTTTTCATCTAGAAATGACCGTTTTCTGTGCTAAAACGTGGCTGGCTTAAGATAAAGTGCGTTTACCCTTCTCCGGATTCAGGGTCACGGCTGACTCTAGCGAAACCTCTTTTAAGCTGCGATGGCGAAGCGGTTAGCGTGTTGGAGCCACGCCTAGAGGGGCCCGGGTTCGAGACCCCACCGAAATTTTAATTTTTCTCAACAATTCCAACTATTTCCTGATTTTATCCATCATACCAATGTTTTTTTTGTGAACAACTGACAAATTTTTGCATATATCATCACCACCGAGAAATGACTTTATACAAATGTTAAGCCCTTACCGACCGAAAACTTTTTTGAGGGGCCCTACAAGATTCCCATATTACTTTTTCGGCCACAATTTTGTGTTGAAAAGATGCGTCATTGAATGCTGATTCGTTTGGTATGCGAACGACCCATTTTTCATCAAGAAATGACCGTTTTCTGTGCTAAAACGTGGCTGGCTTAAGATAAAGGTCGTTTACCCCCCTCCGGAGTCAGGGTCACGGCTGACTCTAGCGCAACCTCTCTTAAGCCGCGATGGCGAAGCGGTTAGCGTGCTGGGGCCACGCCTAGAGGGGCCCGGGTTCGAGTCCCCACTCAAACATTAATTTTTTTTCGCAAAAATTCCAACTTTTTCTTGATCTTATCCATCATACCAATGTTTTTTTTGTGAACAACTGACACATATTTGCATATACCACCACCGAGAATTGACTTTATACAAATTTTAAGCCCTTCCCGACCGAACAAAATTTTGAGGGGCCCTACAAGCTTCCCATATTAATTTTTCGGCCACAATTTTGAGTTGAAAAGATGCGTCATTGAACGTTGATTCGTTTGATATGCGAACGACCCATTTTTCATCTAGAAATGACCGTTTTCTGTGCTAAAACGTGGCTGGCTTAAGATAAAGTGCGTTTACCCCCCTACGAATTCAGGGTCACGGCTGACTCTAGCGAAACCTTTCTTAAGCCGCGATGGCAAAGCGGTTAGCGTGCTGGAGCCACGCTTAGAGGGCCCCGGGTTCGAGACCCCACCGAAACTTTAATTTTTTTCGCAAAAATTCCAACTTTTTCCAGATCTTATCCATTATACAAATGTATTTTTGTGAACAACTGACACATTTGTGCATTGATCACCACTGAGAATTGACTTTATACAAATGTTAAGCCCTTCCGACCGAAAAAATGTTTGAGGGGCCCTACAAGCTTCGTATATTAATTTTTCGGCCACAATTTTGTGTTGAAAAGACGCGTCATTGAACGCTGATTCTTTTGGTATGCGAACGACCCATTTTTCATCAAAAAATGACCGTTTTCTGTGCTAAAACGTGGCTGGCTTAAGAAAAAAGGGGTTTACCTCCCTCCGGAGTCAGGGTCACGTCTGGTTAATACCAAGCTATTTTATTTGACCACATGTAATACCAAGCTATTGTTACTGGAATACAGGTAGTGTCCGTCTTTTGTTATTTGGTCATTTGTAATATTAGGCTTTTATTAATGGACCACAGGTAGTACCGGGTTATTATAACTGAGCCACAGGCTATTGCCACATGTATAAGCTAATTTGTACCAAACTTTTCTTACTGAAGCATGATAATATCACGTTAATGTTATTAGACATCAGGGTATTGTAACTGGGCTACAGGTAGTATAAGGTTATTGTAACTGGGACACAGGTAGAAGGTTATTGTTACTGGGCCACATGTAGAGGGCGGCTATTTTTACTGGGCCACAGGTAGAAGGCGGTTATTTTTACTGAGCCACAGGTAGAAAAATGTTTTTGTTACTGGGACACAAATAGAAGAAGGTTATTGTTACTTGGCCACAGGTGGAAGAAGGTTATTGTTACTGGGTCACAGGTAGTATAAGGTTATTGTACTTGGGCCACAGGTAGAAGGCGGTTTTTTTTTTTACTGGGCCACAGGTAGAAAAAGGTTATTGTTACTGGGCCACAGGTTGTAGAAGGTTATTGTTACTGGGCCACAGGTTGTAGAAGGTTATTGTTACTGGGCCAAAGGTAGTAGAAGGTTATTGTTATTGGGTCGTATGTAGAAGGAGGGTATTGTTACTGGGCCACATGTAGTTGAAGGTTATTGTTACTGGGCCGCTTGTAGTCAGGTCACATGTAGGAGGTTTTTGTTACTGGGCCACAGGTAGAAAAAGGTTGTTACTGGGCCACAGGTTGTAGAAGATTATTGTTACTGGGTCACATGTAGAAGGAGGTTATTGTTACTGGGCCACGGGTAGAAGGAGGTTATTGTTACTGGGCCACATGTAGTTGAAGGTTATTATTACTGAGCCACGGGTAGAACAAGATTTATTGTTACTTGGCCACATGTAGAATTAGGTTATTGTTACTGTTCAAAGGTAGTAGGAGGTTATTGTTACTGGGCCACAAGTATAACTGTGGCTATTGTTAATGTGCTACTGTATCAAAATTGCAAGCCTATTGTTACTGGGTTATCAGATATACCAGGCTATTTTTATTGGGTCATCAACTATACCAGGCTATTGTTTTAAGACAACTGGCTATACAAGGCTATTGTTAGAGAAAACATCACATAGCATTTGATATTTTATTCCACATATCCATTGATTTATCACAATTTTTGAAAACTTTCAAAAATATTAAAAATTTGGCAAAAAGCTATTATCACAGTTAAACGATGTCCTACATCACAGTTCTATATTTAAAAAAAGATAATAACACAGCAATGAATCACTATATATGTTAAGGTCTCTTCTGATTCTATTAACAGATAATAGTTCAATATTATCCACAGTTAGGTGATGCTTGCCTTGTGATAAATTTCCTAGAAGACAATGCAAGTCACCTAATGATTGAATGCCAGATTAAAACAGTCACATAAAGCAGTTTGTTCAGTAAACAAAACAATAAAAACGCTTTGTGATATTTTGATACAGTATCTGAAAGCTGGAGTAGGCAGGGATAAACTGATAAAAACAATGGATCCTCATCTACAATAGAATTTCAGAATAGAATCCAACATGAAGTGAAGACAATCACTGAGTACCAATTCCTAATCCAAATGTTTTCCAGTTAGTAGATTTTTTAAGTTCTGGCGTCTCTGTAACAATTAATTCCTGCCGATGGAAGACATTGGCACCATATTTTAGATTATTGACAGGTTGGGGGAGAGGCTGCATTCTTGGTGCCACAGATTTCAATGTTTTCCTTTTATGGTAGGACTGTTTTAACTTGGTGTTGATCTGAAACAAAGTTACAACAATGAATTTGAAAATTATTTAATTTAATTATTTAAAACTGATTCAATGATCTTTGAAGCATCAGTATGAGCTCACTCTTCTAGACACCTGATACCACTTTTTATTATGAAATGTTTACTCATTTATTGATATACTTCCTCAAATGAAAAGTTCATTAGCAGCTACCAATATATCACAAATGTGTTCACATGGATTTTGAGATTTGTTTTACGGTTGGGATCATTAGTTTGTAGATTCAGTTAACAATCTGGAAGCTGAATTGCAGTTCTTTAGAGCTTAAAATCGTTTACCTAACTTTAACAATCTACAAATTAAATTATCACCTTTTTCTTGGCTTTGGCAAATTTTAAATTAAACTCTTGTTCTTCAATGCATAACTTTAAATCAGGCATACATTTTTCTGGTTTCCATAGTGGTTTAGGTTTGGATGGTGGGTGTGGGGTAAGAGAGGAATCATGTGACTTCTCATTACTGGCACTGGTTTTCTCTCTATCAGGAGATCTGCAATACGGATATTAAATTATTATTTCCATCCAGTTTATAGTATGCAATGCAAGCAATTAGTGTATTAGACACTTTGCCACAATAAATTTGCTATTTAACAAAAGAATAAAGAAAATGAACATACTGTGGTAGTATAAGATAAAGAAAATGAACATACTGTGGTAGTATAAGATAAAGAAAATGAACATACTGTGATGGTATAAGATAAAGAAAATGAATATACTGTGGTAGTATAAGATAAAGAAAATGAACATACTGGGGTAGTATAAAAAGAAAATGAACATACTGTGGTAGTATAAGATAAAGAAAATGAACATACTGTGGTAGTAAAGGATAAAGAAAATGAACATACTGTGTTAGTATAAGAAAAAGAAAATGAACATACTGTGGTAGTATAAGAAAAAGAAAATGAACATACTGTGGTAGTATAAGATAAAAAAAAATGAACATACTGTGTTAGTATTAGATAAAGAAAATGAACATACTGTGTTAGTATTAGATAAAGAAAATGAACATACTGTGGTATTATAAGATAAAGAATATGAACATACTGTGGTAGTGTAAGATAAAGAAAATGAACATACTGTGTAAGTATAAGATAAAGAAAATGAACATACTGTGGTAGTATAAGATAAAGAAAATGAACCTACTGTGGTAGTATAAGATAAAGAAAATGAACATGCTGTGGAAGTATAAGATAAAGAAAATGAACATACTGTTGTAATATAAGATAAAGAAAATGAATATACTGTGGTAGTATAAGATAAAGAAAATGAACATACTGTGGTAGTATAAGATAAAGAAAATGAACATATTGTGGTAGTAAAAGATAAAGAAAATGAACATACTGTGGTAGCAGGGGTCCCCCTACAGGGCGACATGGGCGAAGATCTCGCCGTAAGACCATCCATATCGCTTTGTTTGTCGGCAATGGCGATATCATATCGCCTTCCGCATTTTTTTTTACGGGACCTACCGATTTTCAATGTCCAAATTCTTTACCATAAATCAATAAAAATTCAATCATTATTAAATTCTGATTACCCATAACACGCGTTAATCCATCATGTAACGAGATTATCATTGTCTTATTAATTAATCCCCTAATTAAGATGATAATTTGATCTATTTTCACACGATGATCGGCATTTTAAACACACCATAACACGTGACAAAATGTTTATAACAACATCCGGGTATTTCTAAATTTTACAGTAGCCTAATCTTTACCACCAAACGAAATTTTGAAGCCTTTTGAAGTTTTCTTATTCTAAAATAACAGTCAATCATCAATATGACGTCTGTAGACATCGTTTAGCAAGTCCTTCCATTATGGGTAGATTATTATGCGAGACTGGGAGTACAAATTTAATATACCTGTAATTTCGTTTCATAAAATCAGTTTTTTTTTAATGTAGCCTGTAAACATTCAGCTCATGACTGCTTTTACAGGCCTAACAATACTTAGTATATACCTTTCAATGTCGGCTAAAAACTTCGAGAGTTTTCATCGACGAACTGATCGTCATTCAATCTGTGCAAGTATGCCTTGATTTCGCCCTAAGTTCCCAAATATCGCCCCAAGTCCACTATAAAGCGATATCATATCGCTTTAAGTCCGTGGGCTAGGGGGACCCCTGTGTGGTAGTATAAGATAAAGAAAATGAACATGCTGTGGTAGTATAAGATAAAGAAAATGAACATGCTGTGGTAGTATAAGATAAAGAAAATGAAGATACTGTGGTAGTATAAGATAAAGAAAATGAACATGCTGTGGTAGTATAAGATAAAGAAAATGAACATGCTGTGGTAGTATAAGATAAAGAAAATGAAGATACTGTGGTAGTATAAGATAAAGAAAATGAACATACTGTGGTAGTAAGGAATAAAGATTATGAACATGCTGTGGTAGTAAAGAATAAAATAAATGGATATACTGTGGTAGTATAAGATAAATAAACTGAACATACTGTGGTAGTATAAGATAAAGAAAATGAACATGCTGTGGTAGTATAAGATAAAGAAAATGAAGATACTGTGGTAGTAAAGGATAAAGACAATGAACATACTGTGGTAGTAAAGAATAAAAGAAATGGATATACTGTTGTAGTATAAGATAAAGAAAATGAACAGACTGTGGTAGTGTAAGATAAAGAAAATGAACATACTGTGGAAGTATAAAAAGAAAATGAACATACTGTGGTAGTAAAGAATAAAAGAAATGGATATACTGTTGTAGTAAAAGATAAAGAATATGAACATACTGGGGTAGTATAAGATAAAGAATATGAACATATTGTGGTAGTATAAGATAAAGAATATGAACATGCTGTGGAAGTATAAGATAAAGAAAATGAACATACGGTGGTAGTAAAGGATAAAGAAAATTAACATACTGTGGTAGTAAAGAATAAAAGAAATGGATATACTGTTGTAGTATAAGATAAAGAATATGAACATACTGTGGTAGTGTAAGATAAAGAAAATGAACATACTGTGGTAGTATAGGATAAAGAAAATGAATATACTGTGTAAGTATAAGATAAAGAAAATGGACAAGCTGTGGTAGTATAAGATAAAGAAAATGAACATGCTGTGGTAGTATAAAAAGAAAATGAACATACTGTGGTAGTATAGGATAAAGAAAATGAACATGCTGTGGTAGTATAAGATAAAGAAAATGAACATACTGTTGTAGTATAAGATAAAGAATATGAACATGCTGTTGTAGTATAAGATAAAGAAAATGAACATACTGTTGTAGTATAAAATAAAGAAAATGAACATACTGTGGTAGTATAAGATAAAGAATATGAACATACTGTGGTAGTATAAAAAGAAAATGAACATACTGTTGTAGTATAAGATAAAGAAAATGAACATACTGTGGTAGTGTAAGATAAATAATATGAAAATACTGTGGTAGTATAAGATAAAGAAAATGAACATACTGTGGTAGTATAAGATAAAGAAAATGAACATACTGTGGTAGTATAAGATAAAGAAAATGAACATACTGTTGTAGTATTAGATAAAGAATATGAACATACTGTGGTAGTAAAGAATAAAAGAAATGGATATACTGTTGTAGTAAAAGATAAAGAAAATGAACATACTGTGGTAGTATACGATAAAGAAAATGAACATACTGTGGTAGTATACGATAAAGAATATGAACATACTGTGGTAGTAAAGAATAAAAGAAATGGATATACTGTTGTAGTATAAGATAAAGAAAATGAACATACTGTGGTAGTATAAGATAAAGAAAATGAACATACTGTGGTAGTATAAGATAAAGAAAATGAACATACTGTGGTGGTAAAAGATAAAGAAAATGAACATGCTGTGGTAGTATAAGATAAAGAAAATGAACATACTGTGGAAGTATAAGATAAAGAAACTGAACATACTGTGGAAGTATAAGATAAAGAAACTGAACATACTGTGGTAGTATAAGATAAAGAAATGGACATACTGTGTTAGTATAAGATAAAGAAACTGAACATACTGTAGTATAATATAAAGAAACTGAACATACTGTGGTAGTATAAGATAAAGAAATGGACATACTGTGTTAGTATAATATAAAGAAAATGAACATACTGTGGTAGTATAAGATAAAGAAATGGACATACTGTGTTAGTATAATATAAAGAAAATGAACAGACTGTGGAAGTATAAGATAAAGAAATGGACATACGGAGGAAGTAGTGGTTGAAGTCTAACAGGAGAAGCTGTTGGTAAGAGATGTTGTAGAGCTATACGGCCAGGGTCTGCCTGTTTACTATTTATTATATCAACTACTGACTTCCCTGGGAACAATCTGTTGATTATAGTAACAATATCTTCATTGGTAGGATCTAACAACATTCCTAGTATCAAATCTTGTTTAGCACCATTAACATCCTGTTAAATATATCAATTATTATTACATCAATTTTAAATTTCATATTGGTGTTATTTTGACATTTCTTAAAGGGAAACATTTTCAGGATGGTTATGGGTCTAGATCAGGGTGTGAAAGTCCAATGACCTTGAATAAGTCATATTCACTCATAATTCAAGTCCACCCAGCTGTAAATCGGTATGGATAATCCGGGAAAAATCAATGCCAAGAGGTTTGGCCAAGGACGAGCTAGGAGAAAGGATCCGCACGGAACCCAAGTTGTTATCCTTGTAAATATTAGAATTGCATGAAAAATTGCTTAATACCTTCAAATATACCTCAACCAAGAAATTTATTTATCTATTTAAAGGGATATGTTCATTAAGGTATATAAGAAACGTACCTCTAACATATATTTAGATCTGGCTCGAGAGATATAATAACCTCCAACACTAGGGTTATATTGTATAGCTAGTGACATCTTGGCCAGGGATTCCTGAAATAATACATTATAATGTATTGTTTATAAGACATATAGAAATAGGCATAGATAAAGAAGCACATATGGATATACTATTTCTGACATTTATTAACTCAACGTTTCACATGTTCATTCAGGCAGCTTTATTCATTCTCTTGATAACGCTGCCTGTATGAGCATGTGAAACGTTGAGTTAATAAATGTCAGAAATAGTATATCCATATATCTTGTGCTTCTTTACATTAGAATGGTTGATGGATACAATGTTCAAGCATATTAAACGTTCATTCGCTGCTAACCAATTTGTAGCTATAGCCTACATATCAGAGTTGTGTTATGATGTTTAGATTAGTAGTAATTGAGTTTACTAATGCAAGGCACAGGCTGTTTCTCACTAGTTTTGACACTATCATCCAGGACTTGGAGTGTGGCACCAGGCAGGGTATACTTATTCTTGTAGACAATATCATATACTGATCTACTTCCTCATTCGCTGCTAACCAATTTGTTGCTATACATTGTTGTTTTGTAATGCTCTTTAGATTAGTAGTAATTGAGTTTACTAATGCAAGGCACAGGCTGTTTCTCACTAGTTTTGACACTATCATCAAGAACTTGGAGTGTGGCACCAGGCAGGGTATACTTATTCTTGTAGACATTATCATATACTGATCTACTTCCTCATTCGCTGCTAACCAATGTGTTGCTATACATTGTTGTTGTGTTATGCTCTTCGGATTAGTAGTAATTGAGTTTACTAATGCAAGGCACAGGCTGTTTCTCACTAGTTTTAACACTATCATCCAGGACTTGGAGTGTGGCACCAGGCAGGGTATACTTATTCTTGTAGACAATATCATATACTGATCTACTTCCTCATTCGCTGCTATCCAATTTGTTGCTAAACATTGTTGTTGTGTTATGCTCTTCGGATTAGTAGTAATTGAGTTTACTAATGCAAGGCACAGGCTGTTTCTCACTAGTTGAACTATTGTAACAATTACCACTCTGATTTCAATCCATTACACTACCAAACAATTACCCAGTCAACAAAAAAGGGTAAAGCTTTCAATTTCAGCAAGAGTATTCATAATTCAACAGATTACTGAGTGGAAGTAAGAACAAAATATCAAGCCTATCCATTAAAAGCAAGAATTAAGTAAAGTGAAATATCAAAGCCAATATTATTACCGAAACCTTGTTTCAAATAAGAAAAACTTACTGAATAATTCTTCTCTTGGTATGAAGTATAGGCAAATTCAGCATGAATGACTGAAATCCTAGTTTTAATATAGACATCACTGGGATCTAATTCTAGCGCTTGGTGATAATCTTGGAGAGCAAAGTTCAACTCATCTTGTTTTAAAAAACAATCTGTAAGATCAGGAGAATGTAAATTAATAAACAGAAAAAGAAATAAAATTTTAATTCCTACTTTTCTGGCCTTGAATAAGCTTTTACCTAAGACAGGTGACATCTTGCAGTGTGCAATGAAGAAAACTTTACCAGGACTTTCCAACTGTCAAGGGCTTTTCAAGTGCACACCCTTTAGCACATGATTCCTTGACTTAATGTCCTGTCTTAAACAGAAGATGCTTTACCCATGTCAGCAACTGGGACCTGCATCACTGGCAAGGGAATACTAGGTTGGAAAATCTGAGATGGGTCAACAGAGGTTCTTATGCTGATCAAGTTTAGACTTCATGTATTGTATAGCACATGCATTTCTCACCCAACATTTCCATTCCAGATACTCAAAACTAATTCCATGATAGAATAACTATAAACTGAAGTAAAAGAATATAATCATACCTCCTCTGTTGATATATAACCCTTTTTCTCTTTTCTCTCCCTTAATAGCTTTATTTAATAGTATAACCGATTCATCATAGTATCCCTTGTTAAAACATTCTACAGCAAAGTCATTATACGTCAATAATAACTGTCTCTGAGAATCAGAATAAACAGGATCTTCTTCATTATGGTCACATTTGTCCAACGCTAACAGAAAATCATCTATAGCTGAGTTAAAATCTCCTAATTTACGATGTAAAGCACCTCTAGAAATAGAAATATTTTAAAATTATTATTGATTGGAAACGAAACAAAACAATTGATTGTGCACAAAAAAAGAAACTGAAGATAGAACTGTTTCTATATAAACCACTTTTCATATCTTGTGTTTTCTTAATAATAATAAAGCTGTTTCCATATATTGTGCTTACAATTGCTAAATGTCATTCAAAGACTTCATATAATATGCTTTATTCTCTAGATATATCTATTTTGTACCTTAATACATGATATGAACTAATGGAAGGATTGGTTTCTATGGCGATAGATATTTTCTGTAATGCTTCACGATGTTTTCCCATTATATTTAACTGCATAGCCTGTTTTTTATTGTCTTCTCCTGCTAGTTTCAGATTGGACATCATCTCTATAGCAACCTCATGGTTCTCATCGATAGTTAGAGCATCTTTAACGTCATAGTAACACAAGGTTGTCTGTAATTATAGTTAAAGGAATTGTAAAGAGGTTATATAAACTTTATATGTACCGGTATGTCATATGTATGTCAGGGCCACTGATAGCATCAATTTGTGCCATTCCAATTTCCATTTCGACATCTGTGGTTCTTGCAATTACACTAAAACTAACGCATTAAATGACATCACTGACAGTGATCTTCATAGATATCAATAGTAACTTCTGATAGATCACTGTCAGTGACGTCATAAAACAGGTTAGTTTTTGTGGAATTGCAAGATCCTTAAATATGACTGATATTTTTTATGGTCACATGGTTTCACTGCTGATCCAACATTGACAATGGGGAAACTGAGCTGGTACAGAAATTTGAGTATAAAATGTTGAGTTATGGACCTAATCAAACATTTGAATCATGGTACCATTTTCAAAATATGATAATACACAAAATGGCTACCTACATTTCTGAACATTTCGTGTAAGCGAGATCTCATGATGAGTAAATCAGCGTTATTTTTTTCTGTTTCTAGACGTTTATTTACCAGTGCTAGACATTCACCGTGTCTCTGTAGAGCTGCTAGACACGATATACTGTAAGATAAAAAAAAGGGTTCAATTTAGATTGTAAAATTTTATAAGCAATTATCATACTAAATTTCAGTTTCAGGCAATCAATTTTTAGTTTGATTTGCATTTATTAGAAATTTTTGATAAAATAGATCATAGGTATATTTGAATGCAAAATGGATTATTTTGATTTGCGACATGTGAAGCAATTCTATTTAAATTGAATTCTGATATAAACTAACAATTGTTTATGACAAGGAAAAATCTCAATGGAAACGTGTTGTAAGGGCGCTAATAGTTGTGGAATAAAAACATAAATCTAGAGGAGAGGTAAAAAATCAGTCATGAAGTGAATCATGTACGAATTATTGTTAAAAAAGAATATAAAACTCACCTTCTGATGTGGTAGCCAGTATTTTCAGGTTTCATTTCAGCTGCTCGTGAAAATAATTCCAAAGATTCAGGATACAATCTTTGATCAAATAACATTTGTCCGAGAAAAAAATACAGAAAGGCCAGACGGGAATAATAATGGTCATTTTTAGGGGCCATTAAACACGCTTTTTTATAATTCAAGATGGCCGACTGTATGTCTGATAACTGGATAAAGTTTTCAGCACGTTCCATATAAAACAAGTGATCTCTAGGTTGAAGATTGATGGCTTTATTCAAAGATCTTATCGAGGCTTCATATTCTCCTTTTTCTTTTAACTCCACGGCACGTTCATAACTGAAAACAGAAATTGATGTGTATTAGTTAGACACGACTCGCCATGAACAGACTGAGTAGTTCAACCACTAGGCATAGTCAAAAGGACCTAAGATTTCATTAAAAAGAAAAAAAATTAAAAAACACCACAGGAAAGTTCACCTTCCTTTTCTCTTATATACCAAAATTGGTATTTAGTATTCATTAGTATTCAATAGAAATAAACATCTTTTTTATACCTAATCTATTAAATATGAAAATAATAAAATAAATTTTAATAAAAAACTTACTGTTCCACAGCTTTACTAATTAAAATCTGTTCAAAGGTAGGACTGGGAGAACGAGGTCCTGGCCATTCTTCAGTGTTAAAAATACTGTTTCCACTCCTAGCTTTGGCTGCTTCTAGAGTATCTTCATCTACTGCTGTTCTAAATACATTCTGGTCATCAGTCTAAAACATAATTTAAAAATAGCATTTATATTTACAATAGTCTACAACATAACCCATGTTGTTTTATAATAGCATTTTATCTACGTGCACTTTGACCTTACCTTGATAAAAATGACCTGATAAACTAGTCCACAGCACTTAGGAATCCTATAATGCACCTATTGTTCGCGAACAAAATTCCAGCGCAGGAGAGGGCAAAGATCTGATTGGTTAAAACCAGAGTTAATGTAGACACTTTCTATCGCACATGGTTCTCAGACCCTAATGTAGTGTTTACAAAACCGGATTTAAAAAAACTGAACGAAACGAAATTATAATTTAATAATCTCTCAAATGTTGGAAAGGATGGGGGATGACATAGGCCACAATTAGCATGTTTCCCAATCTCTTCCATATATAGATATATCTTGAAACCAACATATCACTATAAAAACACATTTAAAACTGAGATAAATGCATATCATTCAGAAAAATAAACATGCTACAGTACAACAAATCATTCAAAATCTAAACCAACAAAATAGAAACATAATCATCATAAATTACACAATCAGGCACAAAAGATATTTTAGTTCTCATGCAACCATTCAAACTTAGTTTTGACTTCAAATGACTGAGACACTCAAATAAAGTATATATACAGTACCGTGCAATAAACATTCGTACAAAGAAATAGGCTGCCTTCCTTGTCTCAGGTGTTTTCTATGTACCCACTTTGCTCTACACGTTTCTGATACATACGTGATGGTTTTCCCTCTTTGTAATAATTTCCAAGCGATGTCCAAGTATGTAAGGTCGTAGAGCAAGTGTAATGACGCCACCATTTTGTACGAATATCTATTGCACCGTACTGTATCTCATATATGGAAAACATAAAAATTGCCTATAATCTTAAATAAACCATGCCCCTAATAAAAAAAAATGCAAGCTTACACATAAACAAAACATGTGAACAAAATCCATCTATATTTAGTCATTTACATTACAGCACAAAATATCCAGAACATTGAAACCAACAGACATGAAATACTACCTTTTTCTTTCCATATTGTCGTAAATTGGTCGGAGTCCTGCGTTTTGTTCCCCAGAATGATAAAATCATCTGGTTTTGAGAGCAAAACAAAAAATTGACGGTTATCATGTCATTTTCAAAAGTGGCATAACAAACAAATGGAAAGTTTATGTTTTGGGTACCAGTACACCAAATTTGCAATGAGGCTGTTCTGAAGTACAAAAAATTGAGCAGCAAATTGCACCAATGGAAGCTGGAGATCCCTAATTACATCTTATGGCTATAACTGGAGACATCTAGCTATTTTCAAGAATTTCTTTTGATTAAAACCATTAATAAGGAGCCATTAATAAACATAGAGTCAAAACCTCTCTTAATGTGCATAAATCTTTTTTTTTTTTAACAACAGTGACATTATAAATGGCTCAACTACAATACAGACTGACTTGAATCAAGACAACAGACTCATAAAAAGCTATACAAATGAAAATGAACTAACTTGTTCCAAAGTAAGATCTATTCTGGAAAAATTTCCTTTATTGCAGACTGCATGGTGTTTGTATGTTCTCATTAGCTCAAACAAGTGTAAAGGTTTGAGCTTTTCATTTTTTTCATTTTTCTAAGATGACTAAGTTGTCAATCCTATCTAAGAGTTAATATCAGCCTACAATAGATGAGTTAACAAACAATATAACTTACATGTTTATCAGCTGGTTCCTGTCTATCAGCTGAGTTGTTATCATCTGGTACTATTGTAGAATCATAAGATAAATCTGTCCCTTCTCTTTCTAATATTACTAATTGTTTATCACCCATACTACCACTACCTTGTATCATACTACCACTACCATGTATCATACTACCACTACCATGTATCATACTACTCTCTTGTTCTGTTTAATAGAACATTAACATCATGAGTGACTTTGTGATATTGATATGAACAAATTACACAATAAAATTAAGGTTTAAAAGCTTTTTTAACATCTATCAAGGTCATATTTGCTTATCATTTGAATTTTCAGTCACTATTGCAGAGTAGCTGATAGAATCTAAATGATTTCATAAAACATCTTGTTTTAGCAGAAATGCAAGGCCCATATTGAATTGATGCTATCAGTGTTCCCCATAAATACAAAAAGTTTGAATAATTTTTAATCTCCTTCAGTAGTTTAGAATTAATGGCAAATCATATCTTACCACTAAATTGACTAAAGACTGTAGAATCTTCATCAACAAAATCTTTAATGGCTGCCTCCATTCTCTTGTCTTGTTCCTCAGCAAAGTGAGTTGATGTTTTAGTAAAAGTGTGTTCTAGAGTTGGAAAGAACTGATGAATGTTGACAAAGTTGGGATCTAAAGTTGGATCTGGGGTTTCCTTCTGCTTGTCAACATGAGGTGATTGGGTGCCATTACTCTCTGCTATAGAAATGTCAGCAGGGTTAGGTTCAATGTTAGGCTCCACAATTTCTGGTTTTTCTTCAGTCCTATCCCCTTGTCCATCTTGTGTTTTTTCTGCACCAGACGACATTTTGGATGGAAAATTGCAGTATAGACCAAACTTCTACAGCTCTTTCAACATTATGCTTCTTCTAAAATACATTTAGATCCATTAGAATATATATCTTATACCGGTAATAATAAAGCCTTTAACAAATAATTTAAACTTTTTAAATGGAAAAACGTTTAATTTTGGGAGGTAGATTAAATGATTTATATAAGCTTATGCCATATCATCATCTTCAAATATTCTTATATCTCATCATAGCAGTAATGTTACAATGTTTCTTTTCAGCTGATTTTCAATATCAGCAAATTTAAATTCAAAGTGGAAACCTTGTAGGCTTGTATAATTCACTATAAACGATCAAAGTACCGTACAGTACGGTATGAATAATGTCATTTATTTTGTATGAAACAGAAAACCTGTCAATGCCATAAGCTTGTCTAGAGTAGAGACTAGGGTACCTGGCTGTCTAAAAATTATTGAATGTATAGCCAATAAGCTTACAACATCATGACTCGATATAGGCCTATTGTCCCCTTTAAAACCCTAAAAAATTGAATGCTTTAGATTCTTTGTTTATTATTGCAATAAAATCTAGAGTAATAGAAATATACGAACTACTGTCTGACTTCCAAATGCTCATAATCGCAATTTTCGATTTGAAGGTCTATAAAATACTTTGTGGCATTTGACAGTGCATGCGACTAGCTACATTTGTTTTTGGGTCCATTAAAATTAGCTTTACTTAGGGGTGGGCGGTATTGTCAATTGCAAATACCTCGGTATTTTATATAATACTGGGTATAGTCACGGTATTTTTGGAACATTTGCATTTTTGTCAAAATAGCTTTTGGACCTTTTTATTTGTGCATGACGGAATATTCTATTATCAAAAGAAGGGGTAAGGGGTGATTTTTAGTGAAAAAAGTCAAATTTCCACTGAAATATCAACTCTCTATGGAGTTGGCTGACAGTTTATGATTCTTATCTTGATGTGGAAATATTTAAAAATCTTATTTGATGGTTATTTATTTATTTTTTCAATTAAATGAAATAATGTTTTGATTTTCTAAACTGCTGTCAACAGCTGTCAACAGTGCTATATCTTTTTTATAGTCTGGTATGTTAAAAACTATCCAAGCAGACACTAAATTTACAGGATTTTCACATTACAATGAACTTGTGTGGCAAATAGGCATGTTAAAAATCAAAATTAGACCAGCTGATTTTAAGATAAGCATAAAAAACACATATTTTCAACAATATCTTGACAGTGACTGTCAGATAATCAGTATCGTGGTATTTTTATTGAGCATTCACGGTATTCACGGTATACCGGTTTTTAGATGAGCCACGGTATTACTACCGGTATTTTTTTAGAACCGGTATTTTCGGTAATACCGGAATACCGCCCACCCCTAGCTTTACTATCCCAATCCTACCTTTCAAAGTGTTTTTTACTCCTAAATCCTCTGCAGCCGACATGACTTTCCACGATGCATTTGGATCATGAACTGTCCGGATGTACAATAACGACCTCAGTTTCATTCCGGATGACCTCTTTTTTCATTCGGTAATACCGCGATTTAATTTGCAATGTTAATCAGGTTAATTTCTTACTAACACGACTAGAACTTTATTTTACTTTATTTAAATCAATGTAATTTGTTGTACATGTTTTTGGTTTTCAGTTTGAATATTAAACTGCTGTACTTTTTGTGTTGTTTCTTTATTAGACCCGGTCCATCCCCTCTCTCAAGTTTGACAGATATAAATCAAACTGTGAGAAATTAAACATTTTATTAAACTGTGATATTTTTACATTGTGATATTTCAAATCTAAAATAAAAATTCATTGATGAAGAGTAAAATCTATACTACATCAGTATTGCACCAAGGACGTTTTGTCAGTCTCTAATTCAAAAATTATTACTGAATATTTCGGACTAAATTTTGCCAAGTAATGGTATGAGAACAACGAGCATTTTCGAATGAAAAAAGTTGTCATAGAGGTCGTTATTTTACATCCGGGCAGTTCATAATCCAAATGCATCGTGGAAAGTCATGTCGGCTGCAGAGGATTTAGGAGTAAAAAACACTTTGAAAGGTAGGATTGGGATAGTAAAGCTAATTTTAATGGACCCAAAAACAAATGTAGCTAGTCGCATGCACTGTCAAATGCCACGAAGTATTTTATAGACCTTCAAATCGAAAATTGCGATTATGAGCATTTGGAAGTCAGAGAGTAGTAGCCAGTGGGGACTCATCATGAAAATTTAGGGTAACCGTACCGAATTTTTGATCTAATAATAGTAATATCATTACCAGTGGCGAGCCTATGCTTAGCCTGGCCTATATTAGGCTATAGGCCTACGTCTTTGTAAGCCTAGTGATGATAAAACTTATCATCATCAATAAAACTCTAAACTTTCACATTTTCATTTACCCATCCCCTGACCCTCATTGCCTCAGTAAATTCTAGTCTTAAATAAGGTATAGTCTTTATTTCAATATTCAATGATTATCACTGTTGACTGTGTATGACATGAATGACTGGGTTCATAAAGATTTTCCACTTTAAACTAGATATAGTGAGTGAATCTGACACAATAATCAGCCTGCTTGCGTGATACAAGTGGTGATAGCTTATCAACACATTAAATATTTATGGCCATTGAAATCTACTCACGCTAACTGGAAATTCAGCAGTTTTTTCTAAACTACCGTTATTTTTCACAGTGCATGTAGGCGGCCATATTGTTTACAATCTCCAAGGAGAAAAGTTGAGTGCGCATGCGTACAGGTGAGTTTAACAGTAGATTACTAAGGTGGTTTTTCATTGATTATTTGATCAAAAGATTTTTACCGATATTTATCGGTTTATCCAATCACTTGACATGTCTTATCCTAGTCTTTTTCACCAAATATCTCCACTGTTATGGCCGTGGTTATAGACTGCTCAGTAAAATAAAGTTTAATTTAAAATGTAGTTTTCTGTTGAATTTACTTCAAAACTTGTAAAAATGGACCCCCAATTTCATTTGGAATTAGACCCAGCAATTATAGAACAATGTGATGAAATTAGAGCTATTGCTTCCAAGGTACTATTTAAAGTAGATTAATCATAAAATTTATAGACTTTTTAAGCTAGAATTAGTGTTAAAAGAGATCACTAAAAGATTTACTACAATCATCATATAATTAAGGTTTAGAGTAATTAGTGAATATTATGGTCTTTGTAGCCTTTTTCCAGATCACATAGTGAATGTTAATATTTTAGAAACTCATAAATATAAAAATACATCGTCTTAGATTAATTTAATTTGAATGGCCTTTAACACACAGGGCCTTGGTTTATTATTTGAACCAGTGGTGTATATAGGAGAGGGGGATCATGGTACTATATTTTCCCTTAAAAAGCGCAAAATTTGAGCCAAAATCTTAAAATGTCTTTGAGCTGAAAAGCCTGTCAAACATGAAATTAAAAAATATTTGGAAATATGATTTCACAGAGGGGAATTTTCAGTCTGAAATTTAGTTCAATTTCACATGAAATATCTTTTCAAACTTTTATTATGGACTTGAAGTCATTCTTAGACAAATGACATGCAACATATTTTGAATATTTGAGGCTTGACTGAAAGAAATTCCATTCAGATTCTTTGTGGATAGAGAGTAGTCGAACCACCTTCCCATTCAACAATAAACAGTGGCGTTTTAAGTTAAATTAGAACAAAAATTTTGGCCCGAGGGGGTGGTGTGGCACCATTTTTTAAAAAGTGCAAATTTTGAGCATTTTCATGTCATGCCCCACTTTGCCCTAACCCCCTCAAAACATTTATCACTACGATACCGATTATAAAGCCTAGTTTGCAAATTCTATTTTTCTTCAGAAATGGACGAATGCCAGTAGTGTATCACTAGCCAAATTAGATCAGATTAAAACTAAAGTTTATACTATTGGTTTAAACGATGCCAGAAATTTACGGCCGCCATCTTGTCTGAGTAACCATAGAGATAAAGAGAATAAACCATTAGTTGAAGAATTTAAAACTGAACCCCAATTGTTAACCTTGGATTACCAGAAAACAGCTTGGTAAGTCAATAATTTATATAAGACCTTAACACACCCATAGTCAGGTGGGGTTTGAGGGATTCGGACAAACTCCCCTTTGGAAACAAATAAGCACTGTAAAGTCAACGTTATATTTGAATTGAGCTGTGAAAGTTGATTTTGATTGCTTCGCTAGTCAATGTAACCTCCCTGGGAAATTCCTGACTACGGGCCTTCTGAAGACTAAAGTAATAGGTTTAAATGTGAAAGCTCCAACCAGACATGACTGGTGAAAATATTCAACACAACATCCCTGATTTGTTGATAAGTTAAAATACTGTTTATGTTAGTCATTTCATCAGCTTGTGATTGTCGACTAGGTAGGGTAGGCATATAATTATAATTGATTGACTGGTGAAAATATTCAACACAACATCCCTGATTTGTTGATGGTTATAGTTATGGTTCTGTGAGTCATTTTGTCAGCTTGTGATTGTCGACTTTGGTATTGTGATTGGAATATGTTGATATTCCCATGGTGATCAGAATCGTGATAATGATTTGATTAAGAGATATGCATGTCAGTGTAGTTATTAAATCAGGGGCCACAGAGCAGGGGGTTCTGCAATTTTGGCTCATATTTTTTTTTCAATAAAGTCATATTCATAGGATAATATCCTGAATCTGATAACCGGGTTGCCGAAATCCGAGGAGTTTTTGTACCGTGGTGGTGTTGGAGATGAGGTCTCTTCTATTTTTCACACCAATGGTCCACCCACCTCTAAGAATGCTCCGTGGCCCCTGTTAATGATGCCATGGTTTAATGGGTGTTAAAAATGGGTTACGACTTACGAGAGCAATTATGTTATGAAATATATGTCTGTCTCTGACTAGGGTAGACCTATTATATATAATTAATGATCTAAAAGTAATAAGTTAAGTCAGTGTCTCTGTTGTTTGTTTTCTAATGTTATAAATTATTAACAGGTTTGTTATTAGATAGAGAGTGAAAATAGTTCTATCTCTTCCAATCTCTTCTACACATAGATCTTTATTTCTTATCTTTCTTATCTATGGCAGTGTTTATTCTTCTTATCAGTTATAATATTTATTGTGGTGTGCATTTTGTTAGTTTTGTGCAATAGTGTTTGAGAAACTGAAATATGTGTTGTCTATTACATAATTGTTTCAAGTTCTGATAGAACTTATGTCCTCAAGATTTTTTCATTGTCTGTGTCTATTTTTGTTTAGAGGATATTTCTTACTTACAATTTCTAAATGGAATAATTAAACAAAAATTCTGTGTTAAATGTAATTTTTGAAAATCATCATTCAGTGAACTGGATGTTGAATGACAAACAAGTTTTTCCACATGGCAGGCATGACATATTAAAAACTGATAACCAAATGTGTATTCTCTAGGATAAATCGTGTGGGGTTTTTTTCAAAAGGAAATTTTTTGTGTTTAAAAATGCCAAACAGTGTGTTTGTAAACTGTGTTTTTATCTAGGATTTACAAGATTGTGTTTTTGGATATAATTATTGGGCTGCATGTTAGATTGTCAAATTACTTAATGACAAAACAAGTGTTAAACATTGATAAATTAGCTTAAAGAGATTGTAAAGTGATTTTCTAAACTTTGTATGTGTATCGGGGACACAATATCATCAATTTGCACCAATCCAATTTCCATTCTGAGGTCTGTGGTTCTTGCAATTCCACTAAAACTAACGCGTTTTATGATGTCAATGTCATCCCCCTTAAAGAGTTTGGTTTAGATTGTGAAATTACCGGTAATGAATACAATCAAATGAGCTTGATAAAAATTAATGTTTGGAATTTTATGTGAATTTTTGTTGTATCTATTGAACAACCAATGTAACTGTAGGGAAGATAAATGAAACAATGCAGATTTATAGAATTTGTTGTTGAAATTATAGTCGTGAGGACATATTATTGTAGATTAACCCTATCATGTATAGAATTAATCTAAATACAGGAGTTATACAGAATAAGTATGTTTATTTTCATCAAAATCTACACAAAATGAAGATTGGAAAAAGGGATTGTAAAGAGATGTGTATCGGAGACACTGATAGCATCAATTTGCACCATTTCTATTTCCAATCCGATGTCTGTGGTTCTTGCAATTCCCCTAAAACTAAAGCGTTTTATGACTTCACTGACACTGATCTGTAAAGATATCAATAGTAGAATCAGGTAGATCACTGTCAGTGACGTCATAAAACAAGTTAGTTTTAGTGGAATTGCAAGAATCACAGACGTAAATTGGAATGCCGCAAATTGATGCTATCAGTGTCCCCGATACACATACAAAGTTTAGAAAACCCCTTTACAATTAAAATAGAGGACAAATATATAGTCCTTACATAAATCTGTTCTGTTCATGAATAAATGAACCACTTCAGAGAAGATTAAGCTTATCGTGATTGGATGAATAATTAATAAGATTCTTGGTATATTTATTGTAATATTGTAGGGGAAGTAATACATCTATACCAGAGTTATTAAAACACCAAACTAATAGAACACGACCTGTAACTTCTCACACCCAGTCACGTTCTAGACCCTGGAGTGGAAAGAGACCAAACACAACTTCTGGTATTACTAAACCACCAATAGGACCAGCTAAATCTGACCTCACAGCACCCATATCAGGTAGGAATGTAGTCAGTCAATTAATTTTTAATGGGGGGCCAAGGAGGTGCTGGGTGGTGTCACAGCATGAAAGTGCTCAAATTTTCAATTTCCAACTGAAAATATTTGGCCTGAGGAGCCATTGCCCCCCTAAATAGTTACTAAATACGTCACTGAATGTAGTTCAAATTCCAGCTTTCAGAGAGACTTTGTTGATAAAATCTACTGAGGAAAGTAGAAAATTAAAAAACATGCTGAATCTAAGAGGATGTTCTTCTCAGATTTGATTCTCAAATTTACAAACTATGACGGACGGACGATGACTTTGATTTTTCTATTAACAACTTTTCATTCATATGCAGTAACATACCACCATCACCAGCTTATGGAGTGTGACTATCATAACTTTGTATTTCAGTAAGAGGAGCTAAATGTGATGCTACAACAGGGAAAGTTTTAACACCACATACAGTAGATGATTGGTCAGACAACAATGGAAATAGTTCGACAACTGGTCAGTGATTTTCTGTCTTTAATTTGATTGCTTGGATTGTATAGCACTTTTTGCATCCAAGAGGAAAATAAGTCTAATGTATACTATTGAGTTCTCCAAATGTCTAAGCCATTACCCTTACTTTTATCATAGAACTAAAAGGTAGGGAATGCCAAGGAGGACAAATAAATAGTTTATGCTTGGCACGCATGCGCTGAATATGAGGGTTATCGCATAACTTCCGCTTTCTGCAAAATGGCACCTAATTGCCTAACAGACATCAATTCAACTGGCTACCGACTGCACCTAAACTCGGCGTTAAATGTATTGATGTTTACACAGTACGAATGTGAGAGAAAGGCTAAGATAGTGTTTTATTTGGAAGATGGACTAGTTTGAGATTTGACATGTTTAAAATTTGAAACAATTTCTTAATCATTTTTCGACCATATTGCGTATTGTTTGCTGGCTTATTGTTTGCTGGCCAAGTGTCTGCTACCTTCAGCCCGGTAAAACTCACTGCATGGTAGGTCTAAATTTAAGCCATGGCATAACAGGTTTTCATGCTTAAATTTAATAATTACATTATTTCTACAGTAACATAGGCCTATAACATTTAGAAATATATATACTTATCATTACATATCAAATCATAAAATTACAGTTGTAAAAATCTTGTTAAATTAGATTTTCTGTGATAATTTTCAAATTAACTTCTTTTGTTATTGTTTACCATAACTATTTTTACGCTGCACCAGAAGTTAAAAAAAGACCCCCAAGTAGAAATTCGGTCAACCATAAATTTAAACGGAAGTTCAATATTTATTTGTCCTTCTTGGCATTCCCTGCCTATAGTTCTATGCTTTTATGTATAATATATTCAGTATAATATTTCTATTTTAACAGAACGTTATCAAGATTCTCCAAGAGCACCCGTTCCTTCTCCTGATTTTACACAAGATAAAGTGTAAGTTGATATCTTTTTTCAGTATTAAAGGGTTGTATGAAGGTTTTCTTAATTTCTAACTAAATGTATTGGCATTTTCCTTAAAACTGATTCTCCGTTAGATATATGAGAAATGACTCCATTTGTCTTCTGTACATTCATTCCACAAGAAATTTTTTGTATTTTTAGCGATGGAAGAAGAAGTGGTAGGAAGTCACCAATGGTGTTACTACGGAAACCAACACCAGAGCCATTACATTTACAACTACCATCAATGGGTATCATTAGTGATGAGGATGAAGATGATGACCTGGATACTGAAAGGTCAGTAGTCATTGATGTATTTTAAATTTCAGAGAATTCAAGGGTTCTCTCATTTGCAGGTTAAGCTGGTCTTGATTAATCATTGGAAGTTATCTTGCAAGCTTGAAGTAATAGTTTAGATCATACTGATTGCATTAATGTGCACCAATCAAATTTTCAATTACATGTATACATCTGTGGTTCTAGTAATTTTGAAAGGTCAGTAGTTATTGATTTCAGAGAATTCAAGGATTCTATCATTTTCAGGTTAAGCTGGTCTTGATTAATTATTGGAAGTGATCTCTGTGTAAAACATGTGAAAACTTATCTTGTAAGCTTAAAGTAATAGTTTAGATCATACTGATTGCATTAATGTGCATCATTCAAATTTTCAATCAGGGGCGGATCCAGGATTTAGAGATAGGGGGTAATCTAAAATATAACATGCAAATTTTTAGATGGTTCTGTCATAAGTCGGCCAAAAATAGGGGGTATCGAGCTGCCCCTGTCAATTATACATCTTTGGTTCCAGCAATTTTAAATTGTTCAAACATTGTAATATTCTTTCAATGGTTTCTCCTGAGCAAAATCAACTCGTCATTTACTTTTCTGAAGCGTTATTTTATAGTTGTCAAATAGTTGATGATGATTTTATTTCTTTTTCCATTATTTAGATTGTTAGAAAAGGCCACAGATTTGTCCAGCAAAAGCAACAATGACTTATTGAAAGGATCTTCAGAATTTCTTAATTCGCATGACCTTGACATTAATGACAGAGAGAGGAAAAGGTCAGAGGTCATTGGCAAGGTCACAGAAGCATTTGGAGAAACTACGCATGTGGAAACAGAGAACACTCACAAAAGTCCAAATGTTTTATTTAGAGAAGATAGAAATAGAATTATTGACATATCTCCAAGACAACCAAATTCAAGGACAAGGCCAGTATCAGCCACAAAGAAGAGGAGTGATCAAAAAATTATACAGAAAGCAAATTTGAGCAGAACTTATAAACCTGGTGTTGATAATAATAGATCACAAACTTCTCGACAATCTTCATCAGAAAGTGAAAATTTTGATCCAATTGTGGTCTCAGTGAGAATTCCAGCAGAACAAACTGAAGATTCAATTCAAAGAGGAAAACTGTCCTCCAATAAACTGCGAGTGGATTCTGATTCATCCAATGGAAGTGGGACACAGAAACCAACTTCACCTATTACAGTGATCAATATAGGCTCATCCCAACAGACGACAATTCCAGAATCAAGTCGCGGATTTAGATCAGTCTCAACAAAACGTGTAGCCACCGGACAACGACCTGTGACCCCTGCTGCTACCATAGTAACTGTTGATTATGGAGAGGATTCCAGCAGAACTTGTGAATTGGCTCCTTCAGAAGATCTCAACAAACATGACAACACTGCTAAAAGTCAACAGAATGGAGGTGATGCCCAGAAAACACAACCTGTATCAACAAGATTGAATCATTACGAACAGTCACTGAAATCCAACACAAATGAAAAAGTTTTTAAAACAACAAAGACATTGGAGTTTGATCTAACTGGAGCGAAAGATACGAGCGTGAAGTCAGCTCTAGATGGAGAATGTTATAAACCAACTGAACCGAAATCTGTATCTGAAGAACATCTGAAGAAGTTGAAACAGACTCGACCTCCTGCTGTTCGTAAAAGTGTAAGTATTTGTATACTTTTTTATTGAGTTCCCCTTACAAAATTTGAGGGAACACTGTACTAAATTTGCTGGTCTGTTTCCTGAAGACAGTGTTTGAATTCAAGTCTATGTAATTCCTTAGGGTATCATAACAGTATACCAGTTGACGAACCTAGCAGCAGTGTCGCATCAGGTGTACCAGAAAAGTTCCTTGCATGCACTTATACTTATTTTACTGAAATTCAGATTTATTGCAGTCTTTATAGTTGAGATCAAGAATTTAAGAGATTGTCACACTGTGAGTTTTAACTTGGTCACCTTAAACTAATTTTGTGAATTTCAGTGTAAAATTAAATCCCCTCCACCTACTGGAGAAGATGTTTCTACGCTGAATGTGGTAGAAAATCTCCCCCATGATGTCTCTTATAAGGTAAGTTTAGATGTTCATTTGTAGGTCTTTTATATACAGGAATTTCTATTTTGTATACATATAGATTTTAACAAAGGTCATTTAACATATCAATATACCTAACAGTCACCTGGTAATACATAAATACATTTGAGACATTTGCAAGAACTTAAATATTTGAGTTACCATCTTTTAATCACTTTTTAATCATGATCTAATTTTTGCAATAATTTGTGTGTTATTGAGATATTACTGTAAATTAAATATGAAAAGAGGAAATGTGTTGAGCATTATTTTGATAAGAATGTTTATTTAGATTAGATTGGATCTATCAGGATTTTTTTTTTATTGTTATGTATTGAATATTTATCAATTTGCATGAATACATATTGTAAATGTATTCTCTTAAATGTATCCCAACATGTACTCCATGAATGAATGTATCTTATCACAAATTCCCCATGAATGTATGTATCTCCACACAAATTCCCCCATGAATGAATGTATCCCCACATAAATTCCCCCATGAATGTTTTCTAATGCAAATACATAAATGTGTATCTCTATGAATGAATATATTCATTATATCTATACCCATCTGAAGAACTGTCCATATATCAATTTAATGACCATTAAGACTTGCTCTTCAATATCAGACATGACTGATAAATAAAACCCTGCATCATTTATATAACCATCACAGTTTATAAACCTTGTATCACTACATGTTAAACTATTGAATTTACCCCACAACATATTCAACTATAGTTTATCTATGTAACTGCAATTTATTTTTAAATGCATGCATATAATCCTTTTTGAAAAACCATTCACTCTACATTTAAATATTGTGACATAATGTATTTTCTAAAATTACCAAACAGATATCATAAATTGTAAGATGATTGTTAAACAAAATTTACTTAAATAACTGAATTACAGGGAACAAGTTTTAAAATTAATGACCCTAATTTTCAAAGTCAAAGTTATTTTGATCCATCTATTGGTGTTAAATTTCTTATGTTTAGACAAAAATCAGGAAATGTAAGAACAATGGTAAGTTTACTAAGATGATTTCATTTAATTTGTAGACCAATTGGTTCAAGGCTAGTTCAGCTCCGACCATTTGATAAAGACTCATTTACTTTTTATATGCCCACACATTAATGTGGGCGTATATTGTAGTCGCCCCTGTCTGTCTGTCCGTCTGTCCGTCTGTCTGCCTGTCCACAATTGTTGTGGACACGATAGAGAGCTGGTTTCTTGATGGATTTTGATGAAACTTGCTGTGAGTGTTTGTTATCACCCAAGGAGGAACCCTATTGAAAATCAGACGAATCGAAAAATATTTCCTGGGTTATTGCCCTTGCTTTTGAAAATATGTTGTGGACACTATAGAGAGCTGGTTTCTTGATGGATTTTTATGAAACTTGGTATGAGTGTTTGTATTGACATTGGATAAACCCTATTGAATATCAGAAACACCGAAAAACTATTTTATGAGTTATTGCCCTTGTTCTTTAAAACGCGTTAATTTTTCAGCCGTTACACTCTCAAAATTGTGGACACGATAGAGAGCTGGTTTCTTGGTGGATTTTTATGAAACTTGCTGTGAGTGTTTGTAATCACCCAAGGATGAACCCTATTGAAAATCAGACGAATCAAAAAATATTTTCTGGGTTATTGCCCTTGCTTTTGAAAATATGTTGTGGACACCATAGAGAGCTGGTTTCTTGATGAATTTATAGATGAAACTTGGTATGAGAGTTTGTACTGACATTAGGATAAACCCTATTGAATATCAGAAACATCGAAAAAATATTTTATGAGTTATTGCCCTTGTTCTTTAAAACACATTAATTTTTCAGCCGTTACACTCTCAAAGTTGTGGACACGAAATAGAGCTGGTTTCTTGGTGGATTTTTATGAAACTTGCTGTGAGTGTTTTTAATCACCCGAGGATGAACCCTATTGAAAATCAGACGAATCGAAAAATATTTCCTGGGTTATTGCCCTTGCTTTTGAAATATGTTGTGGACACCATAGAGAGCTGGTTTCTTGATGGATTTTGATGAAACTTGGTATGAGTGTTTGTATTGACATTAGGATAAACCCTATTGAATATCAGAAACATCGAAAAAATATTTTATGAGTTATTGCCCCTTGTTCTTTAAAACACAGTAATTTTTCAGCCCTTACACTCTCAAAGTTGTGGACACTATAGAGAGCTGGTTTCTTGGTGGATTTTTATGAAACTGGCTGTTGGTGTTTGTATTGACCTTCGGATACACCTTATTGAAAATCAGAAACATCATCAACTATGTGACTGCTCTTAATCATTTTAAGATGGAACCTAAACGTTGGTTGCCCTTGTTTTAAGCATATTTCAGTGACATATTTGTTTTTTCCAGGAAACTCGAACCCATGGTTTTACTCTTGTAAAAAGAGAAAATGTTGTTCTCAGAATCTTTCATTTACTGATCACTCTTGTCAACCCCCCGGACGAATTGGCTGCCATTATAAAAGTGGGCGTATTACGATGGCCATCGCTATTTTTTAATATTAATCTTGATATCATATTCTAAATTTTCCTCCCTTTCTTCTACAGGATAATAATTAGAGAAAGATCTGTTAAATGATAATATCAATTTATATAGTTTAAAAAGCCCAAACACACTGCTTTTCTACTTCTAGAGTCAACCTAATTCTGTTATTATTCAGTAGGCCTACCCACTCTCATATCAAATATATTGCTTTATATTCTATATCTATAACCAATATGAACCTACTCTGTCATCAAATCATCATATTCTTCCCTACCTGCTCAACGGCAGGTTTTATCTGACTAATTCTTCCCCTCTATATCAATTTCTGTTAGCATCGATCATCAGTAGGCCTATAGACATCCAGATATTTATTATAAATTAACTTATTTTAGCCAATCAACATAAAAATAAAGACAGAAAGTTTAGAAGCAGAATTGATTCAACCAAAAACATCATACGCTAGAGCAAAGTGAGTAATCTCCCTTTTTTGGGTTTTTCAAAATCGGTATTTAAGATATTTAGTTTTTTCTAAGGCATGTTCAAGTATTTGTCGACAGGACATCTAAGGAAAGATTATTTATTTAAGTTCATAAGGACACTGTTTTTCTTTTTCAGATCAGCTCCTGTCAGGCCTAAATGGCATTCAGCAAGTAAGTACACTATGAATTCACATTTCTTAAAATGTTATAAAGAATATCTTAAAGGGATTGTAAAGTGTATTTCTAAACTTTGTATGTGTATCGGGGACACTGATAGCATCAATTTGCGACATTCCAATGTGCATTCCGACGTCTGTGGTTTTTGCAATTCCACTTAAAATAACGCGTTTATGACGTCACTTGACGTTTTATGACAGTGATCTGCATAGATAACAATAGTAGCTTCCAGTAGATCAGTGTCAGTGACATCATAAACTATCAGTGTCCCCGATACACATACAAAGTTTAGAAATACACTTTACAATCCCTTTAAAGTGATTGGCTGTTGTATTGATCCACAATAAAGAAGGTGATCTGAGAAAATTATTTTGAAAATCAGATATATTTTTTTTGATTAACAAATAACGTGGAAAAAACACAAATTTCTAAATATAAACAAAAGCTTGTAGTTGATTTGTGTTGTATGGGATTATTGCTACACATTTTATCTTAAAACTGTCTCAACAATACACTTTTTTAAAGGGACAGTCTGAATTTTTTTTTAGATCAAAATTTTTTTTTGCTCAAATTTGTGAAAACCTTACACCAAAATCTGTAACTATGTGCCCTTTAATGTATCTGAAAGTTTTAACTAAAAAAATCCAGCCGTTAATATTTAAACGCTAAAAACATGCTAAAATTGTTAAAAACGTAAGGTTTTTAAGTGTGTTATGTTTTTTGGACGCCGATAGGAAAATACTGAACGGATTTGAGTAAAATAAACGCCTAATTGTAGAGAAATGTCCCTCTTGTATATTTAAAAGATTTCAGCTAAAAATATTGAGCCATTTAAAGGGCAAACACCAAAACTAGGTCAAATTGCTTAATTAACAATAAGTACTCCCTATTTGTAATCAACCCTTTAAAACCAAATTCAGTTTGATCAAGAAGGTATAGAGATACAATAAGCATACTTTAAAAATACTCTCAGGTAGAATTTGCGATTTTTTTGGTAAAGGAAACTTTTTTCAAAAAAGCAGAATGGCCCTTTAAGTCTTAGAGGTTTTCTTATGACAGAATTATGTGAAATTGTGTGAAGTTATTCATGATATAGTGATTGTCGGTTTTACAGAAAAGGGAAGATCTTTATTTGGAACAGAAGAAGAAAAACCAAAGATAACAAAAGAAAAGAAACCGGTGAACCCTGAAGATATTCTGAATATCGTCTCCAAGAACCCAGATTTTGTAAGCTTTTATCTTAGATATCTGAGTTTAAATGATACATATAGTAGGTTAGATAATTATGAAAGATTCCAGTCTTACTGAATAGACACCCACATTAATATGACAGCAATCAACATTGATAGTATATGTTATATAATACACCTATTGCTATAGCATTGATGTCAATTGTCTAAATTTAGCTAAGAAATCAATTTAGAAAAAAATGTGCAGTTACATAGGTAAACTATTTATAAACATGTTGTGGGGTAAATTCAATAGTTAATTAGTAGTATTGTAATGTACTATTTTTTGTACGAATAAAACATTATTATTAATCCTGTTATGTATAATTGTCAGGAGAAATTTGAAAGTCAAGAAAAACGAGAATGTCAGTATATGACAGATAAATTAGCTAGAAATGGTATCAATGTAACCACAGCAACATTAGAAAGGTATGGTATGGTATCATTCATATACTTATGTATTCCATCTTCTTACTTAGGATCTCCAAAAGGGCTCTACTGTTGCTTAGACTGCAAAGCATACCATAAGAATTTCAAATCAATTTATGGCTTAAAAGGTGCTTCTCCAGGGGGCTGGGGGCTAGGGTCTATGGCTGCTTCAATGTTAAATGTTAAATCTTAAATTTTTGCTATGTTTCTTCTTACTTAGGACCCATATAGGTGCAGAAAAGCAGGACGTAAAACTCCATTCATTTCATTTCATACTTAGGATCTCTAAAGGGGCCCTACTGTTGCTTAAGCATCCAAGTATACCTTAGGGGTATCAAATCAATTTATGACTTATAGGGTTCTTGTCCAGGGTGGGGAAGAAACCCTAAACACTCCTCTGGGGGTTAGGGCCTATGGCAGGTTGTGGCTGTATTTTGGACCTCCACACCCAATTGTCCCACCTGACTTGATAAAAAGCATTATTAATCTCATCTTGTCATATGTTATATTTTTGTTATGTTTCAGAGCTTTATACCCACCATCTGGTAAAACATTATATTATGATGTTCCAGGTTATTTACCTGCTACTTATAGCTCTAGGTATGTTTACAGGTTATCATATAAATTAAGACTAATGCATTGGTTATTATTGACAGTATGAATAATAAAAATTCGTACAAGCAAAATTATTCCGTTAATAATTATATAGTTCCCATACGAGAAGTACCATCAGGTGTTTCGAAAAGAGTAAGCATGGTCTGCTTCGCGCGCCACATCCGCCACTACTTTAAAAGTCAAAATCATGAGGTGTGTAACGAGATCGATTCATGCTTGACTAGACAAATCCGCCAAAATGCAAGAAACAGATTTGTCGTATTTTTACAAGATATTTTAAGTTTGTGTGTCAAGTTTGATTGCCAACCATGAGTTCTAATTGATGGTGATTTAATATTATTATGACCAGGTAGCCCAGATATGACCAATGAATGCATTTCACTCTTTCTATTTTTTTCAGTTTATTGAGTCATCCTAGAGTTTGGATGCCTGAAAACTATAAAAGATTTAAAGAAGCTGAAAAGCAGCTAGGTAAGATGATTCTGTTAAGTAACATGAGTATGAGTAGCTAAATATTTTCAGGATTTAAAAAAATATATGAGGTTGACTGAGTTTTAGACAAAATACATCTTTCAATTTCCATTTCTTTCATATTTTTAATGGAGTTGCGTTTATCCAAATGATATAATATCTGTGGCTTGGAACAGAATGTTTACTATATAAAATTACCCATTTCTTTACTGCATTCTGTCAAATTCTATTGTAATTAGTATTCACTTATCCAGTGTATCTTTTTTCTCCCAGATCGAGCCAATCATATGTTGTGGCTACAGAAACGAGAAGAAGAGAGAGATGATCCTGGTTTTAAACCAATTAAACCAAAACCTAAATCATTATTAACAACGAGAAAAACAACCAAATCAGCTAAAAAACGGAAAAAGGTCAAGAAACCAACACTAAAGAGAAGTCAAAGTTTTGGATAAAAATTATCAGCATTTATTGAGCCATATAAAAAGGCATTTGTTGCGCACTTTTACTGACAAGACCCACTTTGTCATTATAACTGCAGTTATATGGAATTTTTTGATGCTTCATTATTTAAAATTAAACCCCAATCAAGGAATTACTATTCAACACAACAAGGGAAGGAACTTGAATTTGATCTCATTTAAAGATACAATATCACTTAGTGCTTTTTTAAGGATAAATTTGATTGAGTGGAATATATACCAAACAAAGTGTAGTGCCATAGAAGACTGAGCATCAGTATTGAGTTCATATTATGTCTTTATATGCAGCATATTATTTGTACGATATGTATGAGCATTAGGAATTAATTAAGTACACCGATCTCTTTAAAAATTCTTACAGATATACAGACAGAAAACTCATATGAAATGCTAAGTATAATCAGAATGTGTTAACTAATACACACGGTCACATGACCTAGAAATAATTAAGCCAATGAATTAGTCCTTTTGTGCTTACCCTGTGAATTCAGACAGTCAGTTATAAAGTGTACAAAATTATTACTGAATGCCGACTTCTTGCCATTTTATTTTCAGTATTTCAAACGTTTAATATTTGGTTTACATTATTGTTATTAATATTAGTAGTCTAGACTTTTATTTAGCTATATTAAAGTGATCATCCACAACCGACAAAAAACCCACTAGTTTATACTGTGACAATTAGTTACGAAAACACTTTACATGCTTATACTGAAACATTGAGTTAATAAATGTCAGAAATAGTATTTATCCATAATATCTTGCGCTTCTTTATTAAAATATAGATTTTATATAGGCTACTGTATGTATAAAAAAAAATTATTCTACGCATAATTCTCTTTTCAAATTGAACAATGTCTGAATGAAATTGGATCATCTGTTAGCCTGTGACAAAGTCAATTGTTATTATTTATATTAGATCTGATCCCAGTGGTGGAGAATAATAATGTGATACTTTTTAGTTTTGTATTTTATAGCAATAGTTTATAATGAGATTATGATTAGTATTAGGCCTTTGTCTCAAATTGAAGGATTCATCTCAAAGATATTTTCCTTTAATCAATGTCTCAACCTTACATAAGAATATTTTTTTTTATAGAAAATTAAAAGTTATGAAAAAAGTCATAGATAAAAGCTTTAATTTCATTAGCAAGATCTCTTTCGTGTCCATCAGTAAACTTTTTTGTATTCAGTATTACATTATGAAGCATTTACTATTTATAAACTATTGAATAGAGTACTGTACACACTGACAACATGTTGCTGAAATGCCATGTTGTCAAAAATGTTGTTGGTGTATACAGGTTCAGAAACAGCATGTTGCCGAATTGTTGTTGTGCGAGTACGAGGCCAAATTTTTGGGCAACACATTGTCGAAAATATTGTAAGTGTGTACAGTATTTTACCCATACCTGTGATAAAGGAAATTTCCTACTGTCTATTGATGAACTATGTTTTATTACACTTAATCGGTAATCACTTTTACGGAGGGCAGTGTGAATTTCGAGAAATTAATTCATTTTATTAATTTATATAGTATAGTGCTTAATGATTTTAATTATTATTTTTTAATAAAATATATTTCTTTATAGTAGTATTCATTAAAGTCACTCATTCATTTTGCAATTTGAAAAGATAAAGCTATGTAATTTTGTTACTATTCTGCAATGATGTCATACAAGTATTGCCTTAAGACTTTTTGAAGGGATTTTAAGGCATGATTTGAATCTCCATATTGGAATGAAATGCGCCTGTTTAGCTAATGAGGACAGGTCTGTTAACACAAGAAATATTTTGTGAATGAAGACTGCTTTATTTACAAAATAATTCACAATTATTTATTGTCTCTTGCTGGTCTTTGCAAGCAAACAATATTAATTACATAATTTATGATAACTGGTCAATGATTTGAAAATGACATTTATCCATGTTTGTGAGTGCCTGCACACATTATCTTGGACAGGACTGCTGATTTAAATTGTCTCCAAAAGGCACAAAGTTCGATGTTTTAGAGCAGTTAATGCTATCAGTAGAATCCATATTACATAGACTCCCAATTCCAAGTGTCCTTTTTTTTTACTGAAAAGGTATGTAAGAACACATTCACAAAAGGTAATCTCAAAACACACAATCATATCAATCAGCAGCCCGCCCCACTCTGATAAATATTAGTCTATGTAGGACAAGAGTAGTGAAATGTTATCTAGATTTATTCTGTGCAGCTTCTTTCCGTGCTGCATCTTGTAGTAACTGAGTATCACATTCATCAGCTGGTAACTGTACATATCTCACTACAGAACCCCGAATAAAACAGTTCTTTACTGATAACTGAAATAAAACACAAAATATTGGCAATTTATTAATTTGCTTCAGACAGAAATAAACAGCATATAATACCCTGGCTTTGGACAGGTCATCAAAATAAATTGATCAGAAATCATTCTTTTCAGCACCATTTTGCGTCAATAGACTAGCAGCTTTGTGCATTGAGACTAATTTTGCCATTACAATTGTTTTATTTTACACTGTAAACAAGTTTTAAATGCACACAGCTCTATTACACAGGCTCCTGGTGCATACATATAAACATATAAACAAGAAGAGATGCCTGAAATGATGAGCTTTACATGCTCTGATAATTTAATAACATGACGAAATAACGAAATACAAACCATATGAGGATATTTATCAGGATCTGTAACACTGATGTCTGTAAGTTTTATATTTAAAAACTGATCTACTGAATGTAATGTACCACATATACTGAAACAAAAGAGGTGAGGTACCGTATATAAACATAACATAGGCCTACAGGTATAAAATATGTTAAAGCACATCATGGGGCAGGTTAAAAACAGAAGAAAACAAAATATGTTCCTTATGGAGCTCAACAGTTTCAATAACTTGTCAAATTCAAGCAGGTGAAACATATTTACAGTGTTTAATATTGAACCCACATCTTGAAATGGAATAAAATGAATGGAGTTTAACTTCCTACTTTTCTGCACCTATATGGGCTAATTGAGGACGGGCAAACGCCAGGGAAATTTTGCCAGGTCAGCTGCATGATAAGCCAGCTCTTTTTTTTTTATTTCCAACTGTCGAGGGACACAGCCAATAGCACACGGGACCACATCTTGAGAATTGGTTTTTAAAACTGAGGATGATATATTGATGGAGGGACACAGCCAATAGCACACGGGACCACATCTTGAGAATTGGTTTTTAAAACTGAGGATGATATATTGATGTGTTATTGATGATATAGATTTTAAGAATTCACCAAAAAGGCAGCTTGGGTACTGCATCTATTAACAGACAAATACCATGGCCAAATATTTGCAATATTTATTAGATACATTACTTGTGTAACCCAATTAAAATCATATACCTTAGGTCATTCTTCAACTCAACAACAACATCCTTACCAACTAACGACTTGAAAAATGAATAAAACAACTGAAATAGAAAAATAAAAGCATGATTTAGTTCTATTAACAATTAACTACAATTATATTGCATTTACCACTCTCTTTGAATTCTGAAAGTCTAAATATTAGACTGAAACATGCCAAATTAGAGGTGGTCTTATAATAAGAGTTTTACTGTAAAGGGAGATAATTTTGACTTGTTAGCAAGCAAAGATTCATATTTAATGAATAGTCGGTTTGACATCAAATCAAAGTCAATTATTCCGAATGGATCATAGAGTAACAAAGTTTTCCTCTTTGGAAAATTATCCCAGATCATAAAATTACAAATGATATCAAAGAAAACGAGAAAAGCCGGCGAAATTCGTTACCATTTCGACTGTTTTGATAAAGCTCTCCCGCAATAAGTAAACCCACGTGTGTGGCGAGATTCCAAATTTCACGCTCCGATTAGCGCCTTTCTCTCAAAAACCAAAATAAAGAAGTGATTTATATTGATCAATAATGGAAATTGATCAACCCATTTTATCCCTAATTAGCTTGATTAGGCCAGAATTAATCATTTTAACTCCATGTCACGTGACAGTAGACGAGACTTTCCTCCATTACTGAAAACAACACAAAAAGGCAAAATCATCGTGAAATTTATTTTTTTGTAATTTTTCGACTAATAAGTGAATGGTGCAATGGAAACTCACATGAAAGAACTCTACGGACAGAATGGACCGAAGCAGGTCCATTTCAGTCCATATTCTATGAATGGAGGGTAAATAAGATATATAGTAATTATTTGGTAATGATGTCCAGTGCAGCCTCTGAGTAGTCTGAGTCTGAGCCTGTTCTTGCGGTATCTGTAGGCTACAGTGATGCCTGAGTGACTGATGCCGATGGATGGCATGAATTGGGAGCAATGGGAGGTGGGAATGTCAAGCTCGTACATAGAGTTACTAGTCAGATAAAACCTGCCGTTGAGCGGGTCAACGTCAGGCTGCCATGCTGTATCATTTCATTGCGGAAATTCAAATCCTTTATTAAGCCCTTTTGTCCTTGAAAATCGGCATATCTCGATACATTTTCATAAAATATTATATAAAAATGTAAATTAAATTATCTCCTAGCTCAATAAATACCTTTTATTTTGATCGAAAGTTTCCAAGCGAGAATTCTATCAGTGATGGCTGCCATAAAGGCGGAGCTTACAGGTTGTGAGCGAGTTATCTCTGGTTAAACATGTAAACTCCACCCACATCCGCCAACAGTTAAAAAACAAAAATGGCGGTCCAAGTCGATCTGGGACTGCTTCAAATTTTGTTTCGACGTAAGACGGCACTTTTGAGAGTTTCTTGTGAAGTTTTTGTATTCCATCGATAAGAAAATTCTTCGAAATTTCCGAAAAACGTAAATTTATAAAGGTAGGCCAATTCGTTAAGACCTGAGAGTCGTTCAAACGCCGGGGACCCTGGTATCCGGACAACCGGTATGGGTTTTGATAGGACGGATCCCCAACTAATAGAGTTACGTGTCACGTCACATTAAAACCTCACTTGTCCATAGCATACTCATTATTAGAAAATGAAATGAGATGTGATTACTCAACTTCATAAAATAATAATTCTCATCATAAACTTCTACATTTCAGAACTGTCTTAGCTGTAGCAGGAGAAGATTTTGCTGTTGTAGCTTCAGACACACGACTGAGTGAAGGTTTCTCAATTCATTCTAGAGATTCACCTAAAACATACAAATTGTAAGTATTGGATTTGTAGGGTAAGCCTATATATATGATTTTCCTCTCGGATATGATTATCTAAAACTTATAAATTTTAAGACATTATACATAGCCGCAAATTTTGCGGCGCAAAGGCATACAATATTTGCATTCAATGATCTACAGTACTTTTAAAGTTTTTTAACTTTTATTTATTCTATTATTGTCTTTATAGAATGATAGAAAGAAATCTGTTGCATTATTGTATTAATTTTGTTGTCACAAGGACTTAATCCATATAACTAATACTGGTAGTGGAAGTAACAACGGATAAATGAACAAAAGTTATGCTAAATCTGTATCAAAGGCCAAAGGTGTATATTATTATTTTATTTTTTATTTTATAGAAGTAACAAAACTGTGCTAGGAAGTTGTGGTTTCCATGGAGATGTCTTGACGTTGACCAAAGTGATTGGAGCAAGATTAAAGGTATAATCAGAATTAAAACAGGTTTCTTTCTGCTGGAAAACTAATGAAAACGGATAGGAAATGTATCTATTGCTTGTTGTTATAATAGAACAGTAGATAGGTAGATTTAAAGCAGAAAAGTTGATGCAGAAATTCTATGCTCAATTGTGTTAACATTATCAAATGGAATTGGTATTTTTGTCAATTAAAAAATTAGAAATTTGTCTTTGATTTTTTAACTTTTCTATATAAAGATATATAAAGACTCTTACTCAAAATTTGTGCCACTTGTTATATTCGATGTTATTAGTGTCCTTGATTATAATTTAGAAAACCAGGGGCGTTATTTTAAGAAATACAATAATCTAATAGTTCTTAATTTAAAATCGATTTTAGTGATTGACTAATCAGATGACTGGAACACTAAAATCATTGTAAGTTAAGTTTTTGAGAACAAGGACCCAGGTTTACAATGCCTGTAATGGAATGTATCCTATATTTGTAGATGTATGAACACAGTCACAATAAGAAGATGAGTACCACCAGTATAGCTGCCATGTTATCAACAATGTTATATTATAAACGTTTCTTTCCTTATTATGTTTATAATATTATTGGTGGTATCGATGATGAAGGTAAAGTATTACTGTTAATAATAGATTTATTAACCTATGTGTACTGATATGAAGTTCTTTATTTGTTTGACATAATAGCATTCATCACATTCAATATTGTATAGTGTTAAATAATTAATATACATGTATGTTCAAGGAGTTCATAAACGTGATGATATCCCTTCCAAAAAAGAACAGGTAGAGCTTGAATTGTAGGGCTAGAATTGATCTATTAATGCTCATGCTTGTTCTTTGTTGAGCTTGAAAGCAATAAAACCCTAACAAATAAAATCAAAAGAAAGGGAGCTATTTTACTAGTAAAATATAGGCAAGTTTACGTCTAGTAGCTATTAAATTAAAATGTCTTCTGTATGTTTATATCTATCTATAGGTAAAGGATGTGTGTTTAGTTTTGATCCTGTAGGATCGTATGAAAGAGAAGCTTATAGAGCAGGAGGATCAGCTAGTTCTATGTTACAACCTCTATTAGATAATCAGGTAATTCATTCTGACAGCTTGAGAAATACCAAAGATTTTAAAAAATAAAAAACTCTTTAAAGGGAAGTACCAAGATGCTAACATGTTCTTCACCTTGTACACTTTGCAATAGCATTTGTGGTAGACATTTTTTGCCGTACATATATATTATATCATTAAAGCGGTTTTCTAAACTTTGTATTTGTATCGGGTACACTGATAGTATAGATTTGGGCCATTCCAATTTCTGTTCCGATGTCTGTGGTTCTTGCAATTCCACGAAAATGTGTTTTATGCCATCACTGACAGTGAATTGCATAGATAGATATCAATAGTAGCTTCCGGTAGATGTCAGTATATTTATATGTATAGTCTCATCTTGGTATGTTTTATAGATTGGGTTCAAGAATCAAGAGGGAGCAGTAGTTGTACCATTGAGTCAAGTTAAAGCAGTAACTCTAGTAAAAGATGTATTTATATCAGCAGCTGAACGAGATATCTACACAGGAGATGCTATTATTGTCAATGTTATAACTAAAGATGGGGTAACATCCGAACAATTCCCATTACGTAGAGACTAGATGTATTTCATCTATTATTGTTGGTGCAGAAATCTTCATTCATCTTGTTAGAGATCACTTTGTATATATAAATAATAAAATTATTTCATCAAAATAGTGTTAATACGCTCATTGATACAGGCTTAATTAAAGGAAGAGATTCCAGTTTTCACAATTCAAGAGTAGAGTATGAATGGTTGTCAGGTTTTAGTTGTGATGAAAATTGTGGCTATGAGGACTTATGCTATTTGAGACTTCTTGTGTTTTGTTTGTTTACTAAATTTGAGCAAAGGAGTAGGGCTTTGACTTTTAGATAGTAACCAGGTCCTTACAGCCCAAATTTGAAAATCATTTGATGGAGGAATACAAACACCCTTGATGATCTTGAGAAAACCCAAAATGAATGACAACACAACTTCATTTCAGCAAAAACAGTCCCTTTCCATGATCAATGTTATATCTATTAACCGGTATCTAGAAATCACTAAAACATTTTAAAGCATTAAATCTTTTATTATGAAATAACGTAAATCAACCTGAACATTTCCAAAAGTCGACAATTCAAGCCAAATCGACCATGTTAAAATCAAACTGAACAAACATGAACATGGCACGATCACTGCTGTAGAATTTCACCAATTCATTCCATATTAGTTTATACACTACTGATGATAGATAGCAAACATCCCATTATATAAGTCACAATTACCAGCCCTGGAAGCCTTTAGGCTGCATTCATATATCTTTCTATAGTCTAATTCCTTTGTCACATAGCATCACTTTAGAATAACATTATGCGTCCAATGTATTGCGTATAGTTGTCTTTTCTTGATGTGAATACCTAACCCATTGAGATGTGACAAACTACTAAAGCCTTGTTTGACACAGTATCACCATTCCTGATAAAACCCTATTATCACATACATGTATATGAAAGAAATTCCTTCTAAATGCTTCAAATATGACTTGTTTGATGCTATAAAACACCAGTCTTGGTTGAGATGTCTTCGATAAATATTCCAAAATGATTCCAGACTGTTTGAATCCATGTAGCACCATTCCAAGTAAACTGAATAGGGAAGGCTGTCTTAAGTCTAATCCTCCAAAATATTGGGGTATAAAGACTACATCCAGCCTTCCCTATTCCCTAGGTCTCATCATTTGAAAAATAAATGAATGCAGCCATATAAGAGTGTAATATAAAGTAAGTAATTAGAAAATAATATGATCCTTCTCCACTAGAAATGATTGAAAGAATAGTAACTGTTGATAAACTTTTCACTGTTCACTTTTTAGCTTTTGGTTCCAATGGTTGACCTTTGTTAGCTCCACGTAATCTCATGCCTGGAAAAACAAAGAAATTCAACTTGAATTTTAAATATCAATTTTCAATAAAAAAATTATGGGGTTTTTGCCCTGATCATGAACTCAAAACTAAGTAAAGATAAGTTTGAAATGAAATGGAGTTTTACGTATTAACTATAAGTACCGGTATACTATAAGAATATAGGCTACTAAGCTTATTAACTACAAAGTGTAATCTAACCCCTTCAACAAGAAATGGACATCAATAATAAGAAGATTGCACTTTAAAAAACTCTTTACTTGTATCAAATGGACATGGTTTCAACCTGGAGTCCTTATCACAGTTTTATTATGGCAAGTACAAACGACTATAAAATTTCTTCATATAGTAAAATCATGCTTCTAATTGAATTGAATTCCAAAGATAACCTTGGTTTTTGTAAGCTCCTGACATTTATCCCATGGAAGATTGTCTGTGTAATTGGCTCTTAATCAAAGACATAAGATCAGTATTTTCACTTACCAAGAGCTCTCTCCATCTTAGCTAAAATACCTTGTGCTGGAATAGCTTTGCCTGACTCGTAATCATTTACAACTGACGGCTTCTCATTGATTCTCTACAATAATAAATAAGTTATATAATTATTTTTAGTGGTGTCTTGCAAATAACTGCAAAGATTTTCATGCTATACACGTCAAAGGATGATTCTAAAATAATGATAAAGTAGGCGATATACTTAATACCATATTTGTTTTTGTAAAGGAAACAAACAATTGGCAGCTCAAATGCCTGCATTAAAATCTGAACCCAAACATAGGCGTACGGGGCCTTAGTTGAGCGGGGGGGCAAAACCGATTTGCCCGACAACTAAAGCTAATTTGCCCGACAACGAAATATATATGCCCGACAAGTCGACACCCACCCTACTCCTAATTCCAAAAACTTCTCGCCATCTGCCTTATTACATCATTTCCGAACGATTTTATTTTTTAAAATTTCCTTCATGACAATTACTGGGGGGGCAATTGCCCCCCCTGCACCCCCAGCTCGTACGCCTATGAACCCAAACATACCTCTTCAGGAGAAATATTAGATGTTTGTGATAAGCTTTTTTTTTATTTTTCACTTGTAAAATTTGAAAGTATGATGTTGAAGGTAAGATTTTCTTTATAAGAGACAAATAGAAGTTTTGTACTGTTTCAAATCATATTTTACATATTAAAATTGTCAAATGAAATTTTGAAGTTATTGACACTTACAGTAGCCAGTTCTTTCTGGGTCATACCCTTGTTTGAACGTCCTTTTTGGATCAACTGAGCCACACTTCTATCAATAGAATCATGGTGCAGTTCCTCCGTCTCGCGATCTAATTTAGCGGTATTTTTATCAGTTGTCACATGTTTATTGGTGGCTGCAGCATCTACAGAAAATATGAAAAAAATTAACCAATAATTCAAACTTTGAAATAATTGGAATAATATATTCCAAACTAATGTTAAAAGTGAATGGAAAAACACAACGGCACCAAACATTATAAAGAAGATACAAATCATGATATTTATATTTTAAATATAAGCTTATACATACATTTCTTTCTAGTGTCGACAGAACCACCTGATTGCATAGCTCGATTAACAGCCTGAAAAAAACATTTATATAAGATTAAACTTACTAGTAAAGGGGTCATTTTGCTCTAAGATTTAAGATTTAGTTGAAGTCAAAGAGTAATTTTTTAGACCATTATGACCAAAAATAGGGCCATTTAAACTTTGTTTCTAGGGACCATTTAGGAATTTTCAATCAAACTGACTATAATAACCCTTTATACTTTATGAAGAATGCAATGATCACATGGCCTATTAATAAATTCAACAAAGTGCAATAAAAAAAAGTTTAAAAAAACATAATTCAAAATACATAATGGCTATTATTTGGAATACCATTATTTGATTGTATTGATGTCTCAAATATAAGCCTGAAATATCGGCCTAAATGAATGGTGCAATAATTAGGTTGGCTTGCAAGTCAACCGAATGAAACCAACAAAATCAAAACAAAACTTGCAAAAAACTCATACCCCAGTTGTTCGTCTTTCCTGAGCCTTTGGTGCGGCCTTTCTCAGGTAGGTAACTTCATTCCAAGCGTCTCCCATTTCTGCTGTATGTGATTTCTTTAAATTCCTAAAGTTAACTGGACTACGAAGAAAAGTTTTTCATATAAATTGAAAAACAATTGCTATGGATTATGAAATATGGCGGATCAGTAATGTGAAATAAACATCTGCCTAACTTTGGTTGTCGTAAAATAATGCGTTGGCAAATTCAATGACAGAGTTTGATTCAATTCTGTTTACAATTTTTCAAAGATTTGAACTAAATGAGAAATCTTTTGGTCTAAAACAGTTTTAGGGATGAAAAAGTAAGAAAAATTGGATTTGTAAGTGTCGTAAAAATTATTGAACTTGTTTCATTGTTTTGTTAGTTTTGACATGGTGTATATTCTGAGGCAATTAATGTCGTAAATGCAATGAAATAATAAAATTTATCTTTCTGATCTCATTAGAAGGAGACGTTTTATTGAGAAAAGCTTAACGAACACTTTCAAAGTATATCAAAGTGCAATTTTGCGATTTCGTAAATCAAGTTAAACCGGAAGCTGACGAGATGAAACCGGAAGTTTAGAAAATCATAAGTTGGAAAATTTGTCCAGATAAAACTGGACTAGAAATCTAATATCAAAACGTTTTATTTTTTAATTAACACAAAGACTTGTTTCGGGGTCATATCGAAACCCATGAGAGAACAGTTCTTTTAGTAAGTTAGTTATGGGATTTTGTCCTACGATTGATGGTCTGATCCTTCAATTGCCCCCCACCCCCATCTCATCTTTTCTCTCTCTCTACAAATTAAAAACGAAAAGTTTCAGCTTGTCACTGGTTTAAAGGTTTATAGCATTTTCTTCTATCGCTTCAAACTTTTTACTGACGATTTCTGTAATTGAAATCATAAAATTAAGTCAGTTGTAAGTAGCCTATGTTTTGTTTAAAGCTAAAGGCTAATAAAGGCAAACATTTTGTGTAAATGAGTCACCTCATTTGTCTGGTGTTGTGTTAATTGCAATATGTTTGGATCTGAACAGTAGAACTAACAAAAATATGGTTTGAGTTCTTAGTAGACAATATTTTCAAAGTGTATCAAATGGGGGTTCCTCAAATGGGTATAAGAAAGTAAAGGTGAACGTATTATATGTTTATGTATTGTAGGTGAAAGTTTAGCTATAAGGTTAATAAAATGTTGGAGGTAACAGTAAAAACCCTGGATGGCCAGAATAAAAACTACACTGTACCCGAAGAGGTTGGTAATTAGTAATAACTGGATAATGACCTTGATGGTAGCACAATGCTTTATAAGGAAGCAATTTGATACTTATTTTCTATATTTGCAACAAGATGTTAGTGAATAAACTGTCCTGTTAATGAAGATTTTGCATTTTGTCTTAGTTTCATTAATATAAGTTTTCTCAGTTTAAACTAATAATTTTGGGTTATGACATGGTAATAAGAAAAAAAAAAGAATTTCTTCCCAAACTATTTTGTCACTGACCTTTGACTTTGTATTCTGTTTATTCTAGATGACAGTAAAGGATTTTAAAGTTAAGATATCAGACTCAATAGTAAGTATTGTACTGTCCTCTAATTTTCTGGGGTTGTGTTTTGGATTTTGAAAGAAATTTTAAATATGTTCGTTTCAAGACATGTTTTATGGTTGAAGAAAGCGTTTATGACGGAAAACTGATCAATTGTAACTATAGTATCGTACTGTTATGTATCATTTGATCAACAATAAAAACTTTTGTTACAGAATATATCAGCTGATAGCCAAAGATTGATATTTCACGGTAAAGTTCTTCAAGATGACAAACAACTCAAAGAGTATGATGTACATGGTAAAGTTATTCATGTTGTACAGAGGGCACCACCTACATCACGATCTTTAACAAGAACAGACAACTCTAATCCAACCAACATGAGAGGACCTAATTTAATGGGTATACCCAGACCTTCAGAAGTCAACATTGTGAGAGTAAGTTTTCTGGTTTCAAACATTCAAATCAGATTATACAAAGATTTAGAAAAATAGCCTACCTCTAATCCGACTATATATTTCAATCAAATTTGATCATCTGATAACAAGATTATTATTGTTATAGATGTCAGTATTTACTATATATATATTTGTTGTTCTGTATTTTCATTATTATTTGTTTTGCTTGATAAAGATTCCTGTATGTGAATTGAAATGTTGCTGAAATTAAAGTAAAGGAGTAGTATATCCATAATAGTTGTTCTTACTTAAAGATTATTATTAATTCGTTAACTTACAAAACTTTATATCAAGATCATCAAAAGACCGTCCAGCTGTTTTGATGCTGTTCATTTGTAGCAATTACAAATTTTAATCAAACTGTTCCACTAACACTGTCTTAGGTCATCCTGAAAGCTTTTGATACAAAAGATCTTTATTTGAAATAACTCTATTAACAATTCTTATGTTTCTAGATTGATGTAAACAGTGGCCGACCAAGAGGTAATGATGCTCCTAGAAATCAAATTGAGAATATTAGACGTTATTTACGTCAGTTAAAAAGATTAATACAGTCTCTAGAGGTTTGTTATGTTTATTGATTTACCTTAAACTTATATCAAACCAGTGTTTCTTGACCTTGATACAGGTTGGAGAGGATGACATTGCAAAAGTTAAAATAATACCAGCCTTCTGGGGAAGGGAAGAAAGACGTAACGGTAGTGTTAAGAGGAGACCTGTTTGTAAATTACTACTAATGATTCTTTAAAGTAAAGTTGTCTTTTCATGTTTATATTTAGCATTATATATAACAATTATCTTTGTATAGCTATACCTTGATAGGAGTAAAAAAAAAAATGGTTACCTTTGTCAACAAATTAGGGAAAGTTAGATATTTTATATGTATGGTATCTCTTATAGAATCTAGATGAAAATGGCAGTGAGGAAAATAATGCTGGTGATAGTATGGATACATCTGATGATTCTCCTTCATCTTCTACAGCATCAGCTAGTAATAATCAATCATCAGCTAGTAATAATCAGTCAGGATCAGGCAATGATCAGTCAGCATCAGGTAGTGATGAGCAGTCATCAGCTAACAGTAATAACAGATCAACAAATAATACCAATCAAAACAGGTGAGCTTCAATATCAACACACATTATCAATTTAAAATGTTTTAACAGAGGGCAATTTTCAGCCATAAGACTCGTTAGTTATGAAAAACTGACTTAACCCTTTGATAAGTGATGCGACACAAATGACGTCACAGATGAAAGGAGCAGAGCGACATATTTATTGCTAATGTGAGGCATGCTATAACGTCATTAACGTCAAATTACAGTATCACGTCATAATTAAACTCACTGTTCGAAGGGTTTGAATTGCTAGAAATAATCCTAAATTTATATTGTGATTAATCAAATATACCGTACCAAATGAATGAATTTACAATGTTCTATAAAATAGACTCTAAGGGATATGATGTTGACAAACAAGTATTCAGTAAGTGTAAGCATCTAAGAATTGTTTATATATGAATATTATAAGGTAAATTTTAGTATTGTGTGTTTAATTATAGAACAAGAACAAGTGTTTTAGGTGAAATATTAGTAGAAGTTAATGATTTAAATACAAGATTACAACCTTTCTTAGATAGATATAGAGATACATTACATAGTGAATCTAATCTACAATCAGAGGTACGGTATTTCTTTCTCTATATTACGACATGAAAAATATAGATACATGTTTCAATTTGTTGAGGTCTTCTATTATATAGGAGCATATTTCTCAATTTGTGATATCATACACCAAGCTTAAGTTGACTTACTGGAACCACAGATGTCTGATTGAAAGTGGAATGGTTAAAATTGACAATATCAGTGTGCTCTATTCACATACAAAGTTTAGACACCTCTTTACCATCCTTTTAACATGATGTTAATGTTTGTTGTATGAAATTTTTATTAATGTTTGGTGTATTAAATAAAGTTTTATGTTTGTTGTATTAAATGATGTTAGTGTTTGTTGTATTCAGGAAGCTCAAACAACACAGAGAATGTGTAATTTAGTATCAGAAGGTCTGCATGGTTTAAGTCATATATATCATAGTATCAGTGATTTCATGGTGGATGTATCCTCACCCCATCCACGCTATGTTAACAGTACCTTCGGTGTCAGTCAAATGGCTAATGTGGTATGTATATACTTATTACTTTGATCTCAACATAATTTTGCAATTGGAATGTGGATTATCTAGTGCATCATACTGATGTATGATTCAATCTGGAGTTATACCACCAGGTGGTTAAAAGAGTACTGAAAGCACTGACCAAGCATATGATACCTTGCCTTGCCTGACAAACCAGCCTTTCGGCGAGAAAATGTTAAGACAAAATCTTTTTCAACATTCTGTAGTAAATATGACCTAGTATGGCATCTATAGCAAACATTTTTGATCCTATCATAGCATTTTAAATATAAATGGAGTTGTATTCATAGCATTTATTTTTATAGACCAATACACTATGCTCATTTAATGTTTGACCTTTATAGTAGTGGCGGGTGTTGCTCGCAAAACGGACCATGCTTACTCTTTTCGAATCACCTGATAGTACTTTACATATGGGAAGTCCCCATCTATACAATTATTGCACCCTATTTTTTCATGCTCTGGACAAGATTTTTGATTAACGTAATTGTTTTGTATTTTTATTGTTTTTGATATATGATATTATTCTCAACTTCAGCAAGGTGAACTAAATCTCTCATATCAGATCCAGACATCTAATGCCAACAACCAGCCTGGTACCAGTACAGCTAGTAACAGTACCGCTACTAGTACTGGTACCGCCAGTCAGTCTACCACGGTACCACCTACTTCTCTCTCTTCTAGTACCACTACATCCTTCTCTACTCACACTACAGTATGTATTCACCCTTTAACTCTTTGTAGAACAGGATTTATATACTTGTATACTAAACGATTAATGTAATTAATTTAAAATTAAAATTTGTGTTTAAACAGTGTATGTATCATATAACATACTTTTATGATTATGAAAATGCATAAATGACATCACTATCTCAATAGCCGCCAATAGATTATTCACAGTTTTTGTGACAGTGAGGTTAAAAACATTTCAAGACTGAATCAAGATGTCTAACTGAGAATTGAAATGATGAAAATTTAGGCTCTCAGTGTCCCTGATACACATAAAAAGTAACGAAAACTTTAATATTTTCTCCATAGCCTTCAGCTGGACCACAGACAACTACAAATGATGCGGGAAGTGGACTGCCACCTGGTGTCAGTATAACAGGAAGTGGACTGCCACCTGGTGTCAATATAACAGGAAGTGGACTACCCCCTGGTTTCAATTTATCAGGAAGTGGTTTGCCGCCTGGATTCAATTTAACAGGAAGTGGTTTACCGCCTGGATTCAATTTAACAGGAAGTGGTTTGCCACCAGGCGTTAATATAACCGGAAGTGGACTGCCCCCTGGTTTCAATTTATCAGGAAGTGACCTTCCCCCTGGTGTCAGTTTAGCAGGAAGTAGCAACCCCCATCTGTTTGTGGAGGTTGGACCTCAGAGTATAACATTAAACAGTATCTCAGCACACGTTATTACAACATCCCATAATGATGATGGACCACCATCTTCAACAGGTAATCGAACTCTTTTATGATAAAAAAAAAAAAAGGGAAAGTTGAAAGTTCCTATTTTAGTAGAGCACTTTTGGACTTAATATAGAAGCGACCTATCGACCCATGTATAAAGACCATTTACCCTTGTATATAAGGGACAATTTGCCTATGCATTAAGACCAATCGAGCCATGTATTGAGACCACTTTGTCCATGCATTAAGACCAATCAACCTGTGTATAAAGACCACCTTGTCTGTATATTAAGACCTATTATTGGACAGGAAACATGCAATTTTTGAATGAGCTAGTTTTTGGATTTGTTTTGTTTCATCAATGAGAAATTTTCTGTAATGCGGGTCTCGAATTATGGTAGACATCATCAACTAGTTATTTTATCAAAATTAATTTGATCAATACAATTATTTTACAGCATCTGGCGCAGATACCAGTCAATCATCAACCCAGACTCCGCCCACCACCTCTAGTTCCACCAATGACACACCTCCAACAGGAAGTGACCAAACGATGGGTAATATTATACAGAATACAGTGGATATGATTATGCGTAAGTTGGTGTTTCAGATGATTTGAATATAAGGATAGATATTTTGGTAAGATGTTGTCTAGTTGCTTTACATTTGATATTTTCTTATTTCATACATAATGATTTATTTCTGTTTTCAGAAAATGTAGGTGTAGGAGATCTAGGGCAAGCTGTTGCAGTTGAGATCGAGCATGTAGAGGGTGACGACAGTTCAGCAAATTCTGGCAACTCTGCCACTAACAATACTACAACATCTGGCAACACTGCCAGCAATAATAATACTTCCTCTTCGACGGCATCCTCAACTAGCCAGAGTAACACCACCAATATCTTTCCTGGACTGCCCCCTGGATTCAGATTACCTGGATTTCCTGCTGGAGGAGGCAACGTTGGAATACAAGTCTTGCCGGGAGGAAATTTTGATCTTGGTGCTCTGATGGGTGGAGCGTTAGGGGGTGCTTTTGGAGGAATCAGACCTACAGCGCCGACCAGTCAGAATCAAACACGCCCGACTGGAACTAGTACTGGTAATCAACAGAATCAGCAGAATAATGCTGGGAATGCACCACACAGGATGCCAGTACATATGGGAATACCTGCTGGTATGATGAGACGTCCAGCGGACCCCTTCTTACCTTGCCAGTCACGGTTTAATATAAACAATGAACAAAGAGAGGCTGTAGGTCAAGCTATTGCTACGTCTATAGCTGATTTATTAACTCAAAGATTATCTCAAGGTCTAAACTCTACTGATAATAGAGGTAAGATATTCTTCAATATATTGTGTTTAGAATTGTATCAGAGTCTTAATAGTGCAGAAAAGTAGGACGTAAAACTCCATTCATTTCATTTCATTTTCAGAGTCTTAATATATATTCCTCAACTCTTTTCATAAGTATGATAAAACATGATGATATAGAATAGATTGCAAAAAAAAAATGATTAGCAGGAGGGGGAAATGTAAAATTGTTTTCGAAAAATAGAAGTATACTTTAATGAATACTGATGATTATGGAACCTTCAATATTTACTAAAACCATATATTGCTGAGCATTGCAATTTACCATATTTATATTCCCAAATATATTGTGTTTAGATATATCGTTGTCTGAAAGAAGTGTTTGTAATACCAAAAGCAAATAATGACATTCAGACTTAGCTTTTTTATGATTAAATGAAGTTCATAAGTTCTTCTACTGAATCTAAGTTCATCTGAATATTAACAAAACAAATATTTTCTTAAACCCAAAGTCCTATTTATATAAAGCTGACACACATTTTCCATTTCTTAAAAATAATAAATTTTTTGCACCAAATTTAAATGCTGCTACAATTTTTTACAATAAATGATTATATTGTATTATAGGAACACCAGCTGGTAATAGAACTTTCACTGCTACAGGACGACAGCCAGGAACAGGTCAAACTACAGGACAGTCAGCACCAAATAGACCCCCATTCTCTGTTAGAGGTCTGTACAATATTATAAATTATGACAAAGTCAGTTTGGTTACCTTTTGGTAGGTTAAGTCAAGGCAATATAATTCTAAAGAAATTCTTGCTTGTTACCTGCAGCAGTATACGCTACAATATACCTACCAGTATATTAATAATAGACTTTTATAAAACACAAATATTGTAATGGAGATTTGCGAACAATATTGCTATATTTGAACCTGTGCATAAAGGTTATATAAATGGTTCTAAATTTACTGATGGGTAGGAAGGAGTGCCCATTATGTTAGAATTATACAGTTTACGATTCTAATATAGAAATCTAATAGTAAACCCTGGTGTGACTATTGTTTGTATTTTCAGTTCAAGGTGTACCTATCAATCTAGCTGGAGGAGGAACTGTAAGTCTTACTAATCTCTTTATTATATTTTACACACTGAGATTATTATTCCCCTATGTCAATATATAAGTCTTATTAATTTCTTTATTATATTTTACACACAGATTATTATACCCCTATGTCAATATATAAGTCGTCCAATTTTATATTCAGCATTTGAAGTAGAGACTGATAAAGTCCGACTGAATTAGCAATGCAAATAATATTGGCTATATGGTCTTTGTGCTTGTGATGCTCAATTAAGAACTCTGTTGCAGAATGACATTAGTTGACCTGAAATGTGCCTGCCCTTTCAACAGTGGCAACCATAACCTTACATGATTATATACCAAAGTGACTGGTTAAAGGGTAGTGATGTCTCACAAAACATTAATGTCAAGGATTTAAGTTTTTTTTACCTCAAGTTCAGGATATATATGTCATTAATAATTTAAGATAATGGTTGTCCTTGATTTGATGACATATTTTATATCATTAACACAATTAAATCATCTATCTGATAATCTCTTATATGTTATTCCAGGCACCTGCAGGAGTTAATGTCAACTCTAATACTGGAACTGGCACCAATCAACCAGCTGGCACGGATAATATGTTTGCTGAACTCTATCGTGGTATAACTCAACAGATTACAGCTGCTGCCAATGGCAATGATTCCACTGATACTATTTCTAGCTTTGTAGATAATCTAGCTTCTAATCAAAATGTAGTTGGTGGTGAAGGTGAGTGCTGATTTAATTCAATTTAAAAAAAGTTTTTCTGACAATCATGACGGAATTTCATTTTATCATCTTTATCGATAGTTTCATCATGAAAGGTTTAGTTTCTACAGAATTGCATAGCACAACATGGTTATTGCACAATTGGAATGATGCATATCATTGATTTTGGTGTGTTCCCAATACATACATACAAAATTGTTCAACCTCTTTGCAACCTCTGCAAAGGAATTCTATTTAAGAGTCTTATTAATGTTTGTTTTATCTCTGGAAAATTATAGATTTTCATCATTCTAATAACCTGATGACATATGTGCTTCCTGCAATTCCATAAAATATGACCCTTTTCTTATGTTGATTAGCTGCAATGACACGTGTGGTTAATAAACAAGAAGTTTTTAATATATCTGTGTTTGTTGTATTACAGGTTTTGTAAATGATATATTCCGAGTGATATCAGAACGTCTAACATTCACTGATTTATTTGGTATATTTGTGGGAAACACTGAAAGACTAGGACAGCTACAGGGTCCATTAAAGGAGTTTCTACAAGATAGAGTATTAAAGGGAAAGGACTACACTGATGACAATCTAAGGAACGGTATTGAAGAAATTGTTACTGAAATGGAATCAGAACTTCAACCTGCTATTGTAAGTTTAAAACATTTTTCTTGGTTTCATTTAGGCTCTTTTTGTTATCCAAAGTGACCCATGAATGAAAGAAAGAGAAAAGGAATTCGGAAACTAAAAGATCCTTATTTGATCCCCTATTTGTTGTGATAGCTCCATAAGATGTATAGAATTTTCCCTGTCCAAGTAGTTTAGACTGTATCCTTTGCCTTAGATCTTTTGTTCAATAATGCATTTAGGAAAGCTCTTTGAAAAGTGAAAATGTGTACTAGTTGAATGGTACTGGTTTGTTATAAGTGTTGTTTGTCCTATGAAAGAATTATCAATATTCTACTGCTCTATATATCAATTTTATTTATCTATATTTTTCTAGGATTGTGTACAAGTTAAAGAAGGAATCAATTTAATGGCAACTTTTAAGAATTTTTTCCGCCAACAGCTTCGTGCTACAATAAGATTGATTCTGAATTCACAAGGTAAATTATTATATGTAGATGTATTGATATATGTAGAATATATGTAGTTCAAATCTCTCCAGACAAGTCAAGTGCTTGATAATCAAAAAAGTCAAGTTGATCTATACTACTATTCTGTTTTAGTATTGTCGATCAGAAATGACTGATAAATACATATTTTGTTCTGGTAGAATGTATTGATGAATCTATAGATCATGATACAAAAATGCAAAGAGAAAAATATCATATCACATTGTCGTGTATTGATAAGATAATATAAAACATGAATACACAATACCTTGACATCATGTTATTGTTGAAAATAAATTGGTAAATGATCAGATCTATTAGGTGTAAAGTATAATCTAATAGTTTAAGGTTTACCATAGAGTAATAAACCATGATGTAAATTCCTAGTATAACATTGTATAGAGTTATATTATCAAGAACATCATTACAGATACTGTACCTAGATATTGGTTATTAGTAGTAGTTTATAGTTAGATTATATTTACTGTTTGACGTTAACCAGAGTTAATTATACTGATATTTCATTATCGTAATTATACTTGTTAATCTTATATTGATTCTCGAGTTTTAATGATATCAAACAATTCTTGAGTTTCCTAATCTTGGAAAATACAACTTACCTGGTATTTTAAACAGTTTCCAATGTCATTTTTTTTTATTGTAAAGCTTGTCACTTCCCAGATAGGTAAAAATAGAGAAAAAGTGTGACAAATATTAGGGCCCTAAGAATAGGGTGTAGCTTTATTAAAGATTCCGAAAATCCTCAGCATGAAATATGTAATCTATGATAGGTTTAACCAAAAAGGAACAATAGACATCATGATTATTATTTTGGTGTTATATTTTAGATGGTGATGCTAATTTTGGACGTAATCTATATGAACGTGTAAGAAGATTATTGGGAGAGTTTGTTGTTTTAACTCCTATTTGTCTGGTAGAGGGAAATCCTGCCTTCGAAAGAATGCTTCAAAATAGATTGGTAAGCATAAAGCATTGAAATATTTCTTTCGGAACGCTTTCCTGTGAAGTTTTGACAAGTATTCTTACTTATAGCTCTTATATTTTTTTTTATAAGTGTGACCAAAGGCTGAATCAGTTATTATTAAAGTCATATACAACACATTATTGTCCATATAAATTTATTCCAGTGGAACGCGTCCACACATCATGGTGGCCACACATGAAGTGAGGCGACAACAGTCCCACACCTCAAGCATGTGTATCTGTTCCTAACTTATATCTTTATATCACACTCGATGTTATATTTCAGCAATCCATGGCATCATCAATGAATTCTGGTGTACAACAATGGATGACCACCATGACAGTTCAACAGATCCAGAATTTCCGTCAGTCCTTTGTTGTAAGAGAGTCAGAGGTTGAGTTTTATATTGTTAAATCACTCCAGTCAGCTACAGTATCTGGTAGTGCTGAGGAACCAATGGAAGTCAGTTCTCCTCCTGCTGCTACATCTGTTCCTAAATCTACTGCAGTTAAACCAACTGAACTGGTGAGTTCATTACAACTAGGTGCAGCCAGGTTGATTCGGGATTTTGTCTCTCATTCAAGATCTGAAATTGAAGTCTTTGATCAAAAGTTAATTAAGGTTGAAGTTAAGATATACTTTATGGAACTTCATAGACCTATAACTTGTCAGGCGGAGGCTTTTTGAAAGATCTGAAAAGCTGATGATATCTTGGAAATATTTTTATCTTTTTGTGATTTCTATCTCCAAAAATTATGTTTGCGGAGTGGATAATCAGGATAAATAGAAGAAGGCAGTTATGGTCTTTGCTTGGTGAACACATGAATTGTACACTACAGGATTGTAGCCAATCATCCACAAACTCAATAAATGAAAATACTATTCTGTTTTGAATTGATTACATTTGATTATTAATTGAATTATTGTAGAGTAAGAAGAGTAAAACAGTCAGTAAGAATAAGTCAAGTGGTAGTAACGGAGCAGGAGTAACTAATGGTACAGTAGGAGTTAGCTCCCCTACTCCTGGTCAGACAGCTAACTCTGGCGATACTGTACCTAATGGTGAAGATTGGAGAGCTGTAGTGCCAGAGGTTTGTTAGTTTGCATCACTCTTCTTATGTCCCTTTCACAGAGACCATTTTCGATTTGAAATATGTCATCTTCTCAATGTCAAGCAATTACAAACTCTGTCTAATACCTTGACATCTCTGGGATCTTTGTCTCCAGGGTTTTCATTTGACTGTATGTAAAGGTTGTGTTTTTTTTATATTTGCCTGTCAATCTACTGTGATTATTTTAATTTTCTCTGTGTCTATTTAGGAATGGGTACCTATAATAAGTCAAGATATACAGAGACAGAAACACAATCGACATCAACCACCATTGAGTGATGCTTATTTACAAGGTTTACCTGCTAAACGTAGAAGGGTATGTTTTCTTTCTGTATAATAAGTATAATGCAGGTCAGATGGACTGTTGTGGTTGTGGTAAAATTGTCTAAGCATTCAGATACTGAAATAAACCGAGGACCTACACTCTACAGTCTGCATACTTGAAAGATTTGAAATCAAAAATGTGTAAAACACTTCTATTAAAAAGTTTCATTTGAGTCTTCACTGATGAAATTAATATTGGATCCTTGAGATGATTGATATTTCTCTTGATCTTCACCAATTCTATCATATATTCCAGGTAATGACAGCTGACAGACCTTCTAACAGTTTAACTAACATGGCTGAATTTATTCCTCAATCTATCAGACGAGCTGCTAATAATTTAGCTATAGAACCCATTAGCAGTCTGGATAATCTAACAGAGGAGGCGTCTAGTGATACAGACTTACAATTAGCTTTAAATACAGAGCTAAATAATGTACTAGTGAATCGATTAGAGCGTGATTCAGACTATATACCCAGTCGTTATCCCAACTCACAGCAATTATTTCAACCCAAGAAACGTGAGAAATAGACTGTATCTTGTCTAGAATCTTATTATTGTTTTTATGTGATAGAACTATCTGTTTATGATGAGTGCTGAACTATGTCGAGGGTTAAAACAAGTGTTTTCTGACCTTTTATATTCTTACTTTTCTTTCAAATACTTAGCTATAATGTGTGCTGAATTAGTTTCAAAATCAGAAACTCAGAAAGTCTTTTAATTTTGTGCTTTAACTGTCAGTGTATTAGCCTTGTTAACTGCAGAACCACTAGTATCCACTTCGGAACTAGACTACCGGTAGTTGCCTGTTAACCTTGTATACTATTACAATTAGTCATTTTTCAAAAAGTGTCATCTTTTTTCGTGCTAAAAACAGCCAATCAAAACAAGAGTTGTCTTTTCTTGCTTATTTACCGTGCAAGATGGCCGCTTATCATGGAGTAGTCGTTACATAGTCTCAAACAAAATGACAAAGGTTGAGCCGAATGCTACAGAACAATACCAGGTGTGACACTCCATTATGTATCTAATTTGCATATTGAACATTTACCTGTTATATCTGTTTTTTAAACATCTAACTTATTGCCTATTGTAACCTAATTATGTTCAAATACATTTCCCATAATGTAATAACAAGCATGTTGACTTTATCAATTGTGACTTTGTGGACTTTTGTTACAACCTGCTGTTCCTTTTAACCCAGGCCAGGCCTATATCATCTGTTTATTTTATCTTAAAATAGTGTAAGACTTACCAAGAGTTGAAGATTTTAGCTAAGCATCAGCAAATAGGGGCCAATAAGCCTTACATTATATTTGGGGGCCCTGTTTTGCAAACTTCAACCAAAATAATATCAAGGTTTTAATAAATACAACAATTTTATACCTAAAGTCAAATCAGTTTTAGTTGGAACTATAATCTAACTTTTAATCACATGAAACTGGCCCCTATAATGTTGAATGAATTTGAAGGAAAGGGAGAGCACTATTCTTGTTTAAGAATCAAGAACATGTTAATGTTTTTAAATCTCTGCTAGGTTGTTGATGTTGTAGATGGAAGTGAGAGCTTTCTAATGATGGAAATGAGAGCCCCAGTCTGACAAGGCTAATGTATAAAAATTGTTTTTTGATATAGTATGTTATAATAATTATGATATTTATTTTCTCTTTCTAGGAGAAAAATTACTGTTTTATGGGTTTCTTTGATTGAAATTAAAACTTTTTCTAAGCATGAGTACATAGACTTTTTGTCCCTATTAAAAAGTTGCCCTTTTTAGTATGAAAGATATTTCAACCAAAAGCACTGTTTCTACAACAGTGGCTTTTACTACTATTTGTACTTGCTGAATCTAGTCCACAAGTCGCGTCAACAAAAGAGGACCCACCCCCAAAAATTTAAATAATATCTTTTAAAAACAACTTCCTTGGGAGTATGCACCTGGGCCCTGCCGGTAAAGGGGAAACTCCATAGCTTCTATGGGTAGGCCCTACTCCTCCTCAACCCATACATGCTGTTAATATTCAAGGTCAATAAATCTTATGGGTCCTAGCTGTATTGGGGGTCAATGGGATTTGTATGGCAGATAATCTGAAAATCGCTCCAATATAGTAGTTAAATTAGTAAACTGTATTGCAATGCAAAAAAATTTTTTTAAAGATAAAACAAGAAATTACTGGTATGTTGTTAGGGCCAGTGAAAGCAATATTGCTTTATATAGGTAGTAGCAGCTTTGAATTCTGCACAACCCTCTTGAGAATGAGATTTTGCACATTTTGCCCCCCCAATATGAAATTGCTTCCTACGGGCCTGTATTGCTGAGCCATAGGTAACGAATAGTCTCTATTTCCCCTATGAGATCAGGGGACATAACTCTTTTCGGTCTTGGCAACCTTTAGACTCTACTTCCGGTTGCAGTTGAAAAATCAAAACAAATCATCAATGACAAATTTTTCTTAATTTCTCGCTTAGTGGCAGTAATTCAGGTAGATTTTCAGTTTAGAAATGGATTTCATATTGTTTGCTTGGTATATTTGGGGGCAAACATTTCTTATATGTAATAATATTTCTGTACAAATGGACATTAAAAAAATCATGCAAGGTCGAGTCACCACCACAGCCTGGCACGAGTCAGACTGTCACTGTCAGTCAGAGTGGGCTTGCGAATAGTAGTAGTTTAAATAATTGTGTCATGTCATGCATAATGCAAATCTAATTAAAAGATCGCATACAACATTCACATGTCACATGTAGGCCTATTTATAGCACAAACACTGACACTGATATTGAAAATGTGCAGCCATTTATTTGTAAATATTCTAAGTCTAAGTCTAAGTGCTTAAGCTTAAAAAATATGTTTTCACATCGTAAATGACAATAAATGAGCATAGATTTGTATTATTTTCACTTAATAAATAAATAATCAATATTAATATCTTGAAAGTATTTGGGTCCTTTGAAATAGCATTTAAATGAATATTCAGAATATTATAGCCATATATGCTTACACTGCCCTACCCGCTACCAGTACTACTTATAGTTATACCTGAGTAGAAATTAAATAGATTTTTATTCTTTTTCAGATAATCTTATAAGAAAATGGCTAACTTTGTGGTAAACAATAAGTTGTATATTCCATCTCTATCTTCCAAAATGCATAGATTTATTCAAGAAAATGACTTAGCTACGTTGAAAAGTTTGATGAAGACAGTGGATAAAGAAACAAGGAAACAAGTAGTCAGTTACTGTGATGTGAGTAACCCTCCCCTCTTCGCTGCTTGTTGGTCAGGATTAGTGAACTTTGTGGAATATCTTATAGATGAATGTGGGGCTGATGTGGAACAGAAGGGAATCTATGAAGTTGAAGAAGATCAATCTAAACATCATGTAACTCCATTATGGTGTGCTGCTGTCTCTAATCGTCTAGACGTGGTGAGGGTACTGACAGAGCGTAATGCTGATGTTAACAGTGCAAGCGACACACAATCAACTCCAGTACGTTCAGCCTGTTTTATGACAAACATTGACTGTATAAGATATCTAGTAGAACATGGAGCTAATGTACATACCCCCAACATGAATGGAGGCACATGTTTAATTAATGCTGTACAGAGTGTAGAACTATGTAAATTTCTGATAGAGAAAGGGGCGTGTGTGAACGACAAGGACAGTTCTGGTAATATAGCTTTACATTACGCAATCCGTGAAGGTCGAGAAGAGACAGTCAAACTTCTTGTAGAACATAAATCTGATTTAGAACACGCTAATGATTTTGGAGATGATGCTTTACAAACAGCCTCATTAAGAGGCCATGCTTCTATCTTGAGTTATCTGTTACAATTTACTGGAGGTCTGGAGAAGAAAATTCATTCATTTGAACTTCTGGGTACCAGCTTGATAGACGACAAACATGATATTACTGGTGGGATTAGAATGTGGAAGAAAGCCATGCTATTACGTTACGCAGATCCTGAGAACTTGATACTGAAACAGGTAAACAAGACTCCAAACCCAGCTTATGGTAATATCCTGGAGCCAGAAACAATGGAGGAGTTGGAAGCGGCTAGTGAAGACCCACACTGTATTTATATGTTATCATTATTAATAAGGGAGAGAATTCTTGGTTCAACTCATAAAGACACTACATTTAGTTTAATGTACCGAGGGGCAGTGTATGCTGATACTCAAAATTACCAAAAATGTGTTGACTTGTGGAAATACGCTTTACAATTACGAGGAGAGAAAGATATCCATAGCCATGAAGCCTTGCTGACTCTTCAAGCTTTAGGTAAACTGTTTTGGGAAATGGATTCTGAAATGACTCTGGATCCATTGGGAAGTCCTCTACATTACATTGATGCTCTACAAGTCTTTGAAATATTAGTGCGTTACATTCGAGCTTTTGAAAAGTCCAGAGACAATTCTGCCAAGAAACATCTATATTTAAATCAAGAACAAGAACCATTGATTCTGTTAAAACTTTCATTACAGATGATTAATCTGTTACATAAACAGAAATCAACAACGGAAGAAAGACGACAGTTTCTAAAATTAGTTAAAGAATTGATTGAAATAAATTTACGTGACACGAACGGCAAGACTTTGTTACATCTGTCAATGAATAAAACATCCTCTTTAATTTGTGGTGAACAGTATTCTAAACTACCGTCATTAGAAACTGTTAAAATATTGATAGGATGTGGCAGTGATATTGAAGCAATGGATAATAATAATAATACTATACTAATGGATGCTATGAAACTATGTGACCTAACTAGTGATATCAATGGTAAAGACATAATACACTATCTGTTATATTGCGGAGCACATCTAGATACTTGTAATAAGGGTCAGTCTACTCCCTTACTGGTAGCTCAATCCTTGCATTTCCCTCTTTATTCTTTAAACTTTATCAATTTAAAGTGCTTGGCATCTCGAGTGATAATGAACAATAAGATACAGTATATAGATCAGGTACCTAGATCACTCTTCTACTATATAGAACGACATGGCTAAATATTCAATAGCCCCAAGTCTGTTGTTCAGGTAATACGCTTGTCGAAATATCACACTGAGACACGGGACAAATCTGTTTATTTAGGTTATTAGGTAGCACTCCAGCATAATTTTAATATGGACATAAATCTGCAAACATTTTGTTGTATAATGCTTTAGATTTAATATAAAGAAGCATTCTAAAATATATCCTCCAGTTTTAAGGTTGGGTTCCTTTTTGAAAACTGAAATAAGCAGCAAATTAGAATTTCAGTCAAATGGTTTGGTTGGCTTTTGTATTGTCCCAATTCTGAGGTTGAGTCCCCAATTGATTATTGAAATAGTGAGGCATTTAAGAAAATAGATTTATATATAATTTATAATTGTAAGGTTTTGGACTTGAAAATTTAAATAATTTCTTTCTCTAGACTTCACTTGTTAAACACAGTGCACTAATCTAATTTGAATGAATCCAAACCTGGACACTAACAGCTTGACGTTTTGATTTGGAATGAAACATTGTAAACTAGGACCATAGAGTACTGCAAAATATAGAAGACTCTTTAAAAGGATTGCAATAATGTGCATTTATCTTAGATGGATTATATTTATCTAAGCTGTTGTCCTAGGTAGTAGTAAATGGTAATAATAAGCATACTCTGGATGTTGTAAACTATATTAAGATTATATGATACTTTGTTAAGTTTATGTTTATTGAAATATAATAAATATATAATTTTCTCATATCACTTATTAGCCCCATGCAGTTTGGAAGGATTGACTAAGAATTACCCCGCAACCCTAACCCTAACGCCCCCTCCCCCCTAAAGACAAATGTTATCCTTCATGGCTCTTCAGTTATAATACATCTGTATATATGTCAGGCATTCTCAATTAATTTTTTAAAAGGGCCAAATGCATTTTATGAATGAAAAGGGCCAAATAGAGCTTAGCTAACATAGAGAGCAGAGTGTTTAAGTTGAAGGAGTCATTCTTGTGGGTGTCGCGGCCAGATTTTGTTTGCGGGTCGCCATTAGAGAAGGCTTGATATATGTGATCTACAGATGTATCACGACTGAACAGAAATGGGTAGGATCAGATATGTCGGGCGACAGATTTGCTGAACTGGGTAGGTCAAGATTTGTCAGACTAGAATATCTGGTACGTTATTACCAGTTGTGTCTGTCTCTGTCCATTTCCCAAGGTTCATACGAAAATGGACTAAAAAAAAACAGATTTGTTAAATTAAAATATCTACATTTATATACATAAATATTATAAAGAATGTATGATCATCTAACAATAACCTTAAATATAACTTAAAAATACACCCAATCTATGAGATCGGTGGCTGTTCTTGTGTATCTCTCGAGAGAATATAACTATCAGTTGGTGTTATTATGATAAATAAATCTGGAATATATTGATATATCTTCGCACATCAGTCGGCAAATCGAGTCTTGACCTTTTAAAGTGAACACAATCTTCATGAAGACAGAGGCCAATGCCAATGATTGTGTTAATATAATCTATTTACAAAGAGCTGCTAAAATGGTGCGAGGTGGAGTAAAAGGTCTCCTGGCATGAAGAACTTGACGATTGTCCACCATGAAAACATCGCCTTTCTGCCACGTAATATCTACCGACAGTTTATCTAGCCGGGCTGTCAGGTCCTTCATCACATCAGCTGGCATCTTATCACCATTCCCGAACAAGATGGCTGTCTCTGGATCGTTTCTACAATCCTTCCATCCAGTGTAGGCTGCTATTACTGAGTTAAACCAAGTCTTCTTGCCAGTTCGGGTATCTTCTCGTATCGCTGGTAAAACTACAGTCACTGTTTTTAAACAACCATCAGGAAGCCATTCAAATGATGTACCCTGTGCTAAACACTTCTCTTCCGCTTCCACTTTATCCGTAGTACCAAACGTAGACTGCCATCCACGTCCGATCGGAGACGTAGGATCATCTCCGTCTGGTAGCACACGTGTATATTTCACTCCTTTCTCTTCCAATTCGTGGACAAATTCCGGATGTCGTTCGTTCATGGCTTGATAGATTTCGTTGGAGATAACCAATGGTGTCTGTCCTCCCTCGCTTGGTGGAACGTCGCAGTAGAAGAAGAGAACTTTAGGAAAGACTGGAACCTGGGCCATCTCATGATGAAAAGGTATTGGTTGATCTGGTGGAGATTCATTGGCGGTAAAAACATTACCAACTATCACACGTCTAGGAGCTGCACCACCAACATACGGTAGAGGTTCCAATCCGAAGGATTTCACGAAGTGATCAAAAGCAGTTGGACAATCGATCGGGAAATCGCGAAACAAGATGGCTCCGGATTTCAACAGAAGGTTGTCGAAGACATCTTTGTTGTTCTTCAACCATTGAACTAGAACTTCGTTCGACTGAAGTTGGTGTTTAGACTGTGGTGACAGTATTAAGGGAAATGGTTGACCATTGAACACCTTCTGTTCCGTACATCTCACTTCACGAACTGGGAAATTATCAGGAAACGATGGCATTTATCTGGAGAGAGAAACATGAAGAAAACGAAGGTTAATATTTGTTCGACCAAAAATAATAATTTGCTACAAAGAAATTAAAAAAGAATGCGATATCGTTGTTTCTCTCTCAATTTATTGTTTAACAATAAAAATACATGTACATCAAGACTTCAAAATGGTTATTTTGTAGCAGAAAAGGAGAAATTCATCTTTGTAGTTTTCAGTTATGAAGGGTTTGTTAAAATATGTAAACCATAAAAAAAAATTCCATTAGAAAAAAAACATTTTACAGGTTGCATCAATAAATGAATTAATACAGTTGAATTACAAGAATTTTAGATCCAAATGAAAAAAGGAAAAGTTATGTGTGATCACATAGCAAGATCACCTGATATGAGTTCACGAGGCCCCAATGCAGGTCCCCATCTTCTGATCAACATCTGAAATATAGTGGTCAATATGCAATATCTATTTATACATTATATATTATATACTTCTTTTTATAAATTAGATCTTTCAGTGACAGATAAACTGAGATTATGAAATAAAAAAAGTCAAATTCCTTACTTAGCGGTAATTTGAAGAATTTGTCTGTTTTGACCAAGGTACCAGGAAAGCCATGTAAATTTAGCAACGGAATACGAATATAAATGTGATTTACATAGTATGCCGTTGTATAAGGAACGTGTAAATGCTAATTAAAAATTTCAACATAAACAAACGGTGATTTTTTTTTTTTTGTGAATAATATTTTATTCATATATAAATTGATCGGGGGACAGGCTTTCGCCATGGACTAGCTGGGAGAAAGGATCCTTACGGAACCTAAGTTGTTATCCTTGTAAAATATAGATGTTTCTTTCTTTCTTTTTTTTTATATCACCCTTATCCCGAAAAAATATATTAAACGGTGGTTATAAGTGGTATAAGTTAGCCAGACGTTAAAAATCATTATGTGAAGAATGTACAATGACTTAATGATACCAATAACACCTCAATTCTATCATCGAGCATTCACCAAAAGATCTAATTTATTTTGGTACAAAAAATCAAATGAAAATAATAATTACAAATAACAAGAGTTAACGCTTTCATATTTAAACTTTAGAATAAAAGAATGAACGGATTAAATATTTGTTTACCTTTTGTAGTTGTTTGTAGTGGATATTCGGTGGTAAAAAACAAACCTTTTTAAACTTCCAGTACTCAATAAATGGTGTAGCTGGGGTCCATGGTGTATTTATATGGTGAGCTGATGATAAGATTCAACTTATAATCGCCCTGATTATAAAACAAGGCTGGTTGTAATCAGAAGCTCGGTCCAAGGACACCATTTTACACTTTGGTCAACTTCTCCTTATCATAATAAACAATGACATAAATATTTTTATAATCACGACAGATATTGGTTAATTTGTAGGTTGACTACCTAACCAAAATACAAGTAGTTTGTTAGGCAAGGTCGAATAACATGCTAGATGCTACCCTGAAACATGCCTGGTTTTGATACGGGTAATCTCCTCATGTAGGACCATCTCCTATGTACAATTTTAATATGTTGGGCCTACATTAAGTTCCTTGAGTTTCAATTAAAAAAGGTACAAGACATTCGTTCATAGAATGGCAAAATCGAGAGCGATATAAGTGGACTCAAAAGTGAAAGATCAGTGATCGAGTTAGACGCTTCGTTAAGCTTTGGGTCCAGAGTTCAATTCCAGATAAAACCTTCAGATTACAAAATGGCCAATTTTTCAAGAAATCTGTTGATAGTTGGCAGGGCTTTTTCAATGACACAACATGTGGAAATATGAAATAATAAAAGGTCCTAACAAAGGATCTACGGGTTTCCAGGTTCGTCAAAGATTGCTTCTGCAATTTGTCCAAGGACGTGGATTTGTCCTAAAAAAAAAAATTGTTGGGGGTGGGGGGAGATGATAGAGAACCAGGATGGTTTGAGAGACGAAGTACGTTGCAAAGCGCCGCAACCGCAAACCCAAACAGAAGGTCCTCGCCCTAGTGAAAAAAAAAGTGAAAATGGCATCAATTTGATGCATTCTAAAGATATTTCGGGATTTGAGTTGGCAATAGGGACTACCTACTCTGTTTTTTTCATCTGATCTGATCGATTTTTATTCTTCATAAAATCTTTCTTTCTAATCAAATTATGGTGGGGGGGGGATTTGAATTTGTCTGAATGAAATTAATGTTATCGAAGACTGAATGACGTAACATTGATTACAGAATAACTTGGCTTGTCTGTAACCTTTATAGTGTAAAACTTGAATGAACTGGATACAACTTGATATACTGATAGCTGGAACTGACTTACATTTTATTATCATATAGGTTTTAAAAATAATTCAAACAATCGCACCACATTCAAATTTCGTATCATCATAAGTTCTGAACTTTCTGGGAGTGTCAGCATTCCCCTTCCCTAGACAATCGTGTAGTCCCCACTCGACCCACCCACGCCACTGCTAAACCAGCTTCTTATGGGTATCATTTTATACTATCATGTAGGTTTTTAAGAATAGTTCGGACAAACGTGTGTATTACCAGCTTCTGATATATGTTTGCTATGAACAATGACTAGAGTAAGGACATGCATCAAACACAATGTATTAAAGATTTCATACAGAGCTAATTAACTTATTAATCGTCCTTCTAATTGGAATTTAAGTTGATTATAGGAATCTCGCTTGATCGATATAAAATGCTTTTTGGGGGAAATTGTGTTTATTTTGTATTAAAGAGGAATGTACCTCATTTTCGAGATTCGATTTAGACCCAGAAGTACTAGATCCTCTCGAGAACTCCATAATCTCTTCAACAATACACCTAACTTTCATTTATGCTTCCTTTCTGTATACAGTATGTATTATGTGTTTTCCATATAAGGCATAGTGTCACTAATTTTCCATAAAATTACAGTTGTTAACGAAAAAAGCTTCAATTATTTTGTAACCGTTTTTCAATAATCATATATTAGGATTTTTCTTGATTTACCAGACAAGTTGCCTAATGAATATTAATGAATACTCTTATTGGCCATGTTTTTTTGCAGTGCGTTCGATTTGTCGAACGCACTGCTTTGGTTTGCAATTGACTATTTTTTTGCAGTGCGTTCGATTTGTCGAACGCACTGCTTTGGTTTGCAATTGACTATTTTTTTTTTTTTGTCTATTTCTGGTCACGCTCCCCAGCCAAAACTGCATATACCACACATAACTTGACATCATTTCCTGCGATGATTAACTGCTCGGTGTTGCTTAAATGTAAAATGGCGCATTTTTGCCTAACTGGAAATGACGTATATTAAAAAGTCGTATTTCAGGGTTTTTCCATTTTCAACTCATTTTTCCAACAGATTGTGATCGGTCTTTTTTGGTTCATTTGTTTAACCCAATAACTACAAATTGCAATTTTGAAAAATTCATATTTTGACTTTTGTAGCTGACTTTTGGAGCACTTTTTAAAGGATTTTTTTTAACTTTTGCAATTTTATTTCGATCGATCTGAAACCTTTCAATAACATAGACATATGAATTTCCAAAGAAAATCAATTTTCAAAGTTTCGATATCACTTCCGGTTTTGACGTCATTTGCTTCTAAACTTTCAATTTCAACTTCCGGAATATTCAAGATATTTGAAAAAAAAATTTTGTGTTATCATAGATTTGGTCATACATAAAAAATAAAATGATGAAATTTTATCCAGGTGTAAGGGATCAGCCGCCATCTTGAACTGACCTATGTTTCTTAAAATTTTAATTCAGAACCGAGGGTTAATCGGATTTTTTTAATTTTGAAATCTACGACTTCTGCAATCGATTGCAAAAAAAATGTAGGTTGTCGATTTTTGAATTTCGATTTCAATTTCTTTACATTTCCGGAACAAGAATTTCAGTAATGACCGAAACTTTCAAGGCTCATATCTAGTGACCTTGACCTTTGATGACCTCTTGACCTGTACAAAAATTATTACCCTTGACGAGATCTATCAGATGATATATTCATTTCCGATTTCTGATGTTTACTTCCGGTTTTATCGCCATTTGAAAATTGCTATTTTTAACTTTAAAGAGCTCTGTCACGTGACCTAATTTACATACGTCACAAATTCTATTTCATTTTTACTATGCTAAATCTGCTCTTTCAAATGATATATAGCACAATATATTTGAATCAAAATTGCGCTTTTTAAAACTTGCAAATTCTGTGTCAAATTCCATTGAAACTGTGCGTGTTTTTTTTTAAATTTTTTCGATCGATCTAAAAACTTACAGGTAGATAGACAATTTGATTCTGAACAAAAAAATATTTCTAGAATCTTTATATCACTCCCGGTTTTGACGTCATTTGCTTGTAATCTTGAAATTTTAACTTCCTTAGTTTTGGAGATATTTGAAAATATTTGTTTGCATTATGTTAAAAATGGTCATCATAAAAGAAATAAATAATGTATGCGACCCGGAAAAAATATATTACAGAGGAAGTATTATAAAAATTTCCATTTTTTGAAACATGAAATGAAATGAATAGAGTTTTACGTCTTGCTTTTCTGCACCTATATTGAGGACGGGCAAACGCCATGCAGTCCTGATATTATTATCAATTTTCATTTGTCGAGGGATCTATAACATGCACAGCCAATTAGCACATTGGTTTATTTACACCCACGATTGAACGCCCTTACCATGTCAGCCCCTTCGACCTGTATCACTGACGGGATTTATCCCTGGACGTTCAGGTTGGCGAGCTAGCGTCTGACTCACTAAGCCACCCATATCTGATGGTATGTGAGAGTCTACGTTGATGTGTTTCAAAGTATCATCCCCTCAGCACGTCATTCAATTCAAGATTAGTGTACTGTGTACAGAGTATTGTTTCATTTAACGCTTCTCACTGGTCAATGTTTTGATATAATGTACAAAAAATGTTTTTTTTATAATATCATAAAACTAAAATACAACAATGAAATTTTTTGGGGAGAATTGTATCCTACTAAACTATATTAAGAATTTTTCAAATGATCTGAAAAAACACTTGCTTGCAAAATATAAGATTAAAACTTACATGTTTGCTGTCTGTATGTTTTAATGAAGTTCTCTCCCTTCAACTGACAAATGTTTGTTGTCTATATGTTCAAATGCAGTTCTATCCCATCAACTGACAATTGCAAGTGCTTACTTTCTTACATTGTCACTTGCGCTTTTAACGTTTTAAATTATGTAGTAAAAATGAAAAAATAAAATCTAAATATAGAATATAACGATCCGATGCCAAAAGAAGAAAATTCGTTCTGGTTCTGTCATTTATTAAAAAAAAGTTTTAACTGCATGTCTAAAAACGTTGACCATTAAAATGTTTTTTAAAAAAAATAATAATATAAATTTTTTGCTAAGTTTACTTTAAGATGATAAATTACGAGCTGAACCTAAACGTCCCGGTTCAATCCCGTCAGTGATACAGGTCGGAGGGGCTCTCATGGAAAAAGCGCCTAGTCGTTCGGATGGGACAATAAACCAAGGTCCCGTGTGCTATTGGCTGTGAATGTTAAGGACCCCTCGATAGTTGGAAATCGAAAAAAAAACAGGCTAATGCCGCTGTCAGGCAAAATTTCCTTCACCGAACGTGACCTGGTTATTCCACTTTTCACTCCCGAATATAAACAATTTATATGTATGGATGAAAAATGACACTTTTCATCCATAGACGAAACCGGATGCGCACTGCCCAGTATCGTCTCACGATTCTAGTTTTTTTTTTTTTTGTCTATTTCTGGTCACGCTCCCCAGCCAAAACTGCACATACCACACATAACTTGACATCATTTCCTGCGATGATTAACTGCTCGGTGTTGCTTAAATGTAAAATGGCGCATTTTTGCCTGACCGGAAATGACGTATATTAAAAAGGCGTATTTCAGGGTTTTTCCATTTTCAACTCATTTTTCCAACAGATTGTGATCGGTCTTTTTTGGTTCATTTGTTTAACCCAATAGCTACAAATTGCAATTTTGAAAAATTCATATTTTGACTTTTGTAGCTGACTTTTGGAGCACTTTTGAAAGGATTTTTTTTAACTTTTGCAATTTTATTTCGATCGATCTGAAACCTTTCAATAACATAGACATATGAATTTCCAAAGAAAATCAATTTTCAAAGTTTCGATATCACTTCCGGTTTTGACGTCATTTGCTTCTAAACTTTCAATTTCAACTTCCGGAATATTGAAGATATTTGAAAACAATTTTTTGTGTTATCATAGATTTGGTCAAACATAAAAAATAAAATGATGAAATTTTATCCAGGTGCAAGGGATCAGCCGCCATCTTGAACTGACCTATGTTTCTTAAAATTTTAATTCAGAACCGAGAGTTAATCGGATTTTTTGAATTTTGAAATCTACGACTTCTGCAGTCGATTGCAAAAAAAATGTAGGTTGTAGATTTTTGAATTTCGATTTCAATTTCTTTATATTTCCGGAACAAGAATTTCAGTAATGACCGAAACTTTCAAGGCTCATATCTAGTGACCTTGACCTTTGATGACCTCTTGACCTGTACAAAAATTATTGCCCTTGACGAGATCTATCAGATGATATATTCATTTCCGATTTCTGATGTTTACTTCCGGTTTTATCGCCATTTGAAAATTGCAATTTTTAACTTTAAAGAGCTCTGTCACGTGACCTAATTTACATACGTCACAAATTCTATTTCATTTTTACTATGCTAAATGTGCTCTTTCAAATGATATATAACACAATATATTTGAATCAAAATTGCGCTTTTTAAAACTTGCAAATTTTGTGTCAAATTCCATTGAAACCGTGCGTGTTTTTTTGAAATTTTTTCGATCGATCTAAAAACTTACAGGTAGATAGACAATTTGATTCTGAACAAAAAAATATTTCTAGAATCTTTATATTACTTCCGGTTTTGACGTCATTTGCTTGTAATCTTGTAATTTTAACTTCCTTAGTTTTGGAGATATTTGAAAATATTTGTTTGCATTATGTTAAAAATGGTCATCATAAAAAAAAAAAAATAATGTAATGTGACCCGGAAAAAATATATTACAGTGGAAGTATTATAAAAATTTCCAATTTTTGAAAAATGAAATATAATGAATAGAGTTTTACGTCTTGCTTTGCTTTTCTGCACCTATATTGAGGACGGGCAAACGCCATGCAGTGCACAATGAGGAAAATTTTGCATTAGTCTGATATTATTATCAATTTCCATTTGTCGAGGGATCTTTAACATGCCAATTAGCACATCGGTTTATTTACATCCACGATTGAACGCTCTTGCCATGTCAGCCCCCGACCTGTATCACTGACGAGATTCATCCCTGGACGTTCAGGTTGGCGTGCAAGCGTCTGACTCACTAAGCCACCGGGGCCCCCTTCATATCATTTAACCTGCATCACTGACAGGGGGTATTAGTAATGGACATTCATAACCTTTTAAAATCGCATAGGAAGGGTCATTAAATCCTCCCGTACCTGATGGCATGTGAGAGTCTACGTTGTTGTGTTGCAATGTTTCATCCCCTCAGCACGTCTAACATTTCATGATTTGTGTACTGTGTACAGTGTATTGTTTCATTTAACGCTTCTCACTGGTCAATGTTTTGATATAATGTACAACAAATGTTTTTTTTTTAATATCATAAAACTAAAATACAACATACAACAATGAAATTTTGGGGGGAGAATTGTATCCTACTAAACTATATAAAGCATTTTTCAAATGATCTGAAAAAAACACTTGCTTGCAAAATATAAGATTAAAACTTACATGTTTGTTTTCTGTATGTTTAAATGCAGTTCTCTCCCTTCAACTGACAAATGTTTGTTGTCTATATGTTCAAATGCAGTTCCATCCCCTCAACTGACAATTGCAAGTGCTTACTTTCTTACATTGTCACTTGCGCTTTTAACGTTTTAAATTATGTAGTAAAAATGAAAAAATAAAATCTAAATATAGAAGATAACGATCCGATGCCAAAAGAAGAAAATTCATTCTAAAAATCTGGTTCTGTCATTTATTAAAATTTTTTTTTGAAAACTGCATGTCTAAAAACGATGACCATTAAAAAGTTTTTTAAAAAAATAATAATATAAATATTTTGCTAGGTAAATTAAAATGATAAATTACGAGCTGAACTGCGAAATTTTAATGAAAGTTAGCACTCAGAATTCTGATGTTATTTATATATCACATCAAGTAATGGTGTTATGATATGAAGGGGGCCGCGGTAGCTCAGTGAGTAAGACGCTTGCTCGCCAACCTGAACGTCCAGGATTGATTCCCGTCGGAGGGGCTGACATGGAAAAAGCGCCTAGTCGTTCGGATGGGACAATAAACCATGGTGCCATTGGCTGTGCATGTTAAAGACCCCTCGACAGTTGGAAATCGAAAAAAAGAGCAGGCTACTGCCGCTGTCCTGGCAAAATTTCCCTCATTGCACACTGCATGGCGTTTGCCCGTCCTCAGTTAGCCCATATAGGAGCAGAAAAAATAGGACGTAAACTACATTCATTTCACTTCATTTCTTTCATATGTATGATATTACATATGAAAAATATTAATAAATTTTCTTTAACTATTCTACTTCCAATAATGTATAAAAATGTACATAAATAAAAACAACGACTTTTTAATCAGATGACTTTTCACTACCGATCATACGCTAGTTATTCCATTTTTCACCGAACGTGAACTGGTTATTCTACTTTTCACTCCCGAATATAAACAATTTATATGTATGGATTGGAAATGACACTTTTCACCCATAGACGAAACCGGATGCGCACTGCCCAGTATCGTCTCACGATTCTATTTTTTTGCAGTGCGTTCTAGCGAACGCACTGCTTTGTTTTGCAAATGTCTTTTTTTTTTTTTTTTCCGTTTTCTGGTCAGAGCGCCCAGCCAAAACTATGCATGCCACACACCATCTCTCAAGATTTCCCACGATAATCTACTGCTCGGTATTGTTTAAATGTAAAATGGCGCATGCCCTACCAACCGGAAATGAGGTATGAGAACATATCGGATTTGATGTTTTGGCTATTATCTCCTTTGTTTTTCAACCGATTTCGATCGGACTGACTTTGCTTATTTCTCTAATCGATTGTCCATGATACAAAAGTTTAACAATATCATTTTGAGAAAAATCTGGCTGACTTTTGGAGCACCTTTTCTGGACCACTTTTTCAACTTTTGCAATTTTATATTGATCAACCTGAAAACTTACATGTTTATAGACATTTTGATTGCAAACATTTAGCAATTTTCAAAATTTCGATATCACTTCCGGTTTTGACGTCATTCGCTCTCAAAGTTGAAATTTCAACTTCCGGAATTTTGAAGATATTCGAAAAATTCTTTTTGCAATATGTTTGTTATGTAGACTTAAAATTATACAAATTATAAAATTTGACCCGGATGTAACAGATCAGGCGCCATCTTGAAATGGTATATTTTCATAAAACGCAAAATGGGGCCTCAGGGTGTTATGGAATTTGCATAATTTTTATGTCTATGTAATCAACAGTCGACTGCGACCAAAACATGGGAAGCCGATTTTTGAATTTCAATTCTGAATTTTTCTGATTTCCGGTAAAAATAAGTCAGTAATTGTCAAAACTTTCAAGGCCCATATTTTGTGACCTTGACCTTATGTGACTTTGTGACCTGTACAAAAGTTATTGCCCTTGATTAGATGTATCCAATGACATATTTTTTTCAGATGCCCAATGGTTACTTCCGGTTTTATAGCCGTTTGAAAATTGTAATTTTTAACTTTAAACAGCGCTACCACGTGACCTAATTTACATATGTCTTATTTTCTTTCACCGTCGTACTATGCTATGTATGCTCTTTCCAATGATATACAACACAATATATTTGAATCAAAATTCCGCCTTTTAAAGTTTGAAAAATTTGTGTCAATTTCCATTGAAACTGTGCGTGTTGTTTTCAAATTTTATTTCGATCGTTCTGAAAACTTACAGGTAGATAGACATTTTGATGGCGAACAAAAATATGTTTTCAAAATTTTTGTATCACTTTCGGTTTTGAAGTTATTGGCTCTCAAAGTCGAAACTTCAACTTCCGTAATTTTGAAGATATTTGAAAAATTCTTTTTGCAGTATGTATGTAATATAGACGCAAAAGTATACAAATAATAAAATTTGACCCAGATGTAACAGATCAGTCGCCATCTTGAAATGGTATATTTTCATAAAACGCAAAATGGGGCCTCAGGGTGTAATGAAATTTGCATAATTCTGATGTTTTTGGAATCTACAGTCAATTGCTACCAAAACATGAGACGCCGATTTTTTAATTTCAATTCTGATTTATTTTAATTTCCGGTTAATATAAATCAGTAATTGTCAAAACTTTAAAGGCTCATATCTTGTGACCTTGACCTCTGGTGACCAAGTGACCTGAAACAAATTCATTGCCATTGACGATACCTATGCACAGATACTTTCATTTAGGTTTTCCGATGTTTACTTCCGGTTTTATATCCATTTGAAAATTGCAGTTTTTAGCTTTAAAGAGCTCTGACACGTGACCTAATTCATGTAAGTCACAAATTCTTTCACAATCTAATTATGCTTAATCTGCTTTTTCAATTATATACAACACAATATTTTAAAATCAAAATAGCGCCTTTTGAATTTTGAAAATTAGTTATTCCATCTGCTTGTAAAATATTAAATTCTAATTTCAGTTGAAGGGAGAGTACTACATTTTGACATAAAGCTGCGTTTGGGCGATCGCCCTCTCCCATTAACTTGCGTTTGGGCGATAGGTTATCATTAATGTACTTTTTTTACATTTTAACTGTTTTAAAAAGAAAATTTAATATGTGTTTTCTTTGAACGAATTATGTATTGATAAAATTCGATCTGTATTTCAAACTATGAAGTATGAATACTGTGCAGTCCGTTTCTAAATTGAGATTTGGCTCTTTCATGTGTCCTTTCTTGCACTTTAGAACTTATTTACAAATCTTAGAAATTTTGTGATATGCGTTTTCCACTGATGTATATCAAACTGTGATTACGCTTTTTTTTTTAATCAGATGACTTTTCACTACCGAACATGAAATGTTTATTTCACTTTTGACTACCGTGTGTGAACTGGTTATTCTACTTTTCACTGCCGAATTCAAAATTGTGCGTTTTAAAATTTTGTACCTTTTTCATTTTAATGTAAAACAAGCTTTCTTCTGTAAACCTGACATCATGGATTGAAAGATGTCACTTTTCACCAATGGACGAAACCGGATGCGCACTGCATGGTACCATTCATGGTTCTAGTTTATCATTCTAAGCGGTAGTATTCTTTTAAAGAGGCACAGGCTTCATTTTCACGGGTCGATTTGGATAAGTCTCAGAAACGGGGATTTTTTTAGCTCAGCAATATAGTACTGGTTATCACAACTCACCATTGAAATTTGAGTCTTCAAATCCATGTGCATCCATAATTATTAGCATTTGAAAGTTATAATGCCCTACTACACATTAGCGATACTATGCAATATATAGAAAAGTCATCTATAGAAATAGAAGGAAAATATATGAACGAAATACGCAATTTTCGTGCATTTCTAGTGCTTCTGAAGGATACTCAAATATATTCAAGACCCAAATCAACCAATAAAAATGAAGACTGGTCCCCTTTAACATTAAAATCTTATGGACCTTGTCCAATCAAGAAAAAATTATATTAGTCTGTAACTTGTTCTAGGAAATTAGGGAGTTGACCTTTGTAACCTATCTGTTCGATTTCACCGTAGTGTTTCTATTCAATGGCAAATTGGAAAACGACCCCTCGACGATATACTTAATTAGATTCATTATGCATGAACTGTGTTCAGACTTGTTGATGGTGTTCTCTCAAATGGTTTATTTTTCACAGTTGATTAGTGATCACAGCAGTATGGCATTTAATTCACCGTTCACTATGACTGATTTTTGACAGTTGAACATTGGTGAACACAATAAATACAGGGTAGCCTAGTTTATAGATCACAAATAACTATTTGATGAGCGATTGCCGGTTACTTCCTTGCAGTTAACTAACGGATTATTTATGACCAGTGTTTAACTTTTAAAAAGTAACCTAACTGCATGTCAAAACTAGCTGTAAATCCAGTGTTCAGTCTAAGGATATCACCCAGATTAAGAGCTTGTATTTATATTTATTATAATTCTTGAAAAATTGTTTGACTATTTCTATACAAAAACATTTTTAACTAAAAATCTTTGATGGATTTTTAAACGCGGGACTCCATTTATTTCAAATACGGTGTATTAATTCTGAACCATTGAAGGCAAAAAATGCGTTTGTAACTACATAGTAAGGATTATAGAATGTGATTAGATCGTGATATATCAGAAGAGAGTTAGGCCTACTACATATTGTAAGAAGCATAGTAGGTTGGCAGCTGAAGTGACAGTGTTCGGATAACGTTGATCGACAGGCAAGGTAAGACTAGATATCCATCGACTTCCTTAACTTTTTCATAACTCTTTTCCGTTTTCACTTTATTCAATACCGGTATCTACCCAAAACCGACGTAAGACAAATCTCGAAATCCAAAATTTGCAGCAACTAATGAACTTTTCATTTGAGAAAGTATATCAATAAATGAGTAAATGTTTCATAATGAAAAAAGTAGTTTCAGACGTACAGATAAGTAAGCATACTCTGTCTCGCGCCACATACACCACTGCAGTTCAATAATATTACGTTACAAGTCAATTTGAAAAAGTTCAAGGGAGGTAATTTTATATTACATTAAAACAAATCTTTAAATTTACATATGACGGGAGATAACTCTGTCGAAATTTGGTAAATGTGAAATGTTTGTCAGAATAACTATGTCAGAGTACCCAATGTGTTGACATTTATTAAATTTTAATCTTTACGAGGCTCTGAATGTAGGCCTTATCCTTGTCTGGGCCAATTGAATATTATTCTATTACAATAGTACTCAAAATTATTCTAGATAAACAAATTCTAACGCCGTTATTTTAGTTAATATAAATCCATCTAAAAATCCATAAAGCCATACTAAACAACACCGCCAATCAAAACCGCATCCAAAAACATGACAAAATCGAGAGCAATAGTTATATAGCAGTGGACTACCCCGAAGAGAAGTACTATCAGGTGTTTGGAAAAGAGTGAGCAAGGTTTGCTTGGCGTGCGACACCTGCCACCACTAACTCTTTACACAAATAAATAAGCCTTGCTGGTCATATTTATTTTAATCATTTTTACCAACAAATTTATAAATGAACTGTGTGTTTTGATGTCATGAACCTAGAGGTAAAAGTTTGACCAGTTGACGTAAAAACAAATGATCCAGTGAAAAGGCTGCTGATAGTTGTAATTTAAAATTTAATTGACAATTGTTGTCCAATGTTCCTTTCATTTACCTTCATTAAACCGATTTGAAAATAAAGTAGTAGGTTTACTGTTATAAATACATAATATATAATTAAAGAGGATAATAATTAGATAGGATATTAGAGTCCAGCCAGCTGATTAATAAATCTTAATGTAATACAATAGTTGCTAGGTAGTGTTACTTAATCCCTTTACTTTCGTTTATTATAAACATACCATATACAACTAACCACCGAGACCACTCAGACCACGGCTTATATACCTACCTACTGCTTACTCTACAGTTCGTACTTGTTTTACCTTTGTGGTTGTATCAACAATATATATTTGAAATTACGGAAGCACAGGCCGAAGTGACGTTAGAATTGGGAGTTTTATCCCTCCAGTGTGTACCCCTCTATTACAATTTGGATTATCTGTTTAAGAAATTTGAGTGATATGTGGTAGGCCAACAGTTTGGATTTATGATGGGTAAGTAGTGAACTATAGATTGCTAAAATTAAGGATTTAGTCACAAGATTCGTGCCTAATAGTACATATTGTGTTGTCTACCAAACTTAAAGGTTAGACTGCCTGAGAGGTAATAAGTTACAATTTACCCAAAGGTACTAAAACATTCACTAAAGTGGTAAATGTGTTAATATAAAACTTCTAAAATATATTATTGTTATAAGTATTTTGAATAAAAAACAGCATACATACAATAACTACCAAATATTCTACCCATTAATGTAAAACAAATAGGTAGTGCAACTGTTATTAATGAAACTTTCGTAAAATTTCGATATCTGAATTTAGATGAATATTAAAGTATAATTATACCTAAGGCAGAGTATGCTTACATGTTTAGACACCTAATACCATTATTCATCATGAAATATTTACTCATTTATTAATATATACTTTCTCAAATGAAAAGTACAGAAGTTGATTCTAATGTTTTGAAACGGTTGGGATGGTTTGTGCATGAGTACAGTTCAGGATATGAATTCTCTTATAGTTAATAATCATAAAAGAAGACAAAATGATTATTATGCAACGCCGGGGATTATACCTCGTATTAAATGAGTAATTAACGAAATCATTTCTGATAACAAGCTAAATAGAATTATTTATATTTCAAAACAGAAACTCCCTAGAGCCGCATCTTTAATTAACCCCCTCTCATCAAAAATTATAAAATGTGTATGTAACTGAACGGATGTAATCTTACCGAATCTTTGAACGACATACGATAATTAAAGATATGGCATTTTGTTATTTCAGAACGAAGAAAGATGAAGGATTCTGTTGGTATCAAATCATGTACTGGTTATTTTAAGGTAGGGTATTATATAATAATATGATCGCATAGAATTAGACACCGTTTTCTTACCCAAATCATCATGTTCGAGGCGTGGGTTGATATTGGTTGGATTTGTCAAAACCAACTTGAGGTTGTAAGCAATGTAGACCGAAAGAGCGGACATGGTAAAACATAGTCGTTATGATGGCATTTAACTGTGACTTTGGTGTTGCAGACCGAAACGTAAAATGTTAAACTCCATTAAATTACAATTCTCAAAGCAACCACTGATATATTCTGAATTATTTATCATGACGTATCGAAAAAGAAATTTTGTCAATTTTTAAAAATGATATTAAATCCCTTATAACACATCAGAGAAAATGATTAGGGCGAGGTTTGTCAGTCTTCATTATTGGTTAATATTAAACTCGATACCGTTTTCCACACATTGTTTTCTATGTTTTTCAGGCGAAACGTAAAGTTGGAATGAAGAGAATAATAAACGGGTTTCTGTTGACGTTTGTCCTGGTGTATGGTATCTTTATCTTCCTCCTATTTTCTCAATCTACTGGAACCGACTCCACTGAACTTACTACCAGCAGTTTCTTTACTCCATCATTTCTACGGAAAAAGAGTCATCCTTTCTTCTACGGGCACGAATCCTTGGTGGACTCTCCCGAAGCCTTTCGTCCTAGGAGTACCAAACTCTCTCCACTAGACTATAATTTTACTATAAACAGCCCTCCGTCATGTCCGTCCACCAGCAACAACCCGACTTTATTTATTCTCATTCTAACACAGCACGATTCTTATAATCAACGTAAAGCTATCCGAGAGACATGGGGTAGGATAGCTCGTCATGAACCTTGGCCTGGTCGACGGTTACTCGGTGAAGTTCGACTCATATTTTTACTGGGTGCTATCGATAATACTACTCTGAATAAAGCAGTTCAAAATGAAGCCAGTGAACATAAAGATATAGTGGAAGCGAACTTTAAAGATTCTTATTATAATCTGACCCTTAAAGTGCTAATGGGTATCAAATGGGTTCAAACCTATTGTTCCAATACTAAATATATCATGAAGATGGACGAGGATGTGTTTGTGGATATACCGAGAATGGTAAGCCTGTTGATATCTGTGTCGCCGGGAAATGCAATCTTTGGACCATATTCTTACTCAGAGAAAGTCGTCCGTCCGAATCCAAATGGTAACAGTAGTAAAGGTTCTGTTGCATGTGACGCTTATTCACCGGAATGGTATCCACCACACGTTAAGGGCAATTTTTATATCATGCCCTACCCTCTTGCAGAAAAAATAATGAGTGTTTCTGAATATTTTCCCTATGTGAATATCGAAGATGCGTATATTACTGGGATACTAGCGAAAGTATTTGATGCCAGACATATTGAAATCTCTGATGACCAATACGACAAATACCCAGAAATAGATTTAGACTATTGTGCTTTTGTGTTCGAGAGGAAAATTGCTAGTCAAAAAGTCTATCCTGAATTACTTTATAATTTATGGAAAAGGATTGAAAATACACAGTTGTGTGGTGTTATAAGAGTAGACAAAGTAATCGAAGAATTTGCTATCAACACAGAACAGCAAATTAAAAAAATGATCAAAGAAAACCAAGATATGCTTAGAGAAAGTCAACATGTTCTTAGATATAATAACACTGTCACTATAGCCAATCAAAATAGCACTAGAGACAATCAAAATGTTCAAAGAGACAATCAAAATATCCCTAGAGACAATCAAAATATTCATAGAGACAATCAAAATATTCATAAACACAATCAAAATATAAACAGGGACAATCAAAATGTTCTTAGATATAAACAAAATACTCGGAGAGAAAACCAAAACAAACAATCAAAGTATCCTTGGATGCGTTCAACATAATCATTGATACAAAATATTTAAAAATAGACAATCAGTATTCAAACAAAGAATTCATCAGCACGGGTGATTTTGCATGGTAGTGCATAATTTCCAAGTTAAGGTGCCACAACTTGTAAAATATCAAGACCGAGATCACATCAGTGCAGCAGAACACATTCAATCAGCTTTTACGTGGAAACTCAAGTCAAGGACCAGCTGGGAGGAACTTGAAAGAATCAGCTAAGGACCCCGAGTTCTCAGCCTTGTGAAATATGGTTGTTTCTTCCCTTTAATCATTAGTGCCGTCATAAAACTCTTAATATTAGTGGAACTTGCAAAATTTGTTTGGTCAGGCATGAATTGATCTCGTTGTACCTCATGATTTTGACCTTTATAGTAGTGGCGGGTGTCGCGCACGAAGCAGACCATGCTTACTCTTTTCGAAACACCTGATGGTACTTCTCGTATGGGAAGTCCACTTGTACGTATTTTTATTATTGCAACAGACTAATTTTGATGTGATAAATATTACGGGTAGCTGGGATAGATGCTGAAGATAAAGAAGAATTCTATATATTATCATGATATGTTTGTTTGTTTGTATATACTTGTTTTTTATTTATTATATTTATATATATTTGCCCGTCCCTAGAATAAAGTCTGAATTTCAGTGACTATGTTATAAATATTGTTGTTTGTTAGCTTTGTAAATACAGTATAGTCAAACAGAGATATTTCGGCTCATCCGGGTACCGTCAAAACATATACAAAACCAGTCCATTATATTTTCAAGGGTATAAAAGTATCTTTTTTAGAGGGTTGTTTGTTTTGCAAGTTACAGCAACACCCTTGAAAATATAATGGACTGGTTTTGTATATGTTTTGACGGAACCCGGATGAGCCGAAATATCTCTGTTTGACTATAGTGAGTTGCCTCTGTCCTTCTTAAAGGAACATGTCACCACAACAGAACAGCACATTTAATATATGATCAAAGAAAACCAAATCTTTCAACATATTCTTAAATATAATGAAAAATATCTCTAGAGCCAATCAAAATATCCACAGAGACAATCAAAATATCCACAGAGACTACCAAAATATCCATAGAGACTATCAAATTATCCATAGAGACTATCAAATTATCCACAGAGAGAATCAAAATATCCCTAGAGTCAAATCAAAATATCCACAGCGACAATCAAACTATCCATAGAGACTATCAAATTATCCACAGAGAGAATCAAAATATCCACAGAGACAATCAAAATATCCCCAGAGTCAATCAAAATATCCACAGAGACTATCAAAATATTCATAGAGAGAATCAAAATATCCATAGAGTCAAATCAAAATATCCATAGCGACAATCAAAATATCCACAGACAATCAAAATATCCATAGAGACTATCAAAATATCCATAGAGTCAATCAAAATATCCACAGAGACAATCAAAATGTTCAAAGATCAAGAGACAATCAAAATATCTCCAGAATCAATCAAAATTTCATAGAGACAATCAAAATATCCTAGAGACTATCAAAATATCCATAGAGACAATCAAATTACCCATAGAGACAATCAAAACATCCAAAGAGACAATCAAATTACCCATAGAGACAATCAAATTACCCATAGAGACAATCAAAACATCCAAAGAGACAATCAAAACATCCAAAGAGACAATCAATGGTGTTTGTTGGATTCTAGAATTCAGGGGTGCTATTTCATTGTCAGTATTAAAGAAATACTTCAGAAGCGCTTTGGAGGGACTGGGAGTATGGATATTTGAAATTAAACTTGCAAATAATATAGACTTTATTAATTAGTTTTCACTGGGATGGGCACTATAAATGATACAAATGTATTAATTATTTACAGTGCTTTGTCGTAAAGACAACGTGAGCAACAAAAGATCAGTTTAGAAATACTATATTCGTATGTGTTATTGTATGTCATATGTTGGAGTGACATGTCGTTTTGGTATGATAATAGATCTTCAAATCAGCTATTGTTAATGTCATCTCGCTGCCGCAACTAGCTAAGGAAGCCCCATTGACAAGCTTAATTTGTAAGGAGGTATTAATATCAATACAGGAATAAATAATAATAATAACCTAAAGTTTATTATTTTATTTTTTTACTTTATTTTTTTCACATAATACAATAGTAAGCACTGAAAAACATATAACATAACTCGTACAAAAACACAAAACTAATAGAAACAAAAAGACAAAGATTACTCATTTAAACATCGACTAGTCAAGATTATGTTTATTTAACTCAACAACATTCACATGACACTTTTACTTATATGAGTACATCACAGAAATACCGTATGAGCAAATTGACTTACATGAATAACGGTTCCCTGAGTGTATTGACTTACATAAGTAAGTTTACCATATGAGCAAATTGACTTACATGAATAAGTGTTCATTGAGTGTATTGACTTACATAAGTATACCATATGAGCAAATTGACTTACATGAGTAAGTACACCATGAGTGAATTGACTTACTTGAGTAAGTATATCCCCAGTAAGTTTACTTTAATGAGTTAGTATACCCAATGAGTTAATTGATCTAAATGTGTAAGTATACACTATGGGTAAATGGACTTAAATGAGGAAGTGTACTCTGAGTGAATTGACTTACTTGAGTAAGTATATCCCCAGTAAGTTTACTTTAATGAGTTAGTATACCCAATGAGTTAATTGATCTAAATGTGTAAGTATACACTATGGGTAAATGGACTTAAATGAGGAAGTGTACTCTGAGTGAATTGACTTACTTGAGTAAGTATACCCCATGAAAAACGAAAATATAAAACTAAAGGTTACGTTACAAACAGTTATCTGTATTAAAGAAATACATGTCACTAAAAGTATATGTACATACATAAGATGTCATTATGAGTAAAACAAACTACCCCGTATCAACCAAGATATTATAACACAGGTATGTATCTTCATGTAAAGATACATAAATGTACGAATGCTGAATCCATTTCAATAATAAAACCCAAGCACGAACGAGGCCAACCCTAAAACAATCTCGAAATCCATGTAAACACAATGGCAATACATAGGTAGCAGCTAATGAACTTTTTATATGACGAAGTATAACAATATAAATGAATTTCATCATAAAAAGTGGTATCAGGTGTCCCAACCGATAAACAAATCACGAAAACCATGCCCATGTTTTGTTCAATCGAAATTAGTCCTGAATCAGACGTTAGAATTATTTTATTACTTCAAGTTAGGACATAGAGGTATTATGCATGTACATATTAATATTAATACTAAATAAATACTGTACATTCAGATTGTAAATATTATGTATTCACATGTAAATGTATATATATAAATAATAACTTATTTAATAGGACTATGAGATCCTGATACAGCACTGCTAGTGGCCACAACACCACACAATTCAGGGCTTTCGATTCTTTTCCAGACTTTGTAAAGTAATTCTGCATACACTTTTTGAGCAGCTAGTTTTTTTTCAAGTACAAATGCACAAACGTCTACATCCGAAGTTGGATATTTGTCGTATTGGTCATTGGGAATTTCAATATGTCTAGCATCAAATACTTTAGCCAGTACTCCAGTAATATACGCGTCTTCGATATTCACATAGGGGAAATACTGTGAAACATTCATTATTTTTACGGCAAGAGGATAAGGAATGATATAAGAGTTGCCTTTCACATGCGGTGGATACCACTGCGGGGAGTAAGCATCAACTGATACAGCACCTTTGTGATCGCGGGCAACCATCTCCGAGTACGAAAACGGTCCGTAGATTCCATTGTCCATATACACCGTCACTAATATGTTTACTATTCTTGGAATATCCACAAACGCATCATGGTCAATCTTCATAATATATTTTGAACTGGGGCAATAAGTCTTAACCCATTTGATACCCATTAACACTTTAAGGGTCAGATTATAATAAGAATCTTTAAAGTTCGCCTCCACTATATCTTTATGTTCTTTGGCTTCATTTTGAACTGCTTTATTCAGAGTAGTGTCATCGATAGAACCCAGTAAAAATATGAGTCGAACTTCACCGAGTAACCGCCGACCAGGCCAAGGTTCATGACGAGCTATCCTACCCCATGTCTCTCGGATAGCTTTACGTTGATTATAAGAATCGTGCTGTGTAAGAATGAGAATAAATAAAGTCGGGTTGTTGCTTGTGGACGGACATGACGGAGGGCTGTTTATAGTAAAATTATAATCTAGTGGAGAGAGTTTGGTACTTCTAGGACGAAAGGCTTCCGGTGTTGTCAACAAAGATTTGTGTCCGTAGAATGTTAAGAGATTTCGACTTTCTCGTATTTCACGACTGTAATTTAATTTTATTACGGGACAAGGACGAATATCTACTTTCACTTTTTCTATTGTTGTGGTAAACATATTGATGGATGTTACATAGAGTATAAATAGTATCAAAACACAGGCCAATAACAGCTTAATCATCTTCATTCTGTTTATAGTCTGAAATTAAAATATATTTATTAGATGTTTGGCAGTGATGGGTTTCTATAAAGATCCAACTTGCTAGTCGTTTGGATGAGGACAATAAACCGAGGCCCCGTGTGCTACATGGTGTGAACGTTAAAGATCCTTCGACAGTTTGAATTGAAGATAAGAGTAGGCTAATGTCGCTGTCCGTTTTTTATTTCCAAAGCAGTTAAGAATTCCCAACGTGCCTTTCTGACGTACATAAAGTATCTACTCACCGAACAAAAGACGACCTTACAGTTATTGATAAATGTTATAACACCATTTTTGCATTCACAATCCATCTTCGCTTTCCCTAGAATACATCAGATTTGAAATTAATTTGACAAGCAACATGTACAAACAAATATTCAGATTAAGCTAATAAATTGTTCATAGCATAGAGTTCGACAAAGTATGAAAAACTTTCTAATTTATGATTAAATGATTTTTGTGCTGTTACCATAAGATTGTCATACTATTATCCATTGCATATTCCAGGCCTTCTCAATTAATTTTTGAAAAGGGCCAACTGAAGATGAATGAAATAAAAGGGCCAAATAGAGCTTAGGTAACAAAGAGTTTTAAGGGCCCTGGAAACTCTTAGGTTAAACAGAGTCTTTTTTCACTATATTTTTTTATATGTTTTGTAGTAAAGTCTTCGGGTCACTCTCAATGGCGTCGCGGGTCTGATTGTGAAAAGATTTGGATTCTTTAGCCCCTTATAACAAAAAAAAAATGATTTTGGAATTAACTTACCAAGTATTGAATTCCAAATATCCTGATTATAACATACTTTAAATACTGTTGTTTATAGATGTTCGGGTAATTCACTAGACCTACAATATCAAATACGTTCAAACGTTGAATCACAAACTGTATCGTAAGACAATAATACAGAAGTAATCACTGAATAATAATAAGTTAAACTGAGCTGGAGACCTTAAACTGTATTAACAAGTATTGGGATTATCCAATAATCCCTGACAACAGTATAATCATATACAATAGGATAGTTAAATACTGCTACCTGTACTACTGTATTATGTAATGTCTTCATAATAACTCAGTGACCAGTGGAGTAACCAGCAAGGGGTTTATAAATTCAATCGGTGTCAGCGCAGCACTTTGATTGTCTTAGGATCACCCCCTACATTTCAAATCACTTTCCTTCTTGCACCGCTCCCTACCTCAAAAGCGTAACTGTCTGTGACTGTATCCAGTAGAAACATAATAACTTTTGTGTAGATTAGAGGGTGTGGGGCGGGGGGAAGTGGGAGTTAATACATGTTTCAGTGGGAATTATACTTTCTGTAAAGGGCAGTTGAGAAACATGTTCAGTGACATACCGGGCCTCAGGGTCGTTAAATTCATTGTATCTCTATAATTATCCGCGTTTGACAAATTCGTTTTTCCCGAAACTACGCCATAGATAAAAGAAAAGAAATTCATTTAACTATTTTCACACGATTTACATATATTTACCCATATCTACTCTAATTTGAATAGTTCAATTTCCAGATGATCTTGGTGTCCCTGATACACATACAAAATCCCTTTTAGACTTTAGTTTTATGTGGACTGTACCTTTAATATCCTACTTTGGTTTTGCATGACCACTGTTCAAACATCATGCACTACCTCTTCTGTTCTCTCATTTAATAAATCTTGAGAAATCTCAGGTAGGCCTCACGTTAATCTTGTATATTATAGTTAGTAATCTCTCAATATTCCTCATATATCCATACTTGAACAGATCGGCTCAGTTTCCTATAAATAAAATATTCAGATGCATGTCATATCAACTGAATAGCTAATGAACCATCATCAAAACACGGCCAGTTTATTGTAAAGGTAGATCAAGTGCTAATGGACATTCGATACGTCATAAGTGTGGAATTATAATGTAAAAAAATGGTCAGATTACATTACCTCGGACAAAGTGGACTGATCTTACTGATACCCGGATGTGCATAAATACCTTTGACCCGCTTGAGTTTTGAACATTCGTCAATTATTGTCAGTGGATTAATGTTCGACCACTAACCAATTACATGTATTTATGAATTAAAGGGATTGTAAAGAGGTTTTCTAAGCTGTGTATGTGTATTCGGGAAACTGATAGCATCAATTTGCGCCATTCCAATTTCTATTCCGACGTTTATAGTTCTTGCAATTTCACTAAATCTAACGCGTTTTATGACACAAATTGATGCTATCAGTGTTCTCGATACACATACTAGTTTAGAAAACCTCTTTACAATCAGTGGCATAGTGGCCGGGGGGACCAGGGGCCGCCGACGTTGCAAGGGGGCGCCAAAAGCCCTTCGAAAAAAAGTCGGTCGGTAAGAAATAATAATTGTTTTTGAGCTTATTATTCAACACGGGCCCTCCCCCTTATTTTTGGCCGAATAATGTCAGAACTATAAAATTGCCGCTCGCCCCCCCCCCCCCCCCCCCCTCCCACCTTTCTCTAAATCCTGGATCCGCCCCCGTTATTGATATCCGTCGGTAAAGTTGAGCCGACCGACAGCAGACATAAACATACAAAAAATACAGCTTCAAATAGAAGTTTCCGGGGGTCTTGGTGTAAGTGTTTGTAATCATCCAGGGATTAAGCCTATTAAGTTGTGATAAATGTGATAAATGAAGGGAGTGAGCCGAAATGTTACATTTCACTGCTTACAGCTATTCAAGGGAGACAACTATGAGGGTCTCTCATAGGTCCGCGCTCGCTACAAGCGTTCACTATGACAAGTGCTAAAATTGCTTTTGTACTTCAAAATTAGGTCTTTCCGGTCTTCATACGGACTGAATTAATTATTTTGGCTCTTTGAATTTACTTCTGGGGTCCAACCAAAGTCAATTTTAGAACAATGTTGAATTAACCGCGTTTACTACAGTTAAAACGAAAACTTTAAGGACAATGAAGACAATGGTGTGAGTGTTTGTAATCACTCAAGGATTAAGCCTATTGAAAATAAGAGCAATTGAACAACATTTTCTATGAATTATTGCCCGCGTTCTTGAATTGTTTGTGGACCCGATAGAGAGTTGATTTCTTGATGGATTTTGATGAAACTTGGTGTGAGTGTTTGTAATCACCCAAGGATGAAGCCTATTAAGTTAATCCACTTGAAGAAACATATTGTCAACAAAATCCGTGTAATATAAAAAATGTCACTCTCAGAATTTTTCATTCACTGATAACATTTACTTATTAAACCTAAACAATTTTTGTTTTGCGTTTCAGTATCGAATATTTTAATCGGGGCTGCAAGTGCCTGAAATATATCTAGATCGCACCCACAACAGTCTTAATTTTCAAAATTTTCCAAGAAAGGACCCCGATATCCCTCGTTCCTCCTCTTCGACGCGATGTTCCACGGTCGAAGGGCTCCAGAGGTTTTACATGTGCATCAGTGCATTCATGCATTGTGATCCATACCTGAACAGAATACCTTAGAGGTGTGACTGTATATTTGTTCCTCATAATAAATATTCCTCGTGGAACAAAAATTATTATAATAAATTATCTCAGGAACTCTTATCATATAATATTTGGGTTAGGGTTAGGTCTAGTGTATAATAAAATATTATTATTTATTATATATAATAAAATATTATTATAGTGGAACTTATATATCGTCACAGAGGGTAGGTAGAGGGTGTGGGTGGGAGCGTCAAAAAGGGTTTGTGCCTCAGGAACTCTTGTCATATAATATTTGGGTTAGGGTTAGGTCTAGTGTATAATAAAATATTATTATTTATTATATATAATAAAATATTATTATAGTGGAACTTATATATCGTCACAGAGGGTAGGTAGAGGGTGTGGGTGGGAGCGTCAAAAAGGGTTTGTGCCCCCTCCCACCCCCCCCCCCCCCAGCCAATTTGGAGCCACCACGCCACTGTTTACAATCCTTTTAAATATTTACTCTAAAAAGAACTGTCATTCGTATGATTGCACAAATTATTGATTTCAATGTAAATTAAAGTTGTTGTGCATAAATGCATGGTATTGAATGGCTCGGATGTGATAGGCATACATATTGCCTGATAAATTGGCAGTAGCAACTCTTGTTTACCAGATATGAATTGGCTGATTTGAACGCAGGGACCGTCAACACTGTCCGGATCACCCGATATCGGACCGGGGCAGAATGACCTTACTACTTTAAACAATATCGTACCGTACCAGAACGACCTTATCACTTAAAGGGATTGTAAAGAGGTTTTTTAAACTTTGTATGTGTATCGAGGACACTGATAGCATCAATTTGCGCCATTCCAATTTCCATTCCGACGTCTGTGGTTCTTGCAATTCCACTAAAACTAACGCGTTTAATGACGTCACTAATAGTGATCTGCATAGATATCAATAGTAGCTTCCGGTAGATCACTATTAGTGACGTCATAAAACGCGTTAGTTTTAGTAGAATTACAAGAACCACATACGTCGGACTGAAAATTGGAATGGCACAAATTGATGCTATCAGTGTCCCCGATACACATACAAAGTTTAGAAAACCTCTTTACAACCCCTTTAAAACAATATCATACTGGGCCAGAACGACCTTATCGCTTTAAACAATATCATACCTGGCCAGAACGACCTTACCACTTTAAACAATATTGTACCGGGCCAGAACGACCTTACCACTTTAAACAATATATCGTACCGGGCCAGAACGACCTTACCACTTTAAACAATATATCGTACCGGGCCAGAACGACCTTACCACTTTAAACAATATTGTACCGGGCCAGAACGACCTTACCACTTTAAACAATATCATACCTGATCAGAACGACCTTACCACTTTAAACGATATTGTATATATACCATCCCATAAAGACGGTATGGTTTGCATCATATAATATTACCCTTGAGTAAAATAATTACTTCATCTCTTTATTTTATCAATTAATATTAATTACTAGACCGAATCACTGGGTATTCAAAACCTACTTTAATAGTTTTCTATGCCTAGTTTCCACCAACAAACCTAGTTCAGTCCCGCATGTTTAAAGGTATACTACCTCTTGGTGTTTTAAGAGTTTATATTCATTTACCAACTTGTCTGGTGTAATATTAAGCGTTTTATTAATTTTATGAAAGACTACTTAGTTCTGAGGTTTATTTGATTCTGTGTGCATACTGTAGACAACTTTGATGAATTTATACTATTAATCTGAGAAAGGAATTTTTGTTCATTTTTGGACACGCAAGCGACAACATCCCTTACCAGGTAAGTCCCCTGATGAATATACTCCTATTGACCAAGTTTGAAAATTTAGATTTTTTGTTCATTCTTAGAGGTTGTATTCCTTTAAATAGATGTTTGTTATCCTTCATTGAGTGTGAAGAATTCCTGAAAAAGAGCTCGAGGGAACAATCGGTTGACAGCGTACAATCTTAACAAAAATAAGGAATATAAATAATTGACAAAGATCTACTCAGACGTTGTTTCTATTGGGTGTATTTTGTATTGATATGGTGTATGAAGATAATCGAAGGTAAATTTGTATTCTCATTCTTCAGGTTGAAAAACTTTATTTATTTCAGGTCTTTTTGTATAAATGTAATAGACATTGTCTGATGTTATAATATCAAAATGTTTAATGGACTAATAATGGAACAATAGCAATAAATGTAACAGGAATTTACGACCAGGAATAGTGTCTACATCCCTACAAAGACATCTTTCACCGCGACATTTTACTATTACATCAGTTTATTATGGGACCGTCTTTCATTTTATTCAAATAACTTTATATGGTGGCGAATTTTAACGAACAAAATCAACGAACTGTTCATACGGTACTATACGATTCCATTCTGATCAACACAGAAATTCTACCTATCGGAGATACGATTCATTCCAATACCAAATTATTATTCAGGACTTTTTTGCGTGTGTTCATATTACAAAAACAAATTGCGTGTGGAAAGGTGTTGATTGGCACGGGGTGGTGCTGAATGGAAATTTCGTATCTGAACAAGATACGTTGCCACAAAAGTATAATGAATTGAACTATTCAAAGAACTCGTCTTTAATTGATAAATCTATAATCCTTTAATTATTAATAAATAACGGTGAAAAAATACTCTACGTTTTTTCAATAAATACTCATACTTATATATATATTGAAAAATCCATGAATAATGTTAAAGATGCCTTTTCTTATTTCCAAGTGTCAATTTTGGCAACATATTTAATTATTGTACTGGTGGATTGAAAACATTTTGATCTAAACCTTTCACAAAATATCTCGAACTTTTATAGGTAATTACTTGATTTTAAACATTGGCATTCTGTTATGCCACAAAGTATGTTTGAACATTTAAAGGGAAATGTTCAGCATTTTGGTGGAACGATTTGTGCCTTGTATTTATGTAAATAGCCTTCAGATTTACTGGGAATCGCACATTCCCTTCAATTATAACCGTAACAGTTATCGTTCATTTTCTGTATATGTGTTTTATATAGTCATAGTCTTACTAAACGACGAGTCGTATTTTTGACTTTCAAACGCTAATATTTATGGATATTCGGTGATCTGAAGTCTAAAATTTTGAGGGAGAGTTTGGAACATTATTACAGATTAGATTAGCTAAAAAAATCTAATTTCTGAGACAAAATTTTTTTTAAATTGATTAGGTATTGAATGTATTATATAAATATTCCCTAGAAATACTTTAACTGCACGAAATAGCACGATCCCTTCAAAGATACCTCAAACTAGAAATTTCACTTTCTATTTCTACATACAATTAATACGTGTTTTCGATATAGTCTTACTAAAATACGAGTCGTACTTTAACTCTTTTACAGATGCTTGTGTAAATGCATGTAATTGAAAGCTCCCATTTCGACTGTTACTTTTGGACATTTATAACTAAGTAGCCAAACTAAAACTAAAAAAAACCATCTAGTTTTAGAGACTAAGGCAGGTCTTCTCAATTAATTTTTGTAAAAGGGGCCAAATGCATTTTATGAAAAAAATAAGTGCCAAATTGAGGTTAGCTAGCATAGCGAGCACAGAGTTTTAGCGGAAGGGGTCACTTTTAAGGGGCCATTCTCAAGGGCGTCGTGGGTCGGATTTGGCCAGCGGGCCGCCATTTGAGTAGGCCTGGACTAAGGTATGAACAGATTGTGTGCGTGTCCCTTTAAATTTTACGATCTACGTTAATGAAGGACTCATTAAGTGTTGGAAAATGTAACAAAGCAGTCGTGCGTGAGTAAGTCTATGACATATATAATAGAGTTAGATCATAATAATCAAATATTTAGTGCTAAAGACAAGGGATCGAAGCGCTCTATTAACATCTCACGCTAGCTTCAAGTTGAGTAATTGTGAAATTCTTCACACAATTAGTTATAAGTTTTGTTAATTTAGCTAATGTATCCTGTGATTGGATTTCATCAGAATACAGCTTAGGATATTTCTTTTCTATGTTTCTTGCAGGTTATTCGGTGTATTGGATTATCATCAAATAGCATAGACAGTGCGTAATACTTTCATTCAAATCCAAAGAAAGAAGATATCGGTGTAAATGAAGAATTTTAAATCATGAATTAAGGAATGATCTTTTATATTCCGTGTTTCATATTGTGTTATTACAGGAAACGTTTAAACGAAGAGCGTGATAGATGTTTTCAACAAAAATTAAAAACGATTATTGTTGTTGGATCGTGAACCTACTTCGTACAGAAAAGAAGAAAACGCAGAGAAAGTCGAAATGGTTCTTGGTATAGGATTTCGCTGAATTTATTTTGAAAATTGAACTAAACTTCGGAGATTTCGTACATTAGAATTGTTGAGGGTTTGGAATCTATAAAAGTGTATTTCAGCAATGTATAGTCTATTTGCAAGATCGTACTTGTTTGTTGTAGGAATGCTGTTACAGACAGTGTACCTTCAAGGTAACAAGACCTGTGTGGATTCAATATTCATGAAAATACACTATACCACTAAACTAATTAACACTTATGTTACTGAACATGTTGGTGTAAGTTCAGCTAACGAATGTCTGGAACTTTGTAGAAATAATAATAGCTGTAAATCAGTAGGAATAGAAACAAGTTTAATGGCATGTTATTTGTATAATGGTCGAGTTTATGCTGGATTACCCGGAACAGTCATGTCAAATATCATATATTATTGGCTTCTAGAACGTAAGTTCCATAAAAGTACATATTAAACTACACGTACATGGGTTTTATTTATGTATCATACACTGGCTTCGAGATTGAAAGTTCCACAAATCAACTATCTGCTTCTGTCATTGACATAACATTTAAAGTAACAAATTCATATTTCGAATATATTGGCTTCAAGAATATAATTTCAATAGGTCATATCCCTGCCTCGAATATGTTTGTTCTGTTCCAGAAATTCCATGTTATCTACTATTGGCAACTATAATATAAGTTCCATAAATCCAGAGAAATAAGTTAAACAATATACATATATATCAATTACCATTTCAGCGAAATGTCCCGTAGGCTACGATGAAGATCCGACAAGTAAAATATGTACCAAGTATTTCACCATCACCGGACCGTGGCTGGATGGTCAATCCCAATGTGAACTTGATGGAGGGCATTTATTTATAGTCGATTCTGTTGAACGTCTAGATGTATTGATAAATATCGCCGGTAGTGAAACGTGTAAGTAAGCTTCATTATATCTTGTAATTCGAAAATACTCCTGTCACACCGGAGAGACGTTCTGCTGCTGCGTTCATAGCCGTAGGGGCCACGACTCAACGGGGATGGGGAGCGAGGGAAAGAGACCGACTTGCCCGAATTTTAATGATGTTTGCCCAGCTCATTTTGCCGATTTTGCCCGATTTTTCGGAACTAGCCTCCCGAAAACATACTACGTGTGGAACGTGTAAGTAAGCTCCCATGCGTCGATTGTAAACGCGACCAAATTGGGCTAAAGTCGCAATAAGCATGGCATAGGCGTGGTGGTCACGTTAAAAATTGATCGCCGAGTCACGGCGTTTGTTTTGGATATATTCACGGTTCTGAGATTTGTATACGTAGTAATAATTCATAGTCCAGGGATAGACTAGCAACGGTATACGGCGGTTATCACATTTAACGTTTGCTTTCACAACATGATATTCTAGGAGAGGGGTAATATAGGCCCAGCCTGTTCCCCAATCCTTTTCATAATGTATTGTATATTTTATGAATATTGTTTACAATATTCTAGTTATCAATCTTTGTAGATCATACAAAGTCACTTCGTTGAGCCAATTTCGAATAATAGATAGTCAATAAAAACAGAATCATTGAGAACTATTAGGACTTTCACACCAACCCCCTCCCCGTCCTGTTGAACTCGTGTGAAACTTGATAGAAATGTACCCACTGTACCAAGGCACAGGTCACTGCCATTGTCCGATTCACTAACTGATTGGTAAATTTATTTTCAGATTATAGGCATTGGAGGTTATTTCTTGGTGCTACTGATGAACATAATGAGGGTGAATGGAATTGGTTGAATGGTATACCAGTAGACAGAACAGAAGTCTCACTCTCAGACTACAACAATGATACCAATTGCTTGAGTTACTATGCTTCCAGTGGTCTGGTGGATTTCGGTTGTAGCAACAGTAGATTTATCTGTCAAATTCCTACTATTCAAACTTATTTACCCGCCCAAAAATTAGATGAAATTATCTACCCTTAACTGTGACCAATGAGATGAAATTATCTACCCTTAACTGTGATCACTTAGACAAAATTATCTACCCTTAACTGTGACCAATTAGATGAAATTATCTACCCTTAACTGTGACCAATTAGACAAAATTATCTACCCTTAACTGTGACCAATTAGATGAAATTATCTACCCTTAACTGTGATCACTTAGACAAAATTATCTACCCTTAACTGTGACCAATTAGACAAAATTATCTACCCTTAACTGTGACCAATTAGACAAAATTATCTACCCTTAACTGTGACCAATTAGATGAAATTATCTACCCTAAACTGTGACCAATTAGACAAAATTATCTACCCTTAACTGTGATCACTTAGACAAAATTATCTACCCTTAACTGTGACCAATTAGACAAAATTATCTACCCTTAACTGTGACCAATTAGATGAAATTATCTACCCTTAACTGTGACCAATTAGACAAAATTATCTACCCTTAACTGTGACCAATTAGATGAAATTATCTACCCTTAACTGTGATCACTTAGACAAAATTATCTACCCTTAACTGTGACCAATTAGACAAAATTATCTACCCTTAACTGTGACCAATTAGATAAAATTATCTACCCTTAACTGTGACCAATTAGATGAAATTATCTACCCTAAACTGTGACCAATTAGACAAAATTATCTACCCTTAACTGTGACCAATTAGACAAAATTATCTAACCTTAACCGTGATCAACACAAACTTGTCCACTAAAGTTATCTGCCCCTGGGCATTTGTAATGTAATGATCGTTCCTTTTGGAACTTTTATTACACATGTATCACACTAGCCTTAAGCCTAACTCTAACCCTCAACTGGAGAAATATTATAGGATAAGAGTTCATGGGAACTTTTTTTCTAATAATTTTTATTCCACGAGGAATATTTAAAATGAGGAACGAATATACATTCACAACTTCAGTGTACTGTATCCCAAAAAAAAACCCCAAATAACCAAATTACGTTAAATCATTAAATTAAGCTGGCTTGACTCATGACTCATTTCATATACAAGCTTGATTGGGGTTGCTTTCTTTTTATTGATAAGAGTATATGTATAAATATGTTCAGCATTTTCGAGGATCGATTTGGGTCTTGAATTTATTTAAATAGCCTTCAGATTTACTGGGAATGCCCAAAAATTACAACAAAAAAAACTTCAAATACACCCTACCTTAACAGTTATCTTTCATTTAGTGTACATATATGTGTTTTCTATGCAAGTCATAGTCATAGTCTTACTAAACGACGAGTCGTATTTTTTTACTTTCAAACGCTGATAATTATGGATACACGGGGATTTGAAGACTTAAATTTTAAGAGAGGGTTTGGAACATTATTATGGATTAGATTAGCTAAAAAAAATCCAGGTTCTGAGACTAAAAGTTTTTTTGGTCAAACATTTAGTGAACATATCCCTTTCAGCAAACATTTATCATTATGGTAATGCCAACTAACAGCATATATGTAATCGCTTTTGAATAATATTATAGATGTATACTTGCACCTCTTTTATTTTATCCCATGATTCGGAAAGTTAAAACAGAATTATCGTACCACACTCTCTTCCACAGCTTAATGCCGCCACCCTACGTCCAGCTTTCATGTCATTGACTGCCTTTCAAGATTTATTGTATTTCACTGTATTTTGTTTGTCTTATTTAAATTAGAAAGGCCATAGCCTATTTTTTAACTCTCTTAAAATAAAGACATTATTATTATTAGTATTATCCCTAGCCTTAGTTATTGGACACTGGATGACATGGTTTGACCAAACGGCAATCTATTCTGTCAGTCAGTAGTTAGCAGTTACCAAGGAATTATCTAAACTTTGTATGTATATCGGGGACAATGAATGCACCAATTTTTATTCCGACGTCTGTGGTTCTTGCAATTCTACTACAAATAACACGTTTTATGAGTACTATTGATATATCAATCTCTCATACAAAGTTGTCTTCCCCTGCAGTCCAGATTACAGATAAATCGCGTTAGTTTTATTAGAATTACAAGAACCACAGACGTCGGAATGGAAATTGAAATGGCGCAAATTGAAGCTATCAGTGTCCCCGATAAACATACAAAGTTTAGAAAATCACTTTACAACCCCCATTGAGTTCTTTATCGATAGCAAACCATTCACACAAATCTATTGTTTGTGTTTTCACTGGTGAAATAAGTAAATGGTTCATAGTCTAGTCCTGTACTTATTTCTAGCTTGTTTTGTTTGCAATGTGAAGACAGACTTTTTGGTCAAATTGTGAACTTACCGTGCATTGATATCAACCGATTTTTCTCTCCAAACATCCACACAACGTACAAGAAACCAATGTCAGACACTAAGTCCCTTGTTACTACAGAAAACACAGAATATTGTCCCTAGCTAGACTCCTCACACCAACTATCAATTAAATGAATATATTATTTACCCGAACCGAGAACGAGACCCCGATGACCATTTGACCGAAACACCATATAAAACCCTTTGTAATCATAATATAAAGACTGTAAATAAGGGTTGATAAGACTCATTGTGTGTCAGTGCCTCGTCTAAGGAATTGTTACTGGGCGGCAGTTAATTGAACAGGCGAAGTTGAAAACTAGATCGCCGGAAAACAGACATCAAATAGTCTTTATGAAATGCGGCGATATTTGATATTTATTTGAAACTAAACACGGCGAAAAAAATAACAGAAGAATTATTCCGGAACAACATATTATTCTTATTTCTGTTTTAATATGTTAGTTATATTTAGAATTTCGATTGCTGGCGATATTTTAACAATATAGGACTGCCGACCGGGACTGACTTTTGTGTTCACTGGGTGGCAGAATACCACCACTGGCCGCCTAGTCACAGTGTTAGTCGAGGCACTGTTGTGTGTGTTGTATGAAGCGTTCATGTAAGTCCGAAAATCCAATGCCCCCCCCCCCCCTCCCCCCAATACAATATCTTATTTCTCCTCATCTCTGAGAAAATTACTTTGGCAATTGCGTTAACGGGCATCTCATTCTCAAAATTGTCTAAGCGACATATCTGAGACTCTATAAGCTACAAATTATTTTACTGAGCCTTAAATTCCTTGAGAAATTTGTGTTTCTAGGCGTCAAATTCTCAAAATTTCCTTCCGATGACCCTGCAGTTCCGATGTAATAAACCTTAAATTCATCAAATAATGTCAGGAAATTGCGTTTACGGGCGTCTAATTCCCAACATTTTCTTCTTGTGGTCCCGCAGTCACTATACAAATAAACCTTTAAATTCGCCAGGAATTAACGTTTCAGGAAGTCAATTTTCTAAATTTTCTAGAAGGGTCACACCAAGGCATCAGATGGGCATCTTTGAAGGTTGGATTACCTATATAAACTTCCCCCCCTGATTGGACGTTTTCCCCTTTAGAATTAGACCCTACTTGGCTTACTACGGGCCTGAATTAGACCCTTGCGCCGCCGCCATTAGCCGCCGCCGCCGCCGATTTCTTTACAGCCATAATCTGCCAGTTGTGAAAACAAAGCGCCGCCGATTTAAGTCAGCCGATTTCTGCCACTTTGTAAATGAATTCAAGACGATCGTCACTTAGACCTACAATGCTGAACACGATAACTTTCACCCATGATAATTTAAAACTATTGCAGTTTGATTAAAATTTTGAATTGTGAGTTGATTATTCAGAAATAAATAACTTGATAACAAACACCAGTTGTTTATGATGCCTACAGTGTATAATGTATGTTCCTTCATTATATCTCAAATGTTTGATGAAGGAAATCCGTTTTAGCCGCCGAAAACCGCCGATTTTTTTGGCTAGCTAATTCAGCCAGTTCAAAACCGGCTAACCGAAAACAAATGGCTAGCCAGTCGGTTTCATCTGCTAGCCAGTCACTTTTTACAAAATAAATCGGCGCAAGGGTCTAGCCTGAATTGAAGCTGTCAAGGATTATTCCAATAATAAAATTTTATACAGGAGAATAAATTTCCGTGGGTTAATTTAGGTCTTTGATATAATTTAAGTTTACAGAAGTAGCCTACTAGGCCTAGAACATTGTCCCTTCAAATATATATGCCTGTGTTCTATATCAAACTGAAGTCTCTCCAGACCCCACAGACTGGACATGCGCCTGAGGTAGCAACCAATAAACGTTTTCATCTGAGGAAGTATACCAATAAATGAGTAAATATATCAGAATGAAAACTGATATCATGAGTCAGAAGAGTAAGCATATACCCACACCTATTACTGCTGTATTGTATTACAGCAGAGCCTATATAGGCTCTGATTACAGTCAATGTAGGAAAGTTACTAGTTACAAGGGAAGTAACTGGTGATAAAAAATAAAGTTATCTGTTGAAGGGTACATTTGTATGTGGGCCTATTGTTGACTGTAAAAGTACCCACTGATACAAATACCAACTCTAGTTTGTTTTATAAGCTGGTATTACACAGGAGAAGACAAAAATTATCATACGGTGTATTCTTTAAAAGACTAATCCAAAAAAACATGCAAAATTTGCGAAAGTCTATTAATATCACGGCTTGGAAACTTTGACAGGCTGCCACAATAAGACTTTCAGCGTTGAAAGGCTTCCACAGAGAACTTTTGGTCTGCATGTGAAGGCATATATAGCTGTTCTTTCTACTGGTGTACTGAGTGTTCCTAACCCGCAAAAATCACCTTTTGTGGATTTATTTTTTCTTGAAAGATGAGTAGTTATATTGATGAAGCCGATAAAAACATACAGCAAACTATGGATCCGGCTTAAAGGGATATATTTACTAACCGTTCGACCAAAAAACTGGAATTTGTTTAGCTTATTTAGTCCGTAATAATGTTCCAAACTTTTAATCAAAATGTTAACCTTCAAATCCCCGTGCATATATACATATCAGCGTTTGAAAGTCAAAATTACGACTCGTCGTTTAGTTAGACTATGACTTATATAGAAAACACATATACAGAAAATGAAAGATTACTATTATATTACGGGTATAATTGAAGAGATTGTTCGATTTTTGGGCTGTTCCAGTAGTTCTGAAGACTATTTACATAAATCCAAGACCCAAATCGATCCTCGAAAATACTGAAAATTCCCCTTTAAAAGAGCAAACAAGAAGAAGCGAATGTGTTTGAATTTCATGATCTGCAACCTTTAAATTTAGTTTGATCTTCTGCAACTGTTAATCCAGTTTTTGCAGACACGTTAAAGTTCTATTCAGGATTAAAGTGGTTCTCCCATGTAATGTTGGCCACAATCATCTGAGATTTTTTTGGTCAATTCTTTCCCTTTCCCGTACCAATCGAACGGTATTTGTTGATAAAAAGATTTCTAGAACTGATTTTAGATTTTAAATCGAGAATTTATGACTCAAATCTCTTTTAAAAATGTTGTCAACCAGCCATTCGTAAATTTTGGTGGACCTTTCCCTTTAAATTGTATCAACTTTCATTAAATTGACGAGAAGGTGACAGTTCAGAACCATCAGAAACTCATAACAAATTTTGGCGGGAAAAGCAGACACGCGTTGCACGTGAATGCAAAAGTCTGGATTATGATTGGCTGAAAGTCGTTTGTCAATCTAAAAATGGGAGGAGTTAACGGTAAAAACGTCGTTTTGGTGTAACAAGATGCGCACTTCTGATCTGAATCTTGATTTATTCAGTGCTATACCTGTGAATTCTGACTCATTAATATTATTCTGGAAGGATTTTGGAGAATTTTTGTGATATTTGGATTTAAATCAAAGGATTGATAAACATTGGATACATTATTCGCACAAGGTAAGTTATTTTCATAATTCAAGGCTCGATTTGAAAACTTACTGCCTGCATAGTCACATTGAATTGAGTTTCCAAATAATTTTTGGTGGTTTTGTTTTATTCCCGTATCGCCTTTTCCCGATTTGCCCCCAAACTATTCCCATTTCGGCCAATCCTTTTTGCCTCTTCCCATTTCGCTCTTTTTTTTTCATTTTCCCTTTCCGATCCTCTCTCCTTCCCATTCCATCCCTTTCCCCATATCGCCCATCTCACTAACCTGAGGGTCCAGGGTTCAATTCCGGCATGGGTCAAGATGATACCTTCGGATTTTTCAACCCAATTTCCCCATGTCAGTGATGCAGGTCTGAGGGGCTGGCATTTATAAAGCGTTTAATGGGATAATAAACCGAGGCCCCGTGTGTTACAGGCTTTGAACGGTAAAGATCCCTCGACAGTTGAAAATCGAAAATATGAGTCGACTAATGTCCGCTGTCCGAGCAAAATTTCCCTCATTGCACACTGCATGGCGTTTGCCCATCCTTAGCCCATACATGTGCAATTCAGCCCTTACCAATTTGGTCTCAAACTGTTCCCATTATGCCCCTTTCCTTTTCGGACATTTTTGGGAAACAGTAAAAACAAGGTATAGTTATAGACAACAATTTTGCACCATTTCAATAATTATCAAATCAGAAATCTTTGGTTGATGCAATTTGCATTTAAAAAATCTTCGTTACGAAGACGTTTCTGAACGACCGAACAGATTGTGAACGTTCCCCTTTGAAGTATTGAAAGAACCACAGACATCCTTACAGTGGATATTTAGAATAAATAATGAAGCCTTTCATATATTTTGTTTAGAATTTCATCTGAAACTGATATTACTTTTTTACAGATATTAACAGTTAAGAGTTGGTCAGTTTGCAGTATTCAAATTGTGTCTAGGTCAAAGTATAATATGGTGAGTTGGATTTTTAAATACATTTTTTAATGTAGGCCTCTAAAATACTACAACCGATACCATTATTCTCTGGTTTCCTAAAGACTTCTACTAAAGTCAAATGTTCTTGCTTACTTTTTTTCACGTCTAGATTTTGTACACCTGTATATTGTGCTATTGAGAACGGACAAACGCCATGCAATGTGTAATGAGGGAAATTTTTCTAGGACAGTGTCATAAGCCTACTTTTAATTCATCTGTCGAAGGATATTTAAGTCCCTTACACCAGTATTAATTACTATTAGGCCTGATCCAAACTCGAAATTATTTGGTATGTTTCAAAAACGTTGTGCTTATTATCGTTTATTTTTATATAGGTAGATGACATGGTTTATGATCCAGTTAGAACAACTAGAAAATACAGTCTACGGAAATCACCTGATGGTAATCTACTCGTTTTGGAATACCCAATATGTCGGACAGAGCCACGCCTAAAGAACTATGTCACAATCTCTTAAGAAAGGTCCACTTTATAGTCAAATTAATAAACCTGAATTGTTATATATAATGTTAAGATTTTAAATAATTTTGGTAATTTGTTAAGAAAATATTTGCTTGGTGTTTGTTTTGGGGTAACCTACACTTCCGAGTCGACATATATGGCTAATATTTTTTCTTTGTAAAATGATTTTAAATAATGTTGGTATCTTTATTTGAAACTTGTATGGTTTTATTCGAAAACTGGAATTGTTGCATCAAGTTTGATTGATTTTGAAAAATGTTGGTAGAGTTTTCAGAAACTTGTATCAAAAGAAAATATTACGAATTTATACAAATAACTCTTTACAAGCAAGGTAAGTTCAGTAATGTTTTTATTCCGGTTATTAGTCTATAGGTATGGGGCTAATATTTTTATATTTTTGTTTCTTTGAAATCCTACAGGAAGGCCATTGGCTATGTCTTTGATCTACATGAAAAAAGGTAGGAAGTCTTTATTATTTAACTAGTAAGGTCACTAAAACAAAGGTAAGTTTTGATAAAGTATTTTTTAAATCTTGTTGATAGGGTGTTTTAGTGATTTTAAATAAAATTGGTAGAGGATTAAGAATTTTTTGTTGAAGAGTATTTCTTGATTAGCCACTATAGTCGGACAGGGCCACATTTGCTGGATTGCCATGTTTGTTGGACATAAGCCACAAAAGTCGGACAGGGCCACTCTTGCTGGGAATATGTCACATTTGCTGGATGGCCACTTTTGCTTGACATAAGCCACAATTGTTGGAATTCACTTTTGATGGACACACGCCACATTAGCTGAATATGAACCACAACTGTTGGACAAATGTCACATCTGTAGGAATGCCACAATTGAGTATCATAACCACATTTGTCGGACAGAGCCACGCCTGATGGTATATGCCACTCGTTTTGGAATGCCGCTTTTGTCGGACAGAGCCACGCCTGGGGCAGAAATCCTTTTTGATGAAAAATTTATAGTCCTGGTCTTGATCGATTTTGTATTTCTCAGTTTCTCTTCATATAAACAAGGTAAGTTCAGTTTGTTTTTTGTTTATTTCGGTTATTAGTCTATAGGTATGGGGCTAATATTTTTATATTTGTTTCTTTGTAAATGTTGTCTGTAGGCCTAGTAATAGAATACTAAGGTTTTGTTCCGGTGGTTAGGGCCGGGTACAGTTTTGTATTCCGTCGGCCCGATTAGTCCACTTATATTCTTCTAAATTTTTCTTTGAAACTTACTTTGTCTTTAGTTATAGACAATTAAGTTTTTGTTCCGGTGGTTAGGGTCGGGTACATTTTTGTATTCCGACGGCCCAATTAGTCCACCTAGGGCTAATATTTTTATAAATTGTTTATTTCTAAACGGAGTATATTAATAGACAATTAAGTTTTTGTTCCGGTGGTTAGGGTCGGGTACATTTTTGTACTCCGACGGCCCGATTAGTCCACCTAGGGTTTATTTTTGTTATTCGTGTCAGTCTACATGAAAAAAGGTAGGAAGTTTTTATTATTTAATTAGTAAGGTCACTAAAACAGAGGTAAGTTTTGAGAAAGCATTTTTTAAATCTTGTTGATAGGGTGTTATAGTTTGATTTTGAATAATGTTGGTATCTTTATATAAAACCACTGTTAGGTTGAATCCTAAAACTGAAATAGTTGCATTAAGCCTGATTGATTTTGACTAAAGATATGATTTTGACCAAAGCCTGAATGATTTTGACTAAAGCCTGAATGATTTTGACTAAAGCCTGAATGATTTTATCTAAAGATGGTATCTTTAAAGAAAAAACACTCTATGGTTATATTCGATAACAAAAATTGTTTCCTGATTGATTTTGAATAATATTGGTCAAGTTTTAAGATTTTTTATATAAAAAAAAACTTGTGAATTTTTACAAATAAATCATTCCCTATCGAGGTGCTCTACATCAAGAACGAACTTAGATGAATTGTGATTGAATTCCAATAAGATTTGTTAAAATGTGTTGTTATGGTGGATATATGATGGAAGTTCTACTGATAAATGGTGGATGATATTGACTTTGGAACTACAATTGATGAAATATGATGAAGATAAGTGAAAAGTGGGTTGACTTATACATTATAAATTATGACCCTAATCGAGGACCTGATTTAGAAATAGTGAAAAGTTTCCCTAGTTGCACACTCAGGGTTTTAGATTACAGGTTAGTTACGTCGGTAAACGTCGGTAAACATCGGTAAACATCGTGCCCAAATTAGCAGCCAGAAAATAATTATGCCAAAACTTAGATGTCCCTCATGCTATATGTCCCTCCATGCTATTGCTACACTACGGAGACAGAACTGCCAACAATTTTGATAATGACACCTCCATAAAGGAAATTATATAACCCCTGAAAGTTCTAAATAAGTGAAAATGTTTTTATTTTAGGAGCCCTTCCCCATATTTTGTTGTTTAATGCGCCCAGCCAATACAAAGTGCCCAAATTAAGGTAATCTAAGGCCCTGACACTGCATGGTGTATATTAGAAAAGATTGGTGTTCATGCTACTGTATTGTTATATTCATCTGTTATTTGCTGTCTTGTTTTATTTAAAGGGGAATGTTCACCATTTGCTAGAATCGATTTTGGCCTTGAATTTATGTCAATAACTTTCAGATTGCTTAAATTTTGAGAGAGAGTTTGGAACATTATAACAAATTAGATTAACATTTCAGGTTCTGAGACTAAAGGGTTTTTGGTGGAACAGTTAGTGAACATATCCCTTTAATCTGGAGAAACATAATATTATGTGTATCGTGTATTGACTTTTGAGTGTTTATATATCTTGTGTATGAATGACTGTGTCTTTATGTATTGTTTTACTTGCAGATAGAAATCATAATTCATTGTTGTCAATTATATGTCACGACATTCCTGTAGAAAACCAACTGTGTATCTGAGATTTTTTAAGTTCTTTTAAAAATGTCTTTTAGATAAGAATGGATGTATTAAGTTGTCGAGTAGCCTTGCTTTTAATGGACGCCAGTCTGCCACTTGTAATAATCTATCATATATTTGTCATAAATATAATTTTTCCCCTTATAACATTAACTATATAGTGTGCAATATGTAGAAATATGCAGACTGCAGCAGCAATTAGAGATATGACGTCATTAGTAGATTCATAAGAGTAGATATAACAGAAATCATTTATAATCTTTGTACATTGCAATTGTATTGATGTGAATTTATTTATTGTATATGTATATTGTTTAAAGTGTACCATTTTTTTACCATTTTTATTATTATACATTATTATTATGTATCTTGTGTATGAATGTCGGTTTGCATGTATTGTGTATGAATGTTAGTGAATTGTGTATGCTTCTGTCCGTATGTCTTGTGTATGAATGTGTCTGTTTTAATGTCTTGTGTATGAATGTGTCTGTTTATGTGTCTGTTTGTATGGGTGTGTCTGTATGTATTGTGTATGAATCTGAGTATTTTTATGTCTTGTGTATGAATGTGTCTATTTAAATGTCATATGTATGAATGTGTCTGTCTGTTTATATGTCTTGTGTTTGAATGCCTGTGTCTGTATGTCTTTTGTATGAATGTATCTGTTTATATGTCTTGTGTTTGAATGCCTGTGTTCATCTGTCTTGTGTATGAATCTGAGTGTTTACATGTCTTGTGTATGATTGTGTCTGTTTTTATATCTTGTGTATGAATGTTTATGTCTTTTGTTGGGGTGCCTGTGTTTCTATGTCTTGTGTATGAATTTGTTTGTTTATATGTCTTGTGTATGAATCTGAGTGTTTATTGTCTTGTGTATGAATGTCTGTGTCTGTATGTCTTGTGTATCAATACCCGTGTTCATCTGTCTTGTCAGCATGTGTCTGTTTATCTGTGTTTATATGTATTGTGTATTAATTTGAGTATTTTTGTGTCTTGTGTATGATTATCTTGTGTTTGATGCCACTAATCTCTTATTTTCTTTTAACTAATTTTACCAGTTTGTTTTTCTTTCAGAAAATATATTGTGATGACAAATGTATCTGAAAATTGATGGTCTATTTCACTTTCGGTTATCTCAAAACGATCGTAGACAACATTTCGTTTGACCACAATTTTTATACATTTGTTCGTCCCAATATGGTCTTTGCTCGGTTTCTATAGGTACCAGACTACTACCAGGCAAGATGGTGCGACTAAAGAAAGATGGTGCGACCAGAGAGAGATGGAGGAGCAAAGACCGCTTTGACTATTTTGTGGCATGTTATTTATTAATCTCGTGCCCAATATCGTCATTGTGGTTTATGCTTTTGTTTTAACGACCTTGGAAGATTTTGATGTGATATAATCAGGGACAGCTTGAATTGTGTTTTGAAAGTTTGTTGAAGGCAAGCAGAGAGTTTCAAGTTATTTAACAAGTTATTAAACCCTATAGTTGTTGATCGAGGTGATAAATTTTTGGTTGTAATGGCTTAAGGCAGATTCAATTAATTTACAACTGATTTGACTGTTGGATTGGATTCATTCACGACTGATTTGACTGTTTTGTGGCATATTTTTGTTAAAACTGTATGTCCAACTTAGTCAAAATGGTTACTCTATTTTTTCACGTAGGCCTACAACGTATTTCACTCTTTAACTTGTCAGGCATAGGGATGAAACGAAGATGAGAGACGAGGATAACGTCTGAGGAAACAATGGAGAGTTTTTACCAGGTAAACAGCAACAAGTAATGACAATGAGGGTCAGCATAGGGTTTGACAGGCTAGGGTTCGTCTTTACGTTGAAAAGTTTATTGGTTTACTGTTTGAGAGAGAGAGGTGCATAAAGCTATTTAAGTAATCGAAGGGGTCATCAAATTCATAAAGTGAAAACGGAAGTGGTAGGGTAAACGCAAAGTAACTACCCCTACCATTAATGTGGGCGTATAATGTAGTCGCCCCTGTCTGTAAGTTCGTCCGTCGGTCCGTCCACAATTGTTTTGGACACGGACACGATAGAGACCTGTGTTTCTTGATTGATTTTGATGAAACTTGTAAGTGTTTGTAATAATTCAAAGATCCCTATTATTAAAAATCAGACAAATCCCGAAAATATTTTGGGTTATTTCCCTTGTTTTTGAAAATATGTTGTGGACACATAGCGAGCTGCTTGGTTGATTTTGATGAAACTCGGTGTTTGTAATGACCTTGGGTTAAAACCTTATTGAAAATCAGAAACGCAATAAATATTTTATAGGAGTTATTCCCTTGTTCTTGAAAACTTGTTTAATTTTTAATGACATGATAAAGAGCTGGTTTCTGACAAAACATGGTGTGAGTGTTCTTGATGACTTGAGGATGAAGTCTATTGAAAATCGGAAACATCGAAATAATATTTAATACAGGAGTTATTGCCCTTGTTTTGTTCATATTTCAATAACTTATTATATAAACAAAAAATCTCTAAACAAAACTCTTTTTATATGAAAATGTCACAGAATCTTTCATTAACTCTTGTCAACCTCCCTGACGAAGTGGCTGCCTTTACAAAAGTGGGCATATTAAGATGGCCATTGATATTTTTCTTTTATATAAATATCTCACAATTTAATTCATATTATTGGATACCCATAGCATAGCTGGGCCCCAAACTTTTCAGTAGTGTACCACAGATCAACTTCTAAAATATGTCAAGGAAATTCACAATCACAAGATGGGGAAACTGTTAAGTGTAAGTGTGTGTGTAGATTTGAAAAACCATGCCTGTCCCATCCACTTGAATATTTATCAAATAATTGAGCTAGTGCTGCTTAGTAACTTTATATTTCTTAGAAAAAAATAAACATAATTATATCACAATAGGTCCATACAATAACGGAAAAAATAAAAATTATAACAAAATTTTCTCTAGTCATCCAAATATTATCTTAATCTGCTGATAAAAATTACTTTTGATGCCCCCATGTCTTAAAATATTTATTTGTCTTCAGTGTAGAATTGTATACATTGAAATATCAATCAAAACAATTCCCTTAATCAAAATCGCACCCAAAAACATGGCAAAATGAGAGTTATTGTTGTATAGTAGTGGACTTCTAAGAGAAGTACCATTAGATGTTTTCAAAAGAGTAGGCAAGGTCTGCTTTGAGAGCAACAACATGAAAAATATACTTGTGAAAGACTAAGATTTTTGTGAAAAAACGGGTCAAAGATCACTTTTTTGAATGAATATATGAAGAATAATTTGTCAGTTTCCAATTTTTAGCAGATTTCATGCGGCAATGGTTCAAAATTTGCATTTTCAAAAAGTGATACACATAGCTGAAATCATGTTCTTGCTGTCCAAGGTAATAATTGGATGACTATAAAACTTTAACAAAATACACTAAGCAAAACAAAATTAACTATAAATAACAAAATAAACTTAAAAATGGCTGGAATAATTGTTTGAGGTGAACTTTCTACAAAATAATACAATGATAATAATGAATAAAACAGAAGGAAAAAAAGAAAATTCCATAATTAAACAGTTTAGGTCAGGCCTTCTCAAATGGCGGCCCTTTCCACTAAAACGCTCTGCTCGCTAAGCTCTATTTGGCCCTTATATTTTTTTCGTAACATACATTTGGCGCTTTACAAAAATTATTGAGAAGTCCTGGTTAAGGTGAATTATTTTGCTCTGTTGATATTCAACCCACTATTTCCCCTGATTGATTTGGGTAGAATAATAAAACTCTGACACCAAGTGGCTTTGATACTGTATCAATCATGAATTATAAAAGAGACGAGATAGAACAATCAAAAAAGGAAAAAAAATAGAAAATTGAACAAAATCAGGGATTCTGTTCAAAGAAATTTGACATCTTGAAATTACACCACTATCAGACATGACTGGTAAATTAATTGATATAAGCATTAGTCTTATTGTTTATTATATATTATAATAAAACAAAATTATAAAAGAAATATTGATTTCAAAGATAGTTTACCAGGCAGGATAATATATACTCTCATGACAGCAAAATGTTTTGCAAATCATAGTCTTGACCCTGGCTGAGATCTCCTCAACTATGTAAGTTTTATCTCAAATGGTGGGAAACTTAAGCTCTCATGCTTACAAACTGACATATCAATAAGGTTATAAATGGATAGAAAGGGCAGATAGATGCTTCCTAATAATTATATCATAATTGACAAGAAAATTTATGTGCATGAAGAAATAATTACTTAATTAAATAACTTAAATTAACTCCGCCTATATGACAATTGTAAAGATCAGTGGTTATACCAGACATATCATTGAATCTTACATACAACGCTCTACTGCTCAATAAAATTAGTTTCCTGAAAATCTTTTCAACACTAAAGATGCACGCTGAAATGATATAACTATTATTTAATGTCCATGTGCCATTTCTTTTGCCTTTCAGTAGAGCATAATATGACTCAAAGTTAAAGGGATTGTAAAGTGATTTTCTAAACTTTGTATGTGTATCAGGGACACTGATAGCATCAATTTGCACCATTCCAATTTCCGTTTCCATCACTAAAACTAGTGGAACTGCAAGAAACACAGTTGTCGGAAAAGAAATTGAAATGGCGTAAATTGATGCTATTGGTGTCCTCTATACTCAAACAAGGTTTAGAAAACCTCTTTACAATCCCTTTAAGACATAATAACATAAAATATCATATGACATGACAGTTGTTTTTACCTGATTAACATATATTTGGATATTTTGATATTGTGACCATTTTAATAAGTGTAATCTCTCGATATGTATTCCCAAAAAACAATAATACAATACATAAACATTCAGAACATTCATAGAAGGCAAGCTTAAAAAATACGATAAAGATAAGCTTTGTCAGCTTGTAAGTTACAAAATTAATAATGTTAAAAATTACACGTCGTAAGCTGACATCATCATAAAAGCAAAATAAATATTATACAAATATTATGCGTCGGAAAGAACAATGCAGAAAAAAAGAAATATTTAGATGAATTTAAATTAAATACATTTTTTCATAATTGCTGAATTAATATGCGTAGAGTACTGTAAAGTATGAAATTGTCAACCAATATTCATATACATTTGATGAATATGCTGTGTGTCCCAAAAAAATGGCCTGAAGTTAAGACAGGGAAATATTTCAGCTGATTGAATATTATTTACTGTTCGGACAGTACTTGTACCGATGGTTTTCTTATTTTCAGAGTTGGACGCCAACATCTTAAAATGTAAGAGTTTTAAACAGCTCAGATACCTCCCATATATACCGGTATACATTAATTCTTTGTTATACATTAATTCTTTTTACTGTAAGCGAGCCAGGAAAATTTATACAATTTGGCATAGAATTAAAATACATAGTGTCGAAATATTAAATTGTGAAAAAAGAAAATGCAGTAAAAGACGGATGAAGAATTAGAAAAAATTAACAGTACAAAATGCTGTAGTTATTAAAGTTTAAAATAAAATAACATTGATTAAATCACAACACAGTTTCTTTAATAAAGGAGATCATTTAAATATGTATGGTGGCAGATTTAGGACTAAAATATATCTTTTGTCATTAGTCATTAATTTGGATTGTCCAACTACAATAACAAACGTTTTGTCCTAAATCATCCACTGTATACATTTTATAAAAAGAAGGCCAGACTAAATTATCTTTTCTCTTAAAACGGATCATACAAAACTGTTTCTTGTGAATGCTTGCCTTCATCTTTAACATGAATGTTGTTTAAAGAGAAATCATTTATCACTCTTGAAACTTTGCAAATTTTGGCAACAATTTAATAAACTTTCTGAAATTTTCATAAAGTGGGCAATCGTTGTAACATTATTGATTATGGAGATGAGTTGTTTGTGCGTAAAATAGAAAAACAAGATATGTCAGTCGTCAAATACGTCTTTCAAAGTCAAATTGACAACAGAGAATTACGCGAAACTGGCATTTCATACTGATTACAAGAAGTAATAATTAAATCTGGCCTAATAAATAAAATAAATAAATTAAGCGATGATATCGCCCTCCCCAGGTTCAGCGAATAGTCCTCTAACTTCTAGAATACTGGCCAGGTCTAACACTATCTTATATAAACTAGGGTGTTCTAGGATTTCATCAGTAGGTAATGATGGATGTGATACCGGATAATAACTTGGTCCCTGAAATCATAATCAAGTAAGAATAAGTTATTTTATAAAAAAATTCATGATTTTATCAGTAGTTCTTAAGTTCTTGCTAGAGGATTTCCTATGGTAAAAACAGTCAATCAAAATCATCTCCAAATAAGAGTTATCTTCCATTGCCCATTTTTCCGGGCAATATGGTCGCCTATCATTGCTGAGTTATTACATAATCTCGAACAAAACGACAAATGTTGAGTCGAATGATTCTTGACCAATAGTATCAATCTTGCCTAAATGCCCGTTGTCACTTCAAATAACTTATGATTATGTATTTTTAACAAGACAAGTAAATGTCAATAACTTACCTTAAAGCCGCGGTGTAAAATTAAAACAATATAACAAAATACAAAACGTAGTAATAATAATCTCAAAAAATCATCTCCAAAAAACTGCATGTAGGAATGATCTGAAATATAAGGGAATAAAACACATAAAATAGATACACAATACCTTTGTAGCCTGTTACCAACCCCAACTTCATGTGCCAAAATTTCATGTGTGTAAACTTGCAACATACATTGCTCTATACTTTACCAAATATTAACAATTATACAAAGAAATAAAGTACTGTGCACACTGACAATATTTTCGACAACATGTTGGCTAAACACCAGGGGCCTTATTCTCGAAAACTTAACTTAGATAAAATCCAGATTTTAAGCAATACAGCAATCTGATTGGATGATAAAGCTGAATTTAAAATCAATTTTAGTAATTGACCAGTCAGATGACTAGAACACTAAAATCATTGTAGGTTAAGTTTTCGAGAATAAGGCCCCTGGGCAACACAAATTTGATCCTGTACACACACAACAACAGTTCAACAACATGTTGGGAAACTTGTTGCTGAATGGAGAACTGTATGCACTAACAACATTTTTGACATTTTGGCAACATGTTGGCCAACAAGTTGTCGAAAATATTGTAAGTGTACAGTAGTTAGAGGTGCAACAAGGACATTTTCAAATCAATCCAACATCTTACCTAGTTTTCTGGCTCTAACAAACAATTTACTGGCCTCTGCCATAAACTTGTCTATCTGAGTCTGACATTTATCCCACAATGTAATAGGAATATCAATAATATTACATACATAACACAAGGCCATTAACGGACTATGTAAAAATAACGTAAATAAATTCCCTTTTTGATGCTGGTCTGAAAAGAAAAAAAATTGAAATTTATGTTTAATTTTATGATATATAAGACAATTTATTGCATATAAAAAATATTGAGTTCCAATTTTATATATATTCTAAGACCTATATCCCAATCACTACTGCTTGACATATATCACTACCGCTTGACATATCCCAATAAGTTTCACTTTTCAAATATCATTTTGAGTCAAAATAAAGTCAACCCAAACATAATAAGATTTAATCATAATATATTATATGTCACTAGCCTCTAAATTGAACAGACAACAAGGTCAATAAAAAGAGAAATGTTGCTTACCTTGCATGGTGGTAGGAACTTGTTCTGGAGATAGAAGACAAACTAGAGGCTGCCCAAATAATGTAGGGAAATTCTAAAATTAAATATTAATACATTAGTGATAAGCTCAAGTATACAAAAATATTTGTTAAAACGTCATAATATACTCTGAATTCCAAGCATATTTCTTAAAGTGTATTGGTATTGCGTTATATGGTATACCGGCTTTTAGGATTGAAAGGGTTATTAAATTTTTTATCTAAGATTTTTGCCATGTTTTTGGATGCGATTTTAATAAACGGAAAAGTTTTGCTTGTATGGATTTTTATTGCAATTTAATTTAATTGTTCAATTGAAAACAAATCATCCCAGTAAAGAGTCTGCAGTTGTATCAACCATCAACATAATAGCCTTCGAAGCATAAAAGACTTTTCGTGCAACAGGACCTAGACTCCGGAAAAAATTCTGTTGTTTTAAAAGAATTACCTGGAATGCTGAGCTGTTATCACTATCTACTATAAGGAATAATGGTTTACGAGTGTACGGGTATAAATCACCAGGATGTAAACTGAAAAAAGAAATAAATTCCACCATCATTCAAAATACAAGGTATTCAAACTACTCATTATTAAGGCCCTAATTTTTTACAACCAATCTGAAACTAGATTCCAAATCTGAGTGTTATCTAGTAGGGCCTTAAAGAATTGAAATGAAATATTTTCTATGAATTTCATTCAGTGCTAGTTGCATCTCAAATTCATTCTTTTTAACATTTGATAGTAGGTAAAATGACAACAATTATTTGATGCCATTTGAATCTGTTAAACATGCTATTACAAAATATCAAATTCTCTTTTCAATTTTTGACAGTACTTAATTAATAATTTTATAATAAAACCATCAACTAATGCATCCACTTGTAGATTTGTCAAAAAGGTAAAAGAAATTGGGTTAAAGTTACATACCTGTGCATTTCTTTAAGAACACCTGGTCGTTTACCTTTACTAGGTGTTTCTCCTTCTCTTCTAGAGTTAGTAACTACTCCACCTAGATCATAGGCAGCTGGAAGAAAAATAATTCAGGGTGAATCAAAGCCATTCGTTAGATCATACAATCATTATATTAGTTGCCAAATTTATAAGAACCTTTGATACCTGTAGACATACAATGTATGTTTCAAATATGCTTGGTTGGAAGATCAAACTTTTTAGGTACTTTTACCATAGTTAATAAGAATCAAAAAACAGAATTGATTGAAGAATCTTACCATCGTCTGTATGTTTGGCATTTCCTAGGCAACCATCAGCTGATATATATAGTAACATGGCACCATTTGGCGGCAACTCTTTAAAAGCTGAGGCAAGAAAGGTATTTAACTGACCGTAAGTTGGTTTATACAGTAAGTATTTATGAGGGTTGTCTCTTCTTGATCGATCTCCATTTTCCTATTAAAAAAATGTAAATCAATTTCACTCAAATCTGGGAAATATCTTTAACTTTCAAATACAAATAACTATGGATACACATGGATGTCAAGGCTCAAAATTTGTCAGTGAGGTGTTGACACTATTACTGATTAACTTAGCATAACACTTTCCTGTTACTGAGATTAAGAATTTGTGGCCTTAAAACTTTGGTGACAACATTATCAACTTTCTAGAGCATGAAAGAGCTTGAAATAATAAAGCTGGATTGAATCATTTCAACCGCAATTTAGAATTATTGCATTTCACCTTAAAGGCTCAAATTCAACAGTGAGCAGTGAACACTATTACTTATAGCTTAGCTATAATATTTTGCTTCTGAGAATAAGATTGATAAAGCTAAATGATTAAAATTACTTACAAATAACTGACGACCAGGAGCTGGTGAAACATCATAGATCTGAGTAGTTAAATCTTCTTGTGGTTCTCTTTCTAAGGTTTGTAACATTCTAAACATATCTAATGTCAACTCACTAAATTTAACCTGTAATTTAGATACTCAAATATAACAGACTATACAATTCCCAACTAAGGTAACTCCTTTGTCACCTTCAAGTATTCATTCAGTTATAACTCTGTATGAATATATTGATTGAAATGTCTACAAAACTGCCCTACAAGACCATTGCATTTCCATTTTGGAAAATCAAATCATCTTCATACTGTAACTAACATTAACAATAGTAAGTCTATCAACTTATGTTTAAAAATTACAGTTAATATCTATGATAGCTATCATACCTGTTCATGACAGTTACCAACTATCAATATTTCTTGTAAAGATAAATAAACAGGTGCCCCTTTATCAGCTGGTGGTGTATTCAAGGGAGTTAATCTATGTGATAATACTATAGTAGTCGAGTCTACATCTACTACATTGATAATATTATCAGCCTGTAAATACAAAACATTTAATAATATTTAGCGGGATGGGCAATCTATGGCAATCTTGTCACATGCAGCATGCCACAGTGTGGGTTAGATAGAAAGAATCAATTTGTTATGTGTGGTTCACCTCCGTCTTAAGAGAAACTAGGGAAGTCTGTTTGGTTACAATTCATATTGCATATAAGTGATAAAAAAATAGCTGAAAAATTGTCAACTGAGCATGATTTTTCATAATTAAATTTTGATAACTTACCTCTATAAATGCTTTAATTTCTCCCAGTACTAAATTCCATTCCATCTGATCTTCAGGTTCATAAGTACTGGTGTAGTCGTCTATTTGTTTGGCCAATTCCTGATATATAGAAATTCATACAGAGATTATTATAATGGACTTAAATATTTTCTGCCAACATACAAAGTCATAGGTGTTTTAGAAATTAAACAAAAGCATTTACATAGAAAATGATTAAAAATCCTATATCATGTAAATTTTATCTTTATCTAAGAATAATTGTTAAATTTAAACTTTCAAAGGTTTGATCTGCAGAGGACTAGCCTAAGACTGTCTTATATCATGGCAGCGATAGTCTTTATTATTATCCACTCACCCTGACTAAATCTCGAACTAATTTCATCTTTTTTAACAGTAAACAGACCACAATAAACCTGGCGTAATAACGTAGTTTCTTCACCATTAAATCAGGCCTGTAGATAATAATAATAATATTATTAATCATACAAACAGTCTGTCATGATTTAATTGGGATACTTCATTAATTATTTGTCAAATAATCAGTCAGTGAGGAGAAGAAAGGAACCAACTGAGCAAAATAGCTATGAGAAACAGAAAATTTTCTGTTGAGAAGATCTGCCAGATAAAATTTGTTGTTATTTCAGTTAATGTACTGAGAAAGTCTGAATCATCTACAAACTAGGACAGCTTTTTTTATTGTCAGATGGGCACAAAGATATAAATTGCATTAATCAGAATGGACAAAAAAATATTTTAGATTGAATTTAACTTTCTATAGTAAATCTTGAGTATCCAGCTCTCAGAACTAAGCGCTATCCTTAAGATAGTGTTCAATACATTGGTTATACATTTCTCAATTATACTATTTCTCAATTGTTCTGAATCTTATTGTACAAAAATAGAATCCAAAAAGTATGGTTTCAGTCATCTCTGATTGATATAAATTGTTAATTTACAAATTTTCGACAAGCAATACTCATCATCAACTCTAAAACCAATTAATAGATTATTAATAATTAATAAATTTAATTTAGATAATTCCCATCTCCACTAAAAACAGAACAATAAATAATGTACTGAAAGCTAACACCATAAAATAATACACCTAAATAATACCAGGTTACAGACCAGCAGCTTTTATTACGACAGGGTGTTAAAATAACTCATGAAAATTTTGAAATGAATCTATTTTGTTGATATTATTAATGCAAAAAAGAGATAATTTAAGGATTTCAATTTTACAGAGTAATAAATTCAGTGCATAGATAGCATTATTTGAAACTAGTATTTCTCGAAATGTAACATGAATATTCTAAAACTTAATTGCTTTGAGGAAGTTCTATATCTTTTCCCCCAAAAATGACTCTTTTTTTATCAAGTAATATCAAGAGTTCAGGTCGATTAAATTCCAAACTAAAATTCTTGATTTAATTTGATTTCCTTGAAAAGCTGCTGGTCTACCTCAATCCTATATTAGACCATGCAGTTCCATTACACCATGATCAAATGAAGCATAATTTAGGGGAGAAATGAGGCGTTACATGATATATATGGGCTCAGAGGAATCTGTCTAACTTACATTTGGACATGAACAGTACTGAAATACAGTATATAAAATATATTTTTAATGGTCCGACAGATTTTTTCATATGTTGAGATTTTTTATTTTGATTCAAATGCTTGAGATGCAGTTTCATTTGAATTACTGAATTTTTGAACATATTTCACTGAAGTGCATTCCCATTTTTGGGCATGTGGATATTCTTGTTAGACATTTTTATGCAGTTTTCATTGAAACAATATAGTTAATTTGAGTTGGTTCTTGAAATATGTCTTTTTTGGTGCAGAATATTAGGTTAGCAAACTCCAATTCATTTAATACCCGGTACTATCCAAATCATAGAATATCTGATAAAAAACTTTGAATACATCCATTAAAGTGGCATTATTACTCATTTATAAACAATGTTAACATAGAGCTGTAGGCCTATGAGCTGGTGAACTAAATTTGATGAGTGACGACCAGGTCCCTTTAAATTAGGATGTTTCTACTGCCCTACCCCTGCTAATAAATGTAAGATAAAACTAATTTACCTGTCCTCTTTGGTAGCTTTAGAATAATACGCTCTCATTCGTATAGCAGAATAAAATGAAAATGATTCACTTAAGTAGTTAGTTTCACTTGTACGTAAACTGAAAAACAACCGTTATATTACTTAATTTTCATAATTCAATTTTACAGATTTTGACCCTTGATCAGCAGTGTCTTATTTTATAATAAATCCTGATAATTTTAGCAGTGGAAAAACTCTGTAGATAGCAAATTGGATTGTCAGTGAGTTAGCAAAACCAAAAAGTGCTATGGTATAGAATCCCCCTAATCACCAGACAATTTGGTTAATAATTCAATTCAACACCTCTCAAACTTCGATATCTTCATGTATAACACAGTTTGATGATCTGATTCAGTCAAAACATCATAGAGATGTAAAGAAAGATATAGTATACCAAATGTTTTCTTTTCACTTTTAAAAAGCTTGAAAAAGTCCTGTAAGCTTTAAATGCACAGAAAAGACTTGTATTGTTGTTAGAAGTTAAACAAACCTGGATACTTACTAATAATGGTAATAAAGTTGGCCTATTTTACTTGCCACCTCCCCTATCTGCCATCTTTTTAACCCATATTTTGTATCTAATATTTGCCTAGAAAAAAAAATATAATTATATTTTTTATGGTATATTTATTTATGGCTAAAGAAAAGTTTTCATCAGTACTGCACTACAGATTTTTAGTAAGTACCGTACCGGTAACTCACATAAAACACTTGTATTTCTATGAACAATGTTTACAATTTGCATGAAATCCCAAACCAGGTATCTGATGTTATTGTCATACTCACCGATGTTGTTGTTGAAATTTCCATAATTTAGTATAAACATCAAATGTTCTCCCAAAATAAGACTGCCATTGTTTGTGCCCATATTGAGGTAGATCTCTAATAAATAATAACACCAGATTACATACATTTAACAAGCCAAGAAAAAATGGTTATAACAATTATCAACATAGGCTATTTTAGTCCTCTTTTTATGTCTTTAAGGGGTTGTAAAGCGTATTTCTAAACTATGTATGTGTATTGGGGACACTGATACTGATAGCATCAATTTGCGTCATTCCAAATTCCATGTCTGTGGTCCTTGCAATCCCAATAAAACTTACCGTACGCGTTTTATGACGTCACCCCCACTGATCTGCATAGATATCAATAGTAGCTTATGGTAGGTCACCGTTAGTGACGTCATAAAACGCGTTAATTTTAGTGCAATTGCAAGAACCACAGACGTCGGAATGGACATTGGAATGGTGCAAATTGATGCTATCAGTGTCCCCGATACACATATAAAGTTTACAAATACACTTTAAGCTTTTTAAGTGTAACATTATCAATTTAGTATTAACGGATTAAAGAGTTATCTCCCATTAATCATTATTATTATGAATAATCATAATATTTACCTTTTTTTATGCATATCAACCAAACATTTACATTTACAGACATTTTGGTTTATCATTTAATTTAGAGGGTACCATATTATTGGTGTTCTAATGTTTCAAGAGATGTCAAACTCTATCCTAACAGTCTATTACTACCTCCAATTCAACAATACCTGTGGTCGTAGATACCACTAAATTTAGTTGATTAAAAATGACAGATGGTAGGCTATATATACTACCATCAGCAGAGTCAGACACTGAACTGAGACAGTTTTAGAATGATCGCTTCACTAATTCTCTTTCTCATAAAAATACAAGATCGATATAAAATATACTACCTCAAGCCATTGAACAGTTGCTTAGATTTTTCCAATAAATGGCAAAATTCATTGACGACTTTTCTCTCGTTTTCGTCGAGTATTCCGTCTACCGACATGTTTGTTTTTTGGTTACACAGGACGAGTTTCTCTTCAACTATTCCTAATCCGGTTCTTTTTTGATTATCCAGCCATAGTACTATTGAAATCACTGCGGTTTGAATGACTGGATATACGCGACATAGAATCCTAATCCGGATTGCTCAGCCTGATTAACCTCTAACAAAAATGGTAACTTTAAAAATAACAAAATCATTGATACATTTTTTTGAAATTTCTATTTTATTTATTAAATTTATTAAAATCAGACCCCTCTGATGAAAAAGTCTAAAATTTAAGGAAACTGAACATGTGCGTTTATCAAAAACATGGATGCCACTTTTCAATATTATTCTTAACCATACAAGGCGGGGCTTGTACTGTGAATCCACATTAGACCACACCCATTACCTCTGCCATTACTGAGGCAATGGTATCAACAGCATGCATCATGTGACCTATCAATCAATGTAATGGCAGCGTCTTGGAGGTGTAAATAGCATTGACCCTATTGTTTTGAAATAAAACATGCTTCCAAAGTTTCAAAAGGTTGTGAAACTACCGGCATATTAATAATAAGACAGAAGGCTAAATTAAAGAAATACAGGTAGATATTTGGCTCTGACTCTGTGAATTTAGTAATCTCAGTGACTGATACTGTTAGAGACTCAGTGACTGAGTCTGAGAGGTACTCAGTTACTGATGTCTGATACAATCAGTGTTACTCAGTTACTGAGAGTTATTCAGTGACTGATACTGTTAAGTGTTAGATACTCAGTGACTGATACTGGGAGACTCAGTGACTGATACTGAGAGACTCTGTGACTGAGCGTTACTCAGTGACTGATACTGTTAGAGACTCAGTGACTGAGGGGTACTCAGTGACTGATACTGATATAGACTCAGTGATGGAGACAGACTTTGTGGCTGAGAAAGACTCAGTGACAGTGACTCTAAGACTGAGGAGAACAACTCAGGAACAGTCTGAGAGTGTTTTGTTAAACCAGGGTTCGCACAGCCTTGAAAAACCCTTGAATTCCGTCTGTTGCCTTGAAAAACCTTGATTTAAAAAAAAGTCTTTGAAAACACCATAAAAAACCCATTTTCTCTTGAAAAGTCCTTGAATTTTGAGTTGAGTGAATTTGTTTTTCGTATGTTTTTATGGGACATTTTTGTTTGGGTAAGATTTATCAACAGAACAGCCGTAACTGAAAATACAGAACAGATTAACCCCCTTGTCAAATATTAACTGTATCTTTATTGATTTCAAAGTTCAGAAGTTAGGTACATGTGTATTCTGTCAGACTAATATCCTTGAAAAGTCTTTGAATTTCAAAGCCCAGAGTCCTTGAAAAGTCTTTGAATTTTTGAGGCAAAATGCTGTATGAACCCTGTAAACTGATAATGGCCCTTTGACTGAGAGAGTAGTGGCTTAAAGTAACCCAGTGACTGAGACTTGGTAAGACTGAGAGATAGAAGAAGTGTACTATCTAATACATGCCATTGCTTTTATACTGGAATCTGTTTCTTTTTATTTAATTAGTCTTATTTGTCTTACTTCAGATTTGAACAAAGTTAACAAAGTTTGAAGAGTAGTTAAAAATACAAAATGGCAGATATACCACCATCTATAGCTACTAATGCTGTGTTAGTAGAAAGTCAGCCAATGCCTGAAGGTACACAGACAGTTCGAGGCTATGATTTTAACAATGGTGTCAACTACGAACAGTTATTAAACAGTTACACAAGATCTGGTTTTCAAGCCACAAATTTTGGTTTAGCTGTAGAAGAAGTAAACAAAATGGTAAAGGCTTTATACTAATTCTCTTATTACAATAATAGGGTTGCAAGAGTTGTATTGCAGTGGCAGATTCAGGAGGGTGGATCTGGTGGCTAGCCACCCCCCTTACCTGTGTTGAAATGATTTTATAATTAACAATTTGTATATCATTTGATTTAATGCTAGAAGAGTCATTCAACTGGGACAACAAACAATCTTTTTGGATGCATTTAGAGATGAATGTTTGAACCTGAACCTCCTAAAATTTGCCGCTCGCACGGTTGGGACTCTTTATTTTCATTGTCCACCCACTTTATGGTATTCCTAAATCTGCCACTGTATTGACATGACAAATTTATTTATATATCGTGCCTGCACTATATGGCTGAAGTGATACACAAATTGTTCTTCTGGGCCTCGTGTGTAATAATTCTATTTATGACTAGTATTGGTTTGTGTTTTTTAGATTGATATGAAGATGAAACCAGTACCAAATGATAAAATAGATAATAATGTCGACCCTACACAGAGAAAGAAATCTAATTGTACGATATTTTTAAGTTATACATCTAATTTAATATCAGCTGGTGTACGAGAAGTTCTAAGATATATTGTACAACATAATATGGTATGTTTATTTAATACTTTTAGGGTTATAATGGGGAGCACATCAACTACGTCACTAATTGAGCTCATGATAATTTGAACCACCATCTTAACCCTTTCAACCCTAAAAGCCGATAGACCAACTCAATTATAATGTGATATATACCTGACAAGCCGGTAAACTGGCCGTTGTCAATTGACGTCATATAACGTTAATGTAATACACTTTAAGAAATATTGCTGTGAATTCAGGGTGTATGATGTTTTATCCAAAAAAACGTCAGGGTTCAAAGGGTTAATATTTGATATCCCAGTTGATTGATCTCGTATTTAAATTTTGTTCTCTTATATATATGTGTGTTATTTCAGGTAGATTGTATAGTTACTACTGCTGGAGGTATTGAAGAAGATTTTATCAAATGTATGGCAGAAACATATATAGGTGATTTTAGCCTCCCTGGTAGAGAGCTCCGATCTAAGGGAATTAACAGAATAGGAAACCTATTAGTACCTAATGAAAACTATTGTAAATTTGAAGATTGGTTGATGCCTATATTAGATCAGATGTTAAAAGAACAGAAGGAACAGGTAAACATACATTTAGATACTGTATATATGTTCTCAAACAGAAGTAACACTTATGATGTCACTGGCAGTGATCTGCATAGATATCAATACATGTAGTAGCTTCCGGTAGATCACTTTCAGTGACGTTATAAAACGCATAAATGTTAGTGGAATTGCAAGAACCACAGACGACTGAATGGAAACTGGAATGGTGCAAATTGATGCTATCAGTATCCCCGATACACATACAAAGTTTAGAAAACCTCTTTACAATCCCTTTAAACAAATCTACAAATGAAAGTTCAAAAGTGGACAAAATGAAGCAAACATGAATAGATTCCAATAGCTATTTGGATTATTCCAGATGGGAAATAATGACAAAGCCAGGCGTCCATGGAAGATGTAGCATTTTTCCACATTTTCAATAATACCTGTGAATAGGCAAATCTCCTCTCTTGAATGAAATGATTGTTGATAGCTATGTATTTATTTGTATTTATTGTTTATTTCAGGGAACACTATGGACACCATCCAAATTAATTGCCAGACTTGGTAAAGAAATTAACCATGAAGATTCAGTGTATTACTGGGCATATAAAGTATGTTTTCTCTTTAAACTTTTATTTAAAATATACTCTAGAGACTTGCAAGACTGTTTTGATATTGAAATAACATGGAAATCTGTTTTCATTTCATGTTTTCTGTTGCATTTGAGATTGATGCAAACCAGCAATTCCAGGGATAATGAGATGTGAAATTTTGACACAGATTACTTTTCAAGCTTAGTTTCAAGGAAGAAGGAATGGAAGGATTTTAATAACCTTTCTAATTGTACATTTCTTATCATGAGAGTCACATCATCACCCCTTAAAGTTACCCTCCCAAGAAAGTATGGGCAAAAGTGCACCCACTCGTAAACAAATACACATCCCCCAACTCATAACAGTTTTGTATATTTGTTTGTAGAATAATATACCTGTATTTAGTCCAGCTATAACTGATGGTTCTCTAGGTGATATGATTTATTTTCACTCGTATAAAAACCCTGGCTTAGTTATAGATTTAGTACAAGGTAATTTTATTCACTCTTATTAAAAGCATTGTTGTTTCAATAGCCAAGTACTGAGTAGTTACTGAACTTATAGATTTAAAGCAAGTTTCCCCCATTCCATTTTTCATTTCATGGGGAAAAAACTTGCTTTAAATCTATAAGTTCATGGGGGAAAAAATGCAACCAAATTGAGCGTACCCAAAACAAAACCTCTACATTTCATAAAACACCCTACATTTTTCATAGAATTCTTACAACAAACACCTTCAATAAATTTCCTACATTCCATCAAAAAAAAACATATTAAAAATAGGATGAGTTTAATTTTAAAACATGAACAATACAGATTCGAAGATTATTCAGGCGACGGTATCTTTTCATCTATATTTTCTCTAGGTTCAAAAATAATTCCAAAAGTAGCTGGCTTTGTTTCAAACAACAAATCCCTAATTTCCTCCGGAGCTCAAGCAGTTGGGTCCGTGGCAAAAGCAGGAATTAGAATAAACGACGCCGTGAAAAAATCCGACGAACTGAAAGAATTACAGCAAATAAGAGAACTACGAAACAAGAGAATAGAACAGCAGGTAAAAGAGGGAAAAGGGTTTAAAGTTATAGGATAAAAATGATAGTCGCTCACGCTCCAAAAACCTATTTTGGTTCCGATATTCAAAAATCATTAGGATATCTTCCTGGATTTCCATGGGCCAAATACTCTGGCGAGAAACATATTCCAGGTCATAATTACACCGGTCCAGGTACTAGATTAGATCTGCGATTAGACGAAAACGATAAACCAAAACCAGGTGAAGAACCTGTCAATAGAGTTGACGCTGCTGCGCTTAAACACGACATACTTTACAGAAACAAAGACATAAACTTCAGACACGAAGCAGACAAACAAATGATAATCGAACTCGAAAATATTCCAAATCCAACATTCAAAGAGAAAATGCAAAGAGCGATAATCATAAAACTGTTAAAAGCAAAGATGAAATTGGGTATGGGATTGGCAGATGAAATTCATAAAGAATTTAGAAAAAACAAACATTATTTAAAAGTTAAAGTATTTGATAAAGATGAAATATGGTCAGCAGATTTAATTAATATGCCAGTTGAAAGGGGATATAAATATTGTTTAACAGTTATTGATTTATATACACGTTATGCTTGGGTTATTCCTCTCAAAAACAAAACTGGAATATCAGTCAAACACGCATTTGAAACCATAATGAAACAATCTGACAGACGGCCCCAAAAGTTATGGGTAGATAAAGGGAGCGAATTTTATAACAAAAATATGAAATCTGTGGGGTTTGAAATTTACAGTACTCACAACGAAGGTAAGGCTGTAGTTATTGAAAGATTCAACAGGACTCTAAAAAATAAACTATTCAAAAAGTTCACGGAATTAAAATCTCAAAAATGGCTAAAAATATTACCAGAGGTCGTAGACGAATACAATAACAAAATACATTCATCTATAGGAGTGTCACCAGCACAAGCCTATGGTGGACTATGGCTGCCATAGCAAAAACAATCTTTACTTACTTATATGTTGAATAATTTCCTTTTTTAAAGATTATTTTTTATAAATTTTATTCATTCATTTCATTTTTAATGAAATTATTATCATTTTTTTTTTTTTGAATTTTATTTTAATTTTTTTTTTTGTAATTAAATATTATTTCAATTTCGTTAATTTAAATTAATTATTAATATTTTTTTTTAATTTTATTTTTTATATTATTTTATTTTTAATATTTTTTTATTTTATTTTTATTATATTTTATTTTTTAATTTTATTTTTTTATGTTTTATTTTATTTTCATTATCTTTATTTTTTTAATTATTTCATTTTTTTTACAATTTTTTTTTATTTTTAAAATTTTCCATTAGAATTTTTTTCCATAAAAAAAAAAAAACAAAAAAAAAAAAAATTCACTTTCCCCTTCTTTGCCATAAGCCGAGGGCTGCCATAGTGTCTTGGTTATCAAGTCTTAAACACGATTCATTTTTCTGTGAGTTGTCTACTTGTTTGTTACTCAAAGACTACTATTGGTTAGCGGTAAAATGTGCCGAAATCGAGCTAGCGGACACTTGCTGGCAACCACGAACAATAGCCCCGTTTACATCAGGCCGCTATAAAACGTTCCGTTCTCGGTCCGGACCTGGCCGCGATAAAATCACAATTTTACCCCGTTTACACCAACAAAATTATGACCGTGCCGAGAACGGTTCCAAAATAATACTGTAAGCGGTCGACCGTTCTCAGACGCTATAGAATGGAACTCTTCATGAAAGAGATGAATTTAGACATCAAGGTAACCCGGATAAAAACAAAAATTCCGCTGGAAAAAGTGAAGGTCGACTAATGCGCATGTGGTTACCGTTTACACTACAAACTTTTATCGAGTGTAAACGGGGTTTATGAATCAAGATAGCGGACACTAAGAAAATTCAACAAAAAGGGGTAGATTCGTACAATCTGGTACGTTTAAAGAAATCACTATTTGATGCATCCTCGCGATTCAGCCAATCAGCGACGTCGATATCAGTATGTGATATCAGCTTGCTGAAACTGGTGTTATAACTTGTCATTCACCACCACCATGGAGATAAATCACTCCACCCAGGATCTTTTCCCCTGTTAAACACAAATCAGCATCGTGTTTTCAGACCAAAATACAATTGTCCATTGCAAAAGATAACGATTAAACCATCTTCCCGTGGTCAAGTTATTCTCTTTCACTACCGTACATAGTAAAGGAGAAAGGTATGAAATAGGCTTCAAAATCACCAGGAGCCCTGTTTTGCCACCTTTAGACCAGGATAGATATGTGTATAAAATATTATTTAGATTCGATCAGGTGTAGAATCAGGAATTTCTGCTTTTAATCCAAAAACTATACTCAGACGTGGGCCGACCAATAGACCTATTTCATAACTAACTAGGCCTAATGTTAACTAGGCAGGGACCATCTTTGACGACATCAAGTTGGAAGTTGAAAACGCAATATAAAATAGTTACTCATGTGTGTTTCAGTTCCTTGGACAGATTCTTTGTAGACAAGAGAAGTCTGGATGCCAGAGACTTTACAGATGACGTCATCAATGGAGACGAAAGTAGTGCGATTTATCCGATTTATTTACGAATGCCCTGTGATTGTCTGTTTGAATGATTAATAAATCATTTTCATGGTTTATTTTGTCTTTTTGGAGTGAAATGACATCTTTATCAAGCTATTCTTTCTTACTTACGTTCATGGACACTGAGTGTTATAAATAACATGATTTATCTCCTTGGGGTAATTCAAATAAATTTCCGTTTACCGACGGCGCTGATCGGCTGAATCGCGAGGGTGCATCAAATAGTAATTTCTATTAAACTTGATCGTCCTTTTTCAGCCTGGGTGTTCGAATCTACCCTTCTTCGTCAAATTTTCTTAGTGTCCGCTACCTTGATTCATAGTTGGTGGCTGCCAGCAAGTGTCCGCTAGCTTGATCTCGGCATATAATAGTAGTCTTGAATAACAAGAATTAAATGAAGCAAGAAAACTCACGGAAAATGAATCATGTTTAAAGACTTGATAACCAAGACACTATGGCAGCCCTCGGCTTATGGCAAAGAAGGGGAAAGTAAATTCTAATGGAAAATTTTAAAAATAAAATAATATTTTAAATATGTAAAAAGAAAATGAAATAATTATAAAAAATAAAGATATTGAAAATAAAATATAAAAAAATAAAATTAAAAAATAAAATATAATAAAAATAAAATACAATAAAAATAAAATAAAAAAAAATAAAAATAAAATAATATAAAAAATAAAATTAAAAAAAAATATTAAAATAAAATTTTAACAAAAAAAATAATAATAATAATTTCATTAAATATGAAATGAATGAATAAAATTTATAAAAAATAATCTTTAAAAAAGGAAATTATTCAACATATAAGTAAGTAAAGATTGTTTTTGCTATGGCAGCCATAGTCCACCATACAAGCCTCAAAAAATCCAAATATTATAAGATCAATTAACGCGCAACATAACTACGAAAATGAGATAAACAATTTAAATATTAAACCCAAATTTAAAGTCGGAGATCGAGTTCGTATTTATAAATATAAAAGTAAATTCGAAAAAGGATATGTTGGTTATTGGACAAACGAAATATTTATCGTAGATAAAGTTAAGGGTGTTAATTGAGCTATTTCACGTTATGAAAAAATGGAATAAGTATATGAAATAATGATTTCTTGAGACTAGTTGTGCATTTGTTGATGATTTGGGGTCCTTCTCGATAGTTTAAGGTTGATTTCATGTCAATCAGATTTTTTTAATGAGTTGACAGCCCTTTCAAACATGTCATAAAAATTGGACATTTCAAACCTTTGATACAACTTTAAAAAAATGTGAATGGATCAATCTACATCAAACTTGGCATAAATGTAGACAATTACATTGCCGAGAAACGTACAGAGCGATTTTCCAAAAAAAAATATTATTTTGGTGGTTACCATGGAAATACGAAAATTTACGAAAATTTATTTGTAGGTACGGCAAACATTTTTCAGGGGCCAAACTGATTAGAATTTTTGAAAAAACTCTCTGTACGTTTCATCCTTATTGAATAAGCTATCAATCAAGACCAAGATCGTAATTTTCCAATAAAAAATGGCTGAGAAATCTTGTACCAACCGGGACACATTTTGCTACTTTTTCCTAATTTTTTAGCAAAAACTAACGAAATACCTAATTTCTTTTCGTTTTTTTTCATTCTATATAGTTTACAAATAAAGTAATAATAATTATCTACAATCTGAGCCCAAAAATAATAAGTAATTCGCAAAAATTCCATCTCGTGGTTTTTTTCTCGAACGCTAGCCCAATCAATACCCTTAATAGTAGCTGCCAGCTGGTGGCTGCCAGCAAGTGTCCGCTAGCTTGATCTCGGCATATAATAGTAGTCTTGAATAACAAGAATTAAATGAAGCAAGAAAACTCACGGAAAATGAATCATGTTTAAAGACTTGATAACCAAGACACTATGGCAGCCCTCGGCTTATGGCAAAGAAGGGGAAAGTAAATTCTAATGGAAAATTTTAAAAATAAAATAATATTTTAAATATGTAAAAAGAAAATGAAATAATTATAAAAAATAAAGATATTGAAAATAAAATATAAAAAAATAAAATTAAAAAATAAAATATAATAAAAATAAAATACAATAAAAATAAAATAAAAAAAAATAAAAATAAAATAATATAAAAAATAAAATTAAAAAAAAATATTAAAATAAAATTTTAACAAAAAAAATAATAATAATAATTTCATTAAATATGAAATGAATGAATAAAATTTATAAAAAATAATCTTTAAAAAAGGAAATTATTCAACATATAAGTAAGTAAAGATTGTTTTTGCTATGGCAGCCATAGTCCACCATACAAGCCTCAAAAAATCCAAATATTATAAGATCAATTAACGCGCAACATAACTACGAAAATGAGATAAACAATTTAAATATTAAACCCAAATTTAAAGTCGGAGATCGAGTTCGTATTTATAAATATAAAAGTGAATTCGAAAAAGGATATGTTGGTTATTGGACAAACGAAATATTTATCGTAGATAAAGTTAATAGTAGCTGCCAGCTGGTGGCTGCCAGCAAGTGTCCGCTAGCTTGATCTCGGCATATAATAGTAGTCTTGAATAACAAGAATTAAATGAAGCAAGAAAACTCACGGAAAATGAATCATGTTTAAAGACTTGATAACCAAGACACTATGGCAGCCCTCGGCTTATGGCAAAGAAGGGGAAAGTAAATTCTAATGGAAAATTTTAAAAATAAAATAATATTTTAAATATGTAAAAAGAAAATGAAATAATTATAAAAAATAAAGATATTGAAAATAAAATATAAAAAAATAAAATTAAAAAATAAAATATAATAAAAATAAAATACAATAAAAATAAAAAAAAATAAAAATAAAATAATATAAAAAAAAAAAATTAAAAAAAAATATTAAAATAAAATTTTAACAAAAAAAATAATAATAATAATTTCATTAAATATGAAATGAATGAATAAAATTTATAAAAAATAATCTTTAAAAAAGGAAATTATTCAACATATAAGTAAGTAAAGATTGTTTTTGCTATGGCAGCCATAGTCCACCATACAAGCCTCAAAAAATCCAAATATTATAAGATCAATTAACGCGCAACATAACTACGAAAATGAGATAAACAATTTAAATATTAAACCCAAATTTAAAGTCGGAGATCGAGTTCGTATTTATAAATATAAAAGTAAATTCGAAAAAGGATATGTTGGTTATTGGACAAACGAAATATTTATCGTAGATAAAGTTAATAGTACATCTCCTCCAACATATGAATTAATCGATGAAGAAAAAGAACAAATTATAGGTAGGTTTTATCAAAATGAACTTCAAAAAACCGACTTTTAAAAATGAATCAATTTCTCGATAAATATGGAACCGATACAACCACAAACTTCCAACTTATGAGATGGGCGAATGAGTTAAACATATCACCGTTTTATTATTGTATGAGAGATGAAATAAATAATCTCAAAAGTAAGAAAGGTAAATTCTACGCTATAACAAATATACACACTTCCGATCAAAAAGGTGTTCATCATTCTGCTTTGTACAAAGACTCTAACTTTTATTTTTTCGACTCTTTTGGATTAGATCCCACTGAAGAGATAATGAATATAACTAATCAACCAATTAAATCTTCTACATTTCAAATACAAAATCCGGGTCAAAAGTTTTGTGGACAACTTTCACTTTGGGTTTTATATCAGTTGAGTTTAGGAAAACAGTTCGAAGAAATTGTAATAAATTTAACTCAATAAAAATGGCAAATAAATTTGGTTTAGGCGCTTTACCTTTAGATACTAAAAAACCAAACACTACATTTCCAATCAATAAAATCAAACCATATTTTGTGGATCAAATCGGAGACATTCTTCAGGGTGATATTGATATGAACAATTTTGGTATAACTAATTTAAAATCTCCGAAAAACGATAATGATGCCGTTCATAAGAAATATTTAATGGATCAAATAAATTTAATTGAAGTAGATAAAGACCATTTAAAAGATCGAATAGCTGATGTGAAAAGATTCTTCAAACGACAAATAAATAATAAAAATTTTATAAATGAATCTAAATTGAAAGAATTAGATTATATTGATGATGGTAAATTACAAAAAGAAGTAACAAGTTTAAAAAGTTTTATTCAACAACAATTAGTCAATACAGTAGATAAAACTCAATTACAAAATTTAAGGTCATTAATATCTAATTTAGATGATAAACTAACAAAGCAAAAAGTAGATCTTAAACAACTAATATCCAATATTAATCCAGGCATAAGTGAAGATAAATTACAACAAGAATTAACTGCTCTGGAAACTAAATTTAAAACTGAATTACAAAACGAACTAAAATCTATTGATGATAGTGAAATTAAAACTTATATTCAACAACAGATAGAAAATATTGATGATAGTGAAATTAAAACTTATATTCAACAACAGATAGAAACTATTGATGATAGTGAAATTAAAACTTATATTCAACAACAAATACAAAATATTGATGATAGTGAAATTAAAACTTATATTCAACAACAAATACAAAATATTGATTATAGTGAGATTCAACAACGGATAACTACTATTAATAATGAAGTTTTAAAACAGGAAACAAATATAACCACATAACAAAATAATCTCAATGAACTAGAATATATTAAACCCTATTATATCTTTCTTCCATTTTCTAAAGACTATACAGATTATTCGGTGGAAGAAATCACTGGAGAACTCATTTATAATTATAAATATGGGTTTAAAGTAAATATTAAAAAAGATATAGATACTCATGGAAGCTTACATGGAAGCTTACATGGAAGCTTATCTGATAGTATGACTTATTTTGAGGGGAATACTATAATTGACATATTTTTTCCTATGAAGGTAAAAGTCGATTTACCAATTTATTATCAATTAACTAATTATAACTCTATTGTATCTGTTCACTTTATCAAAAATGGTAACATCGTAGATACAAAAGAATTTTATACTTTGGAGGATAATTTTAATATTTCGTCAAATCAGTTGTATATAGATAACCTTAGAATCTCAATCGAGCCGGTTGAGAAAAGAGCATTTTATATATTTGAGTTATTTGATATGATATTGGAAACGGAAACTTCACCATCAGTAAGCATAGTTAGAAATCAAGAACCACAAAAAGAAGAAAGCAAACAGATTTATGAGTTTTTACGAACAACAGACTTTGAATATGTGAAACTATATTTTGTTCATAATGATCTTTACTTCTCTGTTGATGTTAATAAAAATCAACAATTTAAACATTTTCCAATAGCATTAACAGAAAATATAGGTGGATCATATTTTTTCATAGAAATCTCTATTGAAAAAAAACCAAATTTTTTTGTTTATCGGGATAAGAAGAACAAGGAGTCAAAACAAGAAGCATTCTTAGTACAGATACATGTCACTATTGCACAAAACCCTAAGGATAAACGTAGAGCATTATCGGAAGTTCACTTAATTTAACGTTTAAAAATGGAACAAGAAAGTAGACAAAAATACCTGATAGACAAACAAAACGAACTAAAAGTAAAACTAGAACAATATAATAAATGTAAGAAAAGATGGAGTAGAATTGATTCTGCTTTCAAAGCACTAAGTGTAGTTTTAACAGTAGGAACAACAATTGCAACGGCAGTAACTGGCGGATTGATGGTGCCAATACTTATTCCAACTGTATTAGCCGCAATTACTGCTATTCAAACCTCATCTTGTGGATTGATTGCTATGGGTTTTACATCCAAACAGAAATCTTATTTTAAAAAGAAAACAGATATCTTAAATACATATCTTAATAAGTTGTATATTTTCTTCGAAAGATCAAGAGAAGATAAGATCATTAGCGTTGAAGAGTTGGAAGAATTTAATGAAATTTTGGATAAATTTAATATACAAATATCAGCAATAAAAGATAATAAAAAGAACTCCAAAAATTAAGTAATTAAAAAAAAACATATAAAAAATATGAATAACATTGAAATTATAGACGATGAAACATTCATAGAAAACGGACTATTTACCGATCTTATCAGGGCTATTACTCATAAATTTTCAACATTTAAGGGTCAAATTGAAATAGATGGTAGGATAATCGAGAATGGAAATCACAAACAATTCATGAAACTTCTTGGTTTCAATTCCAAAACTTTTAAGACCATTTTGTCTAATATGGATGCAAAATCTGACTGCTCGGATTGGTATTTTACAGGGAAAATAATTTTACGTAGAGACAATTTTAAGGAAATAAGAAGATCAAACGCTGGTAGAGGAACTGAACTACTTAAAAAGATAAATGAATATAAAGGTAGAAATTGTTATATACCAACAGATGGTAACTGTTTTATCAAATGCGTAAATCATGTTTTGAAAAAAGATTTAACAAATAAATTTCAAACATTCATTAATACATTTCCAAAAGCGAATAGAAAAGGAGTAATGACAGCTGCTAGAATTAATAAATTCAATGAGAAATGTAATACTTCATTTCAAATTTACACTCCCGAAAATAGAAATGTACGCCCCACCCTCACAGATGTAAACAAGGACAAGGCATTAGATTGGGTTTTATATTTACATAACTCACATTTCTGTCTTATAAGAAGAAATCAAAAAAAATTAGGGATTAAAGAAATAGAAGATAATTATGAACAGGTATGGAAAACATGTAGAGATGATAATGCTGTAAAAGAAGTATCACCTTTGAAACTAAACGTATTTTCAAATATGAGTGATGATACTTTATTCGCTTGGGACTGTGAAACGTATTCAGATAGTGAAACGCGTAAAGCAATTCCTTATTCATGTACGTTAATTAATTTAGAAAAGCTAAGAAAAAAGTTAGAGATGATACCTCCCACTGATAATATTCCAGAAGCATTTTTATACGCCCACATGAAAATGTGGACGTATATTGCCGTCACCCCTGTCCGTCCGTCCGTCCGTCGGTCCGTCCGTCCGTACGTCCGTCCGTCCGTCGGTCCGTCAACAATTTCTTGTGTACGCGATAGACACCAGAGTTTTTATCCGATTTGAATGAAACTTGGTATGTGTATTCATCTTGATAATATCTCGGATGAGTTCGAAAATGGCACAATTCTAGTCGTTGGTTTGTGAGTTATTGCCCTTGACTTAGTGAAAAAACATTAAAATTAACTTGTGTACACAATAGAAGCCAGAGTTTTTATCCGATTTGAATGAAACTTGGTATGTGTATTCATCTTGATAATATCTCAGATGAGTTCGAAAATGGCGCAATTCTAGTCGTCGGTTTATGAGTTATTGCCCTTGACTTAGCGAAAAAACGTTAAAATTAACTTGTGTACGCGATAGAAGCCAGAGTTTTTATCCGATTTGAATGAAACTTGGTATGTGTATTCATCTTGATAATATCTCGGATGAGTTCGAAAATGGCGCAATTCTAGTCGTCGATTTATGAGTTATTGCCCTTGACTTAGTGAAAAAACGTTAAAATTAACTTGTGTTCGCTATAGAAGACAGAGTTTTTATCCGATTTGAATGAAACTGGGTATGTGTATTCATCTTGATAATATCTAGGATGAATTCGAAAATGGCGCAAGTCTAGTCGTCGGTTTATGAGTTATTGCCTTTGACTTAGTGAAAAAACGTTAAAATTAACTTGTGTACGCGATAGAAGCCAGAGTTTTTATCCGATTTGAATGAAACTTGGTATGTGTATTCATCTTGATAATATCTCGGATGAGTTTGAAAATGGCGCAATTCTAGTCGTCGATTTATGAGTTATTGCCCTTGACTTAGTGAAAAAACGTTAAAATTAACTTGTGTTCGCTATAGAAGACAGAGTTTTTATCCGATTTGAATGAAACTGGGTATGTGTATTCATCTTGATAATATCTAGGATGAGTTCGAAAATGGCGCAATTCTAGTCGTCGGTTTATGAGTTATTGCCCTTGACTAAGCGAAAAAACGTTAAAATTAACTTGTGTACGCGATAGAAGCCAGAGTTTTTATCCGATTTGAATGAAACTTGGTATGTGTATTCATCTTGATAATATCTCGGATGAGTTCGAAAATGGCGCAATTCTAGTCGTCAGTTTATGAGTTATTGCCCTTGACTTAGTGAAAAAACGTTAAAATTAACTTGTGTATGCGATAGAAGCCAGAGTTTTTATCCGATTTGAATGAAACTTGGTATGTGTATTCATCTTGATAATATCTCAGATGAGTCGTCGGTCGTTGTCTGTTTATGAGTTATTGCCCTCGATAGAGGCTAGAGTTTTCATTCGAATTGATTCATCTAAATATCAGCTCGAAGAAGTGCGATGGTGCAATCAACTTTTTCAAATATTCAAATTTGCTGAAGTGGGCGTATGTTACCTTGCCTGGCAAGCTATCTTATAACAAACTAATGAAAATAGTAGAAATATTTGTAGGCACAGATTGTATAGATCAAATGTTGAAATATTTAGGTAAATATGATAAAAAAAGATTAACATTGATTTCTCATAACGGTAGTGGTTTTGATAACTGGATCGTAATTAAAAACGTAAAGAAACTAACACAATGTCCACTAATAACACCCAGAGGAATTCTTTCTTTACCATTATCTAATCCATACACTGATGAAGATTTACAGAAAAGATGGAAACGACAGAAAGATATAAAAAGTAAATCCAATTATTTACAGCATATTAATTTCACATGTTCCTATCAACACGAAGCATCTAGTTTAGCAACATGGGGAAAGTCGTCTAATCTACCAATGAATTTGAGAAAGATCGTTGATGTAGACATTGCAAAATATACCAAAGATAACTGGGAAATTTTAAGACACGAATGGGAACCATATGCAAAGCGAGACACCCTATGTCTTGGAGCATGCTTGATAAAATATAACAAAGTTATGAAAGACGTTGTATTCCAGAGCGTTTCTAATAATCTAACGGCTCCATCTCTATCTTTAAAGGGGTGGTATTATTTGTATCATTACGATAAAGAAATGGTTGAAGAACCATATTACGAAAGTACAAGACTCGTACCAAAACATACTGAAAAACAAAATATAGAAAAGGTTTACTCACACACTAACCCTTTTATAAGACATTTTATAAGACGCTCTATTAAAGGAGGAAGGGTTTCTGCAAATCGAAAAATATTTACAACTGATAAAATCAATGAAATTTGTGATGTATTAAAGGAATATACACAAACAAATGACGACAACATAATTCATTTATTTAAAGAATATAGTAAAAGTGATAAAGATAAAACAGAGGTTAATTCAAAACTTAAAAATATAACATGTTCTAGACTGATGGCATTTGATGCTAACGGTTTGTATGCTTCTGCTATGTCAGATTTAGATAGTGAATATCCCAAAGCAGAAAGTGGTAGACCGTTTTTACCAGAAGAAGAAGAAGAATTTGTAAGACTCTTCAATGAACAAAACTTTAGACCCAAAACTGCTATTTTAACAGTTTGGTTTGAGTATCCCAAAAACATGTTCTTCCAACCGATACCAGCTAAAGATAAAATTAGTTTTACGAACAAAGAAGGAAAAAAGGAAACTGGCACTAAAATAAGATTCAGAAATGGTTTCTGTTCAGATGTTTTAACATCGGTCGATATTCAAGAAATAGTAAAAGCTGGTGGACGAATTATTAGAATATTAGATGGCATAGTATACGAAGAAAACTTTAGAACTCCTCCCTATAGAGACTACATTTTAATTTTGAGAGATCTAAGAAATCAATTCAAAAGGGATGGCAATATCGTTGGTAGTAATTGCATGAAATTATTAGGTAATGCCCTGTATGGGAAATCTATTCAGAAGGATATATCTTCATCAAAACATCTTTGGAATGACGTAACTTTAAAGGCTAACTTTGATTCACATGTTAAACACTATGAAAAAATAAATGAGACTCAATACATTGTTGATATAGAAGAAGAAGAAAAAGAAATTGACGATGTAAATAGTAAATCTACACGACTTACACCCAGTCATTTGGGATCATTCGTATTATCGCACAGTAAGAAAATAATGAACAATTTTATTCACGTAATAGATGGGTTTTATCAACCGGAAATATACTATACCGATACCGATAGTTTATACATTTCATCTAGCAATTGGAATTAATTAAATGAAGCTGGATTAGTATCCGAAAATGAATACTGTAAAGGAAAGAATGATTACGGTGATGGTGGAATTATATTAGGTTTATATTTAGCGCCGAAAGTCAAATACAATATCATACTAACTTCAGATGGTGTTTTAAAAGAAAAGAAAACATTTAAAGGTTATTCTAATGATAAGATAACTGTAGACGATTATATTCGGTTGGCTAGTGGATATGATATATCAAATGAATTTAAGAGAAATTGGGAAAAAAGTTTCACAAATGGAGTAGTTATTCCAAGGGATGATGATAAACAAAAGAAAGTTTTTAGAAGTTATTTAAATCTTGTAAAGAGAAAGGCTCCAAATAGTGAAGGAATCATGTATCCTTATTGTAATAAAGATGAATTGAGTTTGGATGAAAACTATGAATTTGATGATTTCGATTATCTAACTATTCAAGAAGAGAATGAAGAGTTACTTAATTCTTTTTAGATGAAGTTGAATAACAATTTCTTCGTTTCCAAAGTCTATAAACCTATTTTTACCATCTTTGATTTCCAGATTTATATCTTTGATCATAAAGGAATTAAGTGGTAAATATGTTGTTTGAAATGGTTTTTCTATAATTCTATATCCAATAGGAACAGTGAATGTTGGAAGACTGTAAATAATCTGACGTTTGTATTTATTGAAAAATCCACCGTTTATTAAATTGCAATGTATATTGATCACATCGACATCATTCTCGATATTAGCTTTATGTGGTGCTATAGTAGATTGGGTGTATACTCGTTTATCAAATCCTAGTAACGTATTCAATGAATTTTCTACGTTGAAATCAACTTGACTATTATTTCTTAATATCAATTTCATTTTGTTCAAATTTAAATTACCTTCGAATTCAATATTGTTTTTACCATTGACACTTCCTGCGTATTCAGATAGGTATTCGTTAATGGCTATGTATTCGTAACTTCCTGGTAGTAAACTTATGGTTTTGAATGTTGCTCCATTATCTGTTGATATTTTTATTTTATTATTATCTTCGTTGATATTTCTAATGGAATTGTAAACAGAGAAATACTTTAATCCCAATTCATATTCTTGATTTCGATCGAGTTCATACTCATAATCTAGAGATAATTTAATGTCTGATTTATTTGAGGTGATGACGAATAGTTGACTCATTTTTAATAACACTTTTATAATCATTTTTATCTATGATACCTTTTTGTAGGAGTCTTTTTAATATACAATTTAATTCATTATATTGTCTGTGTGATTGATGTCCTTCCTTCATTGCTGCTAATATTATTTGTAATCTATTAAGCAATTCTTCGTTGTTGTCGGATAAAAAAATTACACCATCTCCTGTATGTCCCAAAAAGTCATCGATGTCTTCTATAATATCATCACTGTAGTTATCATCACTACCATCGGTGTTATCATCTAATTCTTTTTCCAGTCTTCTTAATCTTAAAGTTTTTGGTCCTCCTGTCCTTGTCGATGTAAGAATTTCCACGTATGAATTTAAATCTTTGAAATTATAATCTTTATCATACCCATTCAAAAGATTAATCATACCGGGTGTTAAATCATATATAGCGTCTATTCTGTCAATCTTAAATGTTGGGTTGAGTTGATTGAAACGTATCCTAAAACCGTTAAGAATCAATCCATCCTGATCAATTGTTGGCTTTATTGTTTTGGCTAGGGTTGGATTTGGATTTGAAAAATAACGTTTTATATCATCTAATGTCCTGATTACGATTCCATCATCTTCAATGGGATATTCTATTTGTGGAGGAGATTGTTGAATTTGTTGTTTAGGAGCTTCTAATTTATTCTTGATATCCTCTTGACTTTTTAATATTGGTTTAAATAAAGTTTGTAGATTTTCTGTTAATCCAAGTTGTTGTAATCTGTTATTTTCAACTTGGGTCTTTATTTTATTCTTAGCTTTGATATATTCTCTATTTCTTTTTAAAATATTATTCCATTCCATTTTTAAAAAAATAAATTAACATATGTTTATCATTACTCTTTCACCCGCAGGTTTTCTTGTATTAACGAATACATATCCATGTTCCTCTGGATTTCTCCATTGAGCTTTACAAACCTTTTTAAACGAATCTCTGTCCATTCCGTGATTTATCGACTGTATGATTTGAGATAAATCTTTATCGTTTAATTCTAATAATAAAAAACAATTAGCATTTTTTCTAATAAACATAGAATCCATCCCGTAAAAAGATTGGGATTGGTATAAGCAGTGACAGTTGTGATGTCTTCCCTTCGTGAAGAATTCTTGTTGAACAGATTGATTTTTTTGCGCTACGCAGTCGTCAAACAATATTAAGTTCTTTCGTTTGCTATCAATATTAGACAAGTCCAGATCATTTACATTTTTTGTCAGAAACACTTTTATGTCAGTTGGATTGAAAGATGGATTCTTTTCTTTTATGAAGGTATCTAAGATATCTTTTATTTCCATTTCTCCTTTATCGTAATATTGAAATAATTCTTGAACATATTTCTTTGGTAAATATTCTAAAGCTTTGAGAAATTGATAATACGATTGTTCTGGTGTTGTTGTGTAGATATATAGAGAATCAAAATCTAAAAGGTTGGGTGTTGTCAACATGTTAAAAGTGAGATGAGTTTTCCCAGAACCTGAACTACCGCATATACACATGAGCATTGGATTATTAGGAAATATTTCTGAATGAATCAATTTCCTTCCCATTTTTATGTACCTAAAATTACACCTTCTCCTTTATACTTTGAAAGATATATTCCTTCTCCACTGTGTATATTTTTAAAAAATATTCCATTACCCTTATGTTTGACTTTGATTTCCCCTGTGTCAATACTATCCACTAATTTAGTTAATCCTTGTTTGACAGTTTTCTTAGTTTCTTCACTAAATCGATTTCCAAATTCTTTAACTGTACCTAATATGTCTGCTACTCCCGACCCTTTTGCTAACTTTTCCATTTCCAAATTATGTCTACGTTTTTCACTTTTTTCAGCTTCGGCTGCTTTCTTGGCATTGACGGCTTGAACTATTCCTGCTGTTCCGCCGGCCGTGGCACCGGCTGCGGCCAAACCTGCAAAGATCAAGGGTAGGAAAGGTAAAAATCCACCTTCCTTTATGTTCTTGTCAATTCTTTCCAAATCTATATCATCTCGTACTTTACAGTGTTTATATTTATCAATAAGTTTTTTTAGTTATGCTGATTCTTTTACCATTGTAAGTAATTGTAGTTGGCTTTTCTGTTTCGATAGCATCTATTATTCTTTTTACTAAAGTTTCGGGTTTCATTTTTAAGGGATTAATTTATTCTATTCGAATCATCCGTCTGTCGGATATTTTTATTATATGTTTTGCTTCTTCCAATAATAAACAATAACCGGTTACATCTCCTTGTGTTTTTTCGATATGAATATTTATGTTTACTCCAGTTTTGAACAGATCTTCTTGATGAGCTGATAGATCAAAACAGAAGATTGGGTGATTAATTGCAAAATCTACATATCCAAACTGAGGTGGATTTCCAAATAATTCACACATATTTTTATAATTTCTATACAATTCATTATAATCCTTTGTGGATGGATTAATAGTTAAAGGTTGGTTAGGATAATTATCGTTGTTTAATCTTACTTGAACTTTACGGATTATAGGATCTTGAGTTTGGTTCATTGCCACTCTAAAGATATTGTTGTTATTTGTCTGAGAATCTGGTAAGTTCTTGAAACCAACTATTAAATATCTTGCTGGTTTAATGCTGTTAGTGATTGGCCATGTTGTGGATTCTCCAGTTAAAGTCATGCTCCCTACAGTGTTGCGACGAAGAAAAGCTATTTCAATGTCTTTAGTTAACGAGTTGAATATTCTCGTTTCTACTTCAATTGATGGTGTTATTACGGGTATGAAAAGTTGGAGATTTGTTATTTCTAATTTTGCATTTGAATTAGCTTCTCCAAAGAATATCTTATCGTCATTAATTTCTCTTTGTAAATGAATTTTAAATGGTAAACCTATAGAAACTTTTCGATGTTCTAAAAGACCGAATAAAGGATATAATTTCCAATTTACGTAATTACCCCATCTATTATCCTCAACAACATTATTGTACTGATTTACTCGTTTGTCAAACCCATGGTTTACTGCTCTACCGATTCTCTCAATGCTATTTCTGGCAATGACTCTCATTCTAGCCTCATCAGCATCGTTAGCTACATTTCTTACTGGTTCTTTTAAAACGTTTCCATCACCAACATCGGGTATCCAACCCGAGACTGAATCGTAGTTTTTGGGGTAAAGGACTGTTTTCAACATTGTGTCAAATTCTCCAGGGTGTTTGATGGTTTCTATGGGGTTTGATCCCGCTTCCAAAACCATTTCGCTAAATAAAGAAGGAAAGAAATTGTTTTCTAACGTTGTATTAGTCTGTGGGACTCTATTTTCATTTGCTGTTCCGTCCTTGATTTTGAAATCGCATCTGAAATAGGCATCAGACAGTAGCAACCAATTTGACAGTGAATTGATCTCGAAAGTGACCCTCCCACCATCATTTAGTTGGGATTTAGATCCAACACTCGGAGAAACAATAATGTAATCCTCTTTCTTACGATTAAATGAATAAAGAATTGGATCGTATAATCTAAAAATTGGATCAAGAATTTTATTTGCCATTTTTAGAGGAAGGATTTTGATAAAATACAATAAATTTACCATATGTATATATAATGTTTAATAGAACAAAATAACAACATATAAATAAGTTCAACAATGTTTAGTAACAACTTTTACTGTATTAATCAACCCCTTGACTACGGATAAACACTGGTAACCAAGAGGTGATCATACAGAATCGCTACATGGTTTCAAGTATTATTATATAAATAAGTTCAACAATGTGTAAAGGGAGGTACAACTTTTACTGTATCATTCACAATGTTAATACCGGTTATCGTGACATTATACACATCTATTTTTAGTTAATGTCCCTAGCAACTCACAAATAACACGCGGTATATGTCTACTTAAGACCGGTCATGATGACATTACACACTATAAATCTACTGAAGACAAACTATCGATTGCGTGAAGCTTGAGTTATTTTTAGCGCGGTCCTACAGGGCCGGTCATGATGACATTACACGCTATAACACTATACTATATAAATACACCATAACAAAGATATCCGCGTTATAATGTTTAATAACAACAATAAATAAATTCAATAATTTATAGTAACAGCTTTTACTGTATTAATCAACTCCATAGTTTAAAGTATTATTATATAAATAACAATGTGTAAAGGCAGGTAACAACTTATACTGTATCAATCAACTCCTTGACTACGGATAAACACTGGTATCCAGGGACCGCTTTGAAGAGATCGCTGTATAGTTACAAGTATTATTTCTATAAGAGCCGTAACACGTGATGAATATCGATTATCAACATGTTGCATCACACAAAGAAAGTTGTTAAGGGTAAAATCAATAGTCCATTTAGACAGAGTCATAAACGAGTGAAGCATTGAATCAATACATTCTGTATAATCTAGAAACTCTATTACGTGAATATTGTACAGTCATTATGACTCACGTTCCTTTCCAAAACCTTTGTTGTTCAGGACTGGCTTTTAATTCCTTGTTAATATCAGGCATCCAACTAAGTAATTGAGAAATAGAAACTGTGACTGTTTTAAACTTTGGGTATTCTGTACATAGTTTTGCAAGACGTCTTAGTTTTCTACAATGGCTTAGCGAAATACATAAGTTGGTTTTAACGAAATTACTAAATAAACCAAAATTTAATATAAAAAGTTTCTGGAGCCACTGTCCATACGTTACATATACTTGAATAGTTTGCGCTGAGTTTTGTTTAATAAAAATATCACAATCCTTAACTATGTCTTTAACCGTGTTCTCTTCGTTTATACTATTGTCAAAATGTTTCAATTCCTGCGAATGGGGCAAATCACACACACTATTTTTGAGTTTTTTTAACACTTCCTTATTTTTGGTAAAACTTTTGTTGAAATTTAGAGGTTTTGGTTTTCTAATAAGTGTTTCCTTCTTTTCAAAATGATAGTCCTCAACTGTTTGTAAATCCTCAAGTAGCATCTTTTCTTTTAATTCCATATAATGATCTAAATGCATCTGGTGGTAATTTATGTGAGCTTCGATAGCATTTGTATAAATCCGCTTGACATCATCTTGAACTGAAAATAAAAAAACATAGTGTTTTAACGAGGAAAACTATTTGGCACTGTCGTACGCCACCCAGCTATAAAAATGACAGATAATTAAATATTAAAATGTACTTACCTGTGTCTGAAGTTTGAGATCCCACTGACATGCTTTCTTCTGCCATGTTTCCCCTGTAGATGTGTCTGTCTCAAACAAAGAACGCAAACTGAATACTATTTCCTAGAAACAGCTTGTTCCCATAGTAATCAATGTATTGACGTTATATATTCATGCAATATTGATCTATAATAAAGACCTAAGGGCGAACTAATGTCTCAAATACAGTTCAATAACCTCAATATTATCACGTAATGTATTTGATTAGATTCTTAGAAATAGTTTATTGATCAGTTCACCATGAATACAGTTAGCTCATAGTTTATTGATCAGTTCACCATGAATACAGTTAGCTCATAGTAATCAAATAATGACGTTTATACGATGATAATGCAACATGATTAAAGGGAACTAAATCTGTCAATCTTAATAAAACCAGACCACAATGGATTTCAAAGATAAATAAATCATTTTCAAATAGTGGGATAATATGTAATTTGAGGTATTTTATGCTAGGTAGGGACTTGATGGAATGTAGGAAATTTATTGAAGGTGTTTGTTGTAAGAATTCTATGAAAAATGTAGGGTGTTTTATGAAATGTAGAGGTTTTGTTTTGGGTACGCTCAATTTGGTTGCATTTTTTCCCCCATGAACTTATAGATTTAAAGCAAGTTTTTTCCCCATGAAATGAAAAATGGAATGGGGGAAACTTGCTTTAAATCTATAAGTTCAGTAACTACTGTACTGTTCGGCAGTAAACGGGTTAAGAGGGCCCGACACCGTGCTAGTTTCAATGTAGCAAAATATCAGTGCTGTGTAAACGTGCCAATGGGCCGAGTCCACTTGACCAGAGACTTGTGCGCAAGTTCAGTTCAAGTGGGCCAGTTTTTATGGCTGTTTAAAACGCAACTAATGATGGTCCTTTGGTTAAAAGTGGCATACAATACAAAAGAGCTATAGTATCATTTTCGTTCAATTCTGGTAGCCTCACATCTATTGTATTGTCTAATTGATTGTCACAATATGTCTTGTGGAAACCATAAATAACCCATCCCTATTACCAATGTAATTCTATATTTAAGATATACGAGGTGTCAACAGTCAGGCAGTCCATGCTGTAAATACTGGTATGATTATATTAGGGGGTGGTGTGGTCAAACATCATACTTGTAATGCCAATTTAATGGTAAGGGTCAAAAACATTCAAAAGAGTTTCTATTTCACAATTCAATTCTTGCAACAGATGTTGTTTTGCTATTTAAAGGGATTTTAGATATCAATAGTAGCTTCCGGTAGATCACTGTCAGAATCAAGCTTTGGTCAATTGTTATTGGTGTGTAATGCATCATATTTGCACACAATGTAATCGCTACGGTATGTTTTAATGATATCAGTATACGGTAAGGAGTTACAGGTTGCATCACTCTCATTTCGTGATTTCTAAGTTTTTCAATCAATCTGTGTTAATGTCTAAAATTATCTTTTTCAGAGAAATGGAGCTGATTTTTCAGTATTTGTTAATACAGCGTCAGAGTTTGATGGCAGTGATTCAGGAGCTCGACCTGATGAAGCTATATCTTGGGGTAAAATTAAAAAAGAGGCCTCACCAGTAAAGGTAAAAGTCAATTTTAAATTATCTCTTTGAACGTGTGTCTAATGTGCAAACTTGTTATATCTTGATGAAAATGGACAATTGTTATATCAAAGATGCGTTGTGTCATATTAGTCATTTAATATGAATCAAAATTGACTTTGTGTTTACATTTTCTCAGTACGTATTTTATATTTAGGTGATAATCGAATCACAAATACTAGTATGTCCTATCATACTTTATGAAATAGATTTGGAAACAAACTCTTTATGAAACCTCTTTTAATCATTCTTTTTATTTAACAGGTTTATGGTGAAGCCAGTCTAATATTCCCCCTAATGGTTGCTCAATCCTTTGCTAAGAGGGAAAAAGAATTCAAAACTTTAAATAATCAAGATTAAACTAAGGGTGATGTTTGGTGATGTCTGGTATTTCAGTGGACATCCTCTGAAATATTACTTAGAAGTTTCTATAACTAATCTATAGATAGGCAATCCCTTTAATGAAAGATGAAAAAATACTCTTTAAGTAATTATCTTTATTTAAGAGACTTATTGTTGGACCCTAGAACGTCTGCTTGCATGTCAGGTACATGGCTTGTGATAAAATATGTGGGAATTGTTTGTTATTTGGCATACAGAGTATGTACTTAATAAGAATTCGATCCTGGTCACGGCACTACTGTAGAGAAGTTGTTAGTTATCCTGCAGTGGTCCTGCAGTCAACATGTCTTATGAAATTGTAGTCCCATTACATACATTAATGTATTTTGTTTACATAAGTGTCCATCCTCCTGGAACTTGGGGTACAAATACAGGGCGGACTGATTAATGGGAGACAACTGTTGAGGTTGGCAATCCAGACACAAAAGCCATAGTCCTACAGTGCAAGCCTCTTATAGGGGGTCTGAAAGTTTGTCCATTAGGACAACTTTTCAAAAATAGAATGGATTTAGTGCATTCTGACAAATATTTTTGGAAATTCTTAAAAAAAAATTGTAGGTGCAAACTTGCACAACCAATGATATGTAAAATTGTCTTTGTTATGTTTTACTGTAACTTGTTAAAGATTTTAATATTTATATTATTAAACTTTTATTTTGTAAATCTTTTTGACATTTCCTTCCATGCCAGTAATGAATTGATGATTTATGAGATTAGCAGGAAAAGTCCATTGTCTTGTTGCTATGCTCTTGCATGGTATTAAACCCGACTTTATCAGATACACTATTAAACAAGGCCTGTGTGCTTCAGACTGTGCAGATTAAAGATCCTTTGACAATTCAAATTGGAAAGAAAATAGGCTATTGCTGCTTTCCTGGCAAAATTTTCCACATTTTCCCACCTCAATAACCAAAATCAATGCATACCATATATTTCCGAACATAATTCGCACCCATGTATAATACGCACCTCCTCTTCAATAACCAAATTCGATGCATAAATGAAAAATGCCACACTCCACTTCAATTGATATTACCGTTGCCAATTCACCAATGAAATGTATAACAATATAAAATAAAACTAGCAGATATTGTGTTTCTAGAGGTTTTTAATGTGAAAAATGTTAAAAAGAAAAATGATATATTCTATGCTACACTCTAAGCTTAATCTGGAAACAATTTTGTTATGATACAGCATCCACAAGCAAAAGACTGTGAAGAGTTAATTTAAATCATTTGATGTTAATTTGCTAAAGGCAGTTGAGCATATTTTTTTGTCTGTATTATTTTTAAAACCCAATCAAGCCGATTCTTGAGTGATAAAATATGTACAAATGCCCCTAGCTTTAAACTTGTATGGAGTAATAATTTTAATAATTATCTCCTCAACATATCCAAAAATATAACTTTCACTCTAATTGATACAGTTTTATGGTAAGCAATATACAGAAAGTAAGGTTTAGTTTAAATAAGTAAGGTTAAAAGGATTGTAAAGAGGTTTTCTAAACTTTGTATGTGATTTGCAAAGATATCAATAGTAGCTTCCAGTAGATCACTGTCAATGACGTCATAAACACGTTAGTTTAGTGGAATTGCAAGAACCACTGACACGTCATAATGTAAATGGGATTGGCACAAATTGATGCTATCAGTGTCCCCAATACACATACAAAGTTTAGAAAATCTCTTTACAATCCCTTTAAAGTTAAAATAAGCAACAAGTTAAAGTGTAACAAGATATCAGTATTATGCTGCATGTTTGATTATTGATTTAAAGCACTTGATAATGGAATGAAATTTACACTGACAATATCCAACTAAATACCCTGAACATGGAACGTAAGCATCGTATACATGAGCTGGTTAATCTCGGGTAGACTAGGCTATAAAAGAAAAAAAGTACCTCATTCTTGGAAAATGAAATACCAGACTGGCTGGAATCATAGAGTAACATCGGGTGCTTTGATTTCCATTACCTTAAGGGTGTTATTTACAATCTGAGAGAATACAGGACGTCAGATTTCAATTCTGTGAAATCTTCCAAAAAACTGGTATGTATATAGACCTACATAAATATATATATGTCTATATACATCAGTGTTGAGAAGCGAGATTCAAAAGATTCAGAGATATTTAGTAGGATATTGTGTTTACATGTAATAATAGTGACATGGAATGGAATAATTAAATATATTATACTTATATACTATATATATTATATATATAAACACATGGCAACATTTCATTTAGTCATACCTAGACAAGTTACATTATACCAGCCTTCTCAAATGGCGGCCAGTCCAGTATGTTAAGGATAAGGAACTTAGCCCAGGGTATGAAATGGATGAAAAAAACTTCATCTAGGCATCACAAGATTAAAGGGATTGTAAAGAAGTTTTTAGCCTTTTTATGTGTACGAAAGACACTTCAAACTACTGTTTGTTACATTCAAAACTCCCGCTGGGTACCCATGATTTCTGTTATACACCGGATATGACGCACGATCCACTCCTACAAAGCTTAGTAGGAACCGCAGGCACCCTACCAATTTTGAATTTGAATGTACCAAAAATAGTAGTTTGAAGTGTCTATCGTACACATAAAAGAGGCTGAAATAAACTTCTTTCCAATCCCTTTAATATAGCTAAATATATCTTTCAATAACTACAAATAACAAATTTTCTTTACATGATATTTAAAAAAAAAACTTTCCACATAAAAAAGGCAAAAATAAAATATGAATTTTTGTTTGTTCATAATTTGCCAGGAAAAGAAATCCAGCCTTGGCCTTAAAGATATGATCATTTACTAAATATAATATCATACAAATTAAGACAACTCAGTGAAGTGAAGAAATGTCATCACTTTCAATAATTACCTACTAGGTTTTTGAAAAGGATAATTTAAAATAAACTTCTGCTTCAACAATTCTTGAAGCCTAAATTCTGAGTCTTACACACTGTTATAGTTTGCCTTATAATTTGATATACAGAAAATACACTGCAATATACAGATAGGTTTTACAAAAAAACATTGAAAACTCAAAATCTTCATATATAATCTTTGAAAATAACAAACATTAAATTGTAGGGCCTACATGTTGATTTGCTTACCCAAAGAACCTACTGGCAAAATAGTTAAATCAACAACTCTGCTGAACTGGCTAAAAATGTTGTGTCTTGATCAAGGCACACCAGATTTAGAGTCTTAATGGACTGATATTTTACCTTTCAACACTAGTAGCCATTCAACAGGCCATATAATAACGTTGATACAGGTGACATGATAAATAGAGGTTATCCTATGGCTACGAGTGGATATGGTTTTTATGCCATGAGTGTTTGTGATATTTTCACGAGTGGCGTAGCCACGAGTGAAAATATCACAAATCGAGTGGCATAAAAACCATATCCACGAGTTTGCCATTGGATAACCTATTTATCCGATCCCTGTTTTACGTTATATGTAAAACGGTTTTTACTCATACTGTACTTTACATGTTATTAAACATCACTGACAGTTAATAGTAATCTTGACAAAAAGCTAATTTCGACGCGAAAAAGCCTTGGAAAGTTTTTTTTCGTGTTTTTGTTACGTTCGCATTTAATTATTCTTTCGAAGTTAACAGAGGCAAACCTGTCCGACGCCATTTTGACTGTTAGTAAGGAGTGAAAGACATGCATTAAAGCTTGGCCACGCCCATTGAATACCACCCATTGAATACCATATTTATTCAATGGGATATCATTTTTATCCGACATAAAAAATAAAAAAATTTTTTTTTATCTAAAATGCATCACAGACACAGAATATGAAAAAAAAAATTCATTGGAAACAAATTTTAAATTTTTATTTCTCATGTCGGTTATAGGATAATGTTGTATCGGGTGTCCCAATAAAAACGTCCCCAAGTTTGACGCAAAGTATCTCAGCTGTTGTTGCACTGATCTCTTTCAAAATTCTCATACATTTACTTCAACATGTCCTTGTCAGACCCTGAAAATATGAGAGTCATCGAACAAAAATTGTACTACTACTGACAGGAACAAAATAGCATGTCAAAAAATTCAATATCAGAGCAAATTACATATTTCAACCTGTGTCTTTTTTGCTTTCATCACACCGACCACCAATATCATTCATTTTCCATTCTGAAATGCTCTCACCGATCTCATCTTAAGATATTTTCTCCCAAAAAGCAACATTCCTGCCTTTCAGTTCCAGTTCATCCAGTTTGTTCCACTGGTGCTGGTAATGACTCCGAGCAGTAAGGGATTCTCTTAAGAAACAGGTGTCCTGCACTTGGGTTAGAGAGGGACACACTGATTACACAGGAACTGAAATGCAGGATGGTCGGTTCTCGAGTGGTACCTTTAGATGGGATCCGTGAGAGTTTATTAGGATGGAAAATATTTGATATTGGTGGTTGATGCGGTGAAGACACAATGAACACAAAATCAAATATGTAATTTGCTCTGATATTGAATTTTTTTACATGCTATTTTGTTCGAGGCAGTACTAGTACAATTTTTATTCGATGACTTTCATATTTTCAGGATCCGACAAGGACATGTTGAAGTAAATCTGTGAGAATTTTGAAAGAAATTGGCTCATCAGCAGATGAGATACTTTGCGTCAAAGTTGGGGACGTTTTTTTTGGGACACCCGATATATCAGCTACCCCAGCACTTTACATTTTACCCCAGCCTACACTTTTTAAGTTTATGACATTTTATATAATTAACACTTCAAAGAAATAGACACTAGTTACAAAATAGCAATAAAATACTATTCACTCTACAGGTACTGTTAAAAAAATCAGAACTAATAGAAAAACATTAACTAAGATAAATATTCTTGGGTTAAAAAGGAACGTAATTACAAATATGTATTTATACATTCACTTAAAAAAAAACAATTGCTAGACTAAGACTACGGTCATTTGGAACAAAAATTGGAGATTTGTACATATAATTTACTAAATTGCAAGATTTAACACATTTGGAATGGTGCAAATTCATAATTTATCCAAATTATGAATCTAAAAAACAGATAGTGATCGACTAAGCAATGGTTTTAAACCTAGTAAATATAAAATATTACCCTATTATTTTAAAATGAAAGATATAGAAGCTATAAGACAACTATAGTGTATATACATTAGTTAGGACGGGGTTAATCTATAGTTAATTATAGCACAATATGTAAATATATATATACATTTGCTATAAGACTTAAAGAGATAGTATGCACCAGAATCAAATTAACAAGAATTGTTAAAAAATAAAATTTGTTTCAACACAGTTTTATCAATTTCTGTTAAAGCAATACCACCTCTTAGAACAAAAAAATTAAGTTGTATAGTAGTCCCCTGATGAATATATACTTCTATTGACCAAGTTTGAAAACTTACATTTTTTGTTCATTTGAAGAGGTTGAATTACTTTAATATTTAAATCAAAATGAAGTTTGTTTTCTTCAATTGCTAATAACTCTTTTAACTAAAAGTTAGATTTTTTAAATATATAATTACATGTAATAAAACACGTTGATTGAACTACTAAATTATTTGGATATAGAAAAAAATAGATTTCATGTCTTGATAGAAGTGATCATTAAAATATATAATGCTTATAAGCATGTTTCTGACTCTTCAGTTCTTTATCATAATTATTATGCATTTATTCAAAAATATTTTTCTTAATACAATATCTTAATATTTTAATAAAAATCTAAAAGAAAATTATATCTTTTAAGAATAGAATAAAGCAGCACACCCTCTTTCAGATTTCTGCTTTTTCAAAATAATTCCTATAGAGTATCTCCATCAACTATAGATTTAGTAATATTTTGCCATCTCAAATGGCTGTTATAATTTATAAATAACCTACTCTATGTTCATTATATACATACTAATATAACTCATATACAGCCCATATACAACTAATAATACACTATCATACTTTGATATAGTACAGATAAGGTTATCTTTCAAGTTATTCAAGTCGCCTCCACTGTAAAATAGCAAAATCATAAAACCGAATGGTTCCGCCTAGTTAGTAGATAAGATCCTACTATAAACAGTGATAGTGTCTGAAGCTAGAATCCAGTTATTATTTAAAGCATGGTCAGCCATCTTGAATCGATATTGAGGCTCATAACGCGAACAAACAAAAGCAATGTCTTGCCACTGCAGCAAAATCACCACCTTGTGGTCTTAAACGCCTCCTTCTTCAATCCCAATAGCTTAAAACTAATAAAATTTTACATCTATAAAATCGTAATTAATAACGCTATTTAAAAACGTGAATAAGGTCTATAAATGAACAGAAAAATTAGTGGATCTACAGTCAAGCTGTTGATTGAACTCCATAACCATTTTCATTGAACATATTATGAAATCTTCACAAAACAAAACACAGACAACTCAACAGCTCTACCACATTAATAGCAAATAGTGTAATATTAGCTGTATATCAACAATTATAATAACATTTTATAGTAATATCTATAATATTAGTAATAAGTAATATTAAATATCTGTCATGATATGAATTATTATGGAAGGACAAAAACATAAACAAAAAATTTCAGATCTCTCTTAAAGCATGGAATTTTGATCTTTTAAAACTGTGTGTCAGTCATCATTCATTACCGGGTAAGTTACATAATCTGTTCATAAGCTGTTACCTATGTTTCATCAAAATGTCTTTTTGGATTTCGGGTTTCGTATTGCGGTTTGGATTTTTAGTACTGTACTTGGTTTCATTAATATTACCGAATATTTTACAAGGATAAGAAAATTACATTCAAATAGATATCTTAAACCTAGAATGTCTCTGCTGGGTTTGTTTTTACAGACACAAATGCTTGAAATTTTAGGATGCGAGTGCATTTCTTCTCAATGCAAAATACATTAATTTATAATTATTAATCAAACCAAAATCATTCTGAGACTATCAGTATTATTTGGAAGCTTATATAAATAAGTTTCATTAAGAGATGTCTGTGCAAAATAATTTCACTAATATGATAATATCATAATAAAATTTTGATTAATGTAAAACACATTATATTTTAGAAATTTTCAATGGCTTTTCAGATCTTATGCTTAAAATATATTCCAAAAAATCAAAATATAATCTTGCAAAAAAGCAGTATAGACATGGCTATATAGTACTGAATATAGAACTAAAAAATAAAAAGGAAAAAACATAAAAATGACTAGGAAAAGAAATAAAACTCAGATCATGTTTGGAATTCAAAATATATCTGGAGAAAAGAATTGCGATAATATGAAAGTCTATGCCACCTGCAATATCAACACTCATTGATCGATACAGTTATCAATATTTCACTATGGAGTTAATCCACTATGTTGAAAATATAAAAAAATACTTGTAAATATCAATGATATTGTTCTTTTTCATTGCTAAAAAAAATAAAAAAAAGCCTGCCATATTATAATAAAATTTGATCTTGAAAACTTTCCTCAAATAAAATTATGACACAAGACTTTCTCATTCTATAACATGACAGTAAATAGTAAATAAATGTTATAATACATTACATAACATTGGATTAGTAACTTTCTGGAAATTACTAATAAAATATGATATCATTCTTTGTTAATAATCTAGTCTAAAACTATTATCAATCATTCTAAAATCTCCAACCAACAGGATTGTTGGAGCAACAAATATTACTTTACACAACCATAAATCATAGACTGGAGTCACAACCATGATTAATTTTATAGCAAAAACTCAGATCTTAATATTCATAATACAAGCTTGTTAAAACACTAAGATATACTACTTCTGCATTTATTACATTTTACTTGATAACATTACCTGTGTGTGTCGAAACGTAGTATGTAATAAACTCAGAAGTAGTATATCCATATATCTTAGTGTTTTAATGTAATTTTCCTACTTCTATATATGTATAATAAACAATATGCAAGCTAGTTATAGGGAAAGTTCATGAGGAACAGATACAAATTTTAAACAATTATTCTGCTTTATAACTCTAGCTAAGTTTTATCATAATCTCTGTTTAAAAAAAACCTGTTACCTGTGTCTGTAAAAAAGATCAACTTTTATAAACTCATTGAATAGAACAGTTTTTTTTTTAGTTATTCAAATAAAAGACTGTCTGTAATAAAAGGAAATAGAGATTATACTCATGAAAGCATCAAGGCAAACAGGGAAAACCTACATTCAAACAAACCTAAAAACATCTATCTCAATCGTAGCTAGATATCTTCTTACAATATCGACTCTCAAACCTTAAAAACATCTCTCTCAAACCAAGATCTCTTCTTAAAATATCAACTCTCAATCCTATACATCTTCTCGTAGCTGTGCATATTTCATTCCACGACCTTGTTTCTCATAGAATTGTCCTTCTTTATTCCTCGTTTCTGTTGCTTGCAGGAATTCTTGATCATTCACAGCACTAAAACTGACCCCTTCATGGTCTTCTTTAAGTTCCACTGTCCAGAATGGTTTCATTGTGGGATATTTCCACCATTTATAAACAATAAAACCCAGTACAAAAGATAATACTAAGATAATGGCTATGACTATACCAGCAATATAACCAGCTGATAATGGTAGTAAATCTTTATCTAATTCACCTGGAAATAGTCAATATTACAGAATATTTGTTTGCCCTTTTCATTGGTGTTAGGAGTCCGATGGTATAGACTATATACACAAATATATTCTTTATACATACATTATTCAAATATAATAAACTAGTACCAAACAAACAGTTCTTTTGCTTAAATGAACGATGCAAAGTTTATCAGCTGCTGGTTGCTAAATGACTAGAAGCCTATGAAAAATATTTCCAAGTTCATCTGTCAAAATTGAAATCAATTGTGTATGTTATGCCAACTTCAATTTTTTCATCAACAAGCGCACTATACACAGGTAAATGAATTTTTCCCAATTTTGATGGGGTAAGGAAGGGGTGCGCATTATACATGGGTGCACATTGTATTCGGAAATATACAGTAATACATCTAAAAAATAATTGAATCTGAATGAATAACGGTATTTTGAGTGTTTGATGATGTATATCATTAACATCATTTCTATATACTTACTAATAGCTGTACAGTTTTTATAAAGTATAGCATCTCCTCTATAACCTTCTCTACATCTCTCACAATTAAACCCAGTCGTATTTCTAGCACATGATATACATGCCCCTAAAAATAAGAATTGTTATATCCATATATAAGTATTTTAAATTTATCTATAATATATCAACATTGTGGGTGATTACCTGACACCTTATATATTTTCATTCTAAAAGATTGAACCATTTCTTAACAGATTAGATTCTATTAAACTTGGTGGAATTATTCATAAATATCTTTTATGTTTTTGTTTTTATCCCATTAACATCCCTATCAACCACTCAAAACTGCCATCTTAGGATAAAAATTTGGTTAATGATTTCATAATATTTAAAAAATATACGTACCTGTATATGGATCACAAACTGACTTTGAGTTGGAATCAGTATTACCATGACAACGACAGGGTACACAATATTTTCCCTTGTAGCGATGAAAACCATTTGCACACTGATGACATAAATTACCAGTATATCCAGTTCTACACTTGTCACACACTAGAAAACCTTCCACTGTAATAGCAATAAATATAATGATCACATATAACACAATTATAATGATAATAATGTCTTAGTAATGGGTCTTATTTTGAATAAGCATATACTGGTATTTCACTAGAAAACCTTCCACTGTAATATCAATAAATATAAATAATGATCACTTATAACAAAATAATAATGATAATATATCAATATTCAATAACATTAATAATAATTTCTTAGTAATGGGTCTTATTTTGAATAAGCATATACTGGTATTTCACTTTCTAAGCTTATACATTTAGATATACCGTAGACAGTGAAGCACGATCCTTGGTTGAAAATGAACATTTAAGCAGCATTTCTCACTCAATTACAGAATTTCATGATTTGAATCAATGGTTTTGAAGATTTGTTACTAATGCCACAGGCGAGAGCGAAAATGAATCAAGGAGCTTTGTTCAACTTGTGTACTGAGTCAAGTTTATTATAAGCTCAGTGAGTGTCATAGTTAGATTTTTGACAACTACGGTACCTAGTTTGTGATATCAGCTGCTGGAAATGAAATGAAATGAATGGAGTTTTACCTCCTGCTTTTCTGCACGTAGATGCTTTTTTCCATGTCAGCCCTTCCGACCTGCATCACTGACAGGGGGAAACCGGGATGAAAAATCCGAAGGTATCATTTCGACCCATGCTGGGATTTAACCCTGGACCTTCAGGTTAGCAAGCAAGCGTCTAACCCACTGAGCCACCGCGGCTCCAGCTGCTGCTGGAAGTGAACATTAACTTGACATCTACCAACCAACCATGATAGTTAGACAATACCCCACAGGAAACAAGTCTTTACTTACCAAAATGACAGGAACTGACCATAGATGAATACTGTCGACACGGACACGGGTGACAGGGAAAGAACATGGCTGTTTTATAGAATCCTGGTTGACAGACCTCACAGAATAGACCACTATAGCCTGGTTTACAGATACATAATGATGTGTTATCTTTACGACATGGCTGATGACCTCCTATAGTACCCACTCCACTACACTGACAATCTATCAAAATAGTCACAATAACAGTATAATTTGTAAAACATATTTTCAATAAAAATAATGAATAGGATTAAAGGGATTGTAAAGTGATTTTCTAAACTTTGTATGTGTATCAGGGACAGAGATAGCATCAATTTGCGCCATTCCAATTTCAATTCCGACGTCAGCGGTTCTTGCAATTTCATTTTATTCTCCAAGCTTTTTTCTATAGAATAAAATACTAGAGTCACTCAGCTCTTAAAGTGTGTCTTATTACTTTTTTTTATCATGTAATGAAGGAGAAAATCAAAACTACTACAGTATGCTTTATATACTGTAGTAGTTTTGATTTTCTCCTTCATTACATGATAAAAAAAAGATTTTAAGAATTTTAGCAATTTGATTGGATAAGAAAACTAAATTTAAAATCGATTTTAGTGTTTGACCAATCATCTTAAATTAAGTTTTCGAGAATAAGGCCCCAGTTATAAATGAGCTATTGTAAGCATTATCTAACATTTAATGCAAAACATTACTTAACAAATGTTGTTTGCAGTTTGCACACATCCAAGACAGATTTGAACATGAACAGTCTTCCTTATTAGAAACTAGTTTAATTAAGAAACACAAATCTTATATTATTATAGTGTCCTAAATTATCCATTGGTTCAATTTCCTTAAACTGATTCTTTGTGTCTCAAATTATCAATGGTTCCGGTCATCTGCTCCCCCAAATATTATGTTTTCGGGCAAAAAATCCACAAAAATCAGGCAAAATATCATTAAAATTCGGGCAACAAGTCGATTTGCCCCCCTGTTGAGTTGTGGGCCCCTACGGCTATGGTTCCGGTGTTGTAACCTTCCTCAAAAAGTCAATGTGCCAATGGATCAGTTATACAATATAAATTATTGAGCATGAGAACAACACCGCCTACCTTTCTTATCTTGATCAGCTTTAGTTGTAACAGTAATAGATGTAGAGTTGAGTTTATGACGGGATGTAAACTCAGCTCCTACTAATAGTTTATAGGTAGTAGAGGGTTTTAATTCGGTAATATTGATCTCTGTTGGTTCTTGTCCCCCTAATCTTCTAGACTGGGCTAGTTCACCTGTAAAACAAGACAGTTTGCTAAACAAGGTAACATACAATGTAACATAAAGGTATCACCTGTAAAACAAGACAGTTTGCTAGACAAGGTAACATACAATGTAACATAAGGTATCACCTGTAAAACAAGACAGTTTGCTAGACAAGGTAACATACAATGTAACATAAGGTATCACATGTAAAACAAGACAGTTTGCTAGACAAGGTAACATACAATGTAACATAAGGTATCATAGCAATTGAGAGATCATGACAGTAAGGATAAGTGAGTTTTTGAAATCTGATAAAAATGCAGAGATCTTGATGATTCTCTACATTTTTTTTCGGTGCTAAACATTGTGACAAAATTCTTCTTTAAATCGTGTTTTCAGCAATTTCAGCACATCCCAGATCAATTCAAAGCATAAACAGCCCAACAAACTGTTTTGAGGTAAAAATCAAACTAGGCTTACATTGTGATTACTAACTTTCACCTAAAAAACAAAGTGGATTGTTCGTGCTGAATCAGATCTGAAATGTTTATAGCACACATATGTTTGCTATGCTATACATACCTGTTTTGTTATTGTATACATATATAATATATTCTTTAACACAACCCTGACTGAAAGGGGCTACAGCTTCACTGACATTAATAGTTACTTCTGTCATATTGTCATTGGTTGTATCATTATCCTCAATTTTCATTGCATGGGTCGCATAGTCACTTGGTTCCTTTAACTTTTCTTCATAATCACCTGGCACTGTTCCGTTAAACAGAAAAACATATGGTCTACATATATTTTTACTCCTTGTGTTGTCTCCCTTTTCGAATGGTGATTCCGAGGTTGTCCCCAGGTTAACTGATGTGACCCCAGTTGGTTTAGAGGTAATATTATCTACAGTAGTAACCTCAGTATCATTTGATTCTGACGTTGTCAACTTGATTTCATTCCAGAGTGTGTTATTAGCATCCACATCATGTATTTTATAAACTTCTGGTGCGTCCCAAACCAGATAGATATTATTTGAACTGGTCAGAAAGGACTGTAGTTTGGAAGGAGGTTTCAGGATCAACTTCTGTTCTATAAAAATATCAGAAAAAAACCCCAGAATCAATGGATTTTAGCAAAAAAAAATCAAACAATAAGAATATAAGGCAAGGTCAATTAAATTTAAGTATGTGTACTACATTTTATATTATAAGCTTAATTTAATTTCAAATAGGCCTACATATTTATTTGATATACTGGAATGTATGGTACCGTATATATCAAAACTTCAATAGGGCCTAGTGAGCTAATTATACTTTGATCACATAAAGTTCGGAATCATATTTTTTTCGGTGGGTCAATAAAATGTGAACTATTAAAAAAAATTATTTGGAAATATGATTTTAAATAGAGAATGTCTGAAAAGTGGGTAATGTCACTGGAATTTTTAAGAGAGAAAATTGTTTATTTCTATGAAAAATTTTCAACTCTTATATTTTCCTGGACCCAAAGGCATTCTTAAGATCAATGGCAATTGAATGCTATCATACTTTGAATATTTGCGACTTGGTAGTAAAAATTCAATTCAGAATTCAATATCATCAGAGATATGTTATTAAATGGGAATGTTCAGCATTTTCGAGGATCGATTTGGGTCTTCAATTTATGTAAATATCCTTCAGATTTAATGGAACTGCTAAAAAATCGCAAAATCCCTTCAATTATACCTGTACCTTAACTAGGGCTGCAACGATTCATCGTAGAATCGATGAATCGCGATTCGTTCCTCCTTATCGATGCATCGTGTAAGAAAAAAATAATCGCGATTCATCGGCCCCGATTTTGATTCATTTAATTAACTCTTTTATTGACTGAGAACAAGAAATCCTCACGCATTTTATAATTTATGTCATATCGAAATGTTAGAAAATTGCTTTTTACGTATCAATTTGTTTATTATCATCTTGAATCTTTGTTATTAATGGTGATGATCTTAAGCATATAAATTTGTTACGAAAATTATGTCAAAAATGTGTTAAAATGCTAATGATTAAAGGTTTTCTTTTCTTTCCGATTTCAAACTCAAGAATCGCGATTTGTAATCGCAATAAATCAAATCGTTGAATGTGTATCGTTTAGCGTATCGAATCGCCACTTCAGGAATCGTTGCAGCCCTAACCTTAACAGTTATCTTTCAAATTCTATATAATATGTGTTTTCTATATAACTCATAAACGACGAGTCATATTTTTGACTATCAAATGCTAATATTTATGGATATAAATACAATACAGGGATTTTTGAAAGCTTAAATTTTGAGGGAGAGTTTGGAACATTATTACGGATGAGATTAGTTAAAAAATCCAGGTTCAGAGACAAAAAACAATTTTGTCGAGCGGTTAGTGAACATATTATTCCTTTATGTATGTGGATATGTATTAAAGGCTCAAATCTACCCTCAAAATGTTGAACATTCCCCATAGGCCATAGGATAGAATATAGAATGCATTTATTGTCAGCAAACAATCAACAATGTATATCTTTTAAAATTCCTTTCTAATAAATTAATAAAGATAAAAATGTCACTGTGACATTGCACATGCCATGACAACCATTATATCTACCTAATGTCAATAGTACTTTTAATTACAATTAAAATTTCTCACCGTTCAATGACGACAGACTATCCACAGCAGGCTGAGCTGTTTGATATCTTATTTCTTTTGACGAATCAACCATTTCAGAGCTCAAATAAATAGCCAAAATGATTAACAGTTTCATCTTGGACATCTTCGGGATTAATAATAAAAACAGACGATTTTATATCGCTGTTAAATCACAAGAAATAATAGAATTGATCAAAATCGATTATTATTCAACACCTGAGCGAGGAAAATGAAAGTGTAATTCATTCGGAACGTGGAGGGATTTATACCACTTCCTGCTTCGTGGAGTTATAGAGTTGTGTGCCCCAGGGTCAATGTCATTATTTGACCATTTCAATTTAATTTTCTTCTTTTGATCTATTGTTATGAAGAAAAGTTCAAATGAATTGATCATTTTAAGATTTAAGATTTTTTCGAGAAATACGAAGCACATAACATTGGCCTTATAATGCATTGCCTCCCTTCAAATACAGATTATGGTCAGACCACATCTAATTTGTTTTAATAATACCTGTGTGCTACAAGATTTACACGTTACAGATCCCTCGACAGTTGGAAATCAAAAATAAGAGTAGGCTACTACCGCTGTCCTGTCAAAATTTCTCTCATTGCACACTACATGTTCAGAAGAGCAGGACGTAAAATATATTATTAAAGTCCTTTTTCTTCACCCGTATGCAGTTGACATTAAAATTTGTTATAATTTTTTCTTGTGGGTTTTTATCGTTTCAAAAATTTCCAGAAAAAAATCAAGGGCCATGATTTTCAAATATTTTAAACTTATTTCGATTTGAGTTTTAGTAAAATTGGTAAAGATTGATCTCTAGAGTGTTTACAATCCATTGTGGATGGATGGATGGACTGACAGGGGTGATGGAAGAGTGCATGTTAAAATGTCAGATTGGCCAAGAAATATATCATAAAACTTTTCACCATTTACATAGATTTATTTCAATAAAGTTTCAATAATCAATTAAATACAGCCACAATCAAACTTTAATTAAAAATAAGGATTCCTCACCTCAATAATCCCCCCCCCCCCCATGCCCCATCCACCCAGAATCTGACCCCCTGTCTGGTCCCCACAACCACGCCCAGTCGACATTTTCATGGGATGTTTTGTGTCTTGAAAATAAAAATTAAAATACTCTTCAGCTATGTGTTTTCTGTAAATTTCCACAAAAGGCAGTAATAATTACTGATATTAGTAACTTAATTTAAGGTCCCGTTTCTGAGACTGAAATTTTATTGGTCGAACGGATAATAAACATGCTTTTTAACAATCCTTCAATGGCACAATTTATAGATAAATAAGACAATAATAGTATGGATATATACTTCTAGAAAATGTATTACTTCAACGTGATTCTCACACCGTCATCAGGAATATAATGATATTTATCCCTGTGTCCCGATTCAGGCAACATGCGATCGAGGATAACTAGGTCAGGTACGTTTCTCGTAAAATTTAATCAGCTGATGGGGCCACTTGACCTATTTCAATACAAAGTCTATCGAAAATTATCCATGTTCTGACCTAGTATGGACCCTGACTCCGGAGGGGGGGTAAACGCCCTTTATCTTAAGCCAGCCACGTTTTAGCACAGAAAACGGTAATTTCTTGATGAAAAATGGGTCGTTCGCATACCAAACGAATCAGCGTTCAATGACGCATCTTTCCAACACAAAATTGTGGCCGAAAAATTAATATAGGAAGCTTGTAGGGCCCCTCAAACATTTTGTGCGGTCGGGAAGGGCTTAAAATTTGTATAAAGTCAATTCTCGGTGGTGGTATATGCACAAATGTGTCAGTTGTTGACAAAAAAACATTCGTATGATGGATAAGATCAAGAAAAAGTTGGAATTTTTGCGAAAAAAAATTAAAGTTTGAGTGGGGACTCGAACCCGGGCCCCTCTAGCCGTGGCCCCAGCACGCTAACCGCTTCGCCATCGCGGCTTAAGAGAGGTTGCGCTAGAGTCAGCCGTGACCCTGACTCCGGAGGGGGGGTAAACGCCCTTTATCTTAAGCCAGCCACGTTTTAGCACAGAAAACGGTAATTTCTTGATGAAAAATGGGTCGTTCGCATACCAAACGAATCAGCGTTCAATGACGCATCTTTCCAACACAAAATTGTGGCCGAAAAATTAATATAGGAAGCTTGTAGGGCCCCTCAAACATTTTGTGCGGTCGGGAAGGGCTTAAAATTTGTATAAAGTCAATTCTCGGTGGTGGTATATGCACAAATGTGTCAGTTGTTGACAAAAAAACATTCGTATGATGGATAAGATCAAGAAAAAGTTGGAATTTTTGCGAAAAAAAATTAAAGTTTGAGTGGGGACTCGAACCCGGGCCCCTCTAGCCGTGGCCCCAGCACGCTAACCGCTTCGCCATCGCGGCTTAAGAGAGGTTGCGCTAGAGTCAGCCGTGACCCTGACTCCGGAGGGGGGGTAAACGCCCTTTATCTTAAGCCAGCCACGTTTTAGCACAGAAAACGGTAATTTCTTGATGAAAAATGGGTCGTTCGCATACCAAACGAATCAGCGTTCAATGACGCATCTTTCCAACACAAAATTGTGGCCGAAAAATTAATATAGGAAGCTTGTAGGGCCCCTCAAACATTTTGTGCGGTCGGGAAGGGCTTAAAATTTGTATAAAGTCAATTCTCGGTGGTGGTATATGCACAAATGTGTCAGTTGTTGACAAAAAAACATTCGTATGATGGATAAGATCAAGAAAAAGTTGGAATTTTTGCGAAAAAAAATTAAAGTTTGAGTGGGGACTCGAACCCGGGCCCCTCTAGCCGTGGCCCCAGCACGCTAACCGCTTCGCCATCGCGGCTTAAGAGAGGTTGCGCTAGAGTCAGCCGTGACCCTGACTCCGGAGGGGGGGTAAACGCCCTTTATCTTAAGCCAGCCACGTTTTAGCACAGAAAACGGTAATTTCTTGATGAAAAATGGGTCGTTCGCATACCAAACGAATCAGCGTTCAATGACGCATCTTTCCAACACAAAATTGTGGCCGAAAAATTAATATAGGAAGCTTGTAGGGCCCCTCAAACATTTTGTGCGGTCGGGAAGGGCTTAAAATTTGTATAAAGTCAATTCTCGGTGGTGGTATATGCACAAATGTGTCAGTTGTTGACAAAAAAACATTCGTATGATGGATAAGATCAAGAAAAAGTTGGAATTTTTGCGAAAAAAAATTAAAGTTTGAGTGGGGACTCGAACCCGGGCCCCTCTAGCCGTGGCCCCAGCACGCTAACCGCTTCGCCATCGCGGCTTAAGAGAGGTTGCGCTAGAGTCAGCCGTGACCCTGACTCCGGAGGGGGGGTAAACGCCCTTTATCTTAAGCCAGCCACGTTTTAGCACAGAAAACGGTAATTTCTTGATGAAAAATGGGTCGTTCGCATACCAAACGAATCAGCGTTCAATGACGCATCTTTCCAACACAAAATTGTGGCCGAAAAATTAATATAGGAAGCTTGTAGGGCCCCTCAAACATTTTGTGCGGTCGGGAAGGGCTTAAAATTTGTATAAAGTCAATTCTCGGTGGTGGTATATGCACAAATGTGTCAGTTGTTGACAAAAAAACATTCGTATGATGGATAAGATCAAGAAAAAGTTGGAATTTTTGCGAAAAAAAATTAAAGTTTGAGTGGGGACTCGAACCCGGGCCCCTCTAGCCGTGGCCCCAGCACGCTAACCGCTTCGCCATCGCGGCTTAAGAGAGGTTGCGCTAGAGTCAGCCGTGACCCTGACTCCGGAGGGGGGGTAAACGCCCTTTATCTTAAGCCAGCCACGTTTTAGCACAGAAAACGGTAATTTCTTGATGAAAAATGGGTCGTTCGCATACCAAACGAATCAGCGTTCAATGACGCATCTTTCCAACACAAAATTGTGGCCGAAAAATTAATATAGGAAGCTTGTAGGGCCCCTCAAACATTTTGTGCGGTCGGGAAGGGCTTAAAATTTGTATAAAGTCAATTCTCGGTGGTGGTATATGCACAAATGTGTCAGTTGTTGACAAAAAAACATTCGTATGATGGATAAGATCAAGAAAAAGTTGGAATTTTTGCGAAAAAAAATTAAAGTTTGAGTGGGGACTCGAACCCGGGCCCCTCTAGCCGTGGCCCCAGCACGCTAACCGCTTCGCCATCGCGGCTTAAGAGAGGTTGCGCTAGAGTCAGCCGTGACCCTGACTCCGGAGGGGGGGTAAACGCCCTTTATCTTAAGCCAGCCACGTTTTAGCACAGAAAACGGTAATTTCTTGATGAAAAATGGGTCGTTCGCATACCAAACGAATCAGCGTTCAATGACGCATCTTTCCAACACAAAATTGTGGCCGAAAAATTAATATAGGAAGCTTGTAGGGCCCCTCAAACATTTTGTGCGGTCGGGAAGGGCTTAAAATTTGTATAAAGTCAATTCTCGGTGGTGGTATATGCACAAATGTGTCAGTTGTTGACAAAAAAACATTCGTATGATGGATAAGATCAAGAAAAAGTTGGAATTTTTGCGAAAAAAAATTAAAGTTTGAGTGGGGACTCGAACCCGGGCCCCTCTAGCCGTGGCCCCAGCACGCTAACCGCTTCGCCATCGCGGCTTAAGAGAGGTTGCGCTAGAGTCAGCCGTGACCCTGACTCCGGAGGGGGGGTAAACGCCCTTTATCTTAAGCCAGCCACGTTTTAGCACAGAAAACGGTAATTTCTTGATGAAAAATGGGTCGTTCGCATACCAAACGAATCAGCGTTCAATGACGCATCTTTCCAACACAAAATTGTGGCCGAAAAATTAATATAGGAAGCTTGTAGGGCCCCTCAAACATTTTGTGCGGTCGGGAAGGGCTTAAAATTTGTATAAAGTCAATTCTCGGTGGTGGTATATGCACAAATGTGTCAGTTGTTGACAAAAAAACATTCGTATGATGGATAAGATCAAGAAAAAGTTGGAATTTTTGCGAAAAAAAATTAAAGTTTGAGTGGGGACTCGAACCCGGGCCCCTCTAGCCGTGGCCCCAGCACGCTAACCGCTTCGCCATCGCGGCTTAAGAGAGGTTGCGCTAGAGTCAGCCGTGACCCTGACTCCGGAGGGGGGGTAAACGCCCTTTATCTTAAGCCAGCCACGTTTTAGCACAGAAAACGGTAATTTCTTGATGAAAAATGGGTCGTTCGCATACCAAACGAATCAGCGTTCAATGACGCATCTTTCCAACACAAAATTGTGGCCGAAAAATTAATATAGGAAGCTTGTAGGGCCCCTCAAACATTTTGTGCGGTCGGGAAGGGCTTAAAATTTGTATAAAGTCAATTCTCGGTGGTGGTATATGCACAAATGTGTCAGTTGTTGACAAAAAAACATTCGTATGATGGATAAGATCAAGAAAAAGTTGGAATTTTTGCGAAAAAAAATTAAAGTTTGAGTGGGGACTCGAACCCGGGCCCCTCTAGCCGTGGCCCCAGCACGCTAACCGCTTCGCCATCGCGGCTTAAGAGAGGTTGCGCTAGAGTCAGCCGTGACCCTGACTCCGGAGGGGGGGTAAACGCCCTTTATCTTAAGCCAGCCACGTTTTAGCACAGAAAACGGTAATTTCTTGATGAAAAATGGGTCGTTCGCATACCAAACGAATCAGCGTTCAATGACGCATCTTTCCAACACAAAATTGTGGCCGAAAAATTAATATAGGAAGCTTGTAGGGCCCCTCAAACATTTTGTGCGGTCGGGAAGGGCTTAAAATTTGTATAAAGTCAATTCTCGGTGGTGGTATATGCACAAATGTGTCAGTTGTTGACAAAAAAACATTCGTATGATGGATAAGATCAAGAAAAAGTTGGAATTTTTGCGAAAAAAAATTAAAGTTTGAGTGGGGACTCGAACCCGGGCCCCTCTAGCCGTGGCCCCAGCACGCTAACCGCTTCGCCATCGCGGCTTAAGAGAGGTTGCGCTAGAGTCAGCCGTGACCCTGACTCCGGAGGGGGGGTAAACGCCCTTTATCTTAAGCCAGCCACGTTTTAGCACAGAAAACGGTAATTTCTTGATGAAAAATGGGTCGTTCGCATACCAAACGAATCAGCGTTCAATGACGCATCTTTCCAACACAAAATTGTGGCCGAAAAATTAATATAGGAAGCTTGTAGGGCCCCTCAAACATTTTGTGCGGTCGGGAAGGGCTTAAAATTTGTATAAAGTCAATTCTCGGTGGTGGTATATGCACAAATGTGTCAGTTGTTGACAAAAAAACATTCGTATGATGGATAAGATCAAGAAAAAGTTGGAATTTTTGCGAAAAAAAATTAAAGTTTGAGTGGGGACTCGAACCCGGGCCCCTCTAGCCGTGGCCCCAGCACGCTAACCGCTTCGCCATCGCGGCTTAAGAGAGGTTGCGCTAGAGTCAGCCGTGACCCTGACTCCGGAGGGGGGGTAAACGCCCTTTATCTTAAGCCAGCCACGTTTTAGCACAGAAAACGGTAATTTCTTGATGAAAAATGGGTCGTTCGCATACCAAACGAATCAGCGTTCAATGACGCATCTTTCCAACACAAAATTGTGGCCGAAAAATTAATATAGGAAGCTTGTAGGGCCCCTCAAACATTTTGTGCGGTCGGGAAGGGCTTAAAATTTGTATAAAGTCAATTCTCGGTGGTGGTATATGCACAAATGTGTCAGTTGTTGACAAAAAAACATTCGTATGATGGATAAGATCAAGAAAAAGTTGGAATTTTTGCGAAAAAAAATTAAAGTTTGAGTGGGGACTCGAACCCGGGCCCCTCTAGCCGTGGCCCCAGCACGCTAACCGCTTCGCCATCGCGGCTTAAGAGAGGTTGCGCTAGAGTCAGCCGTGACCCTGACTCCGGAGGGGGGGTAAACGCCCTTTATCTTAAGCCAGCCACGTTTTAGCACAGAAAACGGTAATTTCTTGATGAAAAATGGGTCGTTCGCATACCAAACGAATCAGCGTTCAATGACGCATCTTTCCAACACAAAATTGTGGCCGAAAAATTAATATAGGAAGCTTGTAGGGCCCCTCAAACATTTTGTGCGGTCGGGAAGGGCTTAAAATTTGTATAAAGTCAATTCTCGGTGGTGGTATATGCACAAATGTGTCAGTTGTTGACAAAAAAACATTCGTATGATGGATAAGATCAAGAAAAAGTTGGAATTTTTGCGAAAAAAAATTAAAGTTTGAGTGGGGACTCGAACCCGGGCCCCTCTAGCCGTGGCCCCAGCACGCTAACCGCTTCGCCATCGCGGCTTAAGAGAGGTTGCGCTAGAGTCAGCCGTGACCCTGACTCCGGAGGGGGGGTAAACGCCCTTTATCTTAAGCCAGCCACGTTTTAGCACAGAAAACGGTAATTTCTTGATGAAAAATGGGTCGTTCGCATACCAAACGAATCAGCGTTCAATGACGCATCTTTCCAACACAAAATTGTGGCCGAAAAATTAATATAGGAAGCTTGTAGGGCCCCTCAAACATTTTGTGCGGTCGGGAAGGGCTTAAAATTTGTATAAAGTCAATTCTCGGTGGTGGTATATGCACAAATGTGTCAGTTGTTGACAAAAAAACATTCGTATGATGGATAAGATCAAGAAAAAGTTGGAATTTTTGCGAAAAAAAATTAAAGTTTGAGTGGGGACTCGAACCCGGGCCCCTCTAGCCGTGGCCCCAGCACGCTAACCGCTTCGCCATCGCGGCTTAAGAGAGGTTGCGCTAGAGTCAGCCGTGACCCTGACTCCGGAGGGGGGGTAAACGCCCTTTATCTTAAGCCAGCCACGTTTTAGCACAGAAAACGGTAATTTCTTGATGAAAAATGGGTCGTTCGCATACCAAACGAATCAGCGTTCAATGACGCATCTTTCCAACACAAAATTGTGGCCGAAAAATTAATATAGGAAGCTTGTAGGGCCCCTCAAACATTTTGTGCGGTCGGGAAGGGCTTAAAATTTGTATAAAGTCAATTCTCGGTGGTGGTATATGCACAAATGTGTCAGTTGTTGACAAAAAAACATTCGTATGATGGATAAGATCAAGAAAAAGTTGGAATTTTTGCGAAAAAAAATTAAAGTTTGAGTGGGGACTCGAACCCGGGCCCCTCTAGCCGTGGCCCCAGCACGCTAACCGCTTCGCCATCGCGGCTTAAGAGAGGTTGCGCTAGAGTCAGCCGTGACCCTGACTCCGGAGGGGGGGTAAACGCCCTTTATCTTAAGCCAGCCACGTTTTAGCACAGAAAACGGTAATTTCTTGATGAAAAATGGGTCGTTCGCATACCAAACGAATCAGCGTTCAATGACGCATCTTTCCAACACAAAATTGTGGCCGAAAAATTAATATAGGAAGCTTGTAGGGCCCCTCAAACATTTTGTGCGGTCGGGAAGGGCTTAAAATTTGTATAAAGTCAATTCTCGGTGGTGGTATATGCACAAATGTGTCAGTTGTTGACAAAAAAACATTCGTATGATGGATAAGATCAAGAAAAAGTTGGAATTTTTGCGAAAAAAAATTAAAGTTTGAGTGGGGACTCGAACCCGGGCCCCTCTAGCCGTGGCCCCAGCACGCTAACCGCTTCGCCATCGCGGCTTAAGAGAGGTTGCGCTAGAGTCAGCCGTGACCCTGACTCCGGAGGGGGGGTAAACGCCCTTTATCTTAAGCCAGCCACGTTTTAGCACAGAAAACGGTAATTTCTTGATGAAAAATGGGTCGTTCGCATACCAAACGAATCAGCGTTCAATGACGCATCTTTCCAACACAAAATTGTGGCCGAAAAATTAATATAGGAAGCTTGTAGGGCCCCTCAAACATTTTGTGCGGTCGGGAAGGGCTTAAAATTTGTATAAAGTCAATTCTCGGTGGTGGTATATGCACAAATGTGTCAGTTGTTGACAAAAAAACATTCGTATGATGGATAAGATCAAGAAAAAGTTGGAATTTTTGCGAAAAAAAATTAAAGTTTGAGTGGGGACTCGAACCCGGGCCCCTCTAGCCGTGGCCCCAGCACGCTAACCGCTTCGCCATCGCGGCTTAAGAGAGGTTGCGCTAGAGTCAGCCGTGACCCTGACTCCGGAGGGGGGGTAAACGCCCTTTATCTTAAGCCAGCCACGTTTTAGCACAGAAAACGGTAATTTCTTGATGAAAAATGGGTCGTTCGCATACCAAACGAATCAGCGTTCAATGACGCATCTTTCCAACACAAAATTGTGGCCGAAAAATTAATATAGGAAGCTTGTAGGGCCCCTCAAACATTTTGTGCGGTCGGGAAGGGCTTAAAATTTGTATAAAGTCAATTCTCGGTGGTGGTATATGCACAAATGTGTCAGTTGTTGACAAAAAAACATTCGTATGATGGATAAGATCAAGAAAAAGTTGGAATTTTTGCGAAAAAAAATTAAAGTTTGAGTGGGGACTCGAACCCGGGCCCCTCTAGCCGTGGCCCCAGCACGCTAACCGCTTCGCCATCGCGGCTTAAGAGAGGTTGCGCTAGAGTCAGCCGTGACCCTGACTCCGGAGGGGGGGTAAACGCCCTTTATCTTAAGCCAGCCACGTTTTAGCACAGAAAACGGTAATTTCTTGATGAAAAATGGGTCGTTCGCATACCAAACGAATCAGCGTTCAATGACGCATCTTTCCAACACAAAATTGTGGCCGAAAAATTAATATAGGAAGCTTGTAGGGCCCCTCAAACATTTTGTGCGGTCGGGAAGGGCTTAAAATTTGTATAAAGTCAATTCTCGGTGGTGGTATATGCACAAATGTGTCAGTTGTTGACAAAAAAACATTCGTATGATGGATAAGATCAAGAAAAAGTTGGAATTTTTGCGAAAAAAAATTAAAGTTTGAGTGGGGACTCGAACCCGGGCCCCTCTAGCCGTGGCCCCAGCACGCTAACCGCTTCGCCATCGCGGCTTAAGAGAGGTTGCGCTAGAGTCAGCCGTGACCCTGACTCCGGAGGGGGGGTAAACGCCCTTTATCTTAAGCCAGCCACGTTTTAGCACAGAAAACGGTAATTTCTTGATGAAAAATGGGTCGTTCGCATACCAAACGAATCAGCGTTCAATGACGCATCTTTCCAACACAAAATTGTGGCCGAAAAATTAATATAGGAAGCTTGTAGGGCCCCTCAAACATTTTGTGCGGTCGGGAAGGGCTTAAAATTTGTATAAAGTCAATTCTCGGTGGTGGTATATGCACAAATGTGTCAGTTGTTGACAAAAAAACATTCGTATGATGGATAAGATCAAGAAAAAGTTGGAATTTTTGCGAAAAAAAATTAAAGTTTGAGTGGGGACTCGAACCCGGGCCCCTCTAGCCGTGGCCCCAGCACGCTAACCGCTTCGCCATCGCGGCTTAAGAGAGGTTGCGCTAGAGTCAGCCGTGACCCTGACTCCGGAGGGGGGGTAAACGCCCTTTATCTTAAGCCAGCCACGTTTTAGCACAGAAAACGGTAATTTCTTGATGAAAAATGGGTCGTTCGCATACCAAACGAATCAGCGTTCAATGACGCATCTTTCCAACACAAAATTGTGGCCGAAAAATTAATATAGGAAGCTTGTAGGGCCCCTCAAACATTTTGTGCGGTCGGGAAGGGCTTAAAATTTGTATAAAGTCAATTCTCGGTGGTGGTATATGCACAAATGTGTCAGTTGTTGACAAAAAAACATTCGTATGATGGATAAGATCAAGAAAAAGTTGGAATTTTTGCGAAAAAAAATTAAAGTTTGAGTGGGGACTCGAACCCGGGCCCCTCTAGCCGTGGCCCCAGCACGCTAACCGCTTCGCCATCGCGGCTTAAGAGAGGTTGCGCTAGAGTCAGCCGTGACCCTGACTCCGGAGGGGGGGTAAACGCCCTTTATCTTAAGCCAGCCACGTTTTAGCACAGAAAACGGTAATTTCTTGATGAAAAATGGGTCGTTCGCATACCAAACGAATCAGCGTTCAATGACGCATCTTTCCAACACAAAATTGTGGCCGAAAAATTAATATAGGAAGCTTGTAGGGCCCCTCAAACATTTTGTGCGGTCGGGAAGGGCTTAAAATTTGTATAAAGTCAATTCTCGGTGGTGGTATATGCACAAATGTGTCAGTTGTTGACAAAAAAACATTCGTATGATGGATAAGATCAAGAAAAAGTTGGAATTTTTGCGAAAAAAAATTAAAGTTTGAGTGGGGACTCGAACCCGGGCCCCTCTAGCCGTGGCCCCAGCACGCTAACCGCTTCGCCATCGCGGCTTAAGAGAGGTTGCGCTAGAGTCAGCCGTGACCCTGACTCCGGAGGGGGGGTAAACGCCCTTTATCTTAAGCCAGCCACGTTTTAGCACAGAAAACGGTAATTTCTTGATGAAAAATGGGTCGTTCGCATACCAAACGAATCAGCGTTCAATGACGCATCTTTCCAACACAAAATTGTGGCCGAAAAATTAATATAGGAAGCTTGTAGGGCCCCTCAAACATTTTGTGCGGTCGGGAAGGGCTTAAAATTTGTATAAAGTCAATTCTCGGTGGTGGTATATGCACAAATGTGTCAGTTGTTGACAAAAAAACATTCGTATGATGGATAAGATCAAGAAAAAGTTGGAATTTTTGCGAAAAAAAATTAAAGTTTGAGTGGGGACTCGAACCCGGGCCCCTCTAGCCGTGGCCCCAGCACGCTAACCGCTTCGCCATCGCGGCTTAAGAGAGGTTGCGCTAGAGTCAGCCGTGACCCTGACTCCGGAGGGGGGGTAAACGCCCTTTATCTTAAGCCAGCCACGTTTTAGCACAGAAAACGGTAATTTCTTGATGAAAAATGGGTCGTTCGCATACCAAACGAATCAGCGTTCAATGACGCATCTTTCCAACACAAAATTGTGGCCGAAAAATTAATATAGGAAGCTTGTAGGGCCCCTCAAACATTTTGTGCGGTCGGGAAGGGCTTAAAATTTGTATAAAGTCAATTCTCGGTGGTGGTATATGCACAAATGTGTCAGTTGTTGACAAAAAAACATTCGTATGATGGATAAGATCAAGAAAAAGTTGGAATTTTTGCGAAAAAAAATTAAAGTTTGAGTGGGGACTCGAACCCGGGCCCCTCTAGCCGTGGCCCCAGCACGCTAACCGCTTCGCCATCGCGGCTTAAGAGAGGTTGCGCTAGAGTCAGCCGTGACCCTGACTCCGGAGGGGGGGTAAACGCCCTTTATCTTAAGCCAGCCACGTTTTAGCACAGAAAACGGTAATTTCTTGATGAAAAATGGGTCGTTCGCATACCAAACGAATCAGCGTTCAATGACGCATCTTTCCAACACAAAATTGTGGCCGAAAAATTAATATAGGAAGCTTGTAGGGCCCCTCAAACATTTTGTGCGGTCGGGAAGGGCTTAAAATTTGTATAAAGTCAATTCTCGGTGGTGGTATATGCACAAATGTGTCAGTTGTTGACAAAAAAACATTCGTATGATGGATAAGATCAAGAAAAAGTTGGAATTTTTGCGAAAAAAAATTAAAGTTTGAGTGGGGACTCGAACCCGGGCCCCTCTAGCCGTGGCCCCAGCACGCTAACCGCTTCGCCATCGCGGCTTAAGAGAGGTTGCGCTAGAGTCAGCCGTGACCCTGACTCCGGAGGGGGGGTAAACGCCCTTTATCTTAAGCCAGCCACGTTTTAGCACAGAAAACGGTAATTTCTTGATGAAAAATGGGTCGTTCGCATACCAAACGAATCAGCGTTCAATGACGCATCTTTCCAACACAAAATTGTGGCCGAAAAATTAATATAGGAAGCTTGTAGGGCCCCTCAAACATTTTGTGCGGTCGGGAAGGGCTTAAAATTTGTATAAAGTCAATTCTCGGTGGTGGTATATGCACAAATGTGTCAGTTGTTGACAAAAAAACATTCGTATGATTATTATTATTATTATACACAGTTTTTGTATAGCGCCAAACTAGAATAAAATCTACTCAAGGCGCTTTACAGAGAAAACATAATAAAAATAAAATTTACATCATTGCACTATAATTCATTTTAAAATTAAATAAAGTATAGGAAAATCTAAGAAGGAGAGTAAATAAAGCATAAATTAAAACTAAAAATCCACGAATTTGGTAAAATAAGTTCATTAGGTGAAACATTTAAAATGATATAAAAACCTTGACAATAAAATCATCACATTTAGACCATCAATTTATAGAACATATGCCATCCTAAACAGGTGAGTCTTTAAAAGTTTCTTAAATTGAGGTAGAGATTGTTCATTTTGTATTTTAGGTGGTAAACTGTTCCAGTTTTTTGCCGATGCCATGTCAAACCGCCTTTCGCCATACGTTTTAGTTCTCACTTTAGGTTGATGTAACAAGGTATTGGCCTGTGATCTTAGAGTTCGAGATGGTTCATAGCGTTTTATTAAATCTTGTATGTATATCGGTGCCAGACCATGTAGGGCTTTGAATGTGTGGAGAAGTATTTTGTATAAAGTTCTGAATTTTACTGGCAGCCAATGAAGAGATACTAGAACAGGTGTTATGTGTTCATATTTGCGTGTTCGAGTAATTATACGAGCTGCCATATTTTGCACACGTTGTAGCTTGTTAAGGTGACATTCATTAATTCCATAAAGGAGAGAGTTTCCATAGTCTAGACGAGAAGTGACTAAAGATGCCACGAGTGTCTTGCACGCATCGTTAGTAATTAATGGTCGAATTCGTCCTATATTACGAAGATGAAAGTAACATGATTTGGAAGTTTCGCTTATCTGTTTCTCCATAGACATTGTCTTGTCGAAATACATTCCAAGGTTCTTTACAAATGCAGCATCATGAACAATACAGCCGTCGAATTTAAGAAAACAGTCAGAAAAATCTTTCGGACAATTTTTAGGAACGAAAATTATAAGTTCAGTCTTATCTTGATTTATTTTTAACAGATTTGATTGCATCCATAAACTGATATCTTGCAGACAGGCTTCGAAGTGAGAGGCAACGGCATTCCAGTTGTCGATTGGTTTGATGACTTGGTATGCTTGAGTGTCGTCCGCATAACAGTGATAACTCATTCTATGTCTTTTACATATCTCGCCTATGGGTTTCGCAAACATACAGTAAGATACGGGGCCCCAAAACAGATCCCTGAGGAACACCATACTTCAATTTAAAAGTATTCGATTTGACGCCTTCTATGGAAATCGTTTGAGTTCTATTGCAAAGATAGGATTCCAACCATGCCAGAACATTACCAGATATTCCATAAGAGGACTGGAAGCGTTTGAGCATGATAGAATGGTCAATTACATCGAATGCTGCTGATAAATCGAGCATTACTAACACGGTGCAATTGCTGCTATCGAGGGCGGTCACTATGTCGTGGTGAACACGCAGCAAGGCAGTTTCTGTTGAATGAAGGGCTCGATATGCAGATTGAACATTGTCATGTAATTCATTCATATCTATGTGCTGTTGAAGACGTGTTGATACGGCCTTCTCTAAAACTTTTGAAATGAATGACAAGTTCGACACAGGGCGAAAGTTTTTCAGTAACTCTCGGTCTAAGTCACGTTTTTTGATCAGTGGCCGAACTATGGCATTCTTGAAGGTACTTGGCACGCGTGACTCGCTGAAAGATGAATTGACGATTTTTGTGATAATTGGTAGAAGAGTCTCAATACATGGTTTTAGAAGTGACGTCGGTAAGGGATCCAATTCGCACGATTTCGTTGAAGCCTTCATTATAATTTTGCGGACTTCATCGATTGTAGCTGGAGCAAAGTCCCTCAGATGAGTGCTGGTGAATTCAATGTCAGCACGCATTGGGTCATTAGTGTCAGTATTTGCCAGATTTGCATGTTCCAAATTATTTCGGATGGTTTCAATTTTGTTCACAAAAAAGTCCCCAAAACGATTTGAGAGCTCATATAACCCATCATGAGACGGTAAAACTAAGTCATTTTTGTTTCCCATCAGTTTGTTTGTCAGTTTAAAAAGTAGTTTCTGATCTTGACCACAAGACTCAATTTTTGACGAATAATACTCGCGTTTGCTTTGAAGAAGAATACCACTAAGCGCATTGCGCTTTTCGCGATATATTTGCTCATGAACTGTTAGTTTCGACTTTAACATCAGTCTTTCAGCCTTCCGACATGTCTGTTTAGCTTTCCGAATTTCTTCAGAATACCATTCCGTATTTGGGCGGGTAGTGATTGTTTTTGTCTGCAAAGGTGCGTGATGATCAAGTAAAGAACTTATAGTTGAATCATATATCTCGACCAACTTGTTAACATCGCCCTCTATGGAAGATAGGGCATTTGATACAGCTATATCCTGCATGAAGTCATCCTTGTTCACATTCTGTATTTTGCGGTATGTGACGGTTTTCCTTTGTTTGACAGGTTTTTGTAAAGATAGACATGAATGTATGGCCAAATGATCTCCCGAAGAATGGCCTTTGTTGTCAAAAAGACATGGATCGACAACACGGGGAGTATCTGCTAAGATTTTTCCGTCCACTTTAGTTATCACTACATCTAGAGTGTGACCTCTATGGTGATGGATAAGATCAAGAAAAAGTTGGAATTTTTGCGAAAAAAAATTAAAGTTTGAGTGGGGACTCGAACCCGGGCCCCTCTAGCCGTGGCCCCAGCACGCTAACCGCTTCGCCATCGCGGCTTAAGAGAGGTTGCGCTAGAGTCAGCCGTGACCCTGACTCCGGAGGGGGGGGTAAACGCCCCTTTATCTTAAGCCAGCCACGTTTTAGCACAGAAAACGGTAATTTCTTGATGAAAAATGGGTCGTTCGCATACCAAACGAATCAGCGTTCAATGACGCATCTTTCCAACACAAAATTGTGGCCGAAAAATTAATATAGGAAGCTTGTAGGGCCCCTCAAACATTTTGTGCGGTCGGGAAGGGCTTAAAATTTGTATAAAGTCAATTCTCGGTGGTGGTATATGCACAAATGTGTCAGTTGTTGACAAAAAAAACATTCGTATGATGGATAAGATCAAGAAAAAGTTGGAATTTTTGCGAAAAAAAATTAAAGTTTGAGTGGGGACTCGAACCCGGGGCCCCTCTAGCCGTGGCCCCAGCACGCTAACCGCTTCGCCATCGCGGCTTAAGAGAGGTTGCGCTAGAGTCAGCCGTGACCCCTGACTCCGGAGGGGGGTAAACGCCCTTTATCTTAAGCCAGCCACGTTTTAGCACAGAAAACGGTAATTTCTTGATGAAAAATGGGTCGTTCGCATACCAAACGAATCAGCGTTCAATGACGCATCTTTCCAACACAAAATTGTGGCCGAAAAATTAATATAGGAAGCTTGTAGGGCCCCTCAAACATTTTGTGCGGTCGGGAAGGGCTTAAAATTTGTATAAAGTCAATTCTCGGTGGTGGTATATGCACAAATGTGTCAGTTGTTGACAAAAAAAACATTCGTATGATGGATAAGATCAAGAAAAAGTTGGAATTTTTGCGAAAAAAAATTAAAGTTTGAGTGGGGACTCGAACCCGGGCCCCTCTAGCCGTGGCCCCAGCACGCTAACCGCTTCGCCATCGCGGCTTAAGAGAGGTTGCGCTAGAGTCAGCCGTGACCCTGACTCCGGAGGGGGGTAAACGCCCTTTATCTTAAGCCACGTTTTAGCACAGAAAACGGTAATTTCTTGATGAAAAATGGGTCGTTCGCATACCAAACGAATCAGCGTTCAATGACGCATCTTTCCAACACAAAATTGTGGCCGAAAAATTAATATAGGAAGCTTGTAGGGCCCCTCAAACATTTTGTGCGGTCGGGAAGGGCTTAAAATTTGTATAAAGTCAATTCTCGGTGGTGGTATATGCACAAATGTGTCAGTTGTTGACAAAAAAACATTCGTATGATGGATAAGATCAAGAAAAAGTTGGAATTTTTGCGAAAAAAAATTAAAGTTTGAGTGGGGACTCGAACCCGGGCCCCTCTAGCCGTGGCCCCAGCACGCTAACCGCTTCGCCATCGCGGCTTAAGAGAGGTTGCGCTAGAGTCAGCCGTGACCCTGACTCCGGAGGGGGGTAAACGCCCTTTATCTTAAGCCAGCCACGTTTTAGCACAGAAAACGGTAATTTCTTGATGAAAAATGGGTCGTTCGCATACCAAACGAATCAGCGTTCAATGACGCATCTTTCCAACACAAAATTGTGGCCGAAAAATTAATATAGGAAGCTTGTAGGGCCCCTCAAACATTTTGTGCGGTCGGGAAGGGCTTAAAATTTGTATAAAGTCAATTCTCGGTGGTGGTATATGCACAAATGTGTCAGTTGTTGACAAAAAAACATTCGTATGATGGATAAGATCAAGAAAAAGTTGGAATTTTTGCGAAAAAAAATTAAAGTTTGAGTGGGGACTCGAACCCGGGCCCCTCTAGCCGTGGCCCCAGCACGCTAACCGCTTCGCCATCGCGGCTTAAGAGAGGTTGCGCTAGAGTCAGCCGTGACCCTGACTCCGGAGGGGGGTAAACGCCCTTTATCTTAAGCCAGCCACGTTTTAGCACAGAAAACGGTAATTTCTTGATGAAAAATGGGTCGTTCGCATACCAAACGAATCAGCGTTCAATGACGCATCTTTCCAACACAAAATTGTGGCCGAAAAATTAATATAGGAAGCTTGTAGGGCCCCTCAAACATTTTGTGCGGTCGGGAAGGGCTTAAAATTTGTATAAAGTCAATTCTCGGTGGTGGTATATGCACAAATGTGTCAGTTGTTGACAAAAAAACATTCGTATGATGGATAAGATCAAGAAAAAGTTGGAATTTTTGCGAAAAAAAATTAAAGTTTGAGTGGGGACTCGAACCCGGGCCCCTCTAGCCGTGGCCCCAGCACGCTAACCGCTTCGCCATCGCGGCTTAAGAGAGGTTGCGCTAGAGTCAGCCGTGACCCTGACTCCGGAGGGGGGTAAACGCCCTTTATCTTAAGCCAGCCACGTTTTAGCACAGAAAACGGTAATTTCTTGATGAAAAATGGGTCGTTCGCATACCAAACGAATCAGCGTTCAATGACGCATCTTTCCAACACAAAATTGTGGCCGAAAAATTAATATAGGAAGCTTGTATGGCCCCTCAAACATTTTGTGCGGTCGGGAAGGGCTTAAAATTTGTATAAAGTCAATTCTCGGTGGTGGTATATGCACAAATGTGTCAGTTGTTGACAAAAAAAACATTCGTATGATGGATAAGATCAAGAAAAAGTTGGAATTTTTGCGAAAAAAAATTAAAGTTTGAGTGGGGACTCGAACCCGGGCCCCTCTAGCCGTGGCCCCAGCACGCTAACCGCTTCGCCATCGCGGCTTAAGAGAGGTTGCGCTAGAGTCAGCCGTGACCCTGACTCCGGAGGGGGGTAAACGCCCTTTATCTTAAGCCAGCCACGTTTTAGCACAGAAAACGGTAATTTCTTGATGAAAAATGGGTCGTTCGCATACCAAACGAATCAGCGTTCAATGACGCATCTTTCCAACACAAAATTGTGGCCGAAAAATTAATATAGGAAGCTTGTAGGGCCCCTCAAACATTTTGTGCGGTCGGGAAGGGCTTAAAATTTGTATAAAGTCAATTCTCGGTGGTGGTATATGCACAAATGTGTCAGTTGTTGACAAAAAAACATTCGTATGATGGATAAGATCAAGAAAAAGTTGGAATTTTTGCGAAAAAAAATTAAAGTTTGAGTGGGGACTCGAACCCGGGCCCCTCTAGCCGTGGCCCCAGCACGCTAACCGCTTCGCCATCGCGGCTTAAGAGAGGTTGCGCTAGAGTCAGCCGTGACCCTGACTCCGGAGGGGGGTAAACGCCCTTTATCTTAAGCCAGCCACGTTTTAGCACAGAAAACGGTAATTTCTTGATGAAAAATGGGTCGTTCGCATACCAAACGAATCAGCGTTCAATGACGCATCTTTCCAACACAAAATTGTGGCCGAAAAATTAATATAGGAAGCTTGTAGGGCCCCTCAAACATTTTGTGCGGTCGGGAAGGGCTTAAAATTTGTATAAAGTCAATTCTCGGTGGTGGTATATGCACAAATGTGTCAGTTGTTGACAAAAAAAACATTCGTATGATGGATAAGATCAAGAAAAAGTTGGAATTTTTGCGAAAAAAAATTAAAGTTTGAGTGGGGACTCGAACCCGGGCCCCTCTAGCCGTGGCCCCAGCACGCTAACCGCTTCGCCATCGCGGCTTAAGAGAGGTTGCGCTAGAGTCAGCCGTGACCCTGACTCCGGAGGGGGGTAAACGCCCTTTATCTTAAGCCAGCCACGTTTTAGCACAGAAAACGGTAATTTCTTGATGAAAAATGGGTCGTTCGCATACCAAACGAATCAGCGTTCAATGACGCATCTTTCCAACACAAAATTGTGGCCGAAAAATTAATATAGGAAGCTTGTAGGGCCCCTCAAACATTTTGTGCGGTCGGGAAGGGCTTAAAATTTGTATAAAGTCAATTCTCGGTGGTGGTATATGCACAAATGTGTCAGTTGTTGACAAAAAAACATTCGTATGATGGATAAGATCAAGAAAAAGTTGGAATTTTTGCGAAAAAAAATTAAAGTTTGAGTGGGGACTCGAACCCGGGCCCCTCTAGCCGTGGCCCCAGCACGCTAACCGCTTCGCCATCGCGGCTTAAGAGAGGTTGCGCTAGAGTCAGCCGTGACCCTGACTCCGGAGGGGGGTAAACGCCCTTTATCTTAAGCCAGCCACGTTTTAGCACAGAAAACGGTAATTTCTTGATGAAAAATGGGTCGTTCGCATACCAAACGAATCAGCGTTCAATGACGCATCTTTCCAACACAAAATTGTGGCCGAAAAATTAATATAGGAAGCTTGTAGGGCCCCTCAAACATTTTGTGCGGTCGGGAAGGGCTTAAAATTTGTATAAAGTCAATTCTCGGTGGTGGTATATGCACAAATGTGTCAGTTGTTGACAAAAAAAACATTCGTATGATGGATAAGATCAAGAAAAAGTTGGAATTTTTGCGAAAAAAAATTAAAGTTTGAGTGGGGACTCGAACCCGGGCCCCTCTAGCCGTGGCCCCAGCACGCTAACCGCTTCGCCATCGCGGCTTAAGAGAGGTTGCGCTAGAGTCAGCCGTGACCCTGACTCCGGAGGGGGGTAAACGCCCTTTATCTTAAGCCAGCCACGTTTTAGCACAGAAAACGGTAATTTCTTGATGAAAAATGGGTCGTTCGCATACCAAACGAATCAGCGTTCAATGACGCATCTTTCCAACACAAAATTGTGGCCGAAAAATTAATATAGGAAGCTTGTAGGGCCCCTCAAACATTTTGTGCGGTCGGGAAGGGCTTAAAATTTGTATAAAGTCAATTCTCGGTGGTGGTATATGCACAAATGTGTCAGTTGTTGACAAAAAAACATTCGTATGATGGATAAGATCAAGAAAAAGTTGGAATTTTTGCGAAAAAAAATTAAAGTTTGAGTGGGGACTCGAACCCGGGCCCCTCTAGCCGTGGCCCCAGCACGCTAACCGCTTCGCCATCGCGGCTTAAGAGAGGTTGCGCTAGAGTCAGCCGTGACCCTGACTCCGGAGGGGGGTAAACGCCCTTTATCTTAAGCCAGCCACGTTTTAGCACAGAAAACGGTAATTTCTTGATGAAAAATGGGTCGTTCGCATACCAAACGAATCAGCGTTCAATGACGCATCTTTCCAACACAAAATTGTGGCCGAAAAATTAATATAGGAAGCTTGTAGGGCCCCTCAAACATTTTGTGCGGTCGGGAAGGGCTTAAAATTTGTATAAAGTCAATTCTCGGTGGTGGTATATGCACAAATGTGTCAGTTGTTGACAAAAAAACATTCGTATGATGGATAAGATCAAGAAAAAGTTGGAATTTTTGCGAAAAAAAATTAAAGTTTGAGTGGGGACTCGAACCCGGGCCCCTCTAGCCGTGGCCCCAGCACGCTAACCGCTTCGCCATCGCGGCTTAAGAGAGGTTGCGCTAGAGTCAGCCGTGACCCTGACTCCGGAGGGGGGTAAACGCCCTTTATCTTAAGCCAGCCACGTTTTAGCACAGAAAACGGTAATTTCTTGATGAAAAATGGGTCGTTCGCATACCAAACGAATCAGCGTTCAATGACGCATCTTTCCAACAAAATTGTGGCCGAAAAATTAATATAGGAAGCTTGTAGGGCCCCTCAAACATTTTGTGCGGTCGGGAAGGGCTTAAAATTTGTATAAAGTCAATTCTCGGTGGTGGTATATGCACAAATGTGTCAGTTGTTGACAAAAAAACATTCGTATGATGGATAAGATCAAGAAAAAGTTGGAATTTTTGCGAAAAAAAATTAAAGTTTGAGTGGGGACTCGAACCCGGGCCCCTCTAGCCGTGGCCCCAGCACGCTAACCGCTTCGCCATCGCGGCTTAAGAGAGGTTGCGCTAGAGTCAGCCGTGACCCCTGACTCCGGAGGGGGGTAAACGCCCTTTATCTTAAGCCAGCCACGTTTTAGCACAGAAAACGGTAATTTCTTGATGAAAAATGGGTCGTTCGCATACCAAACGAATCAGCGTTCAATGACGCATCTTTCCAACACAAAATTGTGGCCGAAAAATTAATATAGGAAGCTTGTAGGGCCCCTCAAACATTTTGTGCGGTCGGGAAGGGCTTAAAATTTGTATAAAGTCAATTCTCGGTGGTGGTATATGCACAAATGTGTCAGTTGTTGACAAAAAAACATTCGTATGATGGATAAGATCAAGAAAAAGTTGGAATTTTTGCGAAAAAAAATTAAAGTTTGAGTGGGGACTCGAACCCGGGCCCCTCTAGCCGTGGCCCCAGCACGCTAACCGCTTCGCCATCGCGGCTTAAGAGAGGTTGCGCTAGAGTCAGCCGTGACCCTGACTCCGGAGGGGGGGTAAACGCCCTTTATCTTAAGCCAGCCACGTTTTAGCACAGAAAACGGTAATTTCTTGATGAAAAATGGGTCGTTCGCATACCAAACGAATCAGCGTTCAATGACGCATCTTTCCAACACAAAATTGTGGCCGAAAAATTAATATAGGAAGCTTGTAGGGCCCCTCAAACATTTTGTGCGGTCGGGAAGGGCTTAAAATTTGTATAAAGTCAATTCTCGGTGGTGGTATATGCACAAATGTGTCAGTTGTTGACAAAAAAACATTCGTATGATGGATAAGATCAAGAAAAAGTTGGAATTTTTGCGAAAAAAAATTAAAGTTTGAGTGGGGACTCGAACCCGGGCCCCTCTAGCCGTGGCCCCAGCACGCTAACCGCTTCGCCATCGCGGCTTAAGAGAGGTTGCGCTAGAGTCAGCCGTGACCCTGACTCCGGAGGGGGGGTAAACGCCCTTTATCTTAAGCCAGCCACGTTTTAGCACAGAAAACGGTAATTTCTTGATGAAAAATGGGTCGTTCGCATACCAAACGAATCAGCGTTCAATGACGCATCTTTCCAACACAAAATTGTGGCCGAAAAATTAATATAGGAAGCTTGTAGGGCCCCTCAAACATTTTGTGCGGTCGGGAAGGGCTTAAAATTTGTATAAAGTCAATTCTCGGTGGTGGTATATGCACAAATGTGTCAGTTGTTGACAAAAAAACATTCGTATGATGGATAAGATCAAGAAAAAGTTGGAATTTTTGCGAAAAAAAATTAAAGTTTGAGTGGGGACTCGAACCCGGGCCCCTCTAGCCGTGGCCCCAGCACGCTAACCGCTTCGCCATCGCGGCTTAAGAGAGGTTGCGCTAGAGTCAGCCGTGACCCTGACTCCGGAGGGGGGTAAACGCCCTTTATCTTAAGCCAGCCACGTTTTAGCACAGAAAACGGTAATTTCTTGATGAAAAATGGGTCGTTCGCATACCAAACGAATCAGCGTTCAATGACGCATCTTTCCAACACAAAATTGTGGCCGAAAAATTAATATAGGAAGCTTGTAGGGCCCCTCAAACATTTTGTGCGGTCGGGAAGGGCTTAAAATTTGTATAAAGTCAATTCTCGGTGGTGGTATATGCACAAATGTGTCAGTTGTTGACAAAAAAAACATTCGTATGATGGATAAGATCAAGAAAAAGTTGGAATTTTTGCGAAAAAAAAATTAAAGTTTGAGTGGGGACTCGAACCCGGGCCCCTCTAGCCGTGGCCCCAGCACGCTAACCGCTTCGCCATCGCGGCTTAAGAGAGGTTGCGCTAGAGTCAGCCGTGACCCTGACTCCGGAGGGGGGTAAACGCCCTTTATCTTAAGCCAGCCACGTTTTAGCACAGAAAACGGTAATTTCTTGATGAAAAATGGGTCGTTCGCATACCAAACGAATCAGCGTTCAATGACGCATCTTTCCAACACAAAATTGTGGCCGAAAAATTAATATAGGAAGCTTGTAGGGCCCCTCAAACATTTTGTGCGGTCGGGAAGGGCTTAAAATTTGTATAAAGTCAATTCTCGGTGGTGGTATATGCACAAATGTGTCAGTTGTTGACAAAAAAACATTCGTATGATGGATAAGATCAAGAAAAAGTTGGAATTTTTGCGAAAAAAAATTAAAGTTTGAGTGGGGACTCGAACCCGGGCCCCTCTAGCCGTGGCCACAGCACGCTAACCGCTTCGCCATCGCGGCTTAAGAGAGGTTGCGCTAGAGTCAGCCGTGACCCTGACTCCGGAGGGGGGTAAACGCCCTTTATCTTAAGCCAGCCACGTTTTAGCACAGAAAACGGTAATTTCTTGATGAAAAATGGGTCGTTCGCATACCAAACGAATCAGCGTTCAATGACGCATCTTTCCAACACAAAATTGTGGCCGAAAAATTAATATAGGAAGCTTGTAGGGCCCCTCAAACATTTTGTGCGGTCGGGAAGGGCTTAAAATTTGTATAAAGTCAATTCTCGGTGGTGGTATATGCACAAATGTGTCAGTTGTTGACAAAAAAAACATTCGTATGATGGATAAGATCAAGAAAAAGTTGGAATTTTTGCGAAAAAAAATTAAAGTTTGAGTGGGGACTCGAACCCGGGCCCCTCTAGCCGTGGCCCCAGCACGCTAACCGCTTCGCCATCGCGGCTTAAGAGAGGTTGCGCTAGAGTCAGCCGTGACCCTGACTCCGGAGGGGGGTAAACGCCCTTTATCTTAAGCCAGCCACGTTTTAGCACAGAAAACGGTAATTTCTTGATGAAAAATGGGTCGTTCGCATACCAAACGAATCAGCGTTCAATGACGCATCTTTCCAACACAAAATTGTGGCCGAAAAATTAATATAGGAAGCTTGTAGGGCCCCTCAAACATTTTGTGCGGTCGGGAAGGGCTTAAAATTTGTATAAAGTCAATTCTCGGTGGTGGTATATGCACAAATGTGTCAGTTGTTGACAAAAAAACATTCGTATGATGGATAAGATCAAGAAAAAGTTGGAATTTTTGCGAAAAAAAATTAAAGTTTGAGTGGGGACTCGAACCCGGGCCCCTCTAGCCGTGGCCCCAGCACGCTAACCGCTTCGCCATCGCGGCTTAAGAGAGGTTGCGCTAGAGTCAGCCGTGACCCTGACTCCGGAGGGGGGTAAACGCCCTTTATCTTAAGCCAGCCACGTTTTAGCACAGAAAACGGTAATTTCTTGATGAAAAATGGGTCGTTCGCATACCAAACGAATCAGCGTTCAATGACGCATCTTTCCAACACAAAATTGTGGCCGAAAAATTAATATAGGAAGCTTGTAGGGCCCCTCAAACATTTTGTGCGGTCGGGAAGGGCTTAAAATTTGTATAAAGTCAATTCTCGGTGGTGGTATATGCACAAATGTGTCAGTTGTTGACAAAAAAACATTCGTATGATGGATAAGATCAAGAAAAAGTTGGAATTTTTGCGAAAAAAAATTAAAGTTTGAGTGGGGACTCGAACCCGGGCCCCTCTAGCCGTGGCCCCAGCACGCTAACCGCTTCGCCATCGCGGCTTAAGAGAGGTTGCGCTAGAGTCAGCCGTGACCCTGACTCCGGAGGGGGGTAAACGCCCTTTATCTTAAGCCAGCCACGTTTTAGCACAGAAAACGGTAATTTCTTGATGAAAAATGGGTCGTTCGCATACCAAACGAATCAGCGTTCAATGACGCATCTTTCCAACACAAAATTGTGGCCGAAAAATTAATATAGGAAGCTTGTAGGGCCCCTCAAACATTTTGTGCGGTCGGGAAGGGCTTAAAATTTGTATAAAGTCAATTCTCGGTGGTGGTATATGCACAAATGTGTCAGTTGTTGACAAAAAAACATTCGTATGATGGATAAGATCAAGAAAAAGTTGGAATTTTTGCGAAAAAAAATTAAAGTTTGAGTGGGGACTCGAACCCGGGCCCCTCTAGCCGTGGCCCCAGCACGCTAACCGCTTCGCCATCGCGGCTTAAGAGAGGTTGCGCTAGAGTCAGCCGTGACCCTGACTCCGGAGGGGGGTAAACGCCCTTTATCTTAAGCCAGCCACGTTTTAGCACAGAAAACGGTAATTTCTTGATGAAAAATGGGTCGTTCGCATACCAAACGAATCAGCGTTCAATGACGCATCTTTCCAACACAAAATTGTGGCCGAAAAATTAATATAGGAAGCTTGTAGGGCCCCTCAAACATTTTGTGCGGTCGGGAAGGGCTTAAAATTTGTATAAAGTCAATTCTCGGTGGTGGTATATGCACAAATGTGTCAGTTGTTGACAAAAAAACATTCGTATGATGGATAAGATCAAGAAAAAGTTGGAATTTTTGCGAAAAAAAATTAAAGTTTGAGTGGGGACTCGAACCCGGGCCCCTCTAGCCGTGGCCCCAGCACGCTAACCGCTTCGCCATCGCGGCTTAAGAGAGGTTGCGCTAGAGTCAGCCGTGACCCTGACTCCGGAGGGGGGTAAACGCCCTTTATCTTAAGCCAGCCACGTTTTAGCACAGAAAACGGTAATTTCTTGATGAAAAATGGGTCGTTCGCATACCAAACGAATCAGCGTTCAATGACGCATCTTTCCAACACAAAATTGTGGCCGAAAAATTAATATAGGAAGCTTGTAGGGCCCCTCAAACATTTTGTGCGGTCGGGAAGGGCTTAAAATTTGTATAAAGTCAATTCTCGGTGGTGGTATATGCACAAATGTGTCAGTTGTTGACAAAAAAACATTCGTATGATGGATAAGATCAAGAAAAAGTTGGAATTTTTGCGAAAAAAAATTAAAGTTTGAGTGGGGATTCGAACCCGGGCCCCTCTAGCCGTGGCCCCAGCACGCTAACCGCTTCGCCATCGCGGCTTAAGAGAGGTTGCGCTAGAGTCAGCCGTGACCCTGACTCCGGAGGGGGGTAAACGCCCTTTCTCTTAAGCCAGCCACGTTTTAGCACAGAAAACGGTAATTTCTTGATGAAAAATGGGTCGTTCGCATACCAAACAAATCAGCGTTCAATGACGCATCTTTCCAACACAAAATTGTGGCCGAAAAATTAATATAGGAAGCTTGTAGGGCCCCTCAAACATTTTGTGCGGTCGGGAAGGGCTTAAAATTTGTATAAAGTCAATTCTCGGTGGTGGTATATGCACAAATGTGTCAGTTGTTGACAAAAAAACATTCGTATGATGGATAAGATCAAGAAAAAGTTGGAATTTTTGCGAAAAAAAATTAAAGTTTGAGTGGGGATTCGAACCCGGGCCCCTCTAGCCGTGGCCCCAGCACGCTAACCGCTTCGCCATCGCGGCTTAAGAGAGGTTGCGCTAGAGTCAGCCGTGACCCTGACTCCGGAGGGGGGTAAACGCCCTTTCTCTTAAGCCAGCCACGTTTTAGCACAGAAAACGGTAATTTCTTGATGAAAAATGGGTCGTTCGCATACCAAACGAATCAGCGTTCAATGACGCATCTTTCCAACACAAAATTGTGGCCGAAAAATTAATATAGGAAGCTTGTAGGGCCCCTCAAACATTTTGTGCGGTCGGGAAGGGCTTAAAATTTGTATAAAGTCAATTCTCGGTGGTGGTATATGCACAAATGTGTCAGTTGTTGACAAAAAAACATTCGTATGATGGATAAGATCAAGAAAAAGTTGGAATTTTTGCGAAAAAAAATTAAAGTTTGAGTGGGGACTCGAACCCGGGCCCCTCTAGCCGTGGCCCCAGCACACTAACCGCTTCGCCATCGCGGCTTAAGAGAGGTTGCGCTAGAGTCAGCCGTGACCCTGACTCCGGAGGGGGGTAAACGCCCTTTATCTTAAGCCAGCCACGTTTTAGCACAGAAAACGGTAATTTCTTGATGAAAAATGGGTCGTTCGCATACCAAACGAATCAGCGTTCAATGACGCATCTTTCCAACACAAAATTGTGGCCGAAAAATTAATATAGGAAGCTTGTAGGGCCCCTCAAACATTTTGTGCGGTCGGGAAGGGCTTAAAATTTGTATAAAGTCAATTCTCGGTGGTGGTATATGCACAAATGTGTCAGTTGTTGACAAAAAAACATTCGTATGATGGATAAGATCAAGAAAAAGTTGGAATTTTTGCGAAAAAAAATTAAAGTTTGAGTGGGGACTCGAACCCGGGCCCCTCTAGCCGTGGCCCCAGCACGCTAACCGCTTCGCCATCGCGGCTTAAGAGAGGTTGCGCTAGAGTCAGCCGTGACCCTGACTCCGGAGGGGGGTAAACGCCCTTTATCTTAAGCCAGCCACGTTTTAGCACAGAAAACGGTAATTTCTTGATGAAAAATGGGTCGTTCGCATACCAAACGAATCAGCGTTCAATGACGCATCTTTCCAACACAAAATTGTGGCCGAAAAATTAATATAGGAAGCTTGTAGGGCCCCTCAAACATTTTGTGCGGTCGGGAAGGGCTTAAAATTTGTATAAAGTCAATTCTCGGTGGTGGTATATGCACAAATGTGTCAGTTGTTGACAAAAAAACATTCGTATGATGGATAAGATCAAGAAAAAGTTGGAATTTTTGCGAAAAAAAATTAAAGTTTGAGTGGGGACTCGAACCCGGGCCCCTCTAGCCGTGGCCCCAGCACGCTAACCGCTTCGCCATCGCGGCTTAAGAGAGGTTGCGCTAGAGTCAGCCGTGACCCTGACTCCGGAGGGGGGTAAACGCCCTTTATCTTAAGCCAGCCACGTTTTAGCACAGAAAACGGTAATTTCTTGATGAAAAATGGGTCGTTCGCATACCAAACGAATCAGCGTTCAATGACGCATCTTTCCAACACAAAATTGTGGCCGAAAAATTAATATAGGAAGCTTGTAGGGCCCCTCAAACATTTTGTGCGGTCGGGAAGGGCTTAAAATTTGTATAAAGTCAATTCTCGGTGGTGGTATATGCACAAATGTGTCAGTTGTTGACAAAAAAACATTCGTATGATGGATAAGATCAAGAAAAAGTTGGAATTTTTGCGAAAAAAAATTAAAGTTTGAGTGGGGACTCGAACCCGGGCCCCTCTAGCCGTGGCCCCAGCACGCTAACCGCTTCGCCATCGCGGCTTAAGAGAGGTTGCGCTAGAGTCAGCCGTGACCCTGACTCCGGAGGGGGGTAAACGCCCTTTATCTTAAGCCAGCCACGTTTTAGCACAGAAAACGGTAATTTCTTGATGAAAAATGGGTCGTTCGCATACCAAACGAATCAGCGTTCAATGACGCATCTTTCCAACACAAAATTGTGGCCGAAAAATTAATATAGGAAGCTTGTAGGGCCCCTCAAACATTTTGTGCGGTCGGGAAGGGCTTAAAATTTGTATAAAGTCAATTCTCGGTGGTGGTATATGCACAAATGTGTCAGTTGTTGACAAAAAAACATTCGTATGATGGATAAGATCAAGAAAAAGTTGGAATTTTTGCGAAAAAAAATTAAAGTTTGAGTGGGGACTCGAACCCGGGCCCCTCTAGCCGTGGCCCCAGCACGCTAACCGCTTCGCCATCGCGGCTTAAGAGAGGTTGCGCTAGAGTCAGCCGTGACCCTGACTCCGGAGGGGGGTAAACGCCCTTTATCTTAAGCCAGCCACGTTTTAGCACAGAAAACGGTAATTTCTTGATGAAAAATGGGTCGTTCGCATACCAAACGAATCAGCGTTCAATGACGCATCTTTCCAACACAAAATTGTGGCCGAAAAATTAATATAGGAAGCTTGTAGGGCCCCTCAAACATTTTGTGCGGTCGGGAAGGGCTTAAAATTTGTATAAAGTCAATTCTCGGTGGTGGTATATGCACAAATGTGTCAGTTGTTGACAAAAAAACATTCGTATGATGGATAAGATCAAGAAAAAGTTGGAATTTTTGCGAAAAAAAATTAAAGTTTGAGTGGGGACTCGAACCCGGGCCCCTCTAGCCGTGGCCCCAGCACGCTAACCGCTTCGCCATCGCGGCTTAAGAGAGGTTGCGCTAGAGTCAGCCGTGACCCTGACTCCGGAGGGGGGGTAAACGCCCTTTATCTTAAGCCAGCCACGTTTTAGCACAGAAAACGGTAATTTCTTGATGAAAAATGGGTCGTTCGCATACCAAACGAATCAGCGTTCAATGACGCATCTTTCCAACACAAAATTGTGGCCGAAAAATTAATATAGGAAGCTTGTAGGGCCCCTCAAACATTTTGTGCGGTCGGGAAGGGCTTAAAATTTGTATAAAGTCAATTCTCGGTGGTGGTATATGCACAAATGTGTCAGTTGTTGACAAAAAAACATTCGTATGATGGATAAGATCAAGAAAAAGTTGGAATTTTTGCGAAAAAAAATTAAAGTTTGAGTGGGGACTCGAACCCGGGCCCCTCTAGCCGTGGCCCCAGCACGCTAACCGCTTCGCCATCGCGGCTGAAGAGAGGTTGCGCTAGAGTCAGCCGTGACCCTGACTCCGGAGGGGGGGTAAACGCCCTTTATCTTAAGACAGCCACGTTTTAGCACAGAAAACGGTAATTTCTTGATGAAAAATGGGTCGTTCGCATACCAAACGAATCAGCGTTCAATGACGCATCTTTCCAACACAAAATTGTGGCCGAAAAATTAATATAGGAAGCTTGTAGGGCCCCTCAAACATTTTGTGCGGTCGGGAAGGGCTTAAAATTTGTATAAAGTCAATTCTCGGTGGTGGTATATGCACAAATGTGTCAGTTGTTGACAAAAAAACATTCGTATGATGGATAAGATCAAGAAAAAGTTGGAATTTTTGCGAAAAAAAATTAAAGTTTGAGTGGGGACTCGAACCCGGGCCCCTCTAGCCGTGGCCACAGCACGCTAACCGCTTCGCCATCGCGGCTTAAGAGAGGTTGCGCTAGAGTCAGCCGTGACCCTGACTCCGGAGGGGGGTAAACGCCCTTTATCTTAAGCCAGCCACGTTTTAGCACAGAAAACGGTAATTTCTTGATGAAAAATGGGTCGTTCGCATACCAAACGAATCAGCGTTCAATGACGCATCTTTCCAACACAAAATTGTGGCCGAAAAATTAATATAGGAAGCTTGTAGGGCCCCTCAAACATTTTGTGCGGTCGGGAAGGGCTTAAAATTTGTATAAAGTCAATTCTCGGTGGTGGTATATGCACAAATGTGTCAGTTGTTGACAAAAAAACATTCGTATGATGGATAAGATCAAGAAAAAGTTGGAATTTTTGCGAAAAAAAATTAAAGTTTGAGTGGGGATTCGAACCCGGGCCCCTCTAGCCGTGGCCCCAGCACGCTAACCGCTTCGCCATCGCGGCTTAAGAGAGGTTGCGCTAGAGTCAGCCGTGACCCTGACTCCGGAGGGGGGTAAACGCCCTTTCTCTTAAGCCAGCCACGTTTTAGCACAGAAAACGGTAATTTCTTGATGAAAAATGGGTCGTTCGCATACCAAACGAATCAGCGTTCAATGACGCATCTTTCCAACACAAAATTGTGGCCGAAAAATTAATATAGGAAGCTTGTAGGGCCCCTCAAACATTTTGTGCGGTCGGGAAGGGCTTAAAATTTGTATAAAGTCAATTCTCGGTGGTGGTATATGCACAAATGTGTCAGTTGTTGACAAAAAAACATTCGTATGATGGATAAGATCAAGAAAAAGTTGGAATTTTTGCGAAAAAAAATTAAAGTTTGAGTGGGGACTCGAACCCGGGCCCCTCTAGCCGTGGCCCCAGCACGCTAACCGCTTCGCCATCGCGGCTGAAGAGAGGTTGCGCTAGAGTCAGCCGTGACCCTGACTCCGGAGGGGGGTAAACGCCCTTTATCTTAAGACAGCCACGTTTTAGCACAGAAAACGGTAATTTCTTGATGAAAAATGGGTCGTTCGCATACCAAACGAATCAGCGTTCAATGACGCATCTTTCCAACACAAAATTGTGGCCGAAAAATTAATATAGGAAGCTTGTAGGGCCCCTCAAACATTTTGTGCGGTCGGGAAGGGCTTAAAATTTGTATAAAGTCAATTCTCGGTGGTGGTATATGCACAAATGTGTCAGTTGTTGACAAAAAAACATTCGTATGATGGATAAGATCAAGAAAAAGTTGGAATTTTTGCGAAAAAAAAATTAAAGTTTGAGTGGGGACTCGAACCCGGGCCCCTCTAGCCGTGGCCCCAGCACACTAACCGCTTCGCCATCGCGGCTTAAGAGAGGTTGCGCTAGAGTCAGCCGTGACCCTGACTCCGGAGGGGGGGTAAACGCCCTTTATCTTAAGCCAGCCACGTTTTAGCACAGAAAACGGTAATTTCTTGATGAAAAATGGGTCGTTCGCATACCAAACGAATCAGCGTTCAATGACGCATCTTTCCAACACAAAATTGTGGCCGAAAAATTAATATAGGAAGCTTGTAGGGCCCCTCAAACATTTTGTGCGGTCGGGAAGGGCTTAAAATTTGTATAAAGTCAATTCTCGGTGGTGGTATATGCACAAATGTGTCAGTTGTTGACAAAAAAACATTCGTATGATGGATAAGATCAAGAAAAAGTTGGAATTTTTGCGAAAAAAAATTAAAGTTTGAGTGGGGACTCGAACCCGGGCCCCTCTAGCCGTGGCCCCAGCACGCTAACCGCTTCGCCATCGCGGCTTAAGAGAGGTTGCGCTAGAGTCAGCCGTGACCCTGACTCCGGAGGGGGGTAAACGCCCTTTATCGTAAGCCAGCCACGTTTTAGCACAGAAAACGGTAATTTCTTGATGAAAAATGGGTCGTTCGCATACCAAACGAATCAGCGTTCAATGACGCATCTTTCCAACACAAAATTGTGGCCGAAAAATTAATATAGGAAGCTTGTAGGGCCCCTCAAACATTTTGTGCGGTCGGGAAGGGCTTAAAATTTGTATAAAGTCAATTCTCGGTGGTGGTATATGCACAAATGTGTCAGTTGTTGACAAAAAAACATTCGTATGATGGATAAGATCAAGAAAAAGTTGGAATTTTTGCGAAAAAAAATTAAAGTTTGAGTGGGGACTCGAACCCGGGCCCCTCTAGCCGTGGCCCCAGCACGCTAACCGCTTCGCCATCGCGGCTTAAGAGAGGTTGCGCTAGAGTCAGCCGTGACCCTGACTCCGGAGGGGGGTAAACGCCCTTTATCTTAAGCCAGCCACGTTTTAGCACAGAAAACGGTAATTTCTTGATGAAAAATGGGTCGTTCGCATACCAAACGAATCAGCGTTCAATGACGCATCTTTCCAACACAAAATTGTGGCCGAAAAATTAATATAGGAAGCTTGTAGGGCCCCTCAAACATTTTGTGCGGTCGGGAAGGGCTTAAAATTTGTATAAAGTCAATTCTCGGTGGTGGTATATGCACAAATGTGTCAGTTGTTGACAAAAAAACATTCGTATGATGGATAAGATCAAGAAAAAGTTGGAATTTTTGCGAAAAAAAATTAAAGTTTGAGTGGGGACTCGAACCCGGGCCCCTCTAGCCGTGGCCCCAGCACGCTAACCGCTTCGCCATCGCGGCTTAAGAGAGGTTGCGCTAGAGTCAGCCGTGACCCTGACTCCGGAGGGGGGTAAACGCCCTTTATCTTAAGCCAGCCACGTTTTAGCACAGAAAACGGTAATTTCTTGATGAAAAATGGGTCGTTCGCATACCAAACGAATCAGCGTTCAATGACGCATCTTTCCAACACAAAATTGTGGCCGAAAAATTAATATAGGAAGCTTGTAGGGCCCCTCAAACATTTTGTGCGGTCGGGAAGGGCTTAAAATTTGTATAAAGTCAATTCTCGGTGGTGGTATATGCACAAATGTGTCAGTTGTTGACAAAAAAACATTCGTATGATGGATAAGATCAAGAAAAAGTTGGAATTTTTGCGAAAAAAAATTAAAGTTTGAGTGGGGACTCGAACCCGGGCCCCTCTAGCCGTGGCCCCAGCACGCTAACCGCTTCGCCATCGCGGCTTAAGAGAGGTTGCGCTAGAGTCAGCCGTGACCCTGACTCCGGAGGGGGGTAAACGCCCTTTATCTTAAGCCAGCCACGTTTTAGCACAGAAAACGGTAATTTCTTGATGAAAAATGGGTCGTTCGCATACCAAACGAATCAGCGTTCAATGACGCATCTTTCCAACACAAAATTGTGGCCGAAAAATTAATATAGGAAGCTTGTAGGGCCCCTCAAACATTTTGTGCGGTCGGGAAGGGCTTAAAATTTGTATAAAGTCAATTCTCGGTGGTGGTATATGCACAAATGTGTCAGTTGTTGACAAAAAAACATTCGTATGATGGATAAGATCAAGAAAAAGTTGGAATTTTTGCGAAAAAAAATTAAAGTTTGAGTGGGGACTCGAACCCGGGCCCCTCTAGCCGTGGCCACAGCACGCTAACCGCTTCGCCATCGCGGCTTAAGAGAGGTTGCGCTAGAGTCAGCCGTGACCCTGACTCCGGAGGGGGGTAAACGCCCTTTATCTTAAGCCAGCCACGTTTTAGCACAGAAAACGGTAATTTCTTGATGAAAAATGGGTCGTTCGCATACCAAACGAATCAGCGTTCAATGACGCATCTTTCCAACACAAAATTGTGGCCGAAAAATTAATATAGGAAGCTTGTAGGGCCCCTCAAACATTTTGTGCGGTCGGGAAGGGCTTAAAATTTGTATAAAGTCAATTCTCGGTGGTGGTATATGCACAAATGTGTCAGTTGTTGACAAAAAAACATTCGTATGATGGATAAGATCAAGAAAAAGTTGGAATTTTTGCGAAAAAAAATTAAAGTTTGAGTGGGGACTCGAACCCGGGCCCCTCTAGCCGTGACCACAGCACGCTAACCGCTTCGCCATCGCGGCTTAAGAGAGGTTGCGCTAGAGTCAGCCGTGACCCTGACTCCGGAGGGGGGTAAACGCCCTTTATCTTAAGCCAGCCACGTTTTAGCACAGAAAACGGTAATTTCTTGATGAAAAATGGGTCGTTCGCATACCAAACGAATCAGCGTTCAATGACGCATCTTTCCAACACAAAATTGTGGCCGAAAAATTAATATAGGAAGCTTGTAGGGCCCCTCAAACATTTTGTGCGGTCGGGAAGGGCTTAAAATTTGTATAAAGTCAATTCTCGGTGGTGGTATATGCACAAATGTGTCAGTTGTTGACAAAAAAAACATTCGTATGATGGATAAGATCAAGAAAAAGTTGGAATTTTTGCGAAAAAAAATTAAAGTTTGAGTGGGGACTCGAACCCGGGCCCCTCTAGCCGTGGCCCCAGCACGCTAACCGCTTCGCCATCGCGGCTGAAGAGAGGTTGCGCTAGAGTCAGCCGTGACCCTGACTCCGGAGGGGGGTAAACGCCCTTTATCTTAAGACAGCCACGTTTTAGCACAGAAAACGGTAATTTCTTGATGAAAAATGGGTCGTTCGCATACCAAACGAATCAGCGTTCAATGACGCATCTTTCCAACACAAAATTGTGGCCGAAAAATTAATATAGGAAGCTTGTAGGGCCCCTCAAACATTTTGTGCGGTCGGGAAGGGCTTAAAATTTGTATAAAGTCAATTCTCGGTGGTGGTATATGCACAAATGTGTCAGTTGTTGACAAAAAAACATTCGTATGATGGATAAGATCAAGAAAAAGTTGGAATTTTTGCGAAAAAAAATTAAAGTTTGAGTGGGGACTCGAACCCGGGCCCCTCTAGCCGTGGCCACAGCACGCTAACCGCTTCGCCATCGCGGCTTAAGAGAGGTTGCGCTAGAGTCAGCCGTGACCCTGACTCCGGAGGGGGGTAAACGCCCTTTATCTTAAGCCAGCCACGTTTTAGCACAGAAAACGGTAATTTCTTGATGAAAAATGGGTCGTTCGCATACCAAACGAATCAGCGTTCAATGACGCATCTTTCCAACACAAAATTGTGGCCGAAAAATTAATATAGGAAGCTTGTAGGGCCCCTCAAACATTTTGTGCGGTCGGGAAGGGCTTAAAATTTGTATAAAGTCAATTCTCGGTGGTGGTATATGCACAAATGTGTCAGTTGTTGACAAAAAAACATTCGTATGATGGATAAGATCAAGAAAAAGTTGGAATTTTTGCGAAAAAAAATTAAAGTTTGAGTGGGGACTCGAACCCGGGCCCCTCTAGCCGTGGCTCCAGCACGCTAACCGCTTCGCCATCGCGGCTTAAGAGAGGTTGCGCTAGAGTCAGCCGTGACCCTGACTCCGGAGGGGGGTAAACGCCCTTTATCTTAAGCCAGCCACGTTTTAGCACAGAAAACGGTAATTTCTTGATGAAAAATGGGTCGTTCGCATACCAAACGAATCAGCGTTCAATGACGCATCTTTCCAACACAAAATTGTGGCCGAAAAATTAATATAGGAAGCTTGTAGGGCCCCTCAAACATTTTGTGCGGTCGGGAAGGGCTTAAAATTTGTATAAAGTCAATTCTCGGTGGTGGTATATGCACAAATGTGTCAGTTGTTGACAAAAAAACATTCGTATGATGGATAAGATCAAGAAAAAGTTGGAATTTTTGCGAAAAAAAATTAAAGTTTGAGTGGGGACTCGAACCCGGGCCCCTCTAGCCGTGGCCCCAGCCAATAACCGCTTCGCCATCGCGGCTTAAGAGAGGTTGCGCTAGAGTCAGCCGTGACCCTGACTCCGGAGGGGGGTAAACGCCCTTTATCTTAAGCCAGCCACATTTTAGCACAGAAAACGGTAATTTCTTGATGAAAAATGGGTCGTTCGCATACCAAACGAATCAGCGTTCAATGACGCATCTTTCCAACACAAAATTGTGGCCGAAAAATTAATATAGGAAGCTTGTAGGGCCCCTCAAACATTTTGTGCGGTTGGGAAGGGCTTAAAATTTGTATAAAGTCAATTCTCGGTGGTGGTATATGCACAAATGTGTCAGTTGTTGACAAAAAACATTTGTATGATGGATAAGATCAAGAAAAAGTTGGAATTTTTGCGAAAAAAAATTAAAGTTTGAGTGGGGACTCGAACCCGGGCCCCTCTAGCCGTGGCCCCAGCACGCTAACCGCTTCGCCATCGCGGCTTAAGAGAGGATGCGCTAGAGTCAGCCGTGACCCTGACTCCGGAGGGGGGTAAACGCCCTTTATCTTAAGCCAGCCACGTTTTAGCACAGAAAACGGTCATTTCTTGATGAAAAATGGGTCGTTCGCATACCAAACGAATCAGCGTTCAATGACGCATCTTTCCAACACAAAATTGTGGCCGAAAAATTAATGTAGGAAGCTTGTAGGGCCCCTCAAACATTTTGTGCGGTCGGGAAGGGCTAAAAATTTGTATAAAGTCAATTCTCGGTGGTGGTATATGCACAAATGTGTCAGTTGTTCACAAAAAAACATTTGTATGATGGATAAGATCAAGAAAAAGTTGGAATTTTTGCGAAAAAAATTAAAGTTTGAGTGGGGACTCGAACCCGGGCCCCTCTAGGCGTGGCCCCAGCACGCTAACCGCTTCGCCATCGCGGCTTAAGAGAGGTTGCGCTAGAGTCAGCCGTGACCCTGACTCCGGAGGGGGGTTAACGCCCTTTATCTTAAGCCAGTCACGTTTTAGCACAGAAAACGGTAATTTCTTGATGAAAAATGGGTCGTTCGCATACCAAACGAATCAGCGTTCAATGACGCATCTTTTCAACACAAAATTGTGGCCAAAAATTAATGTAGGAAGCTTGTAGGGCCCCTCAAACATTTTGTGCGGTCGGGAAGGGCTTAAAATTTGTATAAAGTCAATTCTCGGTGGTGGTATATGCACAAATGTGTCAGTTGTTCACAAAAAAAAACATTTGTATGATGGATAAGATCAAGAAAAAGTTGGAATTTTTGCAAAAAAAATTAAAGTTTGAGTGGGGACTCGAACCCGGGCCCCTCTAGGCGTGGCCCCGGCACGCTAACAACTTCGCCATCACGCCTTAAGAGATGTTGCGCTAGAGTCAGCCGTGACCCTGACTCCGGAGGGGGGTTAACGCCCTTTATCTTAAGCCAGTCACGTTTTAGCACAGAAAACAGTAATTTCTTGATGAAAAATGGGTCGTTCGCATACCAAACGAATCAGCGTTCAATGACGCATCTTTCCAACACAAAATTGTGGCCGAAAAATTAATATAGGAAGCTTGTAGGGCCCCTCAAACATTTTGTGCGGTCGGGAAGGGCTTAAAATTTGTATAAAGTCAATTCTCGGTGGTGGTATATGCACAAATGTGTCAGTTGTTGACAAAAAACATTCGTATGATGGATAAGATCAAGAAAAAGTTGGAATTTTTGCGAAAAAAAATTAAAGTTTGAGTGGGGACTCGAACCCGGGCCCCTCTAGCCGTGGCCCCAGCACGCTAACCGCTTCGCCATCGCGGCTTAAGAGAGGTTGCGCTAGAGTCAGCCGTGACCCTGACTCCGGAGGGGGGTAAACGCCCTTTATCTTAAGCCAGCCACGTTTTAGCACAGAAAACGGTAATTTCTTGATGAAAAATGGGTCGTTCGCATACCAAACGAATCAGCGTTCAATGACGCATCTTTCCAACACAAAATTGTGGCCGAAAAATTAATATAGGAAGCTTGTAGGGCCCCTCAAACATTTTGTGCGGTCGGGAAGGGCTTAAAATTTGTATAAAGTCAATTCTCGGTGGTGGTATATGCACAAATGTGTCAGTTGTTGACAAAAAAACATTCGTATGATGGATAAGATCAAGAAAAAGTTGGAATTTTTGCGAAAAAAAATTAAAGTTTGAGTGGGGACTCGAACCCGGGCCCCTCTAGCCGTGGCCCCAGCACGCTAACCGCTTCGCCATCGCGGCTTAAGAGAGGTTGCGCTAGAGTCAGCCGTGACCCTGACTCCGGAGGGGGGGTAAACGCCCTTTATCTTAAGCCAGCCACGTTTTAGCACAGAAAACGGTAATTTCTTGATGAAAAATGGGTCGTTTGCATACCAAACGAATCAGCGTTCAATGACGCATCTTTCCAACACAAAATTGTGGCCGAAAAATTAATATAGGAAGCTTGTAGGGCCCCTCAAACATTTTGTGCGGTCGGGAAGGGCTTAAAATTTGTATAAAGTCAATTCTCGGTGGTGGTATATGCACAAATGTGTCAGTTGTTGACAAAAAAACATTCGTATGATGGATAAGATCAAGAAAAAGTTGGACTTTTTGCGAAAAAAAATTAAAGTTTGAGTGGGGACTCGAACCCGGGCCCCTCTAGCCGTGGCCCCAGCACGCTAACCGCTTCGCCATCGCGGCTTAAGAGAGGTTGCGCTAGAGTCAGCCGTGACCCTGACTCCGGAGGGGGGTAAACGCCCTTTATCTTAAGCCAGTCACGTTTTAGCACAGAAAACGGTAATTTCTTGATGAAAAATGGGTCGTTCGCATACCAAACGAATCAGCGTTCAATGACGCATCTTTCCAACACAAAATTGTGGCCGAAAAATTAATATAGGAAGCTTGTAGGGCCCCTCAAACATTTTGTGCGGTCGGGAAGGGCTTAAAATTTGTATAAAGTCAATTCTCGGTGGTGGTATATGCACAAATGTGTCAGTTGTTGACAAAAAAACATTCGTATGATGGATAAGATCAAGAAAAAGTTGGAATTTTTGCGAAAAAAAATTAAAGTTTGAGTGGGGATTCGAACCCGGGCCCCTCTAGCCGTGGCCCCAGCACGCTAACCGCTTCGCCATCGCGGCTTAAGAGAGGTTGCGCTAGAGTCAGCCGTGACCCTGACTCCGGAGGGGGGTAAACGCCCTTTATCTTAAGCCAGCCACGTTTTAGCACAGAAAACGGTAATTTCTTGATGAAAAATGGGTCGTTCGCATACCAAACGAATCAGCGTTCAATGACGCATCTTTCCAACACAAAATTGTGGCCGAAAAATTAATATAGGAAGCTTGTAGGGCCCCTCAAACATTTTGTGCGGTCGGGAAGGGCTTAAAATTTGTATAAAGTCAATTCTCGGTGGTGGTATATGCACAAATGTGTCAGTTGTTGACAAAAAAACATTCGTATGATGGATAAGATCAAGAAAAAGTTGGAATTTTTGCGAAAAAAAATTAAAGTTTGAGTGGGGACTCGAACCCGGGCCCCTCTAGCCGTGGCCCCAGCACGCTAACCGCTTCGCCATCGCGGCTTAAGAGAGGTTGCGCTAGAGTCAGCCGTGACCCTGACTCCGGAGGGGGGTAAACGCCCTTTATCTTAAGCCAGCCACGTTTTAGCACAGAAAACGGTAATTTCTTGATGAAAAATGGGTCGTTCGCATACCAAACGAATCAGCGTTCAATGACGCATCTTTCCAACACAAAATTGTGGCCGAAAAATTAATATAGGAAGCTTGTAGGGCCCCTCAAACATTTTGTGCGGTCGGGAAGGGCTTAAAATTTGTATAAAGTCAATTCTCGGTGGTGGTATATGCACAAATGTGTCAGTTGTTGACAAAAAAAACATTCGTATGATGGATAAGATCAAGAAAAAGTTGGAATTTTTGCGAAAAAAAATTAAAGTTTGAGTGGGGACTCGAACCCGGGCCCCTCTAGCCGTGGCCCCAGCACGCTAACCGCTTCGCCATCGCGGCTTAAGAGAGGTTGCGCTAGAGTCAGCCGTGACCCTGACTCCGGAGGGGGGTAAACGCCCTTTATCTTAAGCCAGCCACGTTTTAGCACAGAAAACGGTAATTTCTTGATGAAAAATGGGTCGTTCACATACCAAACGAATCAGCGTTCAATGACGCATCTTTCCAACACAAAATTGTGGCCGAAAAATTAATATAGGAAGCTTGTAGGGCCCCTCAAACATTTTGTGCGGTCGGGAAGGGCTTAAAATTTGTATAAAGTCAATTCTCGGTGGTGGTATATGCACAAATGTGTCAGTTGTTGACAAAAAAACATTCGTATGATGGATAAGATCAAGAAAAAGTTGGAATTTTTGCGAAAAAAAATTAAAGTTTGAGTGGGGACTCGAACCCGGGCCCCTCTAGCCGTGGCCCCAGCACGCTAACCGCTTCGCCATCGCGGCTTAAGAGAGGTTGCGCTAGAGTCAGCCGTGACCCTGACTCCGGAGGGGGGTAAACGCCCTTTATCTTAAGCCAGCCACGTTTTAGCACAGAAAACGGTAATTTCTTGATGAAAAATGGGTCGTTCGCATACCAAACGAATCAGCGTTCAATGACGCATCTTTCCAACACAAAATTGTGGCCGAAAAATTAATATAGGAAGCTTGTAGGGCCCCTCAAACATTTTGTGCGGTCGGGAAGGGCTTAAAATTTGTATAAAGTCAATTCTCGGTGGTGGTATATGCACAAATGTGTCAGTTGTTGACAAAAAAACATTCGTATGATGGATAAGATCAAGAAAAAGTTGGAATTTTTGCGAAAAAAAATTAAAGTTTGAGTGGGGACTCGAACCCGGGCCCCTCTAGCCGTGGCCACAGCACGCTAACCGCTTCGCCATCGCGGCTTAAGAGAGGTTGCGCTAGAGTCAGCCGTGACCCTGACTCCGGAGGGGGGGTAAACGCCCTTTATCTTAAGCCAGCCACGTTTTAGCACAGAAAACGGTAATTTCTTGATGAAAAATGGGTCGTTCGCATACCAAACGAATCAGCGTTCAATGACGCATCTTTCCAACACAAAATTGTGGCCGAAAAATTAATATAGGAAGCTTGTAGGGCCCCTCAAACATTTTGTGCGGTCGGGAAGGGCTTAAAATTTGTATAAAGTCAATTCTCAGTGGTGGTATATGCACAAATGTGTCAGTTGTTGACAAAAAAACATTCGTATGATGGATAAGATCAAGAAAAAGTTGGAATTTTTGCGAAAAAAAATTAAAGTTTGAGTGGGGACTCGAACCCGGGCCCCTCTAGCCGTGGCCCCAGCACGCTAACCGCTTCGCCATCGCGGCTTAAGAGAGGTTGCGCTAGAGTCAGCCGTGACCCTGACTCCGGAGGGGGGTAAACGCCCTTTATCTTAAGCCAGCCACGTTTTAGCACAGAAAACGGTAATTTCTTGATGAAAAATGGGTCGTTTGCATACCAAACGAATCAGCGTTCAATGACGCATCTTTCCAACACAAAATTGTGGCCGAAAAATTAATATAGGAAGCTTGTAGGGCCCCTCAAACATTTTGTGCGGTCGGGAAGGGCTTAAAATTTGTATAAAGTCAATTCTCGGTGGTGGTATATGCACAAATGTGTCAGTTGTTGACAAAAAAACATTCGTATGATGGATAAGATCAAGAAAAAGTTGGACTTTTTGCGAAAAAAAATTAAAGTTTGAGTGGGGACTCGAACCCGGGCCCCTCTAGCCGTGGCCCCAGCACGCTAACCGCTTCGCCATCGCGGCTTAAGAGAGGTTGCGCTAGAGTCAGCCGTGACCCTGACTCCGGAGGGGGGTAAACGCCCTTTATCTTAAGCCAGTCACGTTTTAGCACAGAAAACGGTAATTTCTTGATGAAAAATGGGTCGTTCGCATACCAAACGAATCAGCGTTCAATGACGCATCTTTCCAACACAAAATTGTGGCCGAAAAATTAATATAGGAAGCTTGTAGGGCCCCTCAAACATTTTGTGCGGTCGGGAAGGGCTTAAAATTTGTATAAAGTCAATTCTCGGTGGTGGTATATGCACAAATGTGTCAGTTGTTGACAAAAAAACATTCGTATGATGGATAAGATCAAGAAAAAGTTGGAATTTTTGCGAAAAAAAATTAAAGTTTGAGTGGGGATTCGAACCCGGGCCCCTCTAGCCGTGGCCCCAGCACGCTAACCGCTTCGCCATCGCGGCTTAAGAGAGGTTGCGCTAGAGTCAGCCGTGACCCTGACTCCGGAGGGGGGTAAACGCCCTTTATCTTAAGCCAGCCACGTTTTAGCACAGAAAACGGTAATTTCTTGATGAAAAATGGGTCGTTCGCATACCAAACGAATCAGCGTTCAATGACGCATCTTTCCAACACAAAATTGTGGCCGAAAAATTAATATAGGAAGCTTGTAGGGCCCCTCAAACATTTTGTGCGGTCGGGAAGGGCTTAAAATTTGTATAAAGTCAATTCTCGGTGGTGGTATATGCACAAATGTGTCAGTTGTTGACAAAAAAACATTCGTATGATGGATAAGATCAAGAAAAAGTTGGAATTTTTGCGAAAAAAAATTAAAGTTTGAGTGGGGACTCGAACCCGGGCCCCTCTAGCCGTGGCCCCAGCACGCTAACCGCTTCGCCATCGCGGCTTAAGAGAGGTTGCGCTAGAGTCAGCCGTGACCCTGACTCCGGAGGGGGGTAAACGCCCTTTATCTTAAGCCAGCCACGTTTTAGCACAGAAAACGGTAATTTCTTGATGAAAAATGGGTCGTTCGCATACCAAACGAATCAGCGTTCAATGACGCATCTTTCCAACACAAAATTGTGGCCGAAAAATTAATATAGGAAGCTTGTAGGGCCCCTCAAACATTTTGTGCGGTCGGGAAGGGCTTAAAATTTGTATAAAGTCAATTCTCGGTGGTGGTATATGCACAAATGTGTCAGTTGTTGACAAAAAAACATTCGTATGATGGATAAGATCAAGAAAAAGTTGGAATTTTTGCGAAAAAAAATTAAAGTTTGAGTGGGGACTCGAACCCGGGCCCCTCTAGCCGTGGCTCCAGCACGCTAACCGCTTCGCCATCGCGGCTTAAGAGAGGTTGCGCTAGAGTCAGCCGTGACCCTGACTCCGGAGGGGGGTAAACGCCCTTTATCTTAAGCCAGCCACGTTTTAGCACAGAAAACGGTAATTTCTTGATGAAAAATGGGTCGTTCGCATACCAAACGAATCAGCGTTCAATGACGCATCTTTCCAACACAAAATTGTGGCCGAAAAATTAATATAGGAAGCTTGTAGGGCCCCTCAAACATTTTGTGCGGTCGGGAAGGGCTTAAAATTTGTATAAAGTCAATTCTCGGTGGTGGTATATGCACAAATGTGTCAGTTGTTGACAAAAAAACATTCGTATGATGGATAAGATCAAGAAAAAGTTGGAATTTTTGCGAAAAAAAAATTAAAGTTTGAGTGGGGACTCGAACCCGGGCCCCTCTAGCCGTGGCCCCAGCACGCTAACCGCTTCGCCATCGCGGCTTAAGAGAGGTTGCGCTAGAGTCAGCCGTGACCCTGACTCCGGAGGGGGGTAAACGCCCTTTATCTTAAGCCAGCCACGTTTTAGCACAGAAAACGGTAATTTCTTGATGAAAAATGGGTCGTTCGCATACCAAACGAATCAGCGTTCAATGACGCATCTTTCCAACACAAAATTGTGGCCGAAAAATTAATATAGGAAGCTTGTAGGGCCCATCAAACATTTTGTGCGGTCGGGAAGGGCTTAAAATTTGTATAAAGTCAATTCTCGGTGGTGGTATATGCACAAATGTGTCAGTTGTTGACAAAAAAACATTCGTATGATGGATAAGATCAAGAAAAAGTTGGAATTTTTGCGAAAAAAAATTAAAGTTTGAGTGGGGACTCGAACCCGGGCCCCTCTAGCCGTGGCCACAGCACGCTAACCGCTTCGCCATCGCGGCTTAAGAGAGGTTGCGCTAGAGTCAGCCGTGACCCTGACTCCGGAGGGGGGTAAACGCCCTTTATCTTAAGCCAGCCACGTTTTAGCACAGAAAACGGTAATTTCTTGATGAAAAATGGGTCGTTCGCATACCAAACGAATCAGCGTTCAATGACGCATCTTTCCAACACAAAATTGTGGCCGAAAAATTAATATAGGAAGCTTGTAGGGCCCCTCAAACATTTTGTGCGGTCGGGAAGGGCTTAAAATTTGTATAAAGTCAATTCTCGGTGGTGGTATATGCACAAATGTGTCAGTTGTTGACAAAAAAACATTCGTATGATGGATAAGATCAAGAAAAAGTTGGAATTTTTGCGAAAAAAAATTAAAGTTTGAGTGGGGACTCGAACCCGGGCCCCTCTAGCCGTGGCCCCAGCACGCTAACCGCTTCGCCATCGCGGCTTAAGAGAGGTTGCGCTAGAGTCAGCCGTGACCCTGACTCCGGAGGGGGGTAAACGCCCTTTATCTTAAGCCAGCCACGTTTTAGCACAGAAAACGGTAATTTCTTGATGAAAAATGGGTCGTTCGCATACCAAACGAATCAGCGTTCAATGACGCATCTTTCCAACACAAAATTGTGGCCGAAAAATTAATATAGGAAGCTTGTAGGGCCCCTCAAACATTTTGTGCGGTCGGGAAGGGCTTAAAATTTGTATAAAGTCAATTCTCGGTGGTGGTATATGCACAAATGTGTCAGTTGTTGACAAAAAAACATTCGTATGATGGATAAGATCAAGAAAAAGTTGGAATTTTTGCGAAAAAAATTAAAGTTTGAGTGTGGACTCGAACCCGGGCCCCTCTAGGCGTGCCCCCAGCACGCTAACCGCTTCGCCATCGCGGCTTAAGAGAGGTTGCGCTAGAGACAGCCGTGACCCTGACTCCGGAGGGGGTTAACGCCCTTTATCTTAAGCCAGTCACGTTTTAGCACAGAAAACGGTCATTTCTTGATGAAAAATGGGTCGTTCGCATACCAAACGAATCAGCGTTCAATGACGCATCTTTTCAACACAAAATTCTGGCCTAAAAATTAATGTAGGAAGCTTGTAGGGCCCCTCAAACATTTTGTGCGGTCGGGAAGGGCTTAAAATTTGTATAAAGTCAATTCTCGGTGGTGGTATAAGCACAAATGTGTCAGTTGTTCACAAAAAAACATTTGTATGATGGATAAGATCAAGAAAAAGTTGGAATTTTTGCGAAAAAAATTAAAGTTTGAGTGGGGACTCGAACCCGGGCCCCTCTAGGCGTGGCCCCAGCACGCTAACCGCTTCGCCATCGCGACTTAAGAGAGGTTGCGCTAGAGTCAGCCGTGACCCTGACTCCGGAGGGGGGTTAACGCCCTTTATCTTAAGCCAGTCACGTTTTAGCACAGAAAACGGTAATTTTTTGATGAAAAATGGGTCGTTCGCATACCAAACGAATCAGCGTTCAATGACGCATCTTTTCAACACAAAATTGTGGCCGAAAAATTAATGTAGGAAGCTTGTAGGGCCCCTCAAACATTTTGTGCGGTCGGGAAGGGCTTAAAATTTGTATAAAGTCAATTCTCGGTGGTGGTATATGCACAAATGTGTCAGTTGTTGACAAAAAAACATTCGTATGATGGATAAGATCAAGAAAAAGTTGGAATTTTTGCGAAAAAAAATTAAAGTTTGAGTGGGGACTCGAACCCGGGCCCCTCTAGCCGTGGCCCCAGCACGCTAACCGCTTCGCCATCGCGGCTTAAGAGAGGTTGCGCTAGAGTCAGCCGTGACTATGACTCCGGAGGTGGGTTAACGCCCTTTATCTTAAGCCAGTCACGTTTTAGCACAGAAAACGGTAATTTCTTGATGAAAAATGGGTCGTTCGCAAACCAAACGAATCAGCGTTCAATGACGCATCTTTTCAACACAAAATTGTGGCCGAAAAATTAATGTAGGAAGCTTGTAGGGCCCCTCAAACATTTTGTGCGGTCGGGAAGGGCTTAAAATTTGTATAAAGTCAATTCTCGGTGGTGGTATATGCACAAATGTGTCAGTTGTTCACAAAAAAAAACATTTGTATGATGGATAAGATCAAGAAAAAGTTGGAATTTTTGCGAAAAAAATTAAAGTTTGAGTGGGGACTCGAACCCGGGCCCCTCTAGGCGTGGCCCCAGCACGCTAACCGCTTCGCCATCACGCTTTAAGAGATGTTGCGCTAGAGTCAGCCGTGACCCTGACTCCGGAGGGGGGTTAACGCCCTTTATCTTAAGCCAGTCACGTTTTAGCACAGAAAACGGTAATTTCTTGATGAAAAATGGGTCGTTCGCATACCAAACGAATCAGCGTTCAATAACGCATCTTTTCAACACACAATTGTGGCCGAAAAATTAATGTAGGAAGCTTGTAGGGCCCCTCAAACATTTTGTGCGGTCGGGAAGGGCTTAAAATTTGTATAAAGTCAATTCTCGGTGGTGGTATATGCACAAATGTGTCAGTTGTTCACAAAAAAACATTTATGTGATGGATAAGATCAAGAAAAAGTTGGAATTTTTGCGAAAAAAATTAAAGTTTGAGTGGGGACTCGAACCCGGGCCCCTCTAGGCGTGCCCCCAGCACGCTAACCGCTTCGCCATCGCGGCTTAAGAGAGGTTGCGCTAGAGACAGCCGTGACCCTGACTCCGGAGGGGGGTTAACGCCCTTTATCTTAAGCCAGTCACGTTTTAGCACAGAAAACGGTAATTTTTTGATGAAAAATGGGTCGTTCGCATACCAAACGAATCAGCGTTCAATGACGCATCTTTTCAACACAAAATTGTGGCCGAAAAATTAATGTAGGAAGCTTGTAGGGCCCCTCAAACATTTTGTGCGGTCGGGAAGGGCTTAAAATTTGTATAAAGTCAATTCTCGGTGGTGGTATATGCACAAATGTGTCAGTTGTTGACAAAAAAACATTCGTATGATGGATAAGATCAAGAAAAAGTTGGAATTTTTGCGAAAAAAAATTAAAGTTTGAGTGGGGACTCGAACCCGGGCCCCTCTAGCCGTGGCCCCAGCACGCTAACCGCTTCGCCATCGCGGCTTAAGAGAGGTTGCGCTAGAGTCAGCCGTGACTATGACTCCGGAGGTGGGTTAACGCCCTTTATCTTAAGCCAGTCACGTTTTAGCACAGAAAACGGTAATTTCTTGATGAAAAATGGGTCGTTCGCAAACCAAACGAATCAGCGTTCAATGACGCATCTTTTCAACACAAAATTGTGGCCGAAAAATTAATGTAGGAAGCTTGTAGGGCCCCTCAAACATTTTGTGCGGTCGGGAAGGGCTTAAAATTTGTATAAAGTCAATTCTCGGTGGTGGTATATGCACAAATGTGTCAGTTGTTCACAAAAAAAACATTTGTATGATGGATAAGATCAAGAAAAAGTTGGAATTTTTGCGAAAAAAAATTAAAGTTTGAGTGGGGACTCGAACCCGGGCCCCTCTAGGCGTGGCCCCAGCACGCTAACCGCTTCGCCATCACGCTTTAAGAGATGTTGCGCTAGAGTCAGCCGTGACCCTGACTCCGGAGGGGGGTTAACGCCCTTTATCTTAAGCCAGTCACGTTTTAGCACAGAAAACGGTAATTTCTTGATGAAAAATGGGTCGTTCGCATACCAAACGAATCAGCGTTCAATAACGCATCTTTTCAACACACAATTGTGGCCGAAAAATTAATGTAGGAAGCTTGTAGGGCCCCTCAAACATTTTGTGCGGTCGGGAAGGGCTTAAAATTTGTATAAAGTCAATTCTCGGTGGTGGTATATGCACAAATGTGTCAGTTGTTCACAAAAAAACATTTATGTGATGGATAAGATCAAGAAAAAGTTGGAATTTTTGCGAAAAAAATTAAAGTTTGAGTGGGGACTCGAACCCGGGCCCCTCTAGGCGTGCCCCCAGCACGCTAACCGCTTCGCCATCGCGGCTTAAGAGAGGTTGCGCTAGAGACAGCCGTGACCCTGACTCCGGAGGGGGTTAACGCCCTTTATCTTAAGCCAGTCACGTTTTAGCACAGAAAACGGTCATTTCTTGATGAAAAATGGGTCGTTCGCATACCAAACGAATCAGCGTTCAATGACGCATCTTTTCAACACAAAATTCTGGCCGAAAAATTAATGTAGGAAGCTTGTAGGGCCCCTCAAACATTTTGTGCGGTCGGGAAGGGCTTAAAATTTGTATAAAGTCAATTCTCGGTGGTGGTATAAGCACAAATGTGTCAGTTGTTCACAAAAAAACATTTGTATGATGGATAAGATCAAGAAAAAGTTGGAATTTTTGCGAAAAAAATTAAAGTTTGAGTGGGGACTCGAACCCGGGCCCCTCTAGGCGTGGCCCCAGCACGCTAACCGCTTCGCCATCGCGGCTTAAGAGAGGTTGCGCTAGAGTCAGCCGTGACCCTGACTCCGGAGGGGGGTTAACGCCCTTTATCTTAAGCCAGTCACGTTTTAGCACAGAAAACGGTAATTTTTTGATGAAAAATGGGTCGTTCGCATACCAAACGAATCAGCGTTCAATGACGCATCTTTTCAACACAAAATTGTGGCCGAAAAATTAATGTAGGAAGCTTGTAGGGCCCCTCAAACATTTTGTGCGGTCGGGAAGGGCTTAAAATTTGTACAAAGTCAATTCTCGGTGGTGGTATATGCACAAATGTGTCAGTTGTTGACAAAAAAACATTCGTATGATGGATAAGATCAAGAAAAAGTTGGAATTTGTGCGAAAAAAAATTAAAGTTTGAGTGGGGACTCGAACCCGGGCACCTCTAGGCGTGGCCCCAGCACGCTAACCGCTTCGCCATCGCGGCTTAAGAGAGGTTGCGCTAGAGTCAGCCGTGACCCTGACTCCGGAGGGGGGTTAACGCCCTTTATCTTAAGCCAGTCACGTTTTAGCACAGAAAACGGTCATTTCTTGATGAAAAATGGGTCGTTCGCATACCAAACGAATCAGCGTTCAATGACGCATCTTTTCAACACAAAATTGTGGCCGAAAAATTAATGTAGGAAGCTTGTAGTGCCCCTCAAACATTTTGTGCGGTCGGGAAGGGCTTAAAATTTGTATAAAGTCAATTCTCGGTGGTGGTATAAGCACAAATGTGTCAGTTGTTCACAAAAAAAACATTTGTATGATGGATAAGATCAAGAAAAAGTTGGAATTTTTGCGAAAAAAATTAAAGTTTGAGTGGGGACTCGAACCCGGGCACCTCTAGGCGTGGCCCCAGCACGCTAACCGCTTCGCCATCGCGGCTTAAGAGAGGTTGCGCTAGAGTCAGCCGTGACCCTGACTCCGGAGGGGGGTTAACGCCCTTTATCTTAAGCCAGTTACGTTTTAGCACAGAAAACGGTCATTTCTTGATGAAAAATGGGTCGTTCGCATACCAAACGAATCAGCGTTCAATGACGCATCTTTTCAACACAAAATTGTGGCCGACAAATTAATATAGGAAGCTTGTAGGGCCCCTCAAACATTTTGTGCGGTCGGGAAGGGCTTAAAATTTGTATAAAGTCAATTCTCGGTGGTGGTATATGCACAAATGTGTCAGTTGTTCACAAAAAAACATTTGTATGATGGATAAGATCAAGAAAAAGTTGGAATTTTTGCGAAAAAAATTAAAGTTTGAGTGGGGACTCGAACTCGAGCCCCTCTAGGCGTGGCCCCAGCACGCTAACCGCTTCGCCATCGCGGCTTAAGAGAGGTTGCGCTAGAGTCATCCGTGACCCTGACTCCGGAGGGGGGTTAACGCCCTTTATCTTAAGCCAGTCACGTTTTAGCACAGAAAACGGTAATTTCTTGATGAAAAATGGGTCGTTCGCATACCAAACGAATCAGCGTTCAATGACGCATCTTTTCAACACAAAATTGTGGCCGAAAAATTAACATAGGAAGCTTGTAGGGCCCCTCAAACATTTTGTGCGGTCGGGAAGGGCTTAAAATTTGTATAAAGTCAATTCTCGGTGGTGGTATATGCACAAATGTGTCAGTTGTTGACAAAACAACATTCGTATGATGGATAAGATCAAGAAAAAGTTGAAATTTTTGCGAAAAAAATTAAAGTTTGAGTGGGGACTCGAACCCGGGCCCCTCTAGCCGTGGCCCCAGCACGCTAACCGCTTCGCCATCGCGGCTTAAGAGAGATTGCGCTAGAGTCAGCCGTGACCCTGACTCCGGAGGGGGGTAAACGCCCTTTATCTTAAGCCAGCCACGTTTTAGCACAGAAAACGGTAATTTCTTGATGAAAAATGGGTCGTTCGCATACCAAACGAATCAGCGTTCAATGACGCATCTTTTCAACACAAAATTGTGGCCGAAAAATTAATATAGGAAGCTTGTAGGGCCCCTCAAACATTTTGTGCGGTCGGGAAGGGCTTAAAATTTGTATAAAGTCAATTCTCGGTGGTGGTATATGCACAAATGTGTCAGTTGTTGACAAAAAAACATTCGTATGATGGATAAGATCAAGAAAAAGTTGAAATTTTTGCGAAAAAAATTAAAGTTTGAGTGGGGACTCGAACCCGGGCCCCTCTAGCCGTGGCCCCAGCACACTAACCGCTTCGCCATCGCGGCTTAAGAGAGGTTGCGCTAGAGTCAGCCGTGACCCTGACTCCGGAGGGGGGTAAACGCCCTTTATCTTAAGCCAGTCACGTTTTAGCACAGAAAACGGTCATTTCTTGATGAAAAATGGGTCGTTCGCATACCAAACGAATCAGCTTTCAATGACGCATCTTTTCAACACAAAATTGTGGCCGAAAAATTAATATAGGAAGCTTGTAGGGCCCCTCAAACATTTTGTGCGGTCGGGAAGGGCTTATCGGCACCCCTGTCCGTCCGTCCGTCCATCAGCATTCGCTCGTAAACGCTCTAAAAACTAGAGTTTTTGATGGAATCAAATGAAATTTGGTATGTGTATACAAATTCATAAAACGAAGATCAAGTTCGAATTTGAGCTATTTTCAATCATTAGAAGCAGAGTTGTTTTGTTTTTGCCCCAAAATCTTGAATATGCTATTACTCTCTTAGTTTTCAACCGATTTTGATGAAACTTAAAATGGATGTTATTGGACCTAAATCAAAAGGTTTGAGAACGTTTAGTTGACTCCTGATTAATATTTAGGCTTTTTCAAGATATAGGCCCCTTTCATCAGTTTTGATGAGTTATCGGCCTTTAACCTCTATACAGTAAGTGCTTCTATCGACATCATCAGCCTATCAACAGTAAATATTTTGCTTTTCAATAGAGTTCATCCTTGGGTGATAATAAACATTATCAGCACGTTTCGTCAAAATCCGTCAAGAATTGCGACCTGTAGAGTGTTTATGAGCCAAAAATCGAACGCGTTTTCAAGAACAAGGGCAATAATTCATAGTAAATATTTTTCGATTTTGCTGATTTTCGATAATGTTCATCCTTTGGTGATTAGAAACATTACCAGTAAGTTTCGTCAAAATTGTGGGCGGAAGGACGTTGACGTTGAAAATGAACAAAATCGAAAACAATTTACTTTGAATTATTGCCCTTGTTCTTGACAAAGCATTCGATTTTCGGGTCGTAAACACTCTACAGGTCACCCCCGGACGAATTGGCTGCCATTATAAAAGTGGGCGTATTACAATGGAAATCGCTATTTTTATACAAGGTGAATACTTGGTTATAGAGATTTATTATATCATATGTTTCAATACTAGAATTGCTAATATACATGTAATATATCCATGACAAATCAGCTTTGTGTCCCCACTTGTGTTGCCTGTGTTTGGGAATAAATCTGTAGGCCTATTGGTTGCAGAGTTGATGGTTTTGGTACATTTCTTTGGTTCAACAATTACTGATGATGTACAGTGCAAATCGTGACATTCTCTTAACTCGTAAGCTATTACAGATGTAACAATATCATAATTGAAAATAGTGAAATTTGTCTTTATCTCTAATAGATTTTCTAGAAAGTTGCAAACAATTTCATTTAGAAATAAAGAATTATCTTGTCCATCGTCATTTCTGCCGTTGTTTTTGTTTTCAGTTATGAAAACAGACAAATCAAATTTATGATAGACATCTAAACTTACAGTGTATATATCTTTGTTTGTATCATTTGGGAAAGTGTGAAAATACCATAGAACTCTTTTCTGGTCCCAGAAAAGTTTTCTAGCAATGTAGGTCCCTATTTTATTTGATATCACCATATACTCAAAGTCAAAATAGTATGTATCAGATATTTTACGAGGTAAATCGTTGTACCCTACTTTAATCTTCAAAAATCTCATTGATTTTAACGGTATGGATGGATTACCAGTATAGGGATAACATCTGCTAACTTTATTTAACATTTCTGTGGAAGAATATGGAGCTGATGAAAATAAAACTTCTATGTTCTTACTAGATTTGAAACTCCATAACAGTTTGAAAATGTCTTTCAAGTCCAACATGCAGATGGATAAGCTTGATCTACTGGGATTCTGGTAACATTTTGCTCTGGAATTCTCTATCTTTCGGCCGAGTTCTCGACAGTCATAAGAATATGCTGGTCGTATGGTGGGAACTAAGGCATATTGTAAACATTTTCTCACTTCTAAAACCCATTGTTTTGTTATACTTGACAAATCTCTCTGAATTGTAGGTGTTATTGTTCGAAATAGTTTTGAAATTTCAATGTCGTAGTTATTAATACATTTGTATCTTTTTTGAAAACATTCGCTATACCAGCTTTCATCTGGCACAGTTGGTGCATAACAAGAAAATGGTAGAGTCAAGTCTGATTCAACATAAACATCTCCCCTACTACAATTGCATTCTATTGGTATTGGATTTGCAACGTTCGGATTATATTTTTCTTTTGAACAGCTTATTTCACAGTATGTAGATGTACACTGACTATTTAATTGAGTTAAATATTGTGCTGATAAACAGGTTTTCCATTCATATTTTCCTGATCCTGAGTCGTAACATTTCATAATCCCACTGGGTCCAAAATCTTCCGTGCAAAAACCCTTCACTACAGCTACTTGTATCATAATTAATATGATACTAAATAACAAAGCAAACACTCTGTTGTTGAATTTCAATATCACATTCATATTGATTCCTCAAAATATAATTCCTGAATAATGGTATTGGTATATACTGCTTTTGTTTCGCTTTGCCGTTCAGGTTGGTAATACTTTGGATTTATTTTTAACAGTTATTTTGACTACCGAAATGTATTTGGTAGTTACACACGTTATACAGCCAACTAATGATCGAAGAATGACAAGGCGACTGTTATTGTGAAATAATACCTTACATCGTTTGTTTGCATTGAGGATAAATCTGAAATTGTGCAATATTTAACCTTTGTTTGGTTTAAAGAGACATTGAGATGAATTTCTGCACCTGTAGTCTGAGATAATGTTAAAGAGTGTCCTGCAACACTATGCTGTGTGCAATGAGAAACTGTTGACAGATCTTTAATTTGCACAATCTCTAGCACACGGTTTATTATTTGGAAAACTGGTTAGAAAAACCCATAGTTATTACCATAGTTATTACTTGCATTCAAGCCAAGTACAGATCTACTTTGGATTTCGCTCTCTCAAAATTCATAGTCAACATTTAGAAACCATGGTACAAGTGCGCAATTTGAACATTTTGATTGGACATTTTTGGGCTCTGAAATATAACATGCTTCACATTCATCAGCAACGCGAACGACAAATGTTTAGAGGTTTTTGACGTCAGTTGGCCAAAAATAGGGGGGGGGGGGGCTCGTGCAAGGGGAGCCCCCTTTTGGATCCGCCTCTGAGAACTGTACAAATATAGGCCTACCCAAAACTATCAGCACGTTTCGTCAAAATCCGTCAAGAATTGCGACAATTTACTTTGAATTATTGCCCTTGTTCTTGACAAAGCATTCGATTTTTGGGTCGTAAACACTCTACAGGTCACCCCCGGACGAATTGGCTGCCATTATAAAAGTGGGCGTATTACAATGGAAATCGCTATTTTTATACAAGGTGAATACTTGGTTATAGAGATTTATTATATCATATGTTTCAATACTAGAATTGCTAATATACATGTAATATATCCATGACAAATCAGCTTTGTGTCCCCACTTGTGTTGCCTGTGTTTGGGAATAAATCTGTAGGCCTATTGGTTGCAGAGTTGATGTCAAAACTAGACATTTCACTTTTTATTGTCGTTTCTATACATGGCCTAGTCTCACAAAATTACAAGTCATATTTTAATTTTCTAACATGGACAGACATACGGATAAACATTGATTTGAAGACTCAAATCTCGAAAGTGAGCTGTCAAAAAAATTCAAATTTATGAGACTAATGTACGATTGGTCGAATGGATGGTGAACATACCCCTTTAAATTGAAAATCATACATTTGGGAATCATAAGCTCTAACAGTATTGTGAAATTGTGAAAGGACAGCCGGTATTCATTTCAACAGGAGTAATGCATATATTTAGACGTAAACTATATACGTAAAAGGAAATCAATCTTCTGGTCTGCAGAAATGTTATCTCAAATCATTATTGTAATCAAACCCTAAAATAGAGGCGTTGCATTATTTTCAAATGTCTCTATTATGTTGCAACATACACTATAATATCTCTTAAAAACTAGCCTTAAAAGTAATATTCATAACGTAGATTAAAGGGCTTTCCCTCCTAAACAAAAGTGATTGATGCAGCTCTGCAACTAGTTTTCCAAATTAAGCATCCCTTTTGGCTTATTCCCATCAGTCCCGTATAGGCTAAAGTCTCAACGATAACCCATAAGGCCTTACAAATTTCAATCAACGAAACATTTCTACCAATTGCGCCGGTCTATCCATTGATAGGCTACACGTTGTTGATCCAGAAGAAACAATAAGAAAGAAAAACAAGAGAAAGAGAATATTTGGAAATATCCAATATTTTTTATCAAAGTTACCCCCCCCCCCCCCCCCATCTAAAGAGCGCCCAGGATAATCGGACAATTGTGGCATGATGTGGCATGTTCACACCAAGCCCCCCCCTACCCCCTTTCCCCCTTCTTGTGGCCCCTCTTATTGTAACTCCTGTATCATCCATGCCACTCAGGCTGGACGTCTACAACTACAACTGAGTTCCACAAGACCCTTATTTTCACCTCCCAAAGTTCGGACAAGGGTGCCTCTGAACAACCAGACTTCCATGGGGAAAATTCACTTTACCCCCATCCAGAGCAGTGGCGGATCCAGGGCCCCCTTTACTTTGTCTTTTTTTTTTTTTTTTTTTTTAATTAGACTGTACAATGAATACGCATATAGGTTTCGTTAACATGGTCCACGTCAGAAACCGTTAAATTAGTACAATTTATACTTATTCTATGTTTTTAAGCCAAATTAAAGGTCAAAATTTTTTTTTACTCGCTTCGCTCGGCTAAATTTTACATCTACGCCCCCACTTTCGAAAATCCTGGATCCGCCCCTGCAGAGTCTCTAACCGCCGGCACTCTGAGCCGAACGCCCTTCTTACCAGCACTCAAAACCAAAACCGTGCCCGCCTTTTGACACTCGGTTTGAAATTTTGCACTTTCGGCGTGCCATATAATTATGTCCGCGGGTTCCACTATATTGTCTCAGGATTGCAGATTTCATATCAGGAAACGAAACATTTTCAATTTGGTAAAATCTTTGGTGACGGCAATATTATAACGTCACAGATTGTTTGAAAATGAAGCAAATCAAAATATACTTTTTTCAGAGTCAGTAAGAAACCCTGTCAGACACACTCGAGAGGAAGGTAAAACCAAAATTTTATATTATGAAATCGGAAAAGGAGTAAATTTATTAGTTCAAGGGAAGTAACTGGTAAACATATTGCGACATATACGAAGCTTGTAAGGCCCCTCAAACATTTTTTGCGGTCGGTAAGGGCTTAAAATTTGTATTATAAAGTCAATTCTCGGTGGTGGTATATGCACAAATGTGTCAGTTGTTCACAAAAAAAAAACATTTGTATGATGGATAAAATCAAGAAAAAGTTGGAATTTTTGCGAAAAAAATTAACGCTTGGGTGGGGTCTCGAACCCGGGCCCCTCTAGGCGTGGCTCCAGCACGCTAACCGCTTCGCCATCGCGGCTTAAGAGAGGTTTCGCTAGAGTCCACCGTGACCCTGACTCAGGAGGGGGGTAAACGCCCTTTATCTTAGGCCAGTCACGTTGTAGCACAGAAAACGGTCATTTCTTGATGAAAAATGGGTCGTTCGCATACCAAACGAATCAGCGTTCAATGACGCATCTTTTCAACACAAAATTGTGGCCGAAAAATTAATATAGGAAGCTTGTAGAGCCCCTCAAACATTTTGTGCGGTCGGGAAGGGCTTAAAATTTGTATAAAGTCAATTCTCGGTGGTGGTATATGCACAAATGTGTCAGTTGTTCACAAAAAAAACTTTTGTATGATGGATAAGATCAAGAAAAAGTTGGAATTTTTGCGAAAATAATTAACGTTTGGAAGTGGAAGTTATGGTTAAAACATTTGATCAGCTGGACAACTTTCATTGGCATTACATAATGTCGTAGAATACATTAAAGTTCTCTGTGTATGCTGCCGAACGCATATCTAATCAGCACTCGTCCTTTTCTTAAACTAAACTGTTCCTACCTGAATGATTTCACACTTAAAGGGAGATGTTCAGTATTTTGAGCCTTGAATGTATATAAATTTATTTCCCCAACAAACAAGAAACAAAAAAGTAGATTTCAAAGTTATAATTATTTTTTAAAATACAAAATTGTACAAGTTATAGTAGATTATTCAATTGATAAAAATCGCCAGGAATATTCACTTAAAATTATATTCTTAATCAAACATAAAATCGTCATCGCCGAATAGCATAGCGTCCTCACTGCTATCATCATCGTCCCAATCGTCATTCCAATCTTGATCCTCCCACGGCAAGTCGATATCGAAGTCTATCAGACCTCGGGTATGTTTGACAGTTGATCGTCGTTCACCTACAAAACATCAATAACAATATCAGAAATAGGTATAATACATTTACAATCTAGTCACTGATTCATCGGTAGGTTTTCAGGGTGTTCATGGTTTGGTTGGTTATTGTTGAGTTTGTAACAGGATTGAAGTTAAAAGCTTACAGGGGTGTTATCGTTATCTACTTGTTTAAAAAAATGAAGTTTCACATCCTACTTTTCTGTACCTACATGCATTTTATTAGGCTAATGAGGGCGACTGGGTTCGAGTTTTATTGACAAATTAGGGATTCTCAGATTAGCAATTTAGTAAATTTCTATTGCCCAGCTTTGTCAAGTTCCGAATCATACATGTTAAATTAACATGAATTGAAATTGAACCAAAATAAACATAGACTTACAGGTTTCAGTGAGTATTGATTTAAAATGTTTGAAGAATTTTCTGTTAGCTTTAGGAAGTCGACATTCTCTAGCCACATGTCTATAGCAGGACAAGGTTCTAAAGCCATTCCTGTAAAAAATCAAATACTATTTTATAACATCAGATCAAATCATAAGGACACATTTAAATTCAAATACTATCACATACCAATAATTGTACAATACATGTATCACTAGTATTAGAACATACTGAAATACCGATATCGTGTTGGATATTAGCCTCCCTTCACACTTTTCAGAATTAAAACCTGACATCCAATTCAACAAAACAAAAAGCAAACAACAGTGAAAATCGAAAAAAGTCTACTTGTCAATGCCGCTTTTTAAATGATCATGCCAATATCCTAACTACTGCAATTTGACAAAAGTCCGCATACAGTGTACACTGATTCAAAACGATTTGTCACTTCTGAATATTTTGAGGTCATAATCATATAAACACCAGCATACTAATGAAAGTACCTGCAATCTGTTTTAGCAATGTTTTCACCACTCAGGATACCATTTGCTTTAGCATCACACATCTTGATATCATTGCTGCACTTCTCAGTAAATCTACCCCTACTCTTACTGGACGGGCCTACTGGACCTACGATATAAGTACAATAGATTATCGCCTTAATACTTAGCCCAATGATCACATCTAAACGCCCAATAAAATAACAGTATGAAGAGGTCAGGAAATTAAAGGACAACCCTATGTTTAGAGAGTCTTTAAATAACGGAGTTTTACCCCCTTTTTGCACCAGATTGGACCAATGGGAATGGGAAAGGTCATGCAATGTGCACTGAGAGAAATGTTGTCAAGAAAGCATCGTAAGTAGACTCTTTATTTAAAAGTGCACAGCCTGAAGCACACGAGAGCACATGGGGCTTGAGTTATTTTTCTAATGGATGGTAAAATTCGCAATTTTCAACCATTCAAGATTAGAGTGGGTGTTTATATCCAACTTACATATTCTATTCAGATTTTCAAAATTTGAAAATTGTTGTTTAGTAGACTCTGGTAACAAACTTCCACATTCTAAAGTCACTTTTTTAATACACGCCATGGATCTTCTTAGTGAGCTAAAATAAATACCATTCAATTAAGATACTTTCCAGAATAATTATGTAACATGGAATATAGAAATATTGGCTGATGGCTTAATCCCTGTGTTTTCAACTGGTTTTATCAAATGTCCCCAAAAATGCGTAAGGAAATGACCCTGAATTGTCCGCAGAAGTCTTCGAAAACATGCAATTTCAAAGCATGATATAGTCACAGCATTTTTCGTTTTAATACAAATTTAAATTGTGGTCGTTGCAGGCAGTGGAAACTGGTGTTTGAAGATAATACAAAATATAACATTTGTTTTTCAGTCTGGGACATGTCCCCCAAGTTGAAAACTCAGGGCTTAATCAGATGTATCATTCTGAATGTATCACGATTTGGCTGACACATTAAATGATATATACATGTTTCATAAACATTTAATCTATTAAATATTCCCGTTGATAAATCCATGCATAACACGGGTTACTCCGGAGAAAATCTGCATCAAGTTCAGCAATTTTCCACTTTAGGTGATATAATTGTAAGTTTTTTTTTATCATTGTACCAGTCCATTTAGACAGAAATATGACATCTGAACAATCCAACATTTTTTACCTAATAATAATTCTTTCATGTGTCATTTTGAAAAAGAATTTTTTTAATACCACAAAATTTTGTATATTACAAATTACTTCGACATTGGTAAAGTAAAATGACATATTTGTAAGGGACATTTGTACTTCAATGTCGGATTAGACAGAGACACTGCTTTTAGTTACAAACTTACTATACTTACGGACACATGATGTTATTATCTTCATGTAGAGGCACTTTAGCCATCAACCCAGCACATCTTTTATACTTATTCATACATTTATCTTGGTTACTGTTAGGTGTTACAACTAAATTAGAAAATATAACCATTAAAGTTCGGGCAATGATAGAAAAGTTGGTTCTTTAGGGTTGTAACTGATAATGTAAAAGTAACATGGTCCGAAAACAGTCTAATTAGAAATTTCGTTTTGTTCGACTGGTCCAGTTCTAATTATATAAAACGAAACTTGACAACTAATTTCTAAAAATCGAATTCGAATAAAGCAAGGTGTACTAACCAATATATAATAATCATCAGGAAGGGAGAATCACAAGAATTATCTAGAATACCAGATTGTACATAATGATATCTTACCTAATCCAGTTCCACCCTTTCTACCTGTAAATTAAACAGACACTTTAGTATTTGCCTTTCAAATTAAAATCAGTAAAACAATTTCGTTAACAACAATCAAAACCATACAATGGCAAAAGCGACAGTAATGCGATTGACAAAACTATAATATTTCCTCTGCGACTAATAACTGGCCGAATATGGGAATATTATCAATCGATGTTATTATTCATTGAATGAAACGTCACAGGAACACAAAATAGATTAATGTGTTCTTTGGATCATGTCGTCATCCGGAGCTTTAGAAATCAGCTACTTTCAATTGATTGTAAACCGCTGGTAGTCGTCGGTCAATTTCTCGCTCTGTCTTTCGTTAATATATTTCTTTATATTTACTTACATCCTGATGTGATTTTTTCCTTCATAGCAAAAAGTTGTGCCGAATTTTTCTCGAAATCTGCGATAGATGATTGACATTTGTCAATAACTTCATCGAAACATTTCACCACATTTTGGAGTCCACTGAAAATACACAAAATTTTAATCATTTATTTACAAATGCGTTTTTAGAAAATCACAAAATTTGATTTCCATGTCTTGCCACTCCCCCCTTTAAAAATTCATCACTACGCCATTGATCATATATTATTTGATTTATTATTTTGAGTACGCCTTTCACAACCCGATTATACTTTTATGTGCATTAGAAACACTGAAAGCATTTGCACCATACCAATTTCTGTAGTTCTTTTAATTACACAAATTACCGCTTTGGCCTACAATTATCAAATTTTTGCAATTTTGACGTGGAAATAGAGTAATTGTTGCCACCTAAACGACAACTGGTACCCGAGGAATTTAATAACTGGAATTAATAACTTACCTACAGGTCGATTCCATACCATGTTTAACAGAAAAAGAGCTGATCATATTCAGACAAGACTGAGCTTTGGAAGCACACCATGCACCTGAAAAACAATTGGTTCTTTTTGAAAGAAAACATTGTGGCCTACACGTGTTAACACACTCTCCACAGTGGCGGCTATCTGAACATTTTATTGATAGTAAATCTAATATAAAATCGTAGATAAAAATCAACTTTCAAATTTTAAGTGTAATATTCTGAGTGAATTGAATTAATTAAATACAAATATATCACAACTCACTGTCAACCTCTTCTACTTTTTCTGTCGAGTCTGAAAAACAGAATTGATATCCATTAGATCTGTGACATACAAATATGTGGCATTAGGACTATTCTAATTACACATTCTATTTTTTTTTCTTTTTGGGTGTCTATATGTTGTATATTGTATCTATGTTTGTTCCCATGGGCTGGGTGTGAGACAGGACCGTTACCACTCGTGGTATAGGGCCTAATTCTGACCCATGTAAAATAAAGAGTTTATTATTATTATTATTATTAAACCGTAAACTAAATTTCAGAAGTTAATGAAATTTGCTCTATTCCCGAAATTGTAATTGTAAAAGAAAAGATTAGACAACTGGGACCTCTATTGTTAAACCTGACAAGTCAACAAGTGGAAAACAAAAAATATCATCGGCGGAAGTTACATTAGTCAAAAAAATATATGCGAAGGAATGTTAATTTCATTCCAGCAACAAAGAAATATATAGAATTATAGTAAAAAGATAATATACAAGAATTACATACCAGAATCATTCTGACAGTTCTTCGCAAGTTCATCAATTCGATCCATTTCTGCAATAGCCCGGAGAGGAAAGACCCCAGGACATTCCTTCATGACTGTATCTATACAATCAACAGCTGACAATATACCACTAGAAATAGAAACGGAATTTTAATATTTGAAAGGGTATTTTATTGCATATTTGTGGGATTTTATGATAATTTTCCGTAAAATATCCGTATTACACGCGACTGCTTTTTGTATACATGTGTCTGAAGCTGTACAATTTTAATCATCAAAGAAAAACATTGTTTGGATTTTCGACAACTTAAATGGCACGATTTCTGAAACGGACCTTCTCCAGCAGAATTAATTGTGCAAATGTGAAGACCAGATTGGGTGAAACATATATCGGTCAGATTCCACAATCATAAGTATATTCATAGATCAAAGGGTACTAATATGTATTTAATTATCTTGAAATTAGTAAGACAAACATTATAATCTTTCCAATATAAATGACCACTATTTTGTGTTTGTATTTGTGAAGGTAGAAAATATCTGCCATATTTTAGTAGTTATAGAGCTTTCAGTTTTGTGGCATAAAATTTCTTTTACCACAATTAACAATTTTTATATAATTTACCAGTGATAAAACCAAAAATCTATATTTTAATATAATATAAATTTCGTTATGCCGGATATCTGAAAGCACTTTACTACTGATTTTTATTTTCATTTTCATATTCATTTTCATTTTCATATTTCACGAAATATCACAGCAAAAAATACATACATTTCTGCTTTCCGCTCCTGTGCCCTCAATAGCACAATATATACACTTGCAGAAAAGTAGAACGTAAAACTCAATTTCATTTCAATTACCCTCCTACAACATATTCGAATACAACTCGTAAGAAAGGCTACTTACTCACAATCTGTATCAGATGTGACATTAGACTCTTCTGAACATCGCTGTAACATTCCAAAACATCTCATTTCTGGTATAAAGAAAATACATAGCTTTTAATTATCAGGAATAAATACACCATGACATAATATATAATAATCAAATTGGGTGGCTTAACAAAGGTGCAACAACAATAGCTACAATATGATATGTGATCGTAACTTAGAACATGGGGTTCACTCCATCATCAAAATGGCGACTAAGGCTAGACAATTTCAGGTATAAAATATCTATAAACCCTAATCATGGGTCAATATCATTGCAAACCTAACAACATTTAGCTCCAATACAAGACCTAAAAAGGTGCAGAAAATAAGATGTAAAACTAAATATCATTTAATTTTCGAGACAAGACGTTGAAGATAATTTTAAAGACAAAAAGTTTGATATTGAAAGAAAGGATAAGAAAAACTTACGATTTGTACCACCCTCAACTGGTTTGGACTCCACAGCTACTTCCGGTCCGACATCAATGCCTCCACCTATACAGTTCAAAATATAAATCATTAAAACAAGCCGTTAAATTTTTAGCGAGGGTGGTTCATTCCTTAAGAAATCACGTCGAAAAAAGGGCGAAACTAGGAGTAAAAGTTGTATTAAACTTATCCGAAGTTCCGAAGAGATGTACCGGCAAGTGTTTCGAAGAGAGTCAGAGAAGTCTGTCTCTTCGTTGATTTAACAAACGACTGATGACAACAGAGTGTGATAATGATTTGTATATCAAACAACATACCAGCTGCTCCTCCAGTAAGAAAGCATAATGATAACAAAAACCAAGCGCGATAATCCGTATTCTTTTTATAATACCTAATCTTTACCAGTAATTTGTAAAAAAAAAATATATATATACTTTGAGTAACGTATTTTTGGAATGATCTATGGGTGGCAGACATTCAAGTTAGAGGTAGCTATGAATTAACTTACACATTTGAGCGATTTGTTGTTCTAAACCATTCATATATCGTTCTACATCTACTTGATCAGTACGGCACTTATTATTTACGTTCTCCATACATGCTTTTACACGCTGGAATTCTCTGAAACAATAGTCAATAATTAAATAATATTGAATATTGAAAATTATTGTGTAAGCGAATTAAAAAATTACCCATGATGTAGTTTTCTGGATTATTGGATTAAACAGGTGACCTGTTGTCTAGTTATCACACCAGGTAAGTTCTCTACTGAATATAATAATGCTCTCGTTGACAATGTTGAGAATTAAGAATTTATGTCCGTTCAGAGAGGTGGTAAGGTAGTAGGAAACCTCGACTCACAAATGTTCCAAACGCTGTCTGTTCACCTTTGTGAGGTTATAACCATGGAATTCACAAAATGACATACAACCCAATGAACCACATATTCACTTTAAACATACAGAAGAACTTACCTGCATGCTTGTTGCGGGTTCGGTCCAATTTCTAAATTCTGCATCATTTCTAGACAATCGCTGGACATTTGTTGACAATCTGAACACATAAAGATATGATATATTTTAGTAGGAGTTAGATATCACTAAAACTAAACTGGATACGGATCGTACTTATTTCACATCTCACATTAGCTGTAAGGCACATTTTTACGTAAATGTCAAATTCGTAATTTTTAGCCTAGTTTGGATTAAAATCTGGGTTTGGTTTTAATGAAAATAGGTAGGGATAATCCGGGAAAGATCAATGCCAAGGGGTTTGACAAAGGACCAGCTGGGAGAAAGGATTCTCACGGAACCTAAGTTGTTATACTTGTAAAATATAGATGTTTCTTTCTTTGTTTTTAATTTAGGGGTACAGAACTTATCTGCATCGAGAGAATAACAGATCTAGTTATTCTTCACTCATTCAAATTATAAATTTCAATCAGGTATAATCAAAACTAGAATCAGAAATCGCAGAAAATAGAAAAATGCCTGTTGATTACCTTCATTTCCAATTGATGCGACATTTACTTCTCTTGTACCTAAAATAAATATATTTTGTGTCTGATTTGTCGATACATAAAATCATTATAATATACATTTGTTTAGAAAGGCGAATCAGTATTTCTCTGCAGTTAAACAAAAAATTATTTAATCAATTCACCAATCAGTGCTTTATCCAGAAATTTGTAAAAACATGACGGTGCAAAACATTCTAGTTTGCTGACTTTGTTTAAAAGATTCATATTTGAAACTATTATCAAGCTAAGATCCAAAACGTATGTGTTTACAATGTGTGGAGATAAGTGCTTACTGATGTCAGTATCAAACGGCTACAGAACAACGTCATCGAAATGATATAAACTAGCTAAAAATGAAAGCGACAATGACTTACAAGCTTGGGCAACCTGTTGTCTAGCACTAACCATCTGCATTTTTATCGCATCTATTTCAGGTATAGCATCCCCACATTTTTCAACCACTTCGTTAAAACAATCTACGGTGGAATTCAGAGTCCTTAAATTAATTCAAAGCATAAAATGTATATTTAAAGTATCTGTATATTTGAATTCATAAAATATATTTTGAAATATTTATTCATATATACAATTACAAATATTTGATAGAATATGGCCAGAGCCAACTAAAAGAAAAAACAATAAAAAGGAATTTGAAACTGAGGAACATAGAAACGTCATTGTCAACGATCGCGAGGTTATGTCTTGACACCAAAAGGTTCACATAAAGCCACTCAAATACAATATTTCAAAACGTACCTGCAAACAGACTGAAGATCTTTATTCCCTACTAGGCCTTGTACAAGTTTCAAACATTTGCTATTCATGTTACCACATTCTGTAAATGTATGGATATATGAACTTTATTATGAACAACTTATATCACTCTGAGAAAAAGCTACAAATGCAAGGATATTTTGTCTTTTTTTCTGAATACTAAATGGCTTGCAAACCATGACATCATTAAATAGAATCGTAACGTGTTGAAGTACTATTAAGAAACATTTAGGTAACTCACTCAAATGTACGTCTATGGAAAATGTTATCTCTCAAACTGTTAATAATTTTATCACACGTGTCAACACTTTACTACATGTATTTAAGACTTCATATTCTTGGATTAAATACACATTGTTCAAAATTTACTGTTTATCTTTATATGGATGTCAATTGTGGGATATTTCACACAAATCATTTCCTAACTTTATGTGTGCCTAGTGCAAATGTGTTAGAAGAATATGGAATATTCCTAGTCGTTCTCAAAATAGATTTTTATCATTAATATGTAACGATGTAAATATTGATGTACAAATTCAAAAAAAATTCTTGAAATTTTTTAAAAGTTGTTTAAATAATGAAAATGTGTGTACCCGTCTATGTAGCAAATTAGTCATTAATGGAAGTAAATCTTGTGCATGCAACAATATCAACCTGATATGTGATAAATATGGTTTATGTAAATATGATTTAAATGAGTGTAAACTGAATGAATTAACATCATTAATTAATACCAATTACTTTAATTTACAGAAAGTTGAAGGCTTGCAAATCACTGGCTGTATTAAAGATTTTATTTTTATAAGAAAAACAAATAAACATACAGCAATATATTATGAAGCCAATGAAATTGTGGAATATTTGTGTTTAAGTTGAAATCTAATTGTATATTTGTGTAGTATTGTACTATTTTTTGTACGAATAAAACATTATTATATTATTAGGTTGTTCAACCATGTCGTCTGATCCGGCCGGTTACCCAATAAAGATCAGTTCAAGCAAAACAATTTCGTTCATCATAAATCATGTTGCAAACAATGACAAAAATCGCAAAATCAGTAGAAACCCCAAAATAGAAGTAACAGCAGATGTTTCGATAAGAGTGTGAATAGTTTGCTTCGCCGTTGAATTACAAAATTAATCGACAGAAGATAGGTAAACGAAACATAGAATGTGTTAACATACCCATGACAGTTGCTCCTCCAATAGAAGGTGAGGACGTTACCATGTCATTACCAGTACCGGCACCTAAACAACATTATGAGGTGAATGCACTATTTTTGCATAATCGTGGGTTAATTGGATTTTAACGAGAAGAAAATCCCCCTAATACAGCGTCTAGTTATCCAGGAAACGACTTTAAACATAGCTAGCAGAGGCTGGGCAGCAGTTGCCCTATTTGTTAGAAAAACAAAAATTGCAATTGTGCCAACAACAAAGCGTTCACCATGAAACAAAATGTTTTGCTCTTAAACGCTTTGGAGGTATTATTTTGCAATTGTTCAATATTAAGTTTTTAAAAATGCGTAATTCTAATGCTTGACTTACATGTATTGGAAACTTGTCTTTGTGCTTGGTTCATATTGCGTTCGACCTGTGCTGCGTTTGGTAAAATACGTCGACATTTCTGTAATAAATTTTGGAAACATCCAACAATGGATCGTAGACCACTGAAATGAAAATGATCAAATATTCTATAAAAACAAAATCGTAGAGAGTAACACAAACCTTTTTGAAAAAATATTTTCCCACTGAACAATGCCTACCTCTTTTTTAATTTGTAGTTTGACCTGGCAATTGAAAGAGTCGCCTTATTAGCTAAAGAGTAATATTTACTTGTGTCGGCAAGTATACGCTTTATGACATAACCGTTAACTTACTTGCATGTGTCTTCTAGACCTTTGCTATAATCAATTGAAGAAAAACCAGACATGCAGCCCTGAAGAAGGTTGACGCATTCTGAAACAAATAAATCAAATTAGACATTTCTTAGAAAATTTAACTTTTATCAAGAAAAATGATACCAGAGATGTCAATTCACACAAAACTGTTGTTGTATAGTCTGGCATAATTAAGAAAGCACGTCAGTCGTGGACTATTTTTAAAGATTGTTTTGGAGACGAGATTCCATTATTTAATGATTCTTACCTGCTTGTTTTCCTGTAGGTGTCGGTAAAGTTCCCCCAGGTAGCTGCATAGAACCTGTGAATTACATAATATACAATTAAAAACAGTATTTTAAATAATATCGCGGCACTAGCTGTATGGGAGTATACGAATATATCCATTTGGATGCCGATCCAGAAGAAAATAAATGTGCTATTAGAATAAATGAAACCACCTTTGCTGTAAAATTGTTTTTATCAGATTTTATATTTGTTTAATTATATTTAAATCTATACATACACAAAGACTTGACTTGAGACTGAGACCGAGCTAGCTTTTGTCGGAGTGACACAATATTAGGTAATGTATCAGAACAATGATTGACCAAATTCTCCATACAACTAACGATTTCATTCAAATCCCTGTGAAAAAAAAGACAAAATTTATCATCAATAGGTGAAAGAGAGCATGACATTTGGTATATGAAAATTATAAAAACAAGAACACATTATAAGCCTCACAAGAACCACAATTTAAATTTAGCTTCCTTACTTTCTGGTTCCGTCACGACCAATATACAGGGAAAATAAGAATTATAAATACATAGAAAGAGGTTCTGTTTAATTGAAAGGGTCAACTCTTTTGTTCAATACGATCAGAAAAACCTTGTGATATCGCGACTAGAATTATATCAGCACTTACCCGCATAAAACAGATAAATCACTGGAATACTGAAAACGACCAGCCATAGATACACATTCTTGAGACATTGATGTACATTCTAAATAAAAATTGGATTCAGATAAACTAATGCACCTAGCACTTTGGTTATTTATTTCGATTATTTGTCACAACTTATTTTAACATTCTTAATTCCTTATAACATTTTGTTTCTACCACAAATTTATACATTGTGACCTAGACCAGTGCTTTTGAGACACTAAGGTTTCATCTATTTCGAATATACTTTATGGACATTGAATCACAATTACAAAGGGGTTATTCATTTAAATAATGATCTTACCGGAAGACAAATCTCTTGTAGCCATATTGCTCTCTGGAAAAAACGAAATATGCAAAAATAATGCATTTGAAATTTTTATCAATAATCAAACCCAAGTTTAAATGATCCTTACTATTGAATGAAATCGTTATTTAATTATCTAATTTTACATTTGATTTTTAATTTAATTAAGATATCAATTCCAAAAAGGTTGAGAAAGTTTGCGAAAGGATTTGTGTTAAAATTTGTGTTAATTTTAGTGTCAATTTCAGGAAGCCATTCTAAGACTATCCATACTACTTTGAAGCTTCCCATTGGTATTCCGTCTTGCCTTGTAGATTCACTGTAACTGTTATCCAATAATGAACTTAGTTCAGTACTATTCTATTCGGTTGAGAACCGATTTCACAACTAACTGCTATTACTCTGCTATACAACTCAGGCATATTCATCACTTCTCCTGAACTCAACATCCTTTCATAGAGTCTACGCTGATTCTATTATTAGTTTTGTAATTTCATGACAGCTTAGTGGTTATAAAAATAGGTAAAACAATACCTTGAATTAAATTGACTTACCGAGCGCATCCACCGACCTTTTAGACACAGATCGTTTTTGACCTAAAACAAATATAAAAAGGTTATGCTTTGAGGTGCAAATTTGGATGTTTTTTTTATATATTTTTCTTGTGAGTGCATTTCACAATCGAAATTTAACAAAATCATATTTGTACTATAATCACAGTTAACAATATAGAAGAACTTCTGCAAGATGTGACCCAATTTTTTTTGTCACGTTGATTGACAAAACATTTAAAAATACTTCAAAACTCTATAGTAGACTACACTGAAGTTCTCAAACCAGGCTTTAACTTAGTCCTGAGTCCAATAACTCTTTACTTGAATATTGATCTGATAAAACTTAATGCAATCATCTACATGTATTCATTTTATATTTAGCAGATATGGAAAGCAACAGCTCTACTGATAGTAATATGTGGACCAGTCTTTTGTTTAGTAAATCTGAAGATTGCTTTTTGATATTAAATCTATCTAAATATTTCGGAATATTTATATCTTAATACTTTCACGGACAATTATGACCATTTTCTTATTGCTTTCACCAGAGAAAAGTGATACGGTTATCATTGAAAAAATTCATCAGATGGTCATCATAAGGAAGCAAAGACGTATCATTTAAGGTAGGTAGTTAGTTTATCGAAAATAAATAGGTCTTCATGAAATCTTCAGTATAACACTTACAAACATTCGAAATCTGGCTTCGAGCTGACTGTAAATTACGCTCGATCTGAGCAGTGTTTGGTAAAACATTTCTACATTGTCTGACAACATTGTTGTAACATCCAGCAATCGTACGGAGGTGTCTGAAATGAAGACACAAATTATTGAGTTTAAAAAATTTGAGACTGAAATTTCGTAATTGAATCGTCCTCTCAAGTTTAAATAGTCGTTTAAACATTTTCTTTACTGAATCACCGAACTAATTTTTATATGTATGTATCTTTGTGAGTGGGTGGTATAGATAAAACAATAGAACTCAAAGTTAAACAAATAATATCCAGGAATTCCTTATAAAAAGCAAGAAAATTAAGAAGCTAATCGAGAAAAGAGTCATCAAAATATAAGGAAACATCTGAATTATCATGTTGATTAATTGTTTTATCGGTGAATAAAATAGAACACTTTACCCGCAAGTTACTGCTAAACCCTTGCTATAATCGATAGTAGAATATAATCTCAGGCAACTCTGTAGTAGATTTCTACATTCTGCAATATAACAATTTTTAATATTACACTGATTTATAAAAAGCTCACTCGATTTGCATTCTGTTAATTTATCTTCTTAAAACTAAACGACATGCATCGAATTACAGGGGCTGATCGAGACCCCCCCCCCCCCCCCCACCCCCCTATACTTGACCGACTGATGTCAGAACCATCTAAAAATGTCGAAGGCGCCAGCGGTGCCGTTGAATTTGAAGCATGTTACAGCTTGTAAAAATCAAGGTATACAATACAGTTTTCATCATTTACAATGCTACCAAAATAATCTTTTTATTGAAACAATTTACCTGCTTGTTTTCCTGTTGGTGTTGGTAAAGTTCCTCCAGGTAGCTGCATTTTACCTGTAAAAATATTATTAATATTAACACAACTCTAGACGTAACTCATTTGAAGCCAAAATTGCCTTACGTTAACATGCCGCAGGATAAAAGACTGTATTTATCTTTTTAAAAGGCATCACCTAAGTATTTAAACAGATTGGAAGTAAACCGACTGTATATATTTGTTTCTATTAAGATAAGATTTTTACAGATTACAGGCCTTTATTATTAGGACCAGAGGCAGTTTACCTCTTAACAAAGTAGACAGCTCAGGGGCCACAGTTATTTGTTGGAAAATTGGAATGATGCAAAAAGAAATCGCACACGGTCCTTTACACAAAATAAAAGGGAACGTCATTCATCATTCGTTAAACCCTTAAATATACATCAGATCTTCTTAAATTGTGAACAGGCCTAATCCAGCCTCTCAAGCTCCATTAAGCTCTTATATTTTATTCAGCAAATGCGTTTGGCTCTTTGCAAAAATTACTTGAGAAAGCCTGATATACATAGTCATTCAAATTGTCATCTAAAACTATATTATAAAAGAATGAATTTCCATCACGAAAAATTTCTTAAGGTAGACAGATAAAATTATCACTGCATTTTACCACTGCCCCTACGGGAAAAGTTCGGACATCGGACATAGGGTTTGAAGGAGATACAAAACCAAGAATAAATACATCTGGTAAAATAATATATATACATACACAAAGACCCGACTTGAGACTGAGTCCGAGCTAGTTTAAGTCTAGTTTCCAAAATATTAGGTAATACATCAGAACAATGATTGATCACATTCTCCATACAACTAATCACTTCATTTAAAAATCTGTGAAAAAAAAAACACAAAAAATTATAAAAAAGTTTAAAGGAATACAACCTCTAAGAATGATCAAAAAAGAAAATCCTCAAACTTAAAGAGTTTATATTCATGAGGCAACTTGTCTGGTGTCATAACTATACTGTATAATCTGATTAATACAGAAACTACCATATTATACATTATAATTACTACATGATTTACAAAATATTAAGCGTTATTTTAAGCGCTTTTCAATAATAACCTGTAATTTTATGGAAAACTACTTAGTTTTATAGTGTGTTTGATTCTGTTTGTATACTTTGGATGGACACCCTTGATGAATATGCACTCTATTGGGCCAAGGTTGAGAACATAAATTTTTTGTTCATTTTTAGAGGTAGTATCGCTTTAATATTTGGCAAAGTTTGTTGATTATTCTTTTTTCTTTATCTTTATCTAGAACCTTAAAATACTTACCCGCATAAAACAGATAAATCGTTGGTAAACTGAAATCGACCGACCATAGCGACACATTCTTGAGACATTGATATACATTCTAAATAAAATTAAAACTATATTAGAGCAAAGTCTTTGATTTTATGTCAACAATAATGCTGATTTAACTTCTCAACTCTTATATTCTTATCTGATATTTTAGTGAGAAAAACAAACCGGAATTTTCTTTGACTAAAAAAATAATTATATTAAAATTAGATGTCTGTCAATTTATTTGACCTATTTTGAAGTACCTAAAATCCATAAAACAAAGGAAGAAAATAACTTTAATGGATTATTCAAAAATATTTTTATAATGTTAGCATAAAATCATAACCAAATCATAGCAAAGGGAAATCCGTTTTTTTTCACAATTTCTGTAATTAAAAAGCAGACAAAAACTTTCTTTATAATCACGTCAGAATAAGAATAACTTACCGGATTCAAGGTCTCTTTTCGCTACCGCTGAAAAGAAAAGACAATGAATTGATGTAAGATAATATGTTACCTTTTTTTACTCTGAATACAGTTTCAAGTATGAAAACATTATACATTTTCCTGGGAATTTGGCGTTAAATTTTATTCAAAGTAATAATAGTTTATTATCTAGATAACAATTATGTATAATATAATCTTTAAATGACATCTTTAATTTTAACAACGTTTCAATTCACATATAGGAATCTTTATCAAGCATTATTTGATAAAGATTCCTGTATGTGAATTGAAACGTTGCTAAAATTAAAGAAAGTAGTAGTATATCCGTAATAGTTGTTCTTAATTAATTATGCATAATCATTGTTAAAGAACACTACTAGGGCTTGCCACATATTTATGTGGGCGTATAAAATGATAATTATTATCTATACTGTACCTTCATTAGACTCGTTACTACCACCTATAAATAAATATAACAGTATTTATTTACTACTATCAAATATATGTTATTTCATATGCAGAATACATGCTATTTGACTAATAAGTATACTAAATCACGTCTAAAATCATTATGTTTCCTATAAACATTATCGTATCTTCATAAAAGAGGATCAAAGGTACGTTAATGATATGCAAAAAAAAACAATTTTCTATATTAATAAGATAATGTGGTTCTATGGCTAAAAACAATAATGTTTGACATGGCAAAAAGGAAATAATAATAAAAAAAAAAACACAAGTCATACCACACATTGTATTGGCTTAAGCTTTATAAAAGTATACTCACATCGTTCGTTGTACACGATTCTAGCCTCTGCGATTTTCTGTTTAGCTGCCTCGTAATTTGATGGTGCGATGATATGGTCACAAAAATCAAGACCCTCATCGTTACATCGAATATTATTTTCTAAATCTCTGAAGTACAAAGTTATTAATATACATGATCAAAGATCGAAAATAAAATTCATTATAACGTGTAGTGCAGTTTGATAGAAATACATTAAATAAGAGCATGTTTTGATTCATTTAAGAACTTGCTGTTTGGTACTTTTAAAACTGAAAGCTAAAATATCCCAGTCATAAGACTCCTTCGGTATCCCACTTCCAGATACGACTGCAGATTTGTAGATTATTGAACATCATCTCGTTGAGGATATTGAAGATAAACAGTAATACGACGTAACCTACCCACAATCTGTTATTTCATGAATCTCGTCAAAAGCTTTCTGTCCATAACGTCTTTGACATCTTTGGAAATACAGCACACACCCTGGAATACATACAATTTATAAACCCAAAATAGTAACTAATAGTACACATTGAAGAGCAAAGCAAACAACATTTGAGATCATGACATGATATAATATTATATCATAATGGTATTATTTTTACATAGATTTTTATCATGAATGACGTTTCACATAATCATAACCTACATTCTTAATAGAGAACATAATCTAAAAGACACATCAAAAATAAAAAACAAATACTTACGGAAATTACTCATTCTTCTTTTGGACATTGACCGTTTACCTACAAGAATATCAATATAATAATTTAAATGCTGAGCTGATAGTATCGTCAATGGGTCATTTAAAGAAAATAATACAAATTGACAGTTGATTTAGAAAAGTGAAATGACTAACATGAGTAATACAAGTTTTGAGGAAAAACGAGACCATCCAAAACTCTAGATAACTATAAGTAGTAGGCAAACTACCGATTCTGGCGCAGTTTTGCTAATGTTAAACCTATGGAGAAAAGGTAGCCTGCCGAGAGGTAGCCTCCCGATGTGAGGCTAGTTTCTATGACATACTAAACTATATAAATATCAAATATTGTACATGCTATTATTGTTATTATTATTACTAGTGTGGTATCAAGAAGCCGAAAAAAATTGGAATAAAATCATACAAAAGGTGATCAATTCCTTGCTCATATTTACATAAGCAAAACCTTGAATCGATACATACACACACACCCACGGTCGATATGTTGAGAGTTCGGTTCTCGATCAGGGTGTGAAAGTCCAATGACCTTGATTAGGCATCTTCGCTCATAATTCCAGCTGTAAATGGGTACGGATAATCTCGGAAAGATCAATGCCTAAAGATCGTAACGTTAAGTGAATCACATTCCTAAAAAAAAAACAAGCCTATTTTTCTCTACTTTGATCTGGACCAGAAGTATGTTTGTTTAATTAATGTAGTTTGCTATGTCAGAATACACACACCCACACACGTCACACCAGATTATTGGGGTCAACAGAAAGTGTTGAAAAGGTCACTACAAACACGCTTATCCTCACTGGGGATCCTCATCGTAATCTCTCCATAGGTTTAACATGGGCAAATAGTCGCTAGATGATGTTTACCTAGAGTAAATAACGACCGACGAAAGACCAGTAGTATGTTTGATGTAGTATGTCATAGAAACTAGCCTCACCTCGGGAGGCTACCTCTCGGGAGGCTACATTTTCTCCATAGGTTTAACATCAAACTGCGCCAGAATCGGTAGTTTGCCTACTACTACTATAAGCAGGGGCGGATGCAGGGTTTTGGAAAGGGGGGACGTAGAAACAAAACGTGGCCGATCGAAGCGAGTCGAAATTTTTTTTTGATAGAATAAGTATAAATTGTACTAATTGTATGCAAAGTTAACGAAATCTATAGGCGTATTCATTGTACAGTCTTACTTTAAAAAAAAGACAAATAATATTGATAATATTTGTAATAGTTTCTTATATAAATGTATAATTAGATCGTTGTTAAAGCACAATAAAATGATAATTATTAACTATACCGTACCTCTATTGGACTCGTTACTGCCACCTAAATAAAAAATGAAAATAAATATATAACAATATTTATTTACTACAATCAAATATATATCAATATGTATGAAAATATATTTTTGTTTTCATCTTAAAGGTTTTGTAAAGCTACTATTGATATCTATGCAGATCACTGTCAGTGACGTTTTCGTTTTAATTGAAAGTATTAGAATACTGGATTTTGATCACATTTTGACCATTTTAATGATTTGGTATAACTATTAAAAAATCTATGTCATACATTGATACTAGAGGATAAAGAGCACATTCTGTTTAAGAAATCTCTTAACGTGGGACAAATAAATACAAATATTCAAATATTAAGTTTTAAACATATGTTAAAAGAGGAGCACAGGCACATTATTAATATGACAAAAATCAATTCAATCTTAAAAAAATGTCAACTGCTTTAAAACAAAAACTTAATATTATGTCGATAAGTTTGTAATGAAGAATATCCGGTAAAATATATATTGTGCACAATTCGCAATACATCTTTTTTTTTTCAAATATACCGTGAAAATTTCCACAAGTTTAATAGGATTCAGTCAGAAATAATACACCATTTTTCGTTCATGCTACAGACTTGGCGAAAAAGAGAAAGTATGAACTAAAAGCTTAAAAAAATTCATTTGTAATTTAGTTACACACAATAAATACTATAACTTTTATTGGCATAAAATATAATAGAACAATACTCACATCGTCCGTTATACATAATTTTAGCCTCTGCTATTTTCTGTTTAACTCCATTATAATCCGGCAAGATATGGGGACACATATTAACGCCTTCCTCGTTACATCGAATATTATTATCTAAATCACTGAAAGAACATTTATTATAGTGTGTACCAAGATGTGTAATTCAATAAAATGAAAACATAACATTTGAGCCAGCACTGCCATCATTTAACAATTTATTTAACATTTAATGAGATCACGGTAATGATCATGAATTTTTCATATATGAAGTTTGAAATCTGAGTGTCAAGTTACCCTGCTTAAATTGATACTACCTGTTAAAATGAACCAAAAAGTTCTCAAACTTGTCCAATAAGAGTATATATTCATAAAACAGAATCCAATAAACCATTAAACTAAGTAACTTTCGATAAAATTATACATTGCAAAACGCTTAGTATTTTTGTATATATCTTGTAATAATCATAATATATAAGATAATTTTCTGGATTTATAAGATTATACAGGTAATCTGTTGTTGTTTAGTGAAGTCGAACAAGTCAAGAAGAAGATTCCAACCTCATTATCGGACTAACTGACTTCTTGTTTTACTTGAATTATAATGATAGAAATTACTACACAGTGATACTTACCCACAATCTTCTATTTCATGAACTTTGTGGAACGGTTTTTGTCCATGATTGTCTGTACACCGTTTGAAATGCAACAGACAGTCTGAAAGACACAAATATAATTGTAACCAAAATTGTAACTGTACATAAAATTTCTTTTGAGATCAAATCATCGACTTGTATATATCACATTTTCATAATAGTACATTTCGATCGTGCATGGTATGAATGACATGCCACATAATTTCAACCTATTGTTGTCGATAAATACAAACAATCTGATATACAAACCAAGAAATAAATACTAAAACTTACCGAATATACTCATGCTCCGTTTAGATGGTTGTTTGCCTATAATAATATCAATATTCTAATGTACAACCAGATATAAAATACCCAAACTAAAAATGATTTTAGTTTTCATAAAAGGTATAATCCTCTGACATATATTGTCAAAATAGGAGCACAGGTGCATTAATAATAGCCGCCAGGTAAGCGCCCTGATGAATATATATTCCTATTGACCACGTTAGAAAATTTAGATTGTTTGTTCATTCTAAGACGTAGTATTCCTTTAAGAAAAAGTATATAGAAATAGACTCACATTTTTCGTTATACATGGTTCGAGCATCTGCTATTTTCTGTTTAGCTCCTTCATAATCCGGTAAGATATTTTGACACAATTCAATACCTTCATCATTACATCGAATATTATTATCTAAATCACTGAAAAGAACATTTATTACAGTGTACACCACCTTGTGTGATTCAAGAAATGATAAACAAAACATTACATTTGGGCCAATATTCAACAATTTATGTTACTTTTCAATTTAAGAAAAAGATTACTTAATCAGAAGTGACATGCAAAGGATGGCAAAATCGTGAACCTCATTAATGTATTTTCACCAGTTACATCCCTTGAACTTGAAAATTTGTCGTCAAGTCACGTTTCTTTTTTATCTGGCGCTTTTTCATGTTCTTGTTTTGTAGTTTGTTTCGTGTATGATTAACAGCTAGGACGGGTGTGGCACCAGTCAGGGTGTGCTTACTCGTCTAGACACCTGATACCACTTTTCATTATGTATGATTGATATAATTCCTCATGTGAAAAGTTCATAAGCTGTTACCTATGTTTCGTCAAAATGATAATACGAAGATTCCAACATTATCGGACTAACCTGCTTCGTGGTTTACCTTCATGATAATGATAGAAATTACTACACTGTGATACTTACTCGCAATCTTCTATTTCGTGAACTTTGGTGAACGGTTTCTGTCCATGATGGTTTTCACACCGTTTGAAATACAACACACACTCTGAAATATTCAAAAATAATTATAACCAAAATAATAATTATATAATAACACCTTGTATATTACAGTGCACATGAAGAAAAAAGTTACTACTCCACCAAAAAATTATATATATTATTTTGTGTATATGATAAATGACCTATCACATAATGTTAAATGTTTAAGTATTAAATAAATAAAGCATACAATCTGACATACTCATCAAGAAATAAAAATTAAACTTACCGAAAGTATCCATACTCCTTACAGACACCGACCGTTTATCTACAATAATAATAAATATTGTACTGTAACATGTAACACTGAAGTACAATCGCAAATAGCCATTATGCTTGAATAAATCATCAATAAGTAACAGAAATTTATAAAATGACAGCGAAGGAAATGGAAAACACTATATAAATGTATGAAAGCTTCTGACATACTATCTCAGTTCATGTAATTGAGGGTACCATTTTTTGTCCCTTGCCGTTTCGTTGCAAAAAGTCTAAATGGGTTATGTTTATTTGATAATTTTGGAATGGCTCAATCTTGAAAGTGATTTTCTTTTTACATCCAACCATTATCAGGCCCAGGACCACGTTCCTTTGGCAAAATTATACAATCTTGCTGTTGCTTGCGTGGTAATCATTAAGGACTTATAACTGCCCTTTTCACGTTGCATCATGCAGAGGGTATATTTTGTGTTAGTTTGTTATACGTTTATTTTAAATATATATTTGTAAGACTATCCTACCTCAATTTTCAATCTTGTTCTATGATTTATAGGATATTTGAATTTAATTTTTTTTTAAAACCACTACTATAATATTTTACGTATGCTAAAAGCAACGCTCAGATCTTATATCTATCTGGTCCAGAAGAGATCAGACTTCGTGTACTTTATCAAAAATGCCTTCTTCCTATCTATCAATGTTTTAATTTGTGGTGAATATAAACGAATCAGTAAAAACTCACTGGATTGTGGAATCCATCCTTCACTCATACCTGAAATATAACAATATAACCCAAGTTATGTAATGATCATTTTATAAGTTTGTCCCTTTTAAGTGAGATAAAATAGCATCCTACATTGAGTTAGGTGGGCAACAAACTAAGTAAAATAGAACGTCGTTGCAGCCGACTGCGTGCTTCGACTTTTCTTTAAGAGTTCATTTACAATGAGCTGCAATGCCAAGAAAGAATTTTCTTCATTCGAAAATGACTTCAAATACGTACATTTCTCAAACATGGGTGGAACAGTCATCAGTAAATAACTAAAGTCTAGTACTGCGGAACAGTCTGCCATTAATGCCTGGCCACATTCAACCACTTCAAGTACTTTCCTGTAAAATAAATTGATACATTATTCAAGGCAGTGTTTATTAGTGTTAAGCTTATATCCATAACTAAAAATGTTGATCCACTAAAGGGATTTAAATGGTGTTTTTCAAACTTTTCAATGTGAATTAAGAACTAATACATATTAGTGAAATATTACCCCCTTTCAAGCACCTTTTACACCAGATTACAATTTACGGAGACACATGTATAGTGAGAAGGTGAAAATTGACTAGTTAATTGTATACATATACAGTATGTAGTTGTAAATAACCTCGTTTAATCGATATAGCAAATCATTAAATATGTCAAAATGCGTTCGACGTAAAACTTATTGATAACAAAATGGCAGAAATTAAATGATATGAATGGAATATTACGTCCTGCTTTTCATAAAATGACAGAAGCTAAGTAACTTTCGCCGTGTGTTATTCTAAATCTAGAATTTATTGCTTATACTTACGGACATCTGACAGCAGCAGGAGTGTCCATACTAATACTATCGGATAATTCTTTACATTGTTGTCCAGCAGTCTCACATCCATGCACAGTTTCTATAATACCGACAATATATACATGTATACTGTTATTATTAGTTACCTTTGAAGGGATTGTAAAGAGGTTTTCTAAACTGTGTATGTTATATAGATTACCGTATTAAAGCAGTTTTACTAAAACTAACGCGTTGTATGACATCACTACTAGTGATCTGCATATATCGATATATCAATAGAAGCATCCAGAAGATCACTGGCAGTGACGTCATAAAACATGTTAGTTATAGTGGATTTGCAAGAACCACAGTCGTCGGAATGGAAATTGTAATGACGCGAATTGATGATACCAGTGTCCCCGATACACATACAAAGTTTAGAAAACCTCTTTACAACCCCTTTAAATAAATACATCATTGATGTAGTGCTAGATACGTAACACTCATATTGATTGCATGTAGGTTTAAAGGAGAATTTTCAGCATTCTCTATGGTTGATTGGTGCCTTCAATATATGTAAATAGCCTTTAGACGTACTAGAACTACCCACAAATCGCGCAATGCTTTCAAATATACTCGTACTCGTATTTATCTTCCATTTGTGTATATGTGATTCTGTATAAAGCATAGTCTTAATGCAATACTAATCGTATTTTTTACTTTAAAACGCTGATAATTATGGACATTATGGGGATTCGAAAACTTAAATTTCTAGGGAGAGTTGTGGACATAATTACGGATTAGAGAACGACTAGTGTACATATCCTGGCAATGTTTCAAATATACATACCACTGTTTTCATGGCCACCTAAAATGACAAAGAAAGTATGCAAATGAAACTTTAGCGATCAATTAATGGAGAACTCAGAAAAGCGGTTACAATTAAAAACACTGCGCACTATACACGCAAATATTCGGTATGAGAAAGCAATTGATAAAATGGTGTCTTTCCAATCTTATATAGGCTGAGAACTTTTAATATTAACAATTGCATGTCCTTTACATCCTCGATAGGTTTATGTTCTGTTGACTATAAGTCGTACGTGCAATATCATACATAGCCAATCAAATTACTACTTACACATTTTATTATAATCGTCTCTCGCTTTACTAAGATGTTCAGTTAACATGGCTCCTTCTGGTGTAACATTTTCACATTGTTCAGTGACATTCTCTATACAACTAATAAATCTCGACATGCCTCTATAATAATATCAAAGTAATACATGATGTTTGTTGTCTGACCTTAGATCTAGATCTACTTCAAATTACAGCGAATTCATTCACAAGATAAATGACAATCCCTGTACTGGCTTGGAATTAACTGTCACATTTTTTCTTACACGAAAATAACTGATGCAACAGTTCTAAATGACATTATCGCAGACAGTTTAAATATTTACTTACACACAGACATGTTCTGATGCCGGTAGATCTTGTACCTGACTTGCACACTCACTAGCTAATCTAGAACATCGTTTCTCTGTAAGAGAGACATGAACAAATAACTTCATGCATTGAATATCCCATCGAGGAACAAGAATGTGTTCAGAAGTTAGGATCTATTTATAACAATCAGTGTAATTTCGAGTATCAGTCAGAAAATAACTATGAACATTGGATACTTGAAGATGTTTAGGCATATGTCCTTTGCATATTTATAAACATAATACTGCTACACTGTTTTGATCATCAAAGTTATGAACACATTATTTTGTATATTTGAATACTATATACATGTATATTTTATACCATCCAGCAGTTCAGTAGAAGAAAAATGGTTGTGATTAATTGTTCTGATTTATTACAATTTATTGTTCTGATTTATTATAATTTATTGTTCTGATTTATTATGATTTATTGTTCTGATTTATTTAATGATTAGTATTACTTACCATCTAGGGATAGGCCTGGTACATTCCTTTTCACTACAAAGAATATACAAATTAATTATTCATTATCGCTGATTAAGGAATCTGGTGATATAAAAAGAACATAAATAGCATAATATAGAGAGCATCCTGAGAAGTATATGCGATTATAGATAGGAACCACTTTTCTCCATTCCATGAGGGGGGGATGCTTCATATCTATAATCTCGTCATACTACTCAGAATGCTCTCTATATTATGCTATCTATGTTCTGACGAACACCATGTCGTCCCTCAAATGATTTTAATCAATCTACATCACAATTTCAGCATTTCGTTTATTTCGACTGAGGCGGATTTCATATATTTTTAGAAATATTTTTTTATATCGTTATTTGTGAAATCGTGTCAGATCTTTCCACTCTGAAGTTTAACAGCATACTTTCATACGATTATTGTGGTGGTTCTGACTGAATGGTCTATGATTTACTTAATATCACTAACAAAACTTACTTTGTGGGGGCACCCAGCCTTCATCCACGCCTAGAATAAAATAAGAACCCATATAATGGATGAGGGAGAGAACAAAAGGGGATTATTTTCTATCTGTGAATCACAAATTGGGGAGTAGTTCAAAATTAGAAACGATCAGCATAAATCAGCACTCTCCAAACAACTACCAAAAACGTGTTGAGTAATCAAATCGTCTTCTCCGATGACAGCGGAAGCTAGTGTTCAATCACTCTTTCGATTAGTACCAGAAGCGGTTTCATACTTACATCTCTGATACAATGGTTGGACATCGTCCTTAAACTCAGACGCACCACTAATAACAGAACAATCTCTAATTAAATCTTCACCGCACTGGAGAACAGCCATAACTTCTCTACAATATGATAGGTGGTTAGGTTTGTGTTATTGTTTATAAATACTTGTTGTAAAGATCTCAGAGTGAAGTTCTATTTAGCTAGATCTTTAATCTATTTATTTATTTGTGACGTTTTGCGCCATCATGTTTTTAAAGACGAAAAAAATTTTCAAGCCAAAAATTATAAGTACGTTGCGACTTACGGACATCTTTCTCTAGCAGGACTATGATACTGAATAGAGTAAAGCATATCAGTACAATCCCTTATCTTGTTCTTACACTCCATAACTGTCTGCATGGTGGCTTCTCCTCGAGTACCTATAGAAATAGAACAATCATCACAGATCACAGAGTATTAAACCCTGATTCTCAGCACAACTAGAAGGCACTCGTATCAAGTTCGGAAGTAGACTAGCGTACAGGGTAACTTCGTATACTATACGGAGATGGCCATATTATATTTCAGCCAATCACAATAATTCTTCGGGGTGTGTCGTTTTCTTTCGCGGTTAAAACAACCAATCAAAATCAATCTCCGAAAAAGAGTTGTCTTACCTTGGCAGCCTATCATGGCCGAGTCATTACATAGTCTCGAACAAAACATTATGGTCATTAAGGTTTTGTGCAATGTTTTCTTAAGGACTTTATTGAGACTTAAGTATTTTTTTATTGCTATGAAGGATAAATGTTAGGCTACCAGGAGAGAGCGTAAATATGGTTGGGGTACAATCAAGGGCACTGACAGTTATTGCAATACATGTATATGTTTATGAAGTGAACTTACACATGACGTTATAAGAATGTTTTAAAGGCCTTAAAGTTGTTGTCAAATCATATCCCTCTGGTGCTGTACAATCAACATAAGTTTCTTCCATACAACTAATAAAGCTGTTCATATGACTGAAATAGAGCATATTTATTATTTTTTTATAGTTTCGTCGTTTGCTCATGCATTAATCAGTTACGTTAACAATTTCCATTTTATAGAGTGCTGTCTTTGGTAGTGCTTATTGATTAATTATCATACTGTCTTCAACAAACAGTCAGCATACAGTCTGGTAAACCCGAGCTCAAATTCTGAATATTGGATTGTTCAATAATGTTAACATCGTAGCTAAGAGGTTTTTTTTTACAATCCCTAGGCTTTGTATTTTTACAGTTAAACAATTTAAAATTATCGTCTAGCTTAGATTCGTGCCATCTTTCGGCCTGGAACCAGTTAGTTCACCACAGATCGGATATACCATCATTACAACTTACTTTCAACCATGTAGACTGATACAAATGCATTTGTAACAATAATGTTACTCTTTAAGGTTTGCATGAATGTTGCCTTTGAAATACATACCTGCAAATCTTAGCAGTATTTTTTGATGGGATCAATCCTGACATCTTTTCTATATGGTGATTACAGTCATTATGAACCAAATTGGGACAAGGTCTTCCTACAAAAAGGACAAAATAGAGTTAACATCACGTGCTGAGTGTCGCGTGCGTAGAAAACGATGCTTACTATTTTCGAAACACAAGATGGAAATTGTCTTTGGCCACTGCTATGCTTCTGTTGCTCTCGATTTTGTCAATCTCTGGAAGAAATTTTTAATTGAAGGAAATGTTTTTTTACATGATTCCCTTCTCTTTTTAAAAAGACAGCCAAACAGGGGGAAAATTATTTTCACCCAAGTACGGAGTAGTGGGATTGTCAGATAAGAACATAGGAGGCATTTGATATAATGATAAACTCTACAGATATCCTCAGGTAGCGGATCATTCTCAATATGGTGTGTTCGATACAAATTGGAGTCTTCCATTCTAAATATACAAAAAATCAAACGAACCAAGTTTAAAGTTATAATACCAACTACTAGTACTTATTTTGTTTACTTTTCTTTAATTATGATAGTGCTGAGAAGAAACCATCACCTTTGAATTTGTGTTGTTCGTGTTTTAGAATTAAACTCAATTCTATTATTAAATGAGTTAATTTAATGGTGAAATGTAGGGTATATAGGTCTTTTGGGTGTGAATTGATTGAATGTAGGGTATAGACGTATTTTGCGAGATTATAGATAGGAAGCATTTTTCTCCCATGGAATGAAATGAAACAAGGGAAAATGCTTCCAAACCATAACCTCCTATACTACTGTCGACTGCTTATTTTGTTTAACTTTATCTATTTCTGTATAATATAACCAATATTCTTTTTATATTACAATGATGAGAAGTAAAAAGATTATGGTTTATTGTTCAGTTTTATTATGATCTTTTGTTCAAATTTATTATGATTTATTGCTCTGGTTTATTGTTCTGATTTATTATCATTTATTGTTCTGATTTATTATGATTAGTATTACTTACCATCTAGGGATAGACCTGGTACATTCCTTTTCACTACAAAGAACATTGAATTAATCATTAATTACCGCAGGTGTAGGAATCTTATAATGTAAAAAGAACATAGCCTAATATAGAGAGCATCCTTTACTGTAATGGCCAACACCGACCCTCAAATAATTTTAATCGATCTACATCTCTTTAATGTCGACTGAGGCGGATTTATCTTATTCTATCGATATAAGAAATCGTGTCAGATCTGTCCATTTTGGAGTTCTAAAAAAGGTATTTGCGTTCGATTATTGATCTGGTTTGGACTGAATGGTCGTTGATATAACTAATATCGGTAAAAAAAACTTACTTTGTGGGGGCACCCAGCCATCATCCACACCTGGAATTAAAATAACAAATCATATAATGGATAAGGGGAGAACAGAAAAGGATAATTTTCCATTTGTGACGCACAAATCGAGGGGTAGCTGAATTGGGAATGTTCAATAATGCAAATAAAAGGAAATTTAGAGACGATCAGCATAAATCAGCTTGTTACTCAGATTGGAAATCTAAAACGTGTTAATTTACCAATTTATCGTCTTCGATGATAGCTAATGTTCAATCACTTTTTCGAGTGATACCAGAAGCGGTTTCATACTTACATTTTTGATACAATGGTTGAGCAAAGTCTCTCAACTCAGACGCACCACTAATAACAGAACAATCTCTATTGAAATATTCAACGCACTGGACAACATCCATAACTTTTCTGTAATATAATATAAATATGTACATGCAAAACAATTTATCCAAAATCGCATACCAAACAAAACGAGTAATACTTGTATGAAAGTGAACTGCACCTAGTAGAATCACCATCAGGTGTTTCGTAAAGAGGTCTGTGTTACGTTTTATAACTGATAATTACTAGTATTATCAAAATCTCAGAATGAGGTTATATTTACGTCTTGATCTATCAATTTATTTGCAACGTTTTGGGGATTATTTTTTTAGACGAATACACTTTTTCAGCCAAATATGATAACTACGTTGCTACTTACGGACATCTTTCGCTAGCAGGACTCTGATACTGAATAGATTGAAGCATCTCAGTACATTCCTCTATTTTGTTCATACACTCCATAAATATCTGCGTTGTGGCTACTCGACTACCTAAAGAAATAGAACAGGCATCACTATCACAGATCACAGAGTATTAAACCCGATTTTCAGCACCACTAGAAGGGTCTTAGAACTTTAAAAGAAACTTTCAGAGAAGGTTGAAAAAACCATCTTGGTGTGACGGGCCCTTTAGGCTACAATGAGGAAGTGTAACAATAGTTCTGGTAAAAGCTAGGGAACCAGGTACATGTAAAATGTTTAGGAAGTAAACTTACAAATTTCGCCATAAGATTGCTTTATAGGCCTCAAGGTTGTTGCCAAATCATATCCCTCTGGTGCTGTACAATCAACATATGTTTCTTCCATACAACTAATAAAGCTGTTCATATGACTAAAATAGAGCATATTTATTATTTTTTATAGTTCCTTCATTTTGCCATGTACTATTCAAGTATGCGTTTTGAAATATACAGGAACAACAGCTAATGGGTAAACGATTCGCTCTTTCATACGCAAACCTTTCCATGCCAGAGTGGGAACGTGAGGTAAAACCCCTTTGTCCCTTTGACCCACTTTTTACGGACGCTTCTAGATGCCATTTTTATGGTTTGGACTTATTCCATCGAGCAGTTTTGGTAATCCTTCGAAATTCTCAACAACCGCCATCCGTCCATCAAACTAACCGCCAACGTCAGTCTCAGAAGCATAAATTTTCGCGATACAACTGTTTTCAAAGGAGATTACATATCAGAAACTGGATGTTAAGGTGTATTTTAAAGAAATCTGAAACTCAACAACTCCTGCACAAAAAGTAATTTCACCCAAAACATTCATTTTCCGATATAATTAAATCACAAGTTATACGATTTCACCGAATTTGCACAAGATCTTGCATGCATGATTGTTTACTCAAAACTTGAAGATCGTGGATATTCTAAACGATTTTAACCAATCATAAAAAAAATACATGCCCCTTTGTATCAGAAACGCATTAAGTAACTTTACTAATAAAAAGTATCCGATCCAAAACCTCAAATGTAATATTTAATTTCATGTAAGAAATGCCTCAAACAATATGTAGGAGAAACTATGAATAATTTACGCACTCGTTTCAATGCTCATAGATCAGTTATAAAATTAAAGAGAAACCATTTCAACCTCGACGACCATTCAATAGACGACCTCACCCTCACCCCAAATATAAATTGATTTACCGGAAGATGAAAACTACCAAATCCCAACAATCTATGGAAGCCTACTGGATTATGACATTGAATAAGGCAAGACCTATAGGACTCATAATACAGGCATAGCACCCTTTGTTGTTCCATTTAATACAACCAGTAATCGAGCAAGCAAGATAGTTTCCCCATGTTATAAGAAGAAAAGTATAGTTGCCTAAAACACTTAAATGACAATCTGGTTCATAGCAAACTAAAACCAAACAATACATAAATATGTACTATAATTTCTTAATTTCAGATCAGAACAGAAGAAAATGCTTTTGTAACGATAATGTGACCTAGAGAACTCTTTGAGGTTCTAAAGGTGCATGAACGTTGCTTTTGAATACAAAATATACATACCTGCAAATATCAGCAGAATTGTGTGATGGGTTCATTTGTGACATCTTAGCTATATGGTGTTTACAGTCATTATCAACAGCACTAGGACAAGGTCTTCCTACAAAAAGGACAAAAAAGCAGTTAAAGGGGAATGCTCAGCGTTTTTGAGGCTCGATATGGTCCTTGAATTTATGTAAATAGCCTTTAGATTTACTGGAACTGCCCAAAAATCGAACAATCCCAGCAAATGATACTTTTGATTGGAGGAATCCACTACTATGCGTTTATTGATCTCCATTTGCCATTCTTGTGAGGACACATTAGATTTATTTTCTTATTTGTTTGGTTCCCTTCTGTTCTAAAATGACAACAGTCCAACAAAGGACGAATTAGGAAAATTGTCAGATTGGGGAGAACATAAGAGGCATTTGGTGGGAATAACAGTAACGTCAACATCAATCTATCGATAAACACTGCAGATATCTTCAGGTGGCTGATCATTCTCAATATGGTGTGTTCGACGACTCAAATTGGCGTCATTCACCCTAAACGAACTTTCGACCAAGGAATCAAATTGAACGTTATTAATATATATAGAGTATTATTTGATATCCATTATTATAGTTAATCATTGAAAACTGTTCAGAAAGATCATTTAACAAACTTCGGATCTAAATCGAAACAATGCTTCTATCGATAATATCAGTGTTCCCGGTAGCAAGAGTACAATCTCTTTAATACAATAAAACTTACGTCCAGTTTCACTTGGATTACTTCTCTTCACTGTAATATAAAAAGAATATTGGTTATACATGTTTTATACATAAATAGATAACGTTTAACAATATAAGCAGTCGGCAGTAGTATATGAGGTTATGGATTGGAAGCATTCCTACCATTATCATAATATTGTTTATATGATCTCTGAAGAAGCTATTGAGCTGAAAGCATGCTAAGATGATGTATATAAATATGGATTAAATAACAACTTGTTCTTTCGAAAATGGATTAAATGTGTTTCAATTTACCAAAAATAGAAGACAACCCTGGTTTATTATATATTTTACCGTGAGTAAAGCAAGTACTTCTTTTTCTATTAGTCTAAATTACGATTAAAAAATCAACACGTAAACTGTTCAATGAAAGTGAAAGAGTTACCTACCATTTTGAACTGTAGATGGCTGACCTAAGCCTAAACAGGAATAGAAATTACAGAGTTATATATAATTTGTTGAATATCAAACAATATAAAAATGTAACAAAGGTATATCAAGATACATAGCTTTATATCAAAAACTAGGTGAAATTTTAAACGATGAGTTAAATCCACTTACAGATTTCATTATACTGTTTACGAGCCATTCTCAAGTTGCCCATTACTGCTGGTGGCATTGCTGACCCACATTCACTATCTAGTAATTCATCCATACAATCGGCCATTTCACCCATTATTCTTTAAAAAAAAATCGTAAAGATCTCTAAATAATCAGCAAAAACAGATATATTATGACCACACATCCTACGTTATAACTTAATAATCCTTAAGCGTCATTTAGTGGTAGAGATCACATTAAATAACGGAACACAGTTTTATGGTATACTACTCCTTAGTTTTATTACACACGACATGCAGATGACAATGTAGATTGTTGAAACGTTTGTGTAATAAAACTAATGAGTATTATACCATAAAATTGTGTTCCGTTATAACTTATATACCAACGATACATTTTACATTTATAACAAAAATATCGTAAAGAACGTAGTCAATTTAAGTAGTTAGTCAAATCATAAGAGTGACGATAGGTAGAAAATATAAAATTTCATGTTAATGTGTAACGTATAAACATGTAACTGTAAAATCATCATCTTACCTGCACTTTTCAGCGTTGTCCATTGCGCCACCAGCTTGTCTCCCAAATTGGGAACAAGACATCATTTTTTTAACACATTGCTGAGCTGGTATGTATGCTGAAAGAGAATCACATTATTCTGAAACAATTGAATCGTGGTATTTCTTATGAACGTTTAATGATATATATTACATATATCTTTTGCTTCTGTTAAGGTAGAATGATTTAAATGTGATAGTAAGAAATGTATCATTACTGTTTGTCTAAAAGCAATGAGATACAATATCTCAGATTGTCAAAATTAAGGATATTTTCAAGGCTGCAAGTCCCAATGTTCAACTACATCCACTTTCTGTATGTCAAATGTCTTACCTGGAATCTCGGTATCCGGTTGCTCGTTTCCTTGTGATGTATTCGGATCTGGAAATTCATTCACCCCCGCGGAATTGGAATCCGGAATCTCAGCAGTTACTTCAGAATCTGGTGACAAATCTAACAAAACAAGCTCTTATAATTATTGGCACAAAATATAATTATATACAAAAATTACAACTTCGTTGTAAGCTCTCTAAATGTTTCCATCTGTTTCAAGTAATGGTAAATAAGGGGTGAAAGCCAGCATAGGGTTAAGGTAAATAAGGAGTGGTCAACTTCTGGGATTGGCGTAATTAACTCCAAGCCATTTCAATCGTTTAATCTTTAGTCTCATTTCTCTGGAAAATTTAATATGCCGATTCACTTATTTATAATTCGGTTAATGCATTTTGCAATTAGCGATGAAATAAAAAAAATGACACCAATTAAATTGTAATTAAGAAAAGATAAACTTATACAGTTCAATTTAAGTAAATAAATCGAATGACCTACTGTTTTGTGCTGAAGATTTCTGACCAGAACCTAAACAGGAACCGAAATAAATTGGTATTAATAAAAGGTGAAACAATATAAATTTATAACAATAGTAAGTGTGTAAATACTCAATTTGTCAACTACTGTATCTTTAAAGGAACTTCATTTAACTTTCAATCGCCATGATAATATTATTTATGGTATAATGTCCATATAATGACCGACTTATTGCCATAATGTTTAGGGTATTTTTCCCGATTTCTTGGATTATTTGACCGAAAACATAATATTGGTGGGGGGCGGGGTTGAGCCTGTATTCTACGACTATGTGGGCTATTCTCAAGGACGTCGCAGACTAAATTTGGCCCGCCGGCCGCCTTTTGAAAAGTCATGCTTTAAATACTTTAAACGATAGTTTAAAACCACTTACAGATGGTATTATATTCGTTACTAGCCTTTCTCATGTTATCCATAATTTCTGGTGGAACAGATGATTCACATTCACTACCACTTAATTCGTTCAAACACTTGGCCATTTCACTCATTACACTGTTAAATAGTCAAAAAACAAATATGTATTTGTATCAACTAAACCCAGGGTCAGGTTCCTAGCCTTGTGCTTAACTTCAATTGTTTGATTAAAACAGAAAGTCGACTTAAGTCTTTGGAAGAATTAGTAAGACAATCTCAGGTTTAATATCGGGCTTAGACTTAGTTAAATGCTAGGAAACCGACCCTGGTGTTTTTTTCTTGTTCTTTTTTTTTGATAAGTAACTATTTCTACTTTTTTATATATACAGATTCTGTAGAGCGTGCATTGCGGATAAAAAAAATTGTAATCTAATTAATGAAGTCATAAAAGTGCAGATAAGTAGAGATTACACTTTCACTTTAACAAGACTTTAGTCGTAACTGTAACTTATCATCAACTTACATGCACTTTACTATGTTGTTCGTTTCGCTACTAATGTTTTGTCCAATTCGGGAACAGGACATCATTTTTTTAGCACATTGTTGAGATGGTACGAATTCTGAAACGGAAACATACATTTTACTCAAGTTGTATCGTTGTATATCGTTTGAACGTCTAATTAGATATATAATTATGATGCATATACATTCTGGTATCCCAGAAATATGTCACTACAGTTCGTCTTAAATCAATGATATACAAATTTTAAAATTAAGGATATTTCAAGGCTGCACGTCCTAATATTGAACTATGTCTACTTTAGTGGCCTAATGTCATGAATTTGTTTTATTCACATTTCTATATGTCTTACCTGGTTGCTCGGTATCTGTTGTATTGCTATCTAGAGACTCATTTGTCTGTGATGTATTCACATCTGGAAATTCAGCCACCTCCGTGGAATTAGTATCTGGAAGCTCAACAGTTGCTCCAGAATTTGATGAAAAAACTAAAAAAAATACAAAAAGTTATTATTGGGACAAAATGTTTAGCTCTGTGAATGTTTCCACCGATTTTAATTATGTCTCACTAACCCTTACCTAAACAATTCCACGCAATTTAAAGATTAACACGCATACATAATATATCATGAATGCGAATTTTTCTTGACTGAAAATGCTCGAATTAAAGAATATCTTTAAACTATTTTGAAATTGTATATGGAAGACTATAAATGATTTTAAGTTTTAGTTTGGAGTTTTAATTCTGATCTATTTTATTTTTAATGTAAGAAAACTAAAGAGAACTTACAGTCAGCTAAGAATATAACTCGATAAGAAACGGAGCCGACCTGAATCAAAACTTTATTGACTTCCTCTACAATAGGAATTTTATTCGACTAAACTAGTTTTCAATATGAATTGATACATTGAAGATTTATTGAAACAAAAAATGATCGAGGCTAATTTTGAATGAGTTAAAAGGATTAAATTATTTGGTTCCTTATAACATGATCATGAGTGTCTTTTCCGTGTGACGACAATATTTCTAATTATGTAATTTATCTATGACCAAAAAGGTTTCACAATTATGCAAAAGAAAGTTAATTAATTTATTCCCTACCTTTATCAACCAAAAGTGGCTGCCCTGAAACAGAGGCAAAAACAATATTTAGGCTTCTGAGACATAACATACATAACTACGTATTATGGTTCTTAGGTGGTTATCTGCATATAAAGCCATAAGTGGTTTCGTATTGATGACATCAATTGATATTAAATTACTCTTGAGAAATTAATGCTCTTATATGCGGAAATTTTAGCATGGGTAAGGACAGAAGGCAGTGGCGTGGTGGCCCGGGGGGGCTGGGGGGCACGTGCCCCACCCCCCCCCCCCCATTGAATGGAAACCAGGGGGCGCCAACGTTGCAAGGGGGTGCCAAAAGCCCTTCGAAAAAAAGTCGGTCGGTAAGAAATAATAATTTTTTTCGAGCTTATTCTTTTAGTCCCAATACAACACGGGCCCTCCCCCTTATTTTTGGCCGAATAATGTCAGGACTCTCTATAAAATTACCTTATTGATATCCGTCGGTAAAGTTGAGCCGACCGACAGCAGACATAAACATACAAAAAATACAAAAAATATAGCTTCAAATAGCCTTCCTGCATTGTTTCAAATAGATAAAACCCTGAAGCTTCCGGGGGTCTTGGTGTAAGTGTTTGTAATCAACCAAGGATTAAGCCTATTGAAAATAAGAGCAATTGAATTTACTATGAATTATTGCCCTCGTTCTTGAATTGTTTGTGGACCCGATAGAGAGTTGATATCTTGATGGATTTTGATGAAACTTGGTGTGAGTGTTTGTAATCACCCAAGGATAAAGCCTATTAAGTTGTGATAAATGTGATAAATGAAGGGAGTGAGCCGAAATGTTACATTTCACTGCTTACAGCTATTCAAGGGAGACAACTATGAGGGTCTCTCATAGGTCCGCGCTCGCTACAAGCGTTCACTATGAAAACTGCTAAAATTAGGTCTTTCCGGTCTTCCTACGGACTGAATTAATTATTTTGGCTCTTTGAATTTTGAATCGTCAAAAAGGGTTTGTGCCCCCCCCCCCCCCCCCCAGCCAATTTGGAGCCACCACGCCACTGACAGAAGGGCTCTCTATATTAGGAATTGAGCTTATAATTATGAATTTAGTTTGTTGGTAAAAAGATATTAACGATTTTGCATTGACCTGTATCGAAGTGGCGGGCGTCGCGAGCGAAGCAGAACCTGCTTGATCCTTTGAAGACAGTTGATGGTACTGCTATTTTTTTTTTATCATGCTTTGAATGAGACTTTTCGTGACGGATTTGTTTCGATTGTACGGAATTTTGATTCGGCTAAGATGTAGTAGATTATTCGTCCTATTATGTGATATTCTTCGATAGTATTTTTCAAATCGTGATTAATTTTAGTTTAAAGTGAGCAAAATTTCAATTTAAGCAACTTTTAATCAAGGATAAAATAACTATTTATGTCTGTGTGTTGAGCTTATGAAATATATTACACAATTTGTGTCATGTTTTGGATGCGAATTTGATTAACGGAATTGTTTTGCTTGTGTTGATTTGTATTCTTATGGAGTATAATTATTGATTTATTTACGCGACGTTTCGACTATGATTATCTATAATTTATCGAACCATAAGAATTTTATCATCTATATTCAACCACCATTGAAAGAACACACATACTTACTGGCATTACACACATTATCTAGCGGCCTCTTCATCTGAGCATATTGTTCATCAGACATAGTTAAACCAAGTTTTTGATACATTTCACAATCATTGATGATATCCCTTAAGCAATCCAAGGCTTCATATACCTCTCTGAAATAATCATTATAATGATGATTAGTTTTATATTTATTCCCAAATGACTATTTGAAACAAAATCACAAAAAAGTAGTCACCTAAAGTCCTCAATACAGAAATATTCATTCCTTTTGACAAATAGTAATTTCTGGAACCCCAAATCACATAATATAAATGTTTTTCTTCAGATTGTCGTTAGATTAAGGGCATAAATTTATAACAGGTAATAAAAAAAAATAATTCATCTCTACAAAATAGAGCATATCAAGTCTAGTTCCTAGCAAATTGTACATATGTTTTTAAAATCAAGGACAATAACTAAAAAAGGCTGTTCACTCAAAAATGGTAAAAATGAAACTAAATCGATATGATAATAATCCATTACAGCCCCCCAGCCGACACCAACCAGTCCCCACCCCTCTGTTCCTACGGGCCTGACCAATCAGTTGTGTAGAGACAACATGTCTCAACAATATATAGTTTGAAATTGAGGCTGAACTTTGGACAAGGTAAACTGTACGTTTTGTTCTGTTGATATGATTTTAAAAATCGTTAACCAGATTGGAAACATTCCCACAATGATTGTGTATCATATGTTCCAAATCATGTTTCGGGATTTATACAGAGAGACATGATTGCATAGTATTCGTTCAGCTCAGTAGCTTCTAGCTGATGAAAAGTACTCAATATGCGGTTCGGATCGTTAGTACATGGTTTCTTTATTCAATAATAATAATATAGATTACATTCTAACTTACGGACAATGTTGAAAGAGTGCTTCTTTAGACTCATCTGCCTTCTGACCAAACTGGGCAAATATAGCGCCACATTCCTTTGCCCGTTGTTTGGGATTTGATGGGCATTCAGCATAAGTACCAATAATAACTGGGAACAGAGATAGACATACATAAGCTAGTTGGAATTTGTCGTTATTAAATGCTGTGTTTGTCACAGTGTTAAGAATTAAGTTTCGAAAATGTTCATTGCTGTACCAACAGCCAAAATGTTTGTTTTTTGCGTTTGATATATTAGAAAAATCGATACTAGTATAGTATTGTAAGCATTGATTATAATCTGAACAAACAGTGCCTAACTTGGTAAAAATCATTCTAAATGCTATCACTATTTTCAAGACATAAGTTACCTTATAATATCATAAAGGAATAAGAGAATACATTTGTAGCAAACATCGAATCAAAATTAATTTAGTTACTCAATGAAAGCCCTCGAAGAAGACAACACACCTTAACATTGTTTTGCTATTTAACATATGACTAAAATATGTGTTCGTCGGGTTAGCTGATCCAAAGGTTTAGAGAAAACTGCTCTTTTGTACAATTTGGTTGTACTTGCAACAGCATTCTTACATTAAGTTATAATGAAGCCATTATGTGTCTTCTCTAGATGCAAAGCTTCTGAACGTTTTTTTGATTGCAGAAATGTCAAGGAAGCAAGCTGTGCAGGACAGGAGCAAACCGACATAAAATGAAATATTTCATTTTCGTATCCAGGAATGTATTTTACATGTATTAACACATTTCTTTAAATATTGGAATTTTGTGACACTCCTCTAAAAAAACTTTTCAAAAAGTCTAATAATACTTACATATAGAAAAAGCAAAGATCACTGTAGTCGTCGACATGGTGGAGTTCACTACACAACCATCCAACAACTAACGCCTATAATTCCCTACTTGCAGACTATATGATATATAATGAGGGGAAATGACGATATGTGGGCAGATAGAAGTGTAAGGAAAGGTTCAATTTAATTTGCCGATTAATTATCAATCTGACATTTGCAAGGGGTACGGGTATACCCCGATTTAATTTGGTGTATAGTTATTAAGTATATGGTTCATATTGTATTTGAAATGTCAGCGAACGACAGATGATGTGGATCAAGGATAAAGTCATTTGTAACCATTTGTCAGAACTCTTATTTTTTGACCTTGACATCTTAATCAACAAAATTTCGAAAATGTTTGAAGACGGGTTTTGCTTATTCATTTAGAGCGTTAGAATTTCTTCTTGGCTTAATTTGCTTTCTAACGCCAAACAAAAGCACTGTAAAGCTGTAAATTTGTATTGTATTTTCATTTTCATAGATAATTTATTAGTAAGCAGCATTAGGACCAGCATGTACACAGAATCATGTCGTTAACGTTGCAAAAGAATGTTTTTCACTCATAAAACTAAATTGTTATTGTAAAACATAATTTGATCTTTTGTTGTCGATGACGACACGAATTAAAAAGCACGATAATGATATCTAGAACGATGAGTATATGCTGATTGCTTTTATTGAACATTGAAATTTTCAGGGTTAAGACTTTTGCCTTTTATTTAAAATTACGCATTCGCCAGCAAAAGGGATGTATGGTACACTAAATTTTATTGTCGTCATCATGACTTTGTCAAAAAAATATAAAATATATACAATCTCGGATTTTTTAGTTCAAACATTAATGTTGTCATCGGTTATTTGTATAATGTTACAACATTTTTACCTTCATACTAATAATATGCTTACACTTTTGTTGATAACACTTTTCATAATGAAATACCTCCTCAATGGGAGAGGTCAAAGTCCGTGTTAGTGTTAACACTGGCGTTAGTACAGAATTTGGACTGTGTCAAATACAAATATTACCTTATTTGATTGATATTGAAATACTTAATTATGTAAAAGATATACTGGTTACTCCCTAAAAGTACTATATTAACACGAAAAATTAGTTCAAATGTTGTGTTAAATTTATGTTAACACTAACACTGAACGCTAACACGAGATTTGATCTTACCCAATGTATTGCCAAGGGTTGTTTTGAATTGCATATATTACATAATATCATTTCAAAAGAATTAAAAAATAAATTCTTTGCCGTTATGCAGTGACCTAAATTCTATAGATGTTTTTGCAAATTTTAGACAGAGTTATCTCCCGTATTGAGGAATTTCATAAAGATTTACCTACCTTGATCGACAGTTCCTTTGTGAGACTTGAAAAATGTTTTCATTAGCGGGGTGTTCGGAAATATATTTATATGTCTATTATATATCCTTATGAAGTTTATTTAAAGACTACGGAACGCTGTGTAAAAAAGACTGAATGTCAATGTTAAATATTGAAACGTTGTTTAAAAGACTGAAATACCAATGTTAATAGTTAAAACGTGGTGTAAAAATACTGAAATGCCAATGTTAATTTTTTTAAACGTTGTGTAAAAAACTGGAATGTCAATGTTAATTGTTGAAACGTTGTGTAAAAAACTGGAATGTCAATGTTAATTGTTGAAACGTTGTGTAAAAAACTGGAATGTCAATGTTAATTGTTGAAACGTTGTGTAAAAAACTGGAAGGTCAATGTTAATTGTTGAAACGTTGTGTAAAAGACTGGAATGTCAATGTTAATTGTTGAAACGTTGTGTAAAAAAAAATGGAATGCCAATGTGAATTGTTGAAACGTTGTGTAAAAAATTGGAATGTCAATGTGAATTGTTGAAACGTTGTGTAAAAAAATGGAAGGTCAATGTTAATTGTTGAAACTTTATTTTAAAAAAATGGAATGTCAATGTTAATAGTTGAAACGTTGTGTAAAAAGACTGGAATGCCAAAGTAAATAGTTAAAGCGTTGTTAAAAGAATGGAATGTCAATGTAAATCGTTATAAAACTTTGTGTAAAAAGATAAGAATGCCTAGCGTAGTATACAATATTTTATTCTGTTGTTTTAAGTGACCTATACAACACAAAAATTTCATTCGGGGAATTTGTATTTCATGTTATTAACAATAACAGATTTTAATGATTGCATCCATTTGTGTTGTCATTTCGCAAGTATTTTGTAATCTTGATTGAAGACAAGATAATGACGACAGCGGGTCGACACTGAGGGGGGTCAAACGAATTATTTAATTGAAAGGGTAATGTTCACCATTATGATATTTTAATGATATAATTACGCACAATTACAACTTATGATATTTCAAACTTACTATTTCACAATACTAGCGCATTCTTGTGTAATATAGGGTAACTTTATTATTGTCATGAGTTGTGAAAAGGGCAACAATTGTGAAACATGAAATCATTTGAAATATTGTGACCGATATTTGGGTATTCATAATAACTATTTAACACAATCTCTGTATAATTCCATAAATCAAAACTAACACATAAAATCCAGAAAACCAACACTATGTAAGAACTTTATTTTTTCAAATATTTTGACAAACTGTCTCAACAGTGAGCCTAAAATGGCTGGATACGCCGAGTGTTTTTTTCTTGCTGATTTCAATGAGTTTAAGCTTATTTGGCGAAATAATAGTTCAATATTTCGAGAGTATTAAAGTGTAAGCTTATTTTCAAGTTTATTCAGAGTTAAAATTTACATATACAATCAATTTTCATAGTAATTGTCATTATGTACATGAATTTGAGGTAAATTTAATAAGCCACACAAGATCGGCTTTCACTAGTAGGTCCGTAACATGATTCACCATAATATTCTGGTATTGGTTCGGTACAGGCTCGATATCTCCACTGCACAAAACCTGAAACAAAACGTATTTCTGCACATCAGATCACAACAAAATATCAATGACAGATGATTAATAAGTTAATATAAACGTAAATATTTAACGTAGATCCATCTAGAACCGACTTGTTAAGATGTGTATGTATCGTAAAAATCATCTCCTCCAGACCAGTTCAGCCATTTGTGTTTTTGCAAAGCTGTATAATATTGAATAAAAAAAAATGTCATTGAAGGTATCCGATTTGACTATAGATTAAGGCGTATACATGGATTTTCTCAATCTGATGATCTATGTCAAAGGTACAGTCCTTCGTACTTTGTATTGAGGCGTCTGTACCTACAGAATGGATTTGTGTTGGCAAATGAATGACATACAAGTCTAATCTTACCGAAATCGTTGTCTTCGTAGCAACTTCCCCACGTTGTCCATTCACTAAAACCACCGTCAATACTGGATTGATATTCAGATCTAGTTAGTCCAGCTCCCCAACCCTATAACAAAATCGATATATCACAACAAAAACGATTGTAGTCAGCCCTTACTAAAATATTTACATTTGGTGTTTTATTAGTCATCTTAGTTGGACGTTTATCGAGATGTGATGCACTGTTGTGCTACAATTTTCATATTTGAGAGGGTGATCGAATGGTGTTTTTACAAGTAATATATGTTAGCACCGACCAAAACAATCACTGCAAAAATACTGTACGACTATTTTACAGTATACACCATGATTTACCATCACCGTTGTCAAATATTTTCATGAATCCTAATGACTAAAAGAATATGCTCATACTACAGACTGAGCGAAATACCCAAACTACAAGACAAAGTAAGAGCAAATTGCTGAGCAAAAAGATATAGATATAGAAAGAGAAGGTAGTTACCGCTGGAGGCCAGAGAGAGGTAGAAGTAAGAGATCCTGGCTCAGACTGAAATATTAAAATTAAAGAAAAAAGAGTTGATATAATAAAATGAGCATTGTAAAAAGGCTTATATATATCAAAGAACCACAACTCTGTGTAGCGATGTAGGTAAATCTTTTTACTACCGAATAGATCAGGCTGTTTCATGCTCTTTAAACTAGTTTTCCTATATATTTCCTTCTTTATAAATTTTGAATTTAAAAATCTACTATGTTTGCATTAGTAGTACAATACCACTTACAGCTATTCTTTAGAGGAGAAATAGGATGTTGACATTATGAAACAACCATCACGATGCATGCTATAGAATTTGAAGTTGAAAGTATGTAATAGAGGGTAAATATTAACACGATTTTCAGTTTATAGAAATAGCAATTTTAAATAAAAAAAAAGAACTTGGATATCTTTTTCTGTGATTTTCTCACATGTATAAAATGTACAGATTGCGTTATTAACTCCTAAAACATTGCAAGCCATGCCAAATTAGCAGAATTACTCACACACCTTTTCATCTGGGGGACAGACCGCAACATTCCAATTTTCCCGCCAGTGACACAAATGGTTAAGATTGGAAGAACCTATTCGGAAAATTTCAGCGCCACTTATCCCTGATACACTTCCGTCTATATCATGAAATGATAAATCGGCACCAAGTTCACTTCCGGTCCATCTGGAATCGACTATTCTGTTACCACTGGATTCCTGGAATATGCGAAAAAAACACAGACATGAAGTATGAAAGATTTCTTAGTACAAAAGTGGCATAACAAACATCAAAAAGGCATTGTTATCCATATTGTTGAAAAGGATATCGAGTTGACTTTTCCAAATATCAAGGATATTATATTCAATAAATGGTCTCTCTGTACCTAATACCTAATTGACAAATCGAAGAGATAAGTTCACATGTGTACATTTCTTTTCTTTCTGGCGATCTCATATGACTTGTGTTAAGCAATTTCATTTTGCCTTTAAACTACGCATCTAAACTGTCGCTTATAACATTGAGAAACAGCAAAAAGAAAAAGGTAAAAAGCAGACAAAATCAGTGTGGAAATCAAGAAACAACTCATACTCCTGATCTTTTAAAATTGAATTTCAGACTCAAATTTATGAAAATTCCAAAATGAAAATCTTTTTTCAATTTTTTTTTTTACATTTCTAAGCATTTATTATCTGAAATGGCACAATAGTTGTAATCCCTTTAAAGTTTTATTCCTAAGGACGTACATGTAGTCTTAGGGTTTTTTTTTTATTGAAAAGACAATATTTGCTTTGAGGTAAAAGAACAAAACTCTTTCAAACTGCCGCCCTTCTTGTACCAACCGGTGTTAGCTATTATACTCTTGTATTTTTTATATAAGTATAATTTTATTTAACACACCATTCTTCAGCTGTTTAAGTGCAATGATGAACCAGTGTTTTTCACAGGAGAAGTGATATGGATGTACACGATCAGGTTCTATTCATTTTGTGATCATTGCGGAGATAAAAATTAATGAAACTTCTAAAATGTGAAAACCAGTTGTTCAGTTTAGATCATTAAAGCAGTAACCATCTAAACAGTTATATCTAAGCTAAGTTTTGGAAGCAGATGCCGAGAACACATAGTAATTCTCTATTTCTTATATGAACCGTTGTTGGCAATAAATCTCAATATGATAGGATTGTACAGAAGTATGGATAAAGCACTGTTATGTGTGGTGTTTATGATGAGTACTGTTTTAGCGGATATCAAATCCGTTGGGGTCAAATTTCAGAATCTAAGTCTATTACAATTACAAAGTTTGTATCTGGAGTTTCGAACATCTATTATTACTGGATCTATTGACAATGTAACTTGTTCTCCAGTTTACTCTGATGATTGTGGGGTACCGTGTGTAAAACTTTTGGAATGTGGACAGATTGTGATTGAGTTGGATATAGAGCTGAAAGACAATAGGTTTGGTATCGCATCTCTGGCAGGATTTACTTCAGCAATTGTTTTATTTATTGCTCTTTTTGTGGTTACTTTATATTGCTTCTGTCGGAAAACAAAACACTTAAAAGCTGTCGAACAGAAAGAACAGAGAAGAAGTTTACCACCGCTTCCTGCTGATTCCAACTTGCATACAGGGAAAACAAGTAAAACCAACGACAGAAATCTAGCAGCTATAAAAGTGAATCCTCCAAAAGACCCGGGGGAAAATTATTATTCCTATCCCATCGTCAAAGAAGGAACTATTGATGCATACTAGAGTTCGGAAATGACGATTGAATGAATTACAAATATCTTTGGCGTCTCTTAAAGGAATTTAGGAAATTATTAAAAAAAATATTAGATACTCGTGCACGCATGTTCAAGGTGATTTGTTGTATTTACAATATGTTTTAAAACGTTATAAGCACATGTTAGATTTCTTCGTGTGATTTGTTGTGTGGACAGGACATGCCATGAATTCCTAGCTTTGTCATATGATTTTGCTTTGAAAGCTTCATTGTCATATACCCCCAGGTGGATTTAATCTCCAAGTTGCCTTAGCACGCGTGTGGTTATTGGTTATTTGATTTAATGGATTATTACTCAACTGTAAGGAATATCCACAATACAGACAAACAAGGGAGGCTATCAACGAAATACTGAACGGTTACATTTCGGTGTGCCAAATCCAGATTAAAGACATTCACAAACTACTTACACCATCAGTGAAGGCAAACTGGATATTATCCACAGTACTGTATGTAGAATGGTTTATATCTTTATCTTGCATAAAACTGATACCTCCAGCATCTCTGTAGTCATCGGATTTAAACCCGGAAAACCATACATTAGAAACATAGACAGAACTATCATACAGTCGTATACCTCGTATTGTTTGACTTCTGGAAAAAATATCAATATTTGGAAATTAATATATCGTTTATACTAAATGCTGGAATATTCTTACCTATATATATAAACACCTGATGGTATTTCGTTTTGAAGGTGGATACTGTTACTCTCGATTTTGCCATCCTTTGGACGTGATCTTTGTTCAACGGATATTGTCTTATTAACGGATTGGGAAGAATTACCAAGAAGAAATAATTGCTACCAATTTCCAATATATTGCCAATGTGTTTGCATGATTTCGATATAGTTTTACGGATGAAATCGTTCGTGTATGGGTTTAATTATGCAAATAATAATAGAGAAATGTCAATAGTTATGTGATAGGTACGATTAACTTACAAATGTTCAGGCATAGGAAAGGCTCTATGAAGTGATATGAGTTGACCGTCCTGCCAGTATCTGGTAGGTTCTCCTATATTACTAGATTCACCAATTATAACAGAATCCTTGAGGGACTGTACTTGATCTGTAGACCTGTTAAAGGCAATTCTATATACAGACAATTCATATATATACATATTTTATAATGTGTTATGGTGAGGTGACATTGACAATCGCTCTTGAATTCATATTGTTTAATTTGGTAAAAGTCAAGTGATATTGATGAAACTTTATTCTGCATTCCATTTTCTGGTTGTCGTTTTGAAAAATGGAACTTTATGTAATAAAAACATAATTAAAAGGACATGATATCATAGTTTGTTATATTCGCGTATTTTTGTTTTTTCAAATAAAAATCGTTTATTTGAATAACATAGGTGAATTATAAGTCAGATTTTAAATTGTAAAGCCTATTACTTACCTAGCAAATGTTATACCATTGGCACTATCAGCAAACCTAATAGGAAAGAAAACATTCTATCATTTTTATTGTAATTACAAGTATAAATGGTATATGACAAGGGACTTAATTTATATAATACCGCATAAAGGCACCAATATCCAATAAACGGGGAATGTTGAGGGAGTAGAGATTTAAATTTACTTACGATCCTTGAACAACATTAAAACCACCACCTCTAATCCAAGCATTCTGGTATCTATTCTTATATACTGGAAAAAATAACACAATAATAGATACATTTATCGATGTTTCTCTGCAGTTAATTCATTGTACAATAATAACATTAATTACAAAATAATTAAGCCATATGACCTGTGACCTGTGCTTGCAGATGGGTCCCTTCGAAACCATTGGTCTAAATCTTGCCAGATACAGTATCATAAATTCTGGGATTGTCAGATACATGATAAATTCTAGCGGAAAGATTGACTTACAGGTTGGTCTAAAAATATCAACAGAAACAAGGGGAGAGTTGGGATCAAAAGGATCTTCTCGTGGTGAATAACCATTCTCACCACCAACTGTATCATCAGGATTAACTATCTCATCAATATACAACCCAGCCTGTAAGAACACCAAATAATCATGGGCTCTAAATCAGTCAATCCTGTTTAGCGAGTTCCACAAGTCTACAAATCAATGTTCTGTTGAGGAGTGTGTAACTGAGACACATTCCTTAAGCATTGGCTGAGTCCTGAGCAATTTCACAATTGAAATCTGAAGCCAAAATACAACAACACAAATTTGCTGATACTGCGATAATTTTAACAAAGTTTCAGTTTCTGTTAAAGTCATTAAATTAATTTCTTTTAAGTTTTAATGTGTGAGAGTGTGGCGTCAGACAGACACCCCTTTACGTTATTTACTCATTTTTTAATAAACTTGCTCATTTGATCAGTTAATTAGTTTCTGAGAGGAAATGGCAAATATTTTGTTAGGATTTTCGAGCTTCGTTTTGCGGTCCGGATCGTTAGGACTTTAAAGGGCCATTCTGCTTTTTTCAAAAAAGTTTCCTTTATCAAAAAAAGCGCAAATATTACCTGAAAGTATTTCTTAAGTATGCTCATTATATCTATGCATCTTTTAGATCAAACTGAATTTGTTTTTAAAGGGCTAATTACAAATAGGGAGTACTTATTGTTAATTAAGCAATATGACCTAGTTTTGGTGTTTTCCCTTTAAATGGCTCAATATTTGTAGCTGAAACCTTTTTAATAATTACGAGGGACATTTCTCTACAATTAGGCGTTTATTTTACTAAAATCCGTTCAGTAGTTTCCTATCAGCGTCCAAAAAACATAACACACTTAAAAACCTTACGTAAGGTTTTTAAAAATTTGAGCATGTTTTTAGCGTTTAAAAATTAACGGCTGGATTTTTTTAGTTAAAACTTTCAGATACATTAAAGGGAACATAGTTACAGATTTTGGTGTAAAGTTTTCACAAATTTGAGCCAAAAAATTTTTGACCTAAAAAAAATTCAGACTGTCCCTTTAATTTATTATTCACAAATGCCTTGTTACTGATGTTATTATTATTCAAGAGAATGTGTTTCATTGCTCTACCCTAATTTTCTAAAACTCTTGTCAAAAGGTTGCTGGGTATATGTCGTGTTAAAAATATTTATCATATTCGTATAGCTTTATTCAGTATACTGCATCCTGTTTCTGGGTTATTTGCACATGGCGTATAAAAGGCAGCAGTGATATTCATTAAGTGCTTATTTTATAATTCATGTTGGTTATGCGAATTTAAAAGCACAATTGTTTACTATTGAAAAGAAACGAATACAATTCATAATACAGTCTGAACTAGAGAGAATATCTACATCCCAATTCGTGTCAAAGTATATTATAGCCATTACACAGAGATTGGAGACAAATACAGCCTTGAACTATTGAACAATGCTAATATTACAAACATATCGTTTCCCTTTGATGTACTTAATCAAACAACGAATATTATAAATGTTTTATTATAGTTAATCTGTGACAATTAAATTTGTTTAGATATACGATAATTGTTAATTTTGATAATTCTGTATACTTACATAGGGATTTGAATGAGCCACATTGTTTCCCCATTCATTATATGGTGTATGTTTGGCCTCGTAGCGTTCCATAAACCCGGGAAGACCTACCGTTAGACCAACTGGTTCGTCTGGGAAAATATGCCATATACCTACATACTGAAACATGCAATTATTTTACTCCATTTTATAATCAAATATACTCCCAATACACATCCTTTTTCAATCATTTAGTCACGAGCAGAAAATGGGAAGTAAAACTCCAATTAATTACACATATTGCCCAGAAACAAAAGGGACTCTTTCACTTTCACTAAAATTGAACAAGAGTTATGCCCCTTACAATACCATGATTAAAATAAAGCACGTGTGTAAAGGGAGGTAAGCAATGACCGTTCATGAGTTTTGACCTATTCAATTATAAAAATATCTCCCCCTCAAATATCGTACGATAAATTTTCGACACATAAATCTATTGCATCGTTGTTTGTTTAATTCAGTTCATTTGAATCCAATGATATAAATGGTTACCTCGGATCCGGCAGCTACGTTATTCCGTAAATATGTTAAAGGATTTGTTATCCAAAATGTAGATGGCTGACTGAAAAATGAGAAACTCTCTTGTAATGTTTGGGTAATTTAGAATATACCCAGTTATTCTCACGACCATCCTATTTTGTCTGAGTGATCTACAAAAGTCGATTAAGACAGGTATATGCTGATATCAAAAACCATAAAAAAATAACGTACAAGAATAAATTCCTGACAGTATGATACAAAGAAAAGCACAAGGAAATTTTTCAATAAGGAGACATTCATCATACCTATCTGAAGGGATCAAACCAGCTTTTCTGGTAGAGAATCCAATATTACCATCGAGTACCGTTCTCATTTCACCTCCATCTTCCAGAAAATAACAATGACCCAACGAATCATATCCTACATTTCCTTTCAGCTGAATAATATTTTACAAATTGTTCTTACATACATTAATGGGGTTTTTACAATTAAAATAATGTCCAAATCATTTTATAATGATTCAGTTTCTCGTATAACAAAATTGAATAAGAATACATTTGATTCAGTCCACTGCAGATGCCAGCTGTAAAACAATTTTTTCCGACGGATTCGATGCCCTAATTGACAGTACATTTAGGTCACGTATACGTCATTAACGTATAGTGCTATGCTAAAACTTTAAATTCACCCAAGAAGTGACTTGATGTTTTCCAAAAAACTGGCATATTTCAAATTTAATAAGACGCATAATTTTTAATCTCCTCATATATTTTCTTAAAATCTTGCAATTTGCTCAATATTATGTTGTTAGAAGTGAAGCTATGTTTTGGTGATGAAATGACAATATTGAGCTTACCGTAACACCATGTGTACCATGTATAGTATAACATCTAGAGTATGATTTATGTACAGTATTATCTATTAAATATGGTGGATGTTCTCTATCACCAGTGTCATAAGCCATATGGAAATGTAATGGATAGGTTCCTGGATAATACAATATTTCATTAGATATTATGAGTTATTTTGAATTTGTTTCGTCAATAGGTGACTGGAAAATATACGACAACTGCGGCTTTGTCTAGTGTTTACATGGAAATCGAGATTTGTTTTACGGTTGGGATCGTTCGTGCTTGAGTTTTATCATCTTTAGTTTTTCCAATACTTATTAAAACACATGCTATTTCATTAAAAAAAATGTTTTAAAGTAAACAAAACATTTTTTTTTAAATGGCATCAACGTTATCTGTGGATAGTATAATATTGAGGTTTCAAGAGTAAGATAATATTACCTAGCCCAGTTTGTTGTCCCATGTGATACAATTCTATACCTTCTACATGTACATCTCTAAACCCTCTAACAAACTATAATAAATTGTAAAGTTTTATAGATATAACAACAGTTTTGATTCGAGTTATCGTATCTATTGTATCATAAGCACTGAAAGGTGGATTAAGCCTCTATTTCTAGCAAAAGTGGGAACTAATGGTTTTTATGCCGTTGTATGTGGTTTTTTGAGCATTTATATGGTCCGAATGGATTCTGTTGAGAAAAACGAAAATCGAATGGGAAATAAGGAAGTTGCGCAAATAAGCTTTAAATAATAAATAAAATCCTTAAAATGTCTTTTTAATCAGAGGATAATGAATCAGCGGTCCCTACCAAGCGACGGATCATTTGAAATCTACAAACAGTAACATGTTCTTCTTGTTAACAAAATTTGTCCAGGACTAAACAATTACCTTTACGTGACCTCCAAACGTATCATAATTAAATTTATCACAGTTACCATTTTCAGGCGGACAGTGATTCTGTATTTGTCCCTCTATTACAATATTTCTAGTCAATAAAGCGACTTCTCCTCTCTCGTCAACTCCATCTGTTATTTCTCCCCAATGCATGAATTTACTATCCACTGTAATAATATATATAATAGAGTAAAATACGCATACGCATCTATAAGAAATTATCTCCTTCGATGACGCTAGATTATCAAAGAGCAATGTTGATTATTTAAAATGTATGATGGTTGAATAAATACTAATTAGTAGCCTACATAAATGCTCAAGCTGCAAAAAAAAGTATAACCATGTATGGTTGTGCATAAGTTGCGAAAAACACAATTTAATACTGAGATATATATATTTATGCAATCTGCCAGTTCAGAATAATTTATCCATCTAAATTACACCATTGTTAACATGCTGATATACCTCCCTGATGATCACTTACTTTCCACCTTGATTTGGTTATGCTGACAGTACGGGCATTCTACAATGATGGCTTCCTCTGTTTGTTGCCAGTCAAAATCAGTGGATGTTAACACTATTTTGTCACCTAGAACATAATAACATATATTTATATATAACATCATAATTACTCATTATTTGTATACCGAATTAAATACGCCATAAAATACAGAATAGAGTCTGTAGAATCTCTGATAGAGCTAATCAAAAAAGATTAAAGAAGTTTGAGGCTGTATTGCTTCGTTTATACAACTTCCAATTTCAGTCTAAATAACGTAAAATTTATCCATAGTCAGATTTTTTCAAATTATTTGCATTGACAATTGGGAAGCCATTTCAATTATCAATACTGTTAGAAAGATATATCAACAACCCTATGGTTCAATTTTATTTTTATACGCCCACATTAAAAATTTCTGATAAAAAGATATCAACAATATTTTTGACACAAATTATTGGCGAATGCTCTTGTTATACTAAAATTTATCAGGGAAGTGGGCGTGTTTTACTAGGCAACCGCTTGTTCATTAAAACTAAAGTATAGACATACCAACATTCCAAGATGAAACATCGTCTAAAAGATTTAGAACAGGGTATGCACCATTCAGATTTGCTATTCGTAGATCAACTTTACTCTTGTCCTCGTCCTGATTATCAATAAAACTTTCCACGATAATCTTCATACCAGACTGGTAAAAGGTCAGGTCAGATCTAGCATACTGAGTATAGGTTCCATGATTAGGTGAAATATCTTCGTTAAACATTATTGCTCCTGTAAGATACAAATACTGCAATAAAACCAACACCAATGAGTTTTTGATCACAGATGAGTAGAGATAATAACTGTGGGTAGTAACATACAAAACGAAATTTTTCTACCGATACCGCCATTCATTTGTTTATACATTCATATTTCATTACGATAGTCCTCTTTACTAGGCTAGTTGTTATTCTTGCGAGTTTAATGTTTGTGCATTTCATTTATTCTACTATATTTTTCAATAACAATCGAGTGCCCCAAAGTTATCTATAGGTAGCAAACTCCTGTTGTAGGTATTTAACTAAGAGTGAGCATAGTATTTATAAATTGGAGCTCAATTCAAATAATGTTCTATAATAAGTTACTTCTGGAACATATGCATTATGGTCACAAGAGGTTCGTTGTAAATAATAATTCACTCAAATGGAAAGTGCAATTGTTCCTCTGAAAATAATTACCTTTCTGTGCGACTAGTGTATAAGCATCATGCGGTTCAAGTTGTCTGATCCTAGATAGACCATTTACCAAACCGTACACGACATATTCTAGAGCGTCATACAATGGTATCAGATCTAGTGATGAACCTACACCATTTTTATTAACGGCCATTGTTAATATTTTACCATCTTCTAGATCTGTAGATAAACCATTATATATGTATATGGTGTGCAGATGGCATAATGATAAAACAAAAATGTAACAATTAAGTGTACGGTGATTATCCAGTAAAAATCGAAATAATCTATCGAAAATTACATTTGCTCTTCGTTTGGTTTAAAAAACTGAATCCATAATAACTCAGAAAGGTTAACCTAGACATAGCATCATTTACTATTCTACGGGCACAGTAAAAAAAAAACACACAAAAATCTAATTTGCAAGTGCTGTCCCTTGAAAGTATTGATTTGTTACATTTCGATCTGGTGATTTCTATTTTAATACTTACTATATAAAACATCAAGAAGTTCTGGTAAATCCTCACTAGATCGTAAGTTATCTGAACCACCTAAATGGAAATATTTAACAAACTCTGGGTGTCCCGTATGTTCATCTAATACATATACCAACAACCCTGGTTTCCAACTGTTTTCTTTCGCTTCCTCCGAATTCTGAAATCGTACATCGTCCAAATTATCATCATTTGCAAATTAAATTATGACTAATTTAATTAACCTTCTTTATTATCTAGATGTCATTATTTTAACTTTCTATGAATCAAGTTGAGAGATTGTATGGAATTCATGATCATTGTGTAAAATTGTGTAAAATTGATTCTAATTGCTCTTTCATTGCTCATTAACTGTTAAGTACATGATACTTCTAAATGTTGTTTCTTTGCCTTTTAGTACTATTTATTTCAGTATCCCTAAATTGCCAAAAACTAATGACTAACCATATGACTGTATATCAACCCATTATGATAGTCTAGTTTGGGTACAGTTCGAGCTAGTTTAGTCCAAGAGAGTTTCTGATCACCATGAAGTTCTAGAGTTCCTCCAGGAGCTACACCAATAAATTTCTCACCAAAATCATGCTCCCCAACAAATATTGGTTCATAATCACCTCTTATACCTTAAATAAATTCAAAGTTTTACTCTTATACTAGTTATTTCCCTTTAATATAAAAAATACATCCGTCATCGCCTGTTTGCACTGCAATGTTAATAAGTCGGTTTGGGTTTTTAAATTGCCCACTCCACACTAACGATAATTTCGTTCGTTAGGAGAGGGCATATTTATATGTCTTGAAGAATAAACTCAGCATTAGGAACAAAGTTAACCAATAAGAGTAGGTGTTATATATAAAGTACAGATGAATTTACCTGTCAATATAATTTTGGCTTTTCTGGTGTATTTACAATCTTCAGATCCTATATCCATTCTACCGTGTATCAGTATAAAATCTATATACATAGTATAATCATCTTCACTGCTCCAGATCAGTCGACCCCCTGGTTGTATGACGATACTGTGTAATTTCGGAGGACTCTCGTCCATCAGTATAACAGAATCGATATACACGTCAGAATTGTGGCCTGGTTTCTGGTAATTAAAAAATGATTAATAAGTAAAGCGACCAGCATTAAATGAAACGGTACTCTACATCTCATTTTATCAAAAGACAAATGCTTAAATGTATCCAAATATTCCTATGAATAAAACAGAGGTTGAACCACTTAATGACTGTCAGAAACAACACTATTGACCTTTTCTTTCATTTTGTATCTTATAAAATTAAAAATAATGCCGACATTAATATTTTCTTCACATTATACTATATTACTTACCATATTGTTCGGCCACGTTGCTGGATCGGACCATCTTAACAATCCCTGTATTTGATCAGGGCACATTGAAAACACGGTAGAAAACGATGTCCAAACCAGGACGAGCAGAATATGAAACATTATTGAACACATTGTTATGTCTATTGAAAATATTTTTTGTAATACTCAATGATGGTGCAACTTCAACCACTGTAACCAAATACCTGTCACATAATTACTAATTACAGTTTACTGGTGGTAAAAATCAAAGAATAAACAGATATATGCCAAAGACTTGACTTAGCTAAGTATTTGAAAATGTTAATTTCAGTGTTGAATTTGTGACTGGATGTGTTATTTTTGTCTAATTACAACTTTCTTTCTATCAAACTAAACCTGAAATAGAATGGTTGCATTGAATAATTTTAAATAGATAGTTAACAATGAATTTTACCGAAGCAACATCGTTAATTAACATACAACACTAAAAACAATTCATATCACATGATAACATATTATGTGGAATAGGTTTCCAGGCATTTACAATTGGTGTAATAGAAAAATAACATATTGCATTGTACAGTTTATTGGAATTTAAGAACCGCATTAAGAATATCTAGGATGCTTCGGGTGTGTCAGCAACATTTTTAAACGGTATCGAAATTGATTAAGTAAAAGAAAATATAGCACGTCAGCAAAATTAATTCTTTCATTGGCTAGTGAAATCGCCTATCGGTAATCGAATATCATATGAAAAAATACTAACCCGTGTAAAAGTATACTTTTTATCTGTCAATCTTTCAAAATATTGTATTTATTTCAATACAAACAAACAAACAAACAACACCAATAACACAATAGCAAACAAAAGAAACATATTGACACAAGTGATTTTAACTTATATACGAGATGTAACGTCTTTAAGAAAAGATTTAAAATTTCAGTGGCAAAGGTTAAGAACTATATCATATATTTACTATTGTCTCAGTTTCTAAAGGGATGAAGTGTCCAAAAAATCTCAAACAAACGTAGCTATTTAAATTGTCTCCTACCTCCAAAGTTCACTGAGTATAGTGTAAGGAATAATAAGTTACGATCTGGGAGACGTTGCAACGGACTTTTTGGCACATTATGTAAACAAACCTGTTGTTCTGGTTTAAGGTGGAAGGTATTCCCTGTATCTTTAAGAAAATAGTAAGGTTCTAGCCAAAAATAGACCTTGTCGTTGCCCTTAGCGGTTGGAATTTTGGATTATCCATCTAATTCTATTTTATCAGTACTTAGAAGCGTTAACCAGATCGTTTGCTAAGCGTATCGTTTTGTACTATTTTTTTTCACAACACGCCCATGTAGACGAGTCACTGTTGAAATTCTGAAAGTCCTTTGCTTTTTTATGTCATGTTTCAACACTTATGCTGAATTCTTTCTAATTGTGAAATGAAATTATGTAATATAAATAGTCGATTAAGGGAATGTATAACTTGAACTGTAAGATATAAATGCCAGTATGTGTAAGTCACTAGAAACTTCATTAATGAGATTATTTATCATAACATCATGGTGCAGGTTGCACAGTCGTCTTTCTTTTCAGTTAATATCATGTAATGATTGACCGTGACGTGATAACATAAGCCCCTTCAGTCGTGATAGTTGCACGTTTTACGTCTTAAATAATATCGTCAATGTCAATAAGGTTACAATCACATGACAAATATTTGTTATGAAACCCATTCACTTTTTCAACAGATACTCATACTTGGCAGCATTCAACGCATGGGCCTAGATCCTGTGATAAAGATGGTTGGGACCATCTGTTTACAAATGTAACAGTACATGAAGCCATGAACGGCAAAGCCCAGGAGCGGAATCAGGGTGAGGACCGTTCTCGGTGTCCCCACTGCGATCTGCGCCCATGATTAAACAGAGAGCAAAGGAATTCTCAGCAGCATGGCCCAATGCATGACAGATATTGTGTTTTCTTCGTTAAGGTCTAATTTCAATGCACTATGAAGAAGTAGCTCTTTGAACTTTACAATCCTTGTAGAACAAAAGTATCATATAACTGCCAGGTTTTTACTTTTATGTGCACGAGGGCACTGCGCTTATTTCTACTTTTAAGAAAAAAAGTTTGTTATTTCCCTTGAACTATGAACTATATACAAAACACTATTGCATACACTGAAACAAGTATCAATTTTATCAAAGGCAAAGAGTAGTTTGGTACAAGTAAACATACTAAGCTAAATATTTAAACGGACAAAAAATTGTTCAGCCATTAAGATGCAGATTAAAGGTGCACGAAGCGCGAGTTAAACTGTATCAGTGTCGACAATTAAATTTTAAATTTGAAACATCATTAATTATACACTGTTAAATTCTTCAGAACTCTTTTGTTTCAGTAAATAGATGTATAAAGTCTATTTTGATTAGAGATGGTGTGAAACGAGATCGATAATAAAGAATGTACCCATTGCACTACCTTCAGATGTTAAAAAGTATAATTTTAATCTAATAATTCGCTAACGAGAGTATAGGTAAAGTACTGAGTTAAACCATTGAATTATATTATAGTTTATTAATATTTAATTATGTAATGAAAGGGAGTTGTATAAAATCAGCGAAAAGTGTATACCCTAAATCAGTTGGAATAACTCAGTCGGTAGCGAGTTGGATTGCCGTCCGTTAGGCGCTGAGTGGCCTTAGGTTCAAATCCCCCTCAAATGAAGAAAAATGCTAATGTCACGGCCAGTGTTTTCGAGAATCGGTCCAGTTTCAGCTTTCACCCAGCTAAATCAGCTAAATCAGCAGAATCAAGATATCCGAAAAGCGAAGTTTCCAAACTGTACAAATACCATTGTAAAAAGGGGCACTTCTTGCACCATTTACCATCGACATGACTTCTAAATGGTCATCAGAATGATAAGTGCACAACTCCTGCTTTAATAATGTTATATTTTAATGTTTCGATAGTCATCCAATGTGAAGTGTCTATTTAAGACTTAAGAGGTTACTCTGGCTTCCATTTACCAGTATGTCAAATTTCTGAAAAATATTGTTGTTGATGTGTATCAAATGACGGATTAGCTTAATCTTGTTTGGTTATACTGTCTAAATATCTATATAAATATCTGTACGGGAATAATTTTATTATACCACATCCGACTGGTTTGACTTGCTTTTTAAAACTGTTTAAACATTAAGTGCATGTGTAATTAGATATTAACTAAAAGTGCATTTCTTCGCTATACTTTTACTGTTATCTTTAAATGAATTTGTTTTTATACCTCGGTTCCCCCTTTCTGAGATGCAAATCGGAGGAGTAAAACTAGCCAATAGGATGCAGGGAAGAATCACGTAAAATTTCATCCATTTTTATTTACTGGTTATCTTTTGACATTAGGTTTGTTGACGTGGGATTGCTTTTGTGGAATTCACATAGAGTAGGCTTATCTTATGCCACTGTCCTGGATAAATGTTCCTATATGCACACTGTACGTTTATTAACTTTAATAGATACGGACATAGCAGGACGTTAAACTTCTTTTTATTGTATTATTTGTGGGGTTTATTTGGTTTAAGTATTCAAATTTTGACCAGGGACACCAGTCTCATTATTATTCATAAGAGAGACGTTTGGACACGATATTCAAACAAACATTATGATAGAAGTCTGATATACGACTGTTTACCTCGTTTCAAATTTCAGTTTATCAGCTTTTCTGATAGTGGACAAGACTGCCCATGTGGTAAAATCTTATTCTGTTCCATTTTTTTTTAGAAATGAATGAAATAGTTATAGTTCTAGATGATCTCGTCCATCCTGGACAAACCTCATGGTATGCAACATTTGCAAAATCGAGAAAAGATAGCAAGACAACCGCGACCACAATTACATCCCACGACCATCACGTATCTGATTATTTAGCTCGTAAAAGAGTTAGAATTGAGAAAATATCTTCGATATGATATAAAAACTTTCAACGAATGATTCATATTGTTTCATATAATTTATTGTCGTGTGCTACTCCTATTGCTTCGTCATTAAGCGAAAGCAAAGAAGTTCCCTGCAACCATTTTTATATAACTTTTTAAATTAATTCAATACGTCGTTTCTTAGTCAATTGCAACCTGAGTTTTTTTCTGACTCAATGGCCTTCAGAGAGAGTCTAAAGTACTGTACACACTGACAAAATTTTCGACTGCATGTTGCCGAAATATCATGGTAAATGCGTAAATCAGTTTTGTAGAATAGTAGTTTTAATAATCAAGGCTACACCTGCACAAAGAGAAAATTTATGGCGTGTTTCCACAAAGCCTTAACCCTGACCTTGTCAAGTTGTTGAGTAAATATTTTGTGTTTCGGGTGTCATTTACCTCCTTATTGTGTGAGTGTGCTACAATTTTAATATCATTCTACTTTATTAAGATATTTCTCAAATTCAATTTCTTATTGTTTGTTTTTGATTTAAAGACGTGGTACGATGTGATATAAGCCTTACACACAAGGTGTTAGGTTAAGAAAAACACGTAACCTTTAATGGGCTTTCGAACCCTTTCAACAGTAACTACTTGTCCTAGAAGCCCCATTGTAAGTTCATAAAAAAAATTAATTCAACACCCAAATTTGCAAAATCTGCTCAATCCTATATCTCATCTCTGTAGTTCTCTGTTATTTCATAGTATTACCTGGGTTTCAACAATCAACAAATTAGGTGGGCCACTTTGCGGTTCGATGTTCATAAATGAGTGGATCAATTAAAGTGCACATAAACCAATGTGGATGTGGATGGAGGTTGTCCGGGATTTATTAGGTCATGCAACGATTTAGACGCTAGTTAGACCTAGAATACTGAAGGTTATCCCTTCCTTTGATCGACATACCTGAACTACCAACTGATTTCTAAACGGCAGTATTGCAGATGGTCCATGAATCTTACATAGAATGGTGTATGAATTGGACGTTAAACAAACCATTATGTGCTATAGGTCTAAAATTGACATTAACAGAGACTTCCGAAAAGTGTACAATAATGCCACTGTCCTCGATACACGCTGCTTTTGGTCATTATAAACTCGAATAAGAGCACATTTTCTTTGTAGTATTTATCCGAATAAATCATTGATATTCTACCATTTAATGAATATTAATGAACAGATATATAGCTTGTGTATCGACTAGAACAAATTAGTAATTAAAATTGCTTAAACTACATAGACTAATAGTGATCAAAGCGTTTGAATGTTAAGTCCTTATACACCTGATGATGGAAGTGTAAATTACTTAAATGGAATGAAATGGAGTTTTAAGAGGTTTTCTGCACCTGTATGGGCTAATGAGGACGGGGTAAATTATCTAAACGTTGTGTACAATTTAAGTCAGGAGTAGTATAACGTACACTTGTGTTCCGTTATGATACAGTAAGCAATTTTTATACATCAACAGAAAAGTGTGGATCGTAACCTAAATATCAAAAACAGGTCAGGAGCGAAATTATAAATACGAGAACGAAAACTCCTGATATAATAGTTAACAGATAAGAAAACACAATTTATATGGTAAAACATTAAAAACGTCATTTTCCCTACATTGGAATGTTAATGTTGACAGGCACATCAAGTTAGTAGAACAATACATAATATTATAGTAAAACACAAACTGAAAGAATTACACGTCATTCCACTCAGATTCTCTATAAGTTGTGGTCTTCGGGGTCTGGTGGCAACAAAGAAAGGGAATTAGCAATGACAAGAATAGTAAGAATAGAATACATTTTTTTTAGACATCAGAAGGCTACTTTGATGTTATTACTTTCAGCAGTTATGCAGGTCAAATGTAACATCTCCGAAATTCAACCTAGCTTTCCCCAGTGATGCATGTTTTGGACGACTAGGCAAGTACGTCTTGTCCGGATGGTACATGAACCCAGTCCCCATTGGCTTCTACGATTACTTAAAACAACTTTATCTTTAATAAATGTAGGGCATAAAATGTGCACTGCCTTGTTATAGAAAGTTGATAGCCGTGAAGAAAAGTCAACATAACATATCTGTAATATCATTCTATATGACGTCATGTCATATTGACCCTATATTGTAACATATACCAACGCGGCAATGGTAATAACTCAAATCTGGCTGTGTTTTTTGAAGGGGGTTATTGTTATATATATAACAACATAGCCATTGTTTTGGCCCGTGGATGGGGGAAGGGGCACGGAACCATAGCCACCACCCTAAATACAGCACTGCATTCTGATCATGGTATATTCTGGAAATGATCTTAGCGCTATGATATTTCAGAAGAGTCGTTAGACAATAAGGATTAGGACATCCTAACGCTAGAGAATCACAACCAGGCTTATTACATTACAAGCCTTTGATAACATATAAATATGATGTAGACCAGGCCTTCTCAATTAATTATTGTAAAGGGCCAAATGCATTTTATGAAAAAAATATATGGGCCAAATGGAGCTAGCATGGTGTTTTAGCGGAAGGGGTAACTCTTGAGGGTCCATTCTGAAGGGCGTCGCGGGACGAATTTTGCCTGCTAGTCGCCATTTGAGAAGGCCTGGCAAGACAATTGTGGACATAACTTTATTTGTCATTGGTCGGAAAGAGCCTTCAATAGTTGAAGTGATCACGCTAATGTGTGTGATGCACTGGTGTATACGAAATCTTAATAAATCATATATCATCAGTCTTGTTTTATGTAACAAGTTCATCAACTACCTATAATTGATAAAGGTTGATAACCTATATGTACTATCAGTTTTCAAATAGATTCATAGTTAAAATGAACAATACACTAATATAACATGTTTATTTTTCTTATATAAAACTATCAGTTTACTTGCTTTCCCCTAATTTAATATTCATGCAGGTAAACATCGGTGAGAAACAAACACTTGATCATTTTGACTTGGAATCTGAAATGTAGCTGACGTCTTTGGATTGACTTCTTCGACCATTAATTGACAAGGTATGTATCTATATCAATTTTTTTTTTGGTAAATGAAAATGTTTTACGTCCGGCTTTTTTGCACATATTGGGATAATGAGTACGGACGACCGCAATGCAATCAGGACAATATCATTACTCTTATTTTCGATTTTTATCTGTCGAGGGATAATGCAACTCGCACAGTCTGTAGCACATGATGCATCGGATTTTTGCTCCACCCGAACGTGTCAACCTAGGTGTTGTATGCTGCAAGCGCTTCGGTGCTCCGCTTTATGCTTTAAAATCAAGTATCTAACAAAACATATCGTAGTAGAAAGATTTTTCACTGAAACTTGCAATTGTTCTGGATCGGAATGAGTAGGTAAATGCTACTATATTTTACTCAAGAACATCAATTGAGTAAACAAATCTCTTGCAAAAGGTTTATAAAATATTTTAATTTGTGCTTGTAATTTGTAATTGTCAATTACTTTTCATTTACACCTCACGAGGTAACTTGCAAGTCTGGTTTTAAAACTACATTAAAGTCAGCCAAGGACACTTCTTGCTCACTTGTCAAGAGATTGTGCATAACATATATAATATTTTTATAACATATATAATATTTTTCTCATCACCGGCAAACGACGGTACGACTTGGCTGTGTGAGTAAGGGATTTTAGGGTTGGCAATAACCGAATCGGATCATCTCAAACGAAAGGACATGTATATGAGTGGATTGGAAAATTGTTTGTGTTTGAAGACGGTAGAACATGTTGACCTTTAATTTCCCTGCACTCTAAACATCATAAAGACATGCACATTATGTGATTGATAGGTTTATTGACGTACTGTATTGTAAATTTGTAAATTTATGGTTGACGGTTATTTCAAAAGGAAGGTAAGGAACATAATTACGCTATCTGACATTTCATCATAAAAGGATGTTTATGTGCATTCTGAAGCAAAAAGGAGTCTCATAGAAAAATTAAGATAAAAAAGTGAATTTTCTTGATCTTAACTTTCAGATTAACAGTAGATAATCACCATGTTGGAGGATCTTATAGAGAGCGTCGGTTCCTGGGGACCATTTCAATATATGATAGTTCTATTAGTGTCATCAGCTAAATCAATGTTTGGATACAGTATGTTGATTATGTCGTTTGGTGGTATGGTACCAGATTGGTGGTGTTTATCTGCTAATCAGTCTCTAGATAATATGAACAGTACAATGTCCGAGTACCAACTATGTAACACCAATACTACCCATACCTGTACCAGACATTATGAATATCATACTCAAACTGTTATACGTCAGGTGCGTATTATTAATTCTGTTAAAGGTACACAGCAGTAGATTGTGGGTCTTGGGTACGAAGTTCATATTAATCGATAGTACCAGAACCAAGGGTATATCTTTCAAAAAACAACAGTCGTAAATGATATCACTGACTAGCTTGGCCAAAGATCTCGTTGAAGACATATTCGGTATGTACAACAGAAGACGTCAATCTAATAATCCTTATTTCGTTTAATTTTCAGTTTGATTTGGTGTGTGAAAATTCTTGGATCGGTCCAACAGTAACGTCAATACAGATGGGCGGTGTTTTAGCAGGGGCTTTTATCGGTGGTCAGAGTGGTGATACTTTCGGTCGTAAGAAAACGACCTATTTATCTCTTCTCTTCCATGCTATCTTCAACATCATCATTGCCTTCTCAGTAAACTGGCAAATGTTCGCAGCTTTCCGGTTTCTGATTGGATTCTGTATTGGAGCTTTTCTGGTGATCGTGGTGTATCCCCTGGAGTTCATTGGCGTCAACAGACGATCGTGGGCATCAACTATACCAATGTGGGCTATAGGTGTAATGATTCTGTCTCTGTGTCAGTATCTAATACACGACTGGAAATATCTTCATATTATATGTGGAGCTTTGACCTTTCCTTATGTTCTAGGTTATTTGTAAGTATATTACTCCAATTTTTATGTTAGAAAAACAATTTTTGCGTCAAAATGAATGAATGTACACCCACAATACTAGAACAATTATCTATATATTTTCACACAATTCTGACAAATTTAAAATCAATGCTACAAATAATGTGTCAAACATTCCAGTCAAAATTAGTTATCCTTACTTCCCGAGGCATCATCGCATGTGCAAATATAGTAATACATGTAATAAATGCCACAGATTGTCGCATAACAATTTAGTGTTCACATAAAGAAATTGCCGTTACCATGATAAGCCTTGTTTTCTGTAATGGGAAGTATGTTCTGGTAAATATGCAGTCAAGGTTGTAATATCAATAATTAATTTATTAATTAATTAATTAATAATCATTTTAATTTTAAGATAATTATCTTTTAAAAATCATGCATAAAGTGTATCGATTTCAATTTCAGTATCGTACCAGAAAGTGTTAGATGGTTGGCTATTAAAGGACGATTGGATGAAGCCAAACAAGTTATAGAACAAATAGCTCGTTATAACGGTAAAAAAATTCCAGAAAACACTGAAAGTATTTTAAGTAAAATTGCTGAAATGGAAAAAGAGAATAACGAGAAGGGAAGTCAGTATACGTATATAGATATATTCAGGGGCAGATATTTCTTTAAAACTAGCGTCTGTATTCAGCTCGTATGGTATGTTTTGATTGATTTTTCTAACCCGGCATAAATCAAGTGGTTTTTCCTCTGTCAGTAACGTTGATCAAAGTGGAGGACATGGAAAAAACGTCATTTTGTTTGGGCAATCGCCAATCAATAAAGTAACTTGTCATATATTCAAATGTTTAGATAATGAGATATACCTTTGCAAATTGGTTTCTCATTGTCATTGATGTAGGTCGAAGGATTGGCATTGAAAAAAAACTGTGCATTGCATTTTCCGTATATCCTTATTTTAAGATACCCCATTTTCTTGACTAATATAGTGAGATATTCCAATAAAAATGTTAAATGCTACCGTCTAAATAACGCCTAAATATTTCTCACAGGTTAAAAAAACAAAAAAATGCTATTATTTTATAACTGATATTTTTATTGCATTGTAGGTTGTCACTGTCAGCAATTTATTATGGATTTGCTTTTGGTGTCAGTAACTTTTCTGGGAATTTTTATTTAAACTTTTTCCTAATGAACGTTTTAGAATTTCCGTTATTTATACCAATTATTTATTTTCTATCAAAGTAAGCATCAAGATTATTTATTCACAGTTAAGTTCAGAAAGAAATAGTGTTTATCATATGAAGTCTGGAAAGTTGTTCCAAATCGTTGCGTTGGACGCTTATCTTTGTGATAATAAAAATCCGTACAAGCAAAACAATTCCGTTAATCAAAAATTTCGTCCAGAGCATGATAACATCGACAGAACTTACATTTGGTATCTCTTCTCATCAAACAATGATACCAATTACGATTTAATCGAAATTTGCCAACAGATCGATGTAATATATTTTTTTATTTGCAGATCTAGACGTTATTCGGCGGCCGTTCCCCTCTTTACTGCGGCTGTCGCTTGCATCGCAATTCTGATCATACAAGAAAGTAAGTACCGTACACTACATCAAGGTACCCAGTCGTATACGCAGATGTAACTTGACTTTGCAAAGATTCTTTACATTTCGGAGAATCCACATAACATATAACAATATATTGTTTATATGACATAAATATAGGCATAGATAAAGAAGCACTAGATATATGGATATACATGTTTCATATGTTAATAAATGTCAGAAATAGTAAATCCATATATCTTGTTCTTTTTTCTAATAATGTTTATTTCCATATGCTTATTTTATTATACAAAGAAAACGGATGCTTTGTTGTGGAAATGCCCTATGTTCTCTCTGCATGTCAGTTGAAAAAATCTTCACAATGCTTAATATTGTTTTTCCAGCTACGGATGTAACGAAGAGTCCTCTGATTACGGGATTATCATTAACAGCTAAACTGTTAGTTGGTGCTGCCTGGGTGGCCATGATTCTACTGACTAGTGAAATATACCCCACAGTTGTTAGGTAAAATATATTAGATTTAAATATACGCTTCTCACCATTTTTGTCTGCACTATCCTGACCAACTACCCCGATTAGGTCTCACTTAGGTCTCACTTATCTGCACCTCTCCAATGATGGGGGCAACATCCTAAAATAGCATAAATAATTACTAAAATGAGCCCTTCTTGAGTAGTGAAAGGAGCGAACTTTTCCTGCATTCAATCTTTTGACCACATTACTGGTTTCTTACGCTCAAGTGTGCTCATTTGAAGTAGATTCCGATAATTTAATCTAAATTAATTATATTAAAATTATGATTCTTTATGACGTTACTGATATAAAATATTATTAGATTATGTGCATTATTCTACTACAGTAACGAAAAACTAAACTGCAGACTTTTAAATAATGGTATCATATCGAGGTATTTATGTATCTATCAATATGTTTCAGGTATATTGGGTATGGTGCGGCCAATACATCTGCTCGTGTTGGTGGAATTATAGCTCCCTTTATATTCAGTTTGGTAAGCTATATAATAGATATCGGCGGTAAAGCTGGTATAACAATACAGTGCACTAACGCCTTCTCCTATGATTCTTCTATGTGGCTCAACTAAACTTAAAAGGTTCCGTTGGAGCTCTTTTAAATATTTAATTAAGTTGCACTTTTGTTTTAATTTTGTAATGTTTTATGGGTCCCATATACTTGGTTCAAGCCTCAATGTTATTAAACCACTGTATAAGGATGCTACGTTGTTAAAAATGGAAAATTCTATATTTTCAGGGTTCAAGTCGGATGACACCTTACATTGTGATGAGTGTATTAATGACTGTCAGTGGTGTAGCCACGTTGATGCTGTCAGAAACTCTAAATAGAGCCCTACCAGACCTGATAGAGAGGGGACAACCAGAAAAAACGGGCCAAGATAAGGCAGCGTCTATTTACCACTGCGTGGTAAATAGCCATAAGTGGCATTACAGCTATTTACCACGGCGTGGTAAATAAAATTAGTCATATTTTGATATTTTTAAAGGTAAATCTGATTTGAAAAACCAAGGTGAATAAAAATAAGTATTTTACATCCATATATTTACCTTTTTCACCAAAAAAACCGGATTTGTGGAAAAAAATAATGTTTGTTTACAATTAAATGTCAAGGCTATCTATGTAGAGTTCAGGGTTCAAGGTTGGATACTACCATTTTCAAACCTATTTAAAATGGTCCATGTTATGAAATTTGGGTTACAGGTTAGATATTATCTCAGGTACAAATAAGTGCAGGCTATGATGTTACAGTATGGTCTTTTCGTTTTAAACTTTATTTACAATAAAACAAATTTAATTGCTTGAAATTTTTGATGTTCAACAGTGGCGGCACCATCCTCTTGTAACTGGAGGTATTGTATGCATATTATGGAACGCTGGTACGAAATCAATTCTAAATTGTGAATTTCGATTGCTAAATGACAATCTTTTGTTGCGAAACTGTGAAAGGTGTGAAGTTATAAGGAAACGTGGAGAATGTGTTCCCCTTGAACAATCTACAATCACTATACATCAACCTACTATCATCTACAGTCACTATCCTCTATCTACAGTCACTTTACATCAACCTACTATCATCTACAGTTACTATCCTCTATCTACAGTCACTTGACATTAATCTACTATTATCTACAGTCACTATCTTCTATCTACAGTCATTCTACATCAACCTACTATCATCTATAGACACAATCCTCCATCTACAGTCACTCTACATCAATTTACTATTATCTATAATCACTATACTCCATCTACAGTCACTTTACATCAACCTACTATCATCTAAATTCACTATCCTCTATCTACAGTCACTTTACATCAACCTACTATCATCTATAGTCACTATCCTCTATCTGCAGTCACTATACATCAACCTTCTATCATCTACAGTTATTATCTTCGATCTACAGTCACTATAAACCAACCTACTATCATCTATAGTCACTATCCTCTATCTACAGTCACTCTACACCAATTTACTAGTATCTATAATCACTATACTCTATCTATAGTCACTCTACATCAACCTACTATCATTTATAGTCACTATCCTCTATCTACAGTCACCCTACACCAATTTACTAGTATCTATAATCACTATACTCTATCTACAGTCACTCTACATCAACCTACTATCATGTATAGTCACTATCCTCTATCTACAGTATCTCTACATCATCTTACTATCATCTACAGTCACTTTCATCTATTTGCAGTCATTCTACATCAATTTACTATTATCTATTATCACCTTATCTAGAGTCACTATGAACCAACCTACTATCATCTATGATCACATAGAGGTTAGTGATCATAGATGAAAGTAGGTTGGTGTATAGTGATTATTGATGATAGTAAGTTGATGTAGAGTAACTGTAGATAGAGGATAGTGACTGTAGATGATAGTAGGTTGGCTTATAGTGACTGTAGATCGAAGATAGTGACTGTAGATGATAGAAGGTTGATGTATAGTGACTGCAGATAGAGGATAGTGACTATAGATGATAGTAGGTTGATGTAAAGTGACTGTATATAGAGGATAGTGACTGTAGATGATAGTAGGTTGGTGGAGAGTGACTGTAGATGGAGGGTTGTGTCTATAGATGATAGTAGATTGGTGTAGAGTGACTGTAGATAGAGGATAGTGACTGTAGATGATAGTAGGTTGATGGAATAAAAATCGTATGTAATCAAAACAGAGTCCATATTGGACTATTGTACTGTGAAATTTAGCAACCGAAATACACAAAAATCATAGACACCGCCATCAAATATGGCGGAGATTTGTCTTACGCCTGGAATTTCAATCTGCCTAATTTTGAATATTATCGTGGTGAAATGCGCACAATATTGACATATTTGAATTCTGAAAAGTGTGAATTTTTGGATTCTTTAAAAAAAATGGATAAAATATGATCAATAAGAAAAAAGCGTGGTAAATAAAGTACCACGTTTTAGTCTCCATTGACTAATATGGTGACATTGGCCTAGTTTAAAATGTTACCACGCAGTGGTAAATAGACAGTACCCCAAGATAATACAGTGTTCAAGATATCCAATTCAAGTCTCGACGAAAAACCCAAGAACAACGATTCCAAAGACAATTCGTATGGATCTGTAGATGTTTCACAAATAGTTGTGCCTTATGAATCTACGTTTACTAAAATGTAACTATCGATGTAGATCAAAAGCAAATATATTTCTATAAATACATGATACATGTTTAGAATATGGACATAGTTTATCTTCAAATGGCAATTATATTAATTTATTCTCATTACGAAGTCTTCGGTATAAATATAGAGATCATTGGTTTTACAATGTCTCGTTTGGTCAGTAGCCTTCAATCAATTTCATTAATTATCAATTAGTAATCGTGATGGAATACAATGCATTTTAAAAGATTTTATTAAAGTAAATTTCCTAAAAATATTGTTCTTGTATCATTGTATTATTTAATTAACCCTTCTTGTATTTCGATTGGACGTTTGAAAGAAAATGCTAATGCCACAAAAGTCATTTGTATGTTTCGTAGGACACTGCTATATTCCTTTGATACTCCTCCATATTTCCAGCAAATGTTCTCTCATATGACTTCATAAAACGCTTGAAACCAAAAATTGAGAAAGAGGTGCCAGAAGCTTTGTTTGTTAAAAATTACCACAACAGCTCATGACTGCCACGGTCCTTGCAACAATTCTCATATCAGAGATTTCATGGAGATATAATTATAGTATACATAATTAAACGACCAAATTGCATAGCCATTTTGCAAAACAAAACACTTACTAGACTAGTATTTCACTCATTTATGAAGAGAACGGTCGGTATTCGTGGTATTATTTTCATCAACAAGTAGAAAAAAAAAATTCTCCAATTAACCTTATCTGAGTTAAAAACGAGAAAGATAATAGTAGAACTGCACATACGTGTCTATAGGAATTCAATATTACATGAGGGGCTTGGCGTAGGGATATCACGACACACGAGTGATATCCCGCCGCCAAGCCCCGAGTGCAATATTGAATTCCTATAGACTCGTGTGCAGTTCTACTTATATTACATACACTATCGTTGGTTGTTTTGAATGGAGTGTAGGTTTTTCATGCACACTAAAAAACGTACAACAAAAATTGTGCGATAAGGTTATGAGAGAAGTAGTCTTACGCCTAGGTGATAGAGACTACTAGCCTAAACAGCAATGCCGTTCAACACGTAACCAAGGCTATTTTGCTTTCAAAAACATTAATTACGGTGTTCTTTATGGGTTTTGTAGACTATTTTTGTTTGGACATGTTTTAAATTAAGAATTTATTTTAATTCATCATCATTTGTTTAAAGGGACAGTCTGAATTTCTTTTAGGTCAAACTTTTTTTTTGCTCAAATTTGTGAAAACTTTACACCAAAATCTGTAACTATGTGCCCTTTAATGTATCTGAAAGTTTTATTTAAAAAAATCCAGCCGTTAATTTTTAAACGCTAAAAACATGCTAAAATTTTTAAAAACCTTACGTAAGGTTTTTAAGTGTGTTATGTTTTTTGGACGCTGATAGGAAACTACTGAACGGATTTAAGTAAAATAAACACATAATTGTAGAAAAATGTCCCTCTTGTGTATTTTAAAGGTTTCAGCTAGAAATATTGAGCCATTTAAAGGGCAAACACCAAAACTAGGTCAAATTGCTTAATTAACAATAAGTACTCCCTGTTTGTAATTAACCCTTTAAAAACAAAATCAGTTTGATCAAGAAGATGCATAGATATAATAAACATACTTTAGAAATACTCTCAGGTAGCATTTGCGATTGTTTTGATAATGGAAACTTTTTTTCAAAAAAGCAGAATGGCCCTTTAAATTGAAACTTGTTATGCAACTGGGAATATTCTAAGTGAGATAAACAAAAAACAAGATGGCGTCATTCGCGAGTCAGTAGAAAAAATAGTTCCGACCGTATTCAATAACCGTTGAATATGGATTCAATTATTACATGGGCTTGTATTCAACGATTGGCTTGCATAGTATTACACATGTATGTAATAAAATCCGTTATTCAATAGAATTGACTTCTTCGACCACTTATTGACAAGGTTTGTAACTGTATCAATTTACGTTAAGTAAATGGAATTACATTGAATATTAAGTACTGCTTGTCTACACATATTGGGATATTGATGGCGATCGCCATGTAGTGTGCAATGATAGAAATTTGGTCAGGACAGTTTAGATTAGATTTAGATTACTTATATTTTCGATTTTCATCTGTCGAGGGATATGTAACTTGCACAGTCTGTAGCACATAGGGCATCGGTTTCATGTTCCACCCGAACGTGTCAATCCAGGTGAGGTGCTAAGCTAGATTTACTACATTGACTAACTGAAAATTGCAATTGTTCTGGTACGGAATGGGTAGGTAAATGCTACTATTTTGCTATACTATATAAGAAATAATGTAAAAAAAAAGTAAAAAAAAATATTTTATATGCTTGTAATTTTCAGTTATTTTTCATTTACACCTCACGAGGTAACTTGCAAGTCTGGTTTTAAAACTACGTTAAAGTCAGCCAAGGACACTTCTTGCTCACTTGTCAAGAGATTGTGCATAACATATATACTATTTTTATAACATATATATATATTTTTATAACATATATAATATTTTTCTCATCACGGACAAACGACGGTACGACTAGCTGTATTCTCATACCTTTAAAGTTTTTTTTGATTTCGTTATTCTGTTAAACAATTTCCTCCTTTTTTATTGCACTAAAAAATAATCAAATGAAATATTCCTTTGAAAAGAGGTACATGTTTAGAATAAACAAGTGAGTAGGGGATGTTAGGTTTGGCAATAACCGAATCGGATCATCTCAAACGAATGCACCAAACGTGACAAGGACATTTATATGCAATCATACTATTTTGACATGATATGATGGAAAAATTGGATGGGAAAGTTTTTTGTTTTTGAAGACAGTAGAACATGTTGACTTTTTATTTCTCTGCACTCTTAAGCTAAGCTCACATGTTTGCGTAAAATCTCCATACGTCTATCGGATACTTTTATCGGATGCGTGAAACGCGCGTAAAACCCCCGCACATGTTTGCGTATTTCACTGCGGAAATATGATCCGACTATCATTTTACCGCCATGAACCAAGACGAAGAGAACGAGTTTCTATTCATTCTACTTTCTTATGCTTATTACAAAAAGCAAAAGAAGAAACGAAGAAGAAGATGGATATATGAAATCAACAAGGCTCTTCAACAGCAAGGTGCATTTACTATTCTTTTCACTCAATTATACGACGACGAGGAGAAATTTGTGCGTTATCTGATTATTCTGATTCTCATACGTTTATCGCATCCGATTATCGGATCGAAACTATTTGGAGTTTCGGTCCGATTATCATATAAGTCAAAAAGATTTTACGTACATAAAACGTAGACATGTGCAGTGTTCAATGCAAATGTATTGGTAGTTTTGATCCAATAAACGTATCCGATAAACGGATGGTTTTACGCAAACATGTGCTCCTAGCTTTAAAAACATAAAGACATGTACATTATATGATTGATAGGTTCACTGTTTTGTAAATTTGTGAATTTATGGTTGACGGTTATTTCAAAAAGAAAGGAAAAGATAGGGCAGACCGACCCTGGCACACAATATGACGATTCACACATAGAATGAGTTATGTTAAATTTATACTGATTTTCACTTGTGTTTTGCAAGTACATGTACATCTGAAGCAAAAATGCGTCTCATAGAAAAAGACTTAACTTTCAGATGAACAGTAGATATTCACCATGTTGGAGAATCTTATAGAGAGCGTCGGTTCCTGGGGACCATTTCAATATATGATAGTTCTATTAGTGTCATCAGCTAAATCAATGTTTGGATACAGTATGTTGATTATGTCGTTTGGTGGTATGGTACCAGATTGGTGGTGTTTATCTGCTAATCAGTCTATAGATAATATGAACAGTACCATGTCCGAGTACCAACTATGTAACACCAATACTACCCATACCTGTACTAGACATTATGAATATTATACTCGAACTGTTATACGTCAGGTGCGTATTATTAATTCTGTTAATGGTGAATAGTAGGTTGTGGATCTTGGGATTAATCGATAATACCAGAACTAAGCGTAAATTCTTTCAAATTTCAAGTCATAAAGGATATTACTGATTAGCCAAAGATCTCATGTGTATATATATCATTGGGTACGATGAAGACCTAAATCCATATTTCGTTTAAATTTCAGTTTGATTTGGTGTGTGAAAATTCTTGGATCGGTCCAACAGTAACGTCAATACAGATGGGTGGTGTGTTAGCAGGGGCTTTTATCGGTGGTCAGAGTGGAGATACTTTCGGTCGTAAGAAAACGACCTATTTATCCCTTCTCTTCCATGCTATCTTCAACATCATCATTGCCTTCTCAGTAAACTGGCAAATGTTCGCAGCTTTCCGGTTTCTGATTGGATTCTGTATTGGAGCTTTTCTGGTGATCGTGGTGTATCCCCTGGAGTTCATTGGCGTCAACAGACGATCGTGGGCATCAACTATACCAATGTGGGCTATAGGTGTAATGATTCTGTCTCTATGCCAGTATCTAATACACGACTGGAAATATCTTCATATTATATGTGGAGCCTTAACCTTTCCTTATGTTCTAGGTTTTTTGTAAGTATGTAATTCCTATATTTATGTTAGAAAACATTATTGTTAGTGAAACGTTAGGTTAACTAGGTTGAAATATCAATTTCATTTTCAGAACATTTATCTTATAAATAACATTCATCAAGTGTTTCGTTCCCAATTTCAGCATCGTACCAGAGAGTGTTAGATGGTTGGCTATTAAAGGACGATTGGATGAAGCCAAACAAGTAATAGAACAAATAGCTCGTTTTAACGGTAAAAAAATCCCAGAAAACACTGAAAGTATTTTAAGTAAAATTGCTGAAATGGAAAAAGAGAATAACGAGAAGGGAAGTCAGTATACGTATATAGATATATTCAGGGGCAGATATTTCTTTAAAACTAGCGTCTGTATGCAGCTTGTATGGTATGTTTTGATTGATTTTTCTAACCCGGCATAAATCAAGTGGTTTTTCCTCTGTCAGTAACGTTGATCAAAGTGGAGGACATGGAAAAAACGTCACTTTGTTTGGGCAATCGCCAATCAAGTAACTTATTCATATGTCATATATTCAAATGTTTAGATATGAGATATACCTTTGCAAATTGGTTTCTCATTGTCATTGATGTAGGTCGAATGATTGGCATTGAAAAAAAACTGTGCATTGCATTTTCCGTATATCCTTATTTTAAGATACTAGTACCCTATTTTATTGACTAATATAGTGAGATATTCCAATAAAAATGTTAAATGCTACCGTCTAAATAACGCCTAAATATTTCTCACAGGTAAAAAAAAAATGCTATTATTTATAACTGATATTTTTGTTGCATTGTAGGTTGTCACTGTCAGCAATTTATTATGGATTTGCTTTTGGTGTCAGTAACTTCTCTGGGAATTTTTATTTAAACTTTTTCCTAATGAACGTTTTAGAATTTCCGTTATTTATACCAATTATTTATTTTCTATCAAAGTAAGCATCAAGATTAATTATTCAAAGTTAAGTTCAGAAAGAAATAGTGTTTATCATATATGAAGTCTGGAAAGTAGTTCCAAATCGTTAGGTTGGACGCTTATCTTTGTGATAATAAAAATCCGTACAAGCAAAACAATTCAGTTAATAAAACATTTCGTCCAGAGCATGATAAAATCGAGTGAACTTACATTTGGTATCTCTTCTCATCAAACAATGATACAATTTACGATTTAATCGAAATTTGAGTAAAAAAGCCATTAGATCGATGTAAAAAATTACCAGGTCACTTTATACAGTGCCGGACAACTTTAAGTGCTATCGGACAACCTCACTGTTTCTGTACTGCAACTCATTATTTCTCGAAGGAAAACACGATCCGTGCATGGTCAATACACACGATTTATTTCTAAATATATTTTTTTATTTGCAGATCTAGACGTTATTCGGCGGCCGTTCCCCTTTTTACTGCGGCTGTCGCTTGCATCGCAATTCTGATCATACAAGAAAGTAAGTACACTACCTCAAGGTACCCAGCAGTATATGTAGATGAAACTTGACTTGGCAAAAAATCGAATCCACAAAACATATAATATATATTGCTTATAAGACATAGGCATAGATAAAGAAGCACTAGATATATGGATATACTATTTCTGACATTTATTAACGTTTCACAAGTTAATAAATGTCAGAAATAGTATCCATATATCTTGTTCTTTTTTCTAATAATATTTATTTCCATATGCTTATTTTATTAGATAAAAAAAAACGGATGCTTTGTTGTGAAAATACCCTATGTTCTATCTTCATGTCAGTTGAAAAAATCTGCTCAATGCTTAATATTGTCTTTTCAGCTACGGATGTAACGAAGAGTCCTCTGATTACGGGTTTATCATTAACAGCTAAACTGTTAGTTGGTGCTGCCTGGGTGGCCATGATTCTACTGACCAGTGAAATATACCCCACAGTTGTTAGGTAAAACATATTAGTTTTTAATATACGCTTCTAAACAAGTTTAATATTCGATCTAGCTAGCATGACTTTTGAGCAAAAAATATAAATGCATTTTTTTTAACTAGATGATTTGCGCAAGTAGAGTTGTATCCCTTCAGGATGATCGTTTACAACTCTCTCACCATCTTTGTCTGCACTTTCCTGACCAATTGCCCTGATGGTGGAATGAATGAATTAAATGGTGTTTTAGAGTCTGCTTTTCTGCACCTATCCAATAATGGAGGCAACATCCTAAAATAGCATAAATAATTACTAAAATGAGCCCTTCTTGAATAGACGTAGGAGCGAACTTTTCCTGCATTCAAGCTTTCGATCACTGGTTTCTTACGCTCAAGTGTGCTCATTTAAAGTAGATTTCGCTAATTTAATCTAAACTTAATTAAATCAAAATTATGATTGTTTATGACGTTACTGATAAAAAATATTATCTGTGCATTATTCTACTATACAGTAACGAAAAACTAAACTGCACTTTTAAATAATGGTATCATATCGAGTTATTTATGTATCTATCAATATGTTTCAGGTATATTGGGTATGGTGCTGCCAACACATCTGCTCGTGTTGGTGGAATTATAGCTCCCTTTATATTCAGTTTGGTAAGCTATATAATAGATATCAGCTGTATAGCTTCTTAATAACAATACCACAAGGTGTTATCCTGCACTAACGCCCTCTCCCATGATTCTATAAGTGGCTCAACTAAACTAATGAGTTCTCTTGGAGCTCTTTTAAATATTTAATTTGTTGCACTTTTGTTTAAATTTTGTATTCTTTTATGGGTCCCATATACATGGTTCAGGCCCCAATGTTATTAAACCACTGTATAAGAATGATACCGTGTTAAAAAAAGAAAATTCTATATTTTTAGGGTTCAAGTCGGATGACACCTTACATTGTGATGAGTGTATTAATGACTGTCAGTGGTGTAGCCACGTTGATGCTGTCAGAAACTCTAAATAGAGCCCTACCAGACCTGATAGAGAGGGGACAACCAGAAAAAACGGGCCAAGATAATACAGTGTTCAAGATATCCAATTCAAGTCTCGACGAAAAACCCAAGGAGAACGATTCCAAAGACAATTCATATGGATCTGTAGATGTTTCACAAATAGTAGTGCCTCATGAATCTACGTTTACTAAAATGTAACTATCGATGTAGATCAAAAGCAAATATATTCATCAGTATTCAATTGATATAATCTATAAATAGTGCCAAACATTTTTTTGGTACATGTTTAAAATATGGTCATAGTTCACCGAGAGATGGAAATTTCTTTTATTCTCCTAGCTAAGTCTTTGGAACATTTACAGAAATCATTGGTTTTACAATGTCTCGTTTGGTCAGTAGCCTTCAACCTAGGAGTATATATACTCCTAGCCTTCAACCAAATTTATTAATTATCAATTAGTGTTCTTGGTGAAATACAATGCATTTCAAAATATTTTTATTAAATTAAATTTCCTAAAATTATTGTCCTTGTATCATTGTATTATTTAATCAACCCTTCATTTATTTTGACTGTGTTCCCACTAATCTTCTACTTTCCTATAGACGAGTTGAGTGGGCCAATGGTAGAAGACTTTGTGTATGTTTAAAAATTCCATATCATAGATTTCATGAAGCTGTCCTCTGCAGAAGCATTAGTAATATTTTCGAATTTGAAAAACAAATCACTTACTAGACTTATGTTTCACTCATTTATGAAGAGAACGATCGGTATTCGTGGTATTATTTTCATCAACAAGTAGAAAGAAAAAATATTCTCCAATTAACCTTATCTGAGTTAAAAACGAGAAAGATAATCCGTTATTCAATAGAAGGCCGGGTATTGAAGGATTCAAATCAAAGTGATTAACAAAACACCTGGAAGGTTTTAAAGACACAAGAACACTTCATACTCCGCCAATCCTTCTTAACAGGCCAATAGCATACAATCAGAGAGCAGAAATAAACTGATAATGGACGACACACGACACCATTTATTGACTTCACAAGCTGAAGATTGTCAAAACGGTCGATAACTCGATTTTTAACGGATGACGGCAAAATGGCGACCTTCTTAAGTCGTTGATGATCAGGGTTATTTTTGAATTGCTATTTATCCACCTGTTCTTCGATTTATTAATCCACAATATAAAACATGGAATCTGTGATATCGAGGAATTTGTCGTTTGGACAGAGGTTGGCAATATGGGTAAGTCACAATTTTGTTTTAAAATGTTGTCTTGTGTGATTGTAGTTGGTATATTTATTACACATATGACCCAGTGTCAAAGTGGGTTTTTCGATTTTATTAAACGGTTAAAACAAAACTAGGTTATAAGTTTTTCGATTTCCTGTATGTTCAAGTATCCATCGTAGTTATTCTTCTTAATTCTATAGCAATTCGTCTTTCACAGCAGTCAAATAAGTATGCTTGATTAATCCAAATGGACTTAAATTAATTCTTGATAATGGCTTATCTTCAGTAATGGTGTTAACGCCTTAAATTGATTTCCTAGGTCGAACGCTTCCAGTACCTGTATCTTGTGAAGTATGCGGTGATAAGAGTTACGGGAAACATTATGGTGTGTTCTGTTGTGACGGATGTAGCTGTTTCTTTAAAAGAAGTATACGTAAAAACATCAACTATACTTGTATTGGTGAGTTCCAGTTGACTTTTAACTTTGGGTATGGTTGAAACAGACCTGATTGTTGAAGCAATTGCGACACCTTTGATGTAAAGCATTTAAGAAATTTAAATTCCTATTATGACTCGTCACTGGGTCACAAATGACCATTTAAAAAGCGATATAGTGATGCATAACTGTGAACACAATGTAACGTGTGTAGTGTAACAAATTTGTGACTCTTTTATATGTTATTGCTGACAAAATATAGTTTTGTTCATTTCAGGAAAAGGTACGTGCATCATTGATAAAGCCAGAAGAAATTGGTGTCCGTATTGTCGTCTTCAGAAATGTCTCAGTATTAATATGAATAGAAATGGTAAGTTGTTGATTATTCTCTATTGCTGAAAGGGCTAAGGGTAAATAAAAAATCAGCGAAAATCATCAATTTTTTTAATTTAACTCCTTTTCATTGCGATGATTCTTAATCCTGTGTTCATGGTCAATCCAACTGTTTTTTTTAATGTTACAGCTGTTCAAGAAGAAAGAGGACCGAGAAAAAATAAAGGAACACGTAGGAATCCATATGATAAAAACAGACGAACAACAACTGAATCAGATTCGCCACCATCATTAACCCGATCTTCTCTAGTGTCTCTTGACTGTGATCATACAGTCACCAACCAGATACAACGGCTGTCGTGGAATTCTTATTTCAGTGCGTTTAAACCAGTGACTCCTCGAAATCCTTTCATGAACTGGCAGTTTACATCTCTTCCACATTTACTATTAGCTTCTCCACCAACTATTTCTGGATCACCTCTGTCAACAGGTTAGTGCTGATTTCTGGTTGTTGGTTGTTAAACTACTAAATTAAGTGTATACCAAACATGGTTTGTCGTGAATAAATTTTGGTCCATGAATAATAACTTCATATTATTCCCATTTAGATTGGCTAATACTGAAATCATTCAATAATCCACTTCCTCTGTTACTTGAGTTTAAAATGTGCTAAGCAGGTTTTGTATCTAATAATTCACATACTAAATCACATTTGTGTGGCCTTTCCCTGATACTAACTACTGATACAGATATGTGTTCATATTTCTCTTGAATATTCCAATACAACGAGGTATTGTTTTTTAAGCGGAATCGAAATGACCAAAGTCACGATTGTTGTATGCAACAACATCATTTGCACACTTACTACACCTATAATTTGGTATTCGAGGTTTGTATTGCATGACTCTTCTGATGTAGCTTATGTTCTGTACTACTAAGATTGATAATTATTAATATCTATTTGCAGGTTTGATCTACAACCGTGAGACAGTAGCTATCACTATTTGTCAACAGATCTTACTAACATCATTACGACGATTACATTATAACAGAATATTCCGCTCTCTGTATCCAGCTGATCAGATGTTACTCGTCCAAAACACGTGGAGTGAACTATTTCTGTTATCGGCAGCATATTGGCCAGGGGATATTGGTCAGATCATGCTCATGACTGTAAGTAACATTTGTCATTTATTCATTTAATGATGCCAGTCAATTACGGGAAGCTGACATACAAATAAACATTATTGAACCTTTGTGCAAATCGCATAATGTTATCTGTACGTATACCACAGACATCAAGTATGTAGTATTCTAGCCTGTTTTAGTTCAGTATAATGAAAAATAAAATGAGTTCTACTTTTCTGCATCTAATTGGGATGAAACGCAATGCCATATAATGTGCAATAAAGGAACCATCGGAGAAACTTGAACAATCTGTAGCACTTGCAGCCTCGGTGTACTGTTTAATCTATTTTCTAGAAATCGACCAATGACCAGTGTTGTAAAATAAAGAAGGTACTGGCAGCTTGTCAGTCATTGAAAGTTGACAATACAGAACTACCGTATCTAGAAACTATACTGGTTTTAAGAAATGGTAAGAACAAGTGTTACCTCCCTTTCTACATTGTAAATTTGGGTGATTTAGTTTGTCAAATTTTGTTTGATAAAGTTTGATAATGAGTAGCAAGCTCTGAATTTTCTACTGGTTTTGATAAAAAAAAATCTCCATAAGAGAGATAAACCTATGATCAAACGACTGGAAAGCGTTTTAAGCGCCTCAAAGATTTCGACCAATTATTAACCACTGCTCACGACAAGACACGACGTCGACAATGAATAAAATAGTTATAAATATGTACTGTAACCCAGAAAAGAGTAAAAGTTGATAACAAGTGTTTAGGGCACGGTCTCACGGATGTGGCAGTCAATATCATTAAGACCATAGATCAGGTTAGATTTAAGGACTTTTGGTATTGAAGAAACTGCAACTCTTAATTCAAATAACCATTACTTTTCAGATCAATCATCAAAGTTAATCGAAAGTTCTAAAGTGGAGACATTATTAGATCAAGCGCAGTTATCTCTAGCTCAATATGAGAGTAGCGTGTATCCTGAGAGTCCAACACGATTTGGTAAAATGTTGCTCACTCTTCCTGATCTCAAGACAGTCACTTCAAGTAACATCAAAGAATTTTTCTTTAATTATAATGGTGGATTTGATATTCAGAAACTTATTTCATCCTTTTACATCTGACGGCAATGATAATTTTCTTTCACTTCCTATTCCCTGTCATTATACCATAACTGTGGATAAAAAACAATAACGGACAAAATGTACTGTTGAGCGAATGGTCTGATCTGAAAAATAGTGAAATCAATGTACACATTCTCTGTAGACTAAGATTTATATTAAATTATTTAAACTATTCAGTGGTACTTTCATGAACACCGAATTGGACTGTACAGATCTGTGAATCATATACAAATACACTTACATATAGATTATAAACTTGCAGTATTGTTATAATAGTGTGTCACAGGAAAGTTATTTCTGGTACCAATTCTTGAAATAAACGTTTATTTTGAGATGCTAAATATGCAAGTGGGAGTATTGTGATTTCGTTAAACAATAGACTTATTATCATATATAGATCAATCTTGATTTTTGTGTAGGTGGACTATTATTATTATAACGAAAAAATGTGTTTGCTGAAATATAATATTTTCAATATTGCATCCAATATTGATGCAATCGTTCAGGAATTTTGGTTCAGATTTAATGATTTTATCAGCCAGCTCATTATTAAAGAGAACAATTCCATGCACCTATAACAACAACTACAAGTATGATATTGTGAAAATTTGATACATTCCTTCAAATTATAGATATAAAAAATAAAACCTGAATGTGTATTAAAGTATTTGTATATCATTACCAACACTTAATAAAAACTCTTATTTATTTCCCAAGGATATTTCAATTAATAACATGGGTGGTTAGACATTGAATAATAGCCAATATAAAAAAAATCAAATGTCAAATTTAAACCTTACGCCAGAAAATTCTGAATTTTGCCCAAACATCTTCATAATGTACGATTTGGCATGTGATATGATTACATACTTTATAAATTTATTTCCTTGTACACGTCTACAGTGTTTGTTTTGTATCAAATTGTGGCAGATAAAAGTTTAAAGGAGAGAGTAACACCTGTTGAGGGAAGACGATCTCTAAATTCCAATTCTAAATAACTCTTTTACTTTATGGTACACGATGACATCTAAACAGCTTACTGGCAAATTGATATATTCACCGAATAGTTCGTATTTTTATAATATGTTAGAATATTGTCTTTGAATAACAATAATTCTTGCTTGATTACTAGTGGTAATGAATAATATGCTATACTTGTATTATGGTGAATGTTAAGTTGGGGTTTGTTGTATTCAGTATCACTGTATGGGGTGGTCGGAAAAACTATGTTGAGTGTTATTGTTATTATTATTACTGTAACATTTGCATAAAGTAATATCAAACGTCCTCTTAAATACATTTACAACCTGAACAAGTAACTATACATGTACTTGAATTGTGGTGAATATTGAGTCCTATCGGATCGTTGTGTTCCGTATCGAGTACAGTGTTACAGTGTAATAAACTTAGTAATATTATAATAATTAGTGTCATGTCAATTTATAATTAGCTTGTATCACTTTTATTAATTATTATCATAATCGACTTTTTCCTTAAATACCAATACATTACTTATTATTAACAGTTTGGACTTAGAATGTTATCGACTGTCACGGGGAAGCGGCATAAGTCTGCTCTTTTTACGTTTCCTTCTGTACATTATCATTATTTGGGGCAAAGACAACTGTGATTTCACATCGAATATATTATCTAGGTTTATGTCAGGGTTGCACTACAACTGGTCTGAGGAACATGCACCCCTCCTTATTTCAATTATGGAGCTAGATAGCCCATTGGGTGCTGATGCTCCTTAATACATTTCATTTTCATTTTCCTTATTTCAATTCAATCTTACCTCTTAACTTAATATGCATCACTATAAATCATAATTCAATAATTGTGCCTTTAAATAACAACTCTACGTATGGCGATTTAATTCCCGCATAGTAGACAATTCTAAATATAATCCGAGCCGAGACCCAGATGCCCACAATGAAACATCTGAGGTGAACTACAATTTAATGTACCGGTAATCAATATCTTGAAGAACTTTATCATCAGGAGCAGAGCGTAGGAGTAATCCTTCAATTCATTCATGTCTATCAATCAACGAGTGATACTATAACGGCGCCTATCAGTTGTTTGAGGAATGTATTCGAGCTCTAGAAGAGATAGATCACTTGACGAGAATTGTGATGACCTGTGTAGGTTTGAATTCTCGACCTTCTATATTGTATCTTTTTATATTCCAGTAACATATGGTCTACAGTAAGTATAAATCCCGGCCATTGACTCTATAGTTTGTAGGGGTATGTTGAGTAATTCTGATCTTTCACCTGGGACCTACCAGCGACAAATATGCAATTTTCTGCAAAAACACAATCGTATGACTTTGCACATCATTTGCATAACAGCTAGTCCTCCGTTATAAAAACAAATAACAGTATTAGTTTCAAATTCGGTGTTTTTATTTTAAAGCAGAGAAAATATGAATATCACAAATTGTGTAAGGGAAACAATATAATGTGTGAAAGATTTAACACACCGAAAACATTCTCAAAACAAGAACAAAATATCACAGCATTGAAGTTTGTGTACAAGACAACATTATAACGTGTCTTTCCAAAAGAAATGAAGGGAAAAATGCAGTAAAAGATATATCGGGTGGGCCAAAAGTAATATCCCAACTTTTGACCTTCACTATTTTCCGAAGCATTTACTCAAATGGACTGAAATTTTGCATATGATTAGTTTATGATATTATCTACCTTTGGTTCGAGTTTGAGTGATATCGCATCATTAATCTTTAAATGGCATACAAAACTAAATCAGAGGTCGAAAAATTTAATGCCGGAGTCTTCTGTAATTATCCCTCCATGTGCATGGTGCCATGGTGTCACCAGCCAATCAAGGGTCATATGGGATGTTCCTGGGTTTGATGTGCCAAAATGTCTAAACAGAGGGCCTAGATGATGTTAAAACATGAACTGCCCAGTTAGATTTAATACCCCTAACTAACAACATCTGGGACTCACTCTCGGAAAAGGTCTGTTAAGGTCGCACTGTATTCACATAGACATAATTCAAGGTAAAAAGTCGAACATGCTGTGATCACATTTCAACTGCTGAAGTCAGAAAATGTATTGCCTCGTGGAAAAAACGACTGAGAGCTGTACAGAATGAAGATTGTGGTCATAATGATCCCCTCTTATAGGAAACAAATGGTATGACAACATTCCGGCATTAAATTTTTCGGCCTCTGATTTTGTTTTGTATGCCATTTAAAGGTTACTGATGCTATATCAATCAAACTCGCACCAAAGGTAGATCATATCATAAACTAATCATATGCAAAAGTTCAGTTCATTTGAGTAAATGCCTTGGATAATAGTGAAGGTCAAAACTTGGGACATTACTTTTGGCCCACCCGATATAATACAATAGGTGTAACAACAAAAATAATAATTCAACAAAAAAAAAACCTACAAAATAAGTGAAAGTTTTAAATTAACTAGAATCATCAGAAGACTCCACCTCAGATTTGATTGAACGATGAATTGGTTTTTGAGTCATTAAAACTTCTTCACCAAACTCTGATATAATATAATCATCATTAACTACGGTACAAGTCATTGGTATATATCTATCTTTACTAATATTTATATCTCTATATTCTATACTCCCTTTGTCTTGTTTACCACATAATCTTTCTAAATCAGCATCACATCTCTTCACTAATTGTCGAGCATGTCTTCTTCTAAAATCACCATGAGAGAAACAATTCATATTGGCAGGATGAATTGTCCAATAATGACTTTTACCATTGTCACTTCGTCCACATTTAATAAAACATTCATTAAGAGAGAGATTGTGTCGGACACTGTTTCTCCAACTTCTATCAGACATTTTATAATAGGGGAAATTATTAACAACCCATCTATAGATCTCTGCTAGTAACATCTTTTTACTCGCCGAACTCTGAATAGCCATAGATATCAAGCCAATATAAGACATGTTAGGTTTTTTAACTGATAGTTGTCTGAATCTCGCTGGAATAAAACCACATCTCAATTCTTCTTGTTTCTTCAGATTTAAAACATCGTCATAATCCTTCTTCATCACCTCCACATCCATCTGTTGTTTACTTTCCATTTTACACGAATCGGGAAATTGTTAATTAATATATTGGTAGGTCTTAAGTGATCTCGAATGAACGCTCAGACTGCGTTCCCACTAAGACTTGCAAGGAATAATTGGTAACGTCAATTAAAATGTGCTGCAATTGGTACTCAAAAATAGCTGTCTTGAAGTTGGAATTCGATTTTTAGTTGTCCTAGATCAAAGGTCAAGTAGATCTGTTGTGTTCGGAGTAAATCCAGATTATGACTTCAGATTGCTTCTCGAATCATTTTATACAGCACCTATATTCCACAGTTTGTCTCAATCTATCAGTTTTGAAAGTTAAAATCGATTCCCAGGCGGTCAAGAGAAGTAATTGGTGTATATTTAGTGTCAGTGTAATGTTTAAAGTTAATAATTATAATAAATTATAGATGAATATAAAATATAATATGTATATCACCTTTAGTTAACTGTTTGAATGACATGTTATTTACACCTTATATCATATCTATCAAACACCGTGTTATACTCTTAATAATATTATATTTAATCAATTTATTATACTGATAGCTTTTTTAACTGGTCGTTATTACCAGTATATCACATGTAATAATGCAGTTGACAGTCAATTCTGTATCTAGCCAGACTACGGTTAGCTAGACATTCCCATATCTCATTGATCGTTAGAACCAAGCACATCCAATTTATCAATGTGTGCACCAGTTGACGTTCGTAGTTCTGTTGAGGAATTTGTTTATATTTTCGAGACACCTGGTGGTACTTGTCTTTTGGAGGTCCAATTCCATACAATGATTGCTCTCGAATTTGGCATTCTTTTGATGAGATTTTTGATAAACGGAAATGTCTAGCTTATGCATATTGATATTAATTTTCATTTTGCAGTTTAGGGAGTTAAAACAGACGATAGTTTAGATGTAAAGTAGTTATGGACTAGCATACGTATCCACAACAAATCAACAGTGTAAAAAATGGGAATAGTCTGTTTCTAAAATGTCGGAAAACTCAATTATGTCGTTATCATATTCAGTTTGGCTGATTTTATCCCTTATCTCGATTATAATGGTCTAGACATAATGGTAACGGTAAAGATAACCGACGTCAGAAGACTCTACCCCATATTTCGAAGATCAGAATGTTCTATCCTAGGTCTCGAACACCTGCAATTCCAATTCCTTATACATTGCCTTGAGTCTTTTTCGGTAGTCATAATAATGTTATGGTGATCAAGACAGGATGTTACAAAACATTATTTCTATCGTTCCTACCAATAACTTTATATGACCGAACCGGAAGTAATGTATATAAGATGGACAGAAAGAAGAAATACAAGTTGATATAAATTACTAAGGAGTTGTAAATTGTTATTGAGAACATCTACATCTTGTTCACTTCCGGTATAAATTACACATCTCTATAATTTCTACCATCTTGTCAACATGTTTCAATTATTTTATGTTGAATATAAAAATTAGTATATAAATATTGATGTTATTTTGACATATCCACACAGTTTTTAATAGAATAAACGGTGTACAGATGTCTACATATTGAGGACAATTGAAACTATATTCTGCCAATGTTTCGTATTGAATAAGAATTTTTAAAAACACCACACCACACCACCACTGCATAGTGAATCTATCTACATACGATATTCACACTTATTTAGTATGACTGTCACGTTAAAAGGATCAAGTTAGTACTGCAAATGAAAGCCCTATACCCCAAAAACTCCTCTGTGTTTCCATTCTCCATCCATACATATTTTATGATATAATCAATTCTTGATATTGATGTTTCTCAATAAAAATGTCTATAGTATGTTGATATTAATTCAAGACATACTCTACCAGTCTATCATTTTTTGACTTGATAGTATTTCCTGAAGAGAATTGTTCCTTCTGAGACATGGTTAAACTTTTAACATTTATAGTTTTTACAATAAACGCATTAGCAAATATCGCAATTGCCAAGATGGCTGGTGCGTTTGTACTTCACTTAGACTATCACTAATATTTTTAGTCAATATTTCTCGTTCACAGAAGCAGTTAGTCCCTAATAAAATTTCTTTCTTTCAGGGTCCGTCTCCCTCTCGTAGTGTTCTATGTACAATTTGAAAACTAACCTTCATTGATGTGTCCGTCTCAAGGGTTGCCGATACATAATCAGAAGGAAAACGATATAATTTAATAACTCAAACGGCGTATGTCGTATGTAACTTTTTTTTTTTTTTTACCAAATTATGGTTTCTTAGGATGGTATAAATGTCAGCATGACCCTTTCAGTTACTCAAAAAAATTAAACTGCACCATTTTATTTATTTTTCATGCACTAAAAATATAAAATTCAAGAAGTTATCAAGCTATTTGTAACGATGACATTTACAATATTATGATATAATTCTACGTGCATTTTGTTCAGGTGTAGTTTGAAAATAAATTGTGCACTTAGTTGAATGACTAATATTTCCTTAAGTTAAAAATGAACAACACCCAACTTGAAATGATATAATTGAATAATATCAGGTAACTTCAGACTTGCAATAGCTTGTTCAAGTCAAAATACTTAAATGATAAGTACTGTTGTTGCAATTCATATATCACTCACTCTTCCGATACATCTGATACGATTGGTCTCAGTAACCCGAATCCCGCAGAGAGTCAATGTGTAAGCGAAAATAATGTCCGGGGGTATTTATGTCCGGGTTGGACATAATACGCTAGATAGAACTGTCCTTTATTTAGTTCATTGGACATGTTTCATTAGTGCAAAATGTCCACGAACATTTCCCACTGGCGGACATTGTATACTTTTACAAATGCAAATTACTTTACATATTGACAATATTGTCGTGATATAGTTCGTTCTTGTGTGTGTATCGTCTATGTAACTTCGTGGGTGATCACATTTATATATTTATATTTATATTTATCCTATATTTTAGTTATTTATGTAGGCTTTAGACCTTAGTACGACTCGTAGAATCAGCTGGCATCACCTGGAAAAGCCCCCCCCCCCCTCCTTTTTTTGATTATGTAAAAATGTCATATTAACTAGACATGTATTATAAAGTAACTTATAGAAATACAGAAATAGCATCGAACATCACTTGAAAATAGAAGAGAACTATACTGATGTTGGTTTTGTTTTTATGTTTGTAGATGATTAAAATGTCAATAGGAAACCAGACCGTTTAACATTTCCACAGTGAGTTAAAACAATGTAATATATATTCTATAATGTTGTTGATGGAAGAATAAACATTATATCTCTGACATAACAACCAAGTTACCTGTATACCATTAGGATAGGACTGATTCATATTTTAATATCAAACAAGATAGATTGCAGCAAAAAAAATACATGTATTCAAATCCGTACAAAGTAATCACCGCCAACAGAACTTATCCTTAACAATTTTAAAATGTCAGACGTCGACAGCAAAAACTAAGAAAGCAGAATTAAGAGTTATCAGATTTGATACAATGCAACAATGTAAATGTATGCCCAGTTATAAAACGACTAAGGATAATGTTGATGACAGTCCGGTGCAATAATGTTAATAATAATAATAAACTCTTTATTTTACATGGGTCAGAATTAGGCCCAATACCACGAGTGATAACGGTTCTGTCTCACACCCAGCCCATGGGGACAAACATAGATACAATATACAACATATAGACACACAAAAAATTGATGTACAGAGTTTGATGATTTAGAGATCAAGTACATGACCACAGGCTACTGGATATTTTTTTTAAGATATACAATATAGAAATATACACAAGTACATGTGTATTAAATAGACATATTATCGTCAAGTGATTAAGTTCATTGCGACAAATTGTAAAAAAAAAAAAAAAATTTTTTTTATTAAATTTGTAAAGCCAAAGGTCAATGCAAGTGCTACTCCATTAATGTTCTTATTCTAAATTGGAGGGGGAGGTAGGATTTATCCATGCTCAAGACCAGCTTGAAGGCTGTTTACTCATCCCCTGACATCCCCCTAATGGTGCTTCCGCTAATGGTTCATTTCCCTGACACAAATTTTAAATTGTATCTTATCTTCAGTATACCTTCATTCAATAGCGCACACCACGAAGGTTTATAATACTAAAACCTATTTTAAGAAAACGCTTAACGCAAGCAATATCGGAACAAGTATATAGCCGAAGTATTCATTAAATGTTCCAATACTGGGAATATCTGCCATAAGCTGTTTTGATGTCATCGTGTACCATGAAGTAAAAGAGTTATTTAGAATTGGAATTTAGAGATCGTCTTCCCTCAACAGGTGTTACTCTCTCCTTTAAACTTTTATCTGCCACAATTTGATACAAAACAAACACAGTAGACGTCTACAAGCAAATAAATTTATAAAGTATGTAATCATATCACATGCCAAATCGTACATTATGAAGATGTTTGGGCAAAATTCTTAGTTTTTATTTTAATCTGGCATTATAGCTTTCAAATTGGTTATCATTCAATGTCGAACCACCCATGTTTTTTAATGGAATGACTGGAGGAAAATAAATCAGATAGTTCCATTAAGTACTGGTAATAACCACCGCAAGTAATATGCATTGTTCAAAGTACAGAATAAGATATATGATATGAATGATAATATACGACTTCTACATATTAATAAAAAATAGTCTGGAACATGCATTCCAGCCTCTGAATTGGTAGTTGAGGTCTAGGGTAGGCTCAAAAAATGTTATGAGATTTTCATTATTTTATGATAATTTTATAATCTTCCATGAAGAAGTTCACGGGTCAGGTGATTCTTTGATTGACCGGAAAAATGCTGGCATTACAAAATATTCAATTTGAATATACCGGGTTTGTAAATTCGAGGTTAATAAATGTGTTTAAAAAAAGCACCCTTGAAGGTGAAGATAATTAGTTTTCTAGTTAAATAGGTCTTTCGTTCAAGGGAAATAACTGAAAATAAATAGTTTTAATTTAATATAGGTCAATGAGTCAATATTCGAATTCAACAAAAAATATTTGAGACTATAACAGAAATGGACGTTATTTTATATAAGACACGAGAAAACCTCACAAATAACCCTAGTCTAGTAAATCGTCGCCTACATATATCACAGATCTTATTAGCACAACCACCGAAACACGATGTCAGTATGAAGAACCGTACTGTATAACAAACAAATTTTAATAACAATTAGTGCCAATGTAAAATTAACTTGTATCTCTTTCCCTAAATATACCATAATTGGTTCTTACCTTTCTTTAAAATCCTATACAGTTTTAACTAGGACGGGTATACCATGCCAATCTATAATTAGGTTGTATCACTTTTATTAATCATAACCATTATTGTATATTACCTTTCACTAAGTACCTCGATATGGCTTATTATTAACAGTTTGAACTAGGACCATGTCAATCCATAAATTTTTATCACTTTTATAATCATAATAATTGTGTATATCTATCCATAAACCCAGTTTTTCAGTACTCTGAAAATATCGAGGCATACTTAGTTTATATCGCTCTTACAAAGATCTTTACGTGGCTATTTGCAATGGTTTGGATTCTTTTTTTTTTATAAATTAATGCTCAAAAGAAAGTACCCACCTATATATTTTGCATTAAAACCAAAAAAAGTAAAAATAAGGTGATAAAACCACTGTGATGCATAGCACACACGGTCAACACAATACTTTTTGTGAAAAAATTATGAAAAAATAGCGATGCCCCATCGTAATACGCCCACTTTTGTAATGGCAGCCAAGTCGTCCGGGAGGTCGACAAGAACTATCAGTAAATGAAACATCTGTCGAAAACCGTGCCATCAAGAATGTTTACAAAATTGAACGATTTTTTAGTGTTTACAACTACAAGTTAACAAGGGCAATAACAATTGAAATATTTTTCAATTCTTCTAATTTTCAATAGGGTTCATCCTTGGGTGATTATGAACACTCAAACCAAGTTTCATCAAAATCCATCAAGAAACCAGCTCTCTATCGTGTTCACAAAGTATTTTCAAAAACAAGGGCAATAACCCATCAAATATTTTTTGATTTGTCTGATTTGCAATAGGTTTCATCCTTGGATGATTATAAACACTCACACCAAGTTTCATCAAAATCCATCAAGAAACCAGCTCTCTATCGTGTTCACAAAGTATATTCAAAAACAAGGGCAATAATCCATCAAATATTTTTTGATTTGTCTGATTTTCAATAGGTTACATCCTTGGATGATTATAAACTCTCACACCAAGTTTCATCAAAATCCATCAAGAAACCAGCTCTCCGACGTGTTCACTAAGTATTTTCAAAAACAAGGGCAATAACTCATCAAATATTTTTTGATTTGTCCGATTTTCAATAGGCTTCATCCTTGGACGACTATAAACACACACAATAATTTTTATCAAATTCCATCGAGAGACCAGCTCTCTATTGTGTTCACAACTTTGAGGGCGTTACGGGCTATAAAATTAACACATTTTAAAGAACAGGGGCAATAACTCATAAAATATTTACCGATGATTCTGATTTTCAATAGGGTTAATCCCAAGGTCATGACAAACACTCACACCAAGTTTCATCAAAATCCATCAAGAAACCAACTCTCTATCGTGTTCACAAAGTATTTTCAAAAACAAGGGCAATAACCCATCAAAGGCTTCTTCCTTGGATGATTATAAACACTCACAGAAAGTTTCATCAAAATCCATCAAGAAACCAGCTCTCTATCGTGTTCACAACAATTGTGGACAGACAGACAGACAGACAGACAGCCGGACAGACAGACAGACAGACAGACAGGGGCGACTACAATATACGCCCACATTTATGTGTGGGCGTATAAAAAGTGAACGCATCAAGCAAATGGCGCAAAAAACAAAAAGCGACAAATTCTGATGTTTCACGAAATACACATGATAGATGGCGGTATAAACCAGCTTACTGGACACGTAAGCAACAGAGGCGCAAGAAAAACACAAAAAGCATGCCACGTTTGAGCCAGATTGAAAGAGAGAGAGCTGCGGAGCAAACAGCCCCTTGATTGCAAGAATCCTCGGCTGCAACATCAAAACTGCAACAAAACTGATGCGGCGTTTGAGGTACACAGGCAATACATCAGACAAGCCTAGGAGTGATCGACTACGTGACACAACACCAGTTGAGAACCGCAACATCAGGAACATTCATCCGTGGAATCATTTTGTTCCTGCAACGTCAATGGCACCAGCGACATTGGGGCACCATATCAGCTGACACTCAGTGTCCTGGCGACTAAGGGAACATCATATTGGAGCATGTTGACCCAACTGCAGAGCGCATTCGACACCGACTTCAACGATTAACATGGGCCTGGCGAACTTGGCAATGCCAGATACGTGATTAGCAACGCCCTTAGTGCGATTCCATCACTTATTGTACTGTTCTTCACATAAAGTTACGTGTTGACCGTTTTCAGATGCATCAAAGTGGTTTTAACTCTTTATTATTGGCTTTTGAAAATTTAACTGTAATATGAAAAAGTGGGTACTTTCTTTTGAGCATTAGTTTATATATATAAAATTAACTCCCTTGAAGTTTATCAAATTCAATATTGTGCAAATAAAACACCATACATGATATGCTTAGACACTGGTTTCCTATACAACTGTACTACAGATTACATCTGTAAAGCAAAGCATTTAGCTTAGTGTATCTTCTAATTGGCTACACATTCCTTTTTAGTTAACACTGACAGTATTCATGTCCTTTAGTGCTGGGTATCGCCAACTATGTCACGATACGATACGTATCGCGATACTAAGGTCACGATACAATACGTATCGCGATATGGGATAAAGGGACAAAAAATAAAACTTCATCTTCAAAGTTCCAATATCTATTTTTGTATAGCTTTATCAATGAGAAATTTGGTCATTTAGTTGTAAGGAATAGTCCATATCCACGTTTTTTTAAATATTTCCTAACAATTTCAGTCAGTAAGTTATAAAAAAAATGTGATTTCATTCGCTGATTTGTAAAAAAAATCATCACTTTTTATGAAATGAGAGGTATCGTCAAGTATCGATACACGACCTCGCGATACGATACGCGTATCGTGGCATGTCGTATCGCGATACATCGATACAACGATATATCGTGCCAGCACTAATGTCCTTTTCATATACCAGTTGCTCTATGATCCCTCGATATAGTGTATCGAATAGGCAGCTAGCCCTCTCGAAGAACTACCTTATTACGTGTGATATGTTAATAACGTAATAACGACCAGTTCAAGAAGCTATCAGTATAATACATTGATTAATTATAACATTATTAAGAGTATAACACGATGTTTGATAGATATGATATAAGGTGTAAATAACATGTCATTCAAACAGTTAACTAAAGGTGATATACATATTATATTTTATATTCATCTATAATTTATTATAATTATTAACTTTAAACATTATACTGACACTAAATATACCTCATTTACTTCTCTTGACCGCCTGGGAATCGATTTTAACTTTCAAAACTGATATAGATTGAGACAAACTGTGGAATATTGGTGCTGTATAAAATGATTCGAGAACCAATCTGAAGACATAATCAAGATTAGCTCCGAACACAACAGACCTACCTGAACTGTGACATAGGACAACCACAAATCAAGAATCAAATCAACTATTTTTGAGCACCAATTTGAGTCACAATTCGAATTGATATTACCAATTATTCCTTGCAAGATAGAACTGAAGATCTACCTTCTACCAATATAATTACCCATTTCCAGATCCTGTAAAATGGAAAGTAAACAACAGATGGATGTCGAGGTGATGAAGAAGGATTATGACGATGTTTTAAATCTGAAGAAACAAGAAGAATTGAGATGTGGTTTTATTCCAGCGAGATTCAGACAACTATCAGTTAAAAAACCTAACATGTCTTATATTGGCTTGATATCTATGGCTATTCAGAGTTCGACCAGTAAAAAGATGTTACTATCAGAGATCTATAGATGGATTGTTAATAATTTCCCCTATTATAAAATGTCTGATAGAAGTTGGAGAAACAGTGTCCGACACAATCTCTCTCTCAATGAATGTTTTATTAAATGTGGACGAAGTGACAATGGTAAAAGTCATTATTGGACAATCCATCCTGCCAATATGAATTGTTTCTCTCATGGTGATTTTAGAAGAAGACATGCTCGACAATTAGTGAAGAGATGTGATGCTGATTTAGAAAGATTATGTGGTAAACAAGACAAAGGGAGTATAGAATATAGAGATATAAATATTAGTAAAGATAGATATATACCAATGACTTGTACCATAGTTAATGATGATTATATTATATCAGAGTTTGGTGAAGAAGTTTTAATGACACCAAAACCAGTTCATCATTCAATCAAATCTGTGGTGGAGTCTTCTGATGATTCTAGTTAAATATCCAAATTTATCCGTTTTTGTTTTTTCTGTAAGTTTTCTTTTTGAATTATGTATTTTTGTTACACCCATTGTTTTATATGTTCCATTTGAATGTCTTCTACTGCATGGTATGGCTATTTCGTATATCATATTAGAGAAAAGCTTTCAGTGCGGTGATATTCCCTTCTTTGTTTATTTTTTTTCAAATCGGAGAGGTGTTGCATCCCGATTTTAGATTGTTACTATGTTTGTTGGTTCAAGAATTGTAGTACCTTACTTTTGAATTATATTCTATCTGTGATACGTTCTTTTCTTATTTTATTAATGAACTGCATTTTAAACCACAACAATTTTGTTATCTTTTCTTTTGTGAATTGTTAATGGTACTTTTATATCAATTAAAATATATTTTACAAACACTATTTGTGTTCTTTCTTTTGTGATACATATTGCCTTACTATCCGGATATTATTTGATTTAAACAAATAACAATTCAATATCGACAGCAGATTAGTAATTATAAGGTGTTAGTTTTGAAATGGTATTAGAGATGTGTCTTGCACGCACAAGTGTACATTTTGCTTGAATGGGCTATGGATCTGATCCGATCAAAATTCTGTTGACCTTGAATAACATATTATCTCATGATTCCAGTCGACAACTCCGTAAATAGGCATGGATAATCCAAGAAAGATCAGTACCAAGAGGTACGGTCAAAATCAACTGGTAGAATCTTTGTGAACTTTAGTCGTTATCATTATAATGATGGTTATTCCTTTTTCATTGCGATTCATTCTTTCCACGAATTGCGTCAGAAATTCAGAGATTTTAAATATATCGAGGGAATCTAACTTTGTCTTTCACCACATCTTTCAAGCCCGGAGTTCATGAAGCTAAATAAATAGAATACACATCACATGACATCGTGATTCCTACACAGGTAATCAGATTAATCAAGAAATGGATATTTTTGATCCAAGCTGAAGTAAATTCTTAACACAACTAGAAGGCGCCATGATTATTCTGTGGTGCCAGGCGATGAGTTCTGAGTCTTGTTTAATAAGGTGAATATAAAGTCAAGTTATGTTTCTGTTCTATTAATTGGATAAAGATCAACATTGTCGACCACCAGCTCTGCCTTGTTTTCGTTGTTGTTTTTTGTATAACAGTTGCATAAAATGTTTCGACGTACCTAAATTTAGCAATTGGTGCGAGAGGAGAAACCAACGAATCTTTTCGTAACGTTTTGTGAACTGGGTGAAGAGTTTTAACTGTTAGTGGTATATTAAGAAGACAATGTAATACACGAAAATGATTAATAAAAGAAAATTAAGAACATTACAGATTAACGCCCGTAGAAAGAAATTTCATATTGGGGGTGTGGGGGGTGGGGCAAATTGTTCAAAAACTCATTCTCAAGGATATTACCGCTAAATGCAATTCTGCAGGAGCCTATTTAAAGCAATTTTGATTTTTATTGGCCCTAACAACTTACCAGTAAATTCAAATGCCCCCCCCCCCCTGTTCTTACGGGCCTGCGATTGGGCAAGATTGACAGTGTCAGTCCAAACTGTAACACGTAGTTATGTATAGGTATTTAAGGGAATCGTAATAACCAATTATGATTCAAATTAATAAAAGTGATACAAACTAATAATACGATGATATGATCCTAGTCCAAACTGTTAATAAGAAGTTATGTATTGGTATTTAAGGAAAACGTCGATTATGATAATAATTAATAAAAGTGATACAAGCTAATTATAAATTGACATGACACTAATTATTATAATATTACTGAGTATATAACACTGTAACACTCTACTCGATACATTTCGTCCTAGTACCACCTATTGATAGAAGGGTTTCCGTTTCTTGTTCATTCTATAGTATGAAAATTCGAGAGAATGTAGCATTTACTGCTTCTACAAGTTCTACAAGGCTGTTGAAGTATTATGCATGTACTTAGTGGACTTTTGCGAATAGACTATGACGATGCCTTTTCTGCTTCTTAAAGCACTTCATCATCATCGTTTCGTCCTATATAGGGTTGTCATTTCTCGTGTGCAAACGCATTACATCAGTATGTACATCAACATTTCTTTAGACTTATATCAGTGTTAAGCACTTAACTACGTGGTATTTTATTAAAAAAAAAAGAACATTATTGTTATGCAAGTTCCGACAGAAAGTCTGTATAGTTCAGACAAATCTGATATTCTGTAAAGGTGTTCTATTTTAACCCATGTTTTGATTTATAGTTTTTATATACTGACGGTTTACGTTACTTGTTTGAAACTTATTTAACTTCTGGCATTTCTTGTTTTCGTACAACTAGAAATAATTATATTATCCTTGCACTGTTGTTATAAATGTAAATGAATACAACTTAAAAGACAAATTAAGGAACAATAATCCTGCATTATTAAATTGCATGCATATAATTCTAGGCCCATTAGTTAGAGGTGAAGTAGAGAAAAAAGGATCCACCTGTTTTAGATATAAATAAATATTGCTAAAATTAAAAGATAAAAACGAATTCCAGGAAAAATTCAAATTTGGAACAATCTGTCGAAGAATTTCTACTTTCTTTCAGACGACCGAACATGTCATTGATAGTTATAGCTAAAGCTGCTTACATTAACCGGAACACATGTCAGGGCGACATGATCGGTAAAATGAACACCATAACTCCAATCAAAATCTTACAAACCATGAATTGAAACGTGAAACCCCTTTCTCATCCAGTCAGAATTAAATAATAAGTGGCCACTTGTTCATGAAGTGCTTCTCAATCTATTTACAATTTGCCTGACAGCTAGTAAGTCCTAAGTTACCAGAATGAAAAGTTCATTATCTGCTACCAATGTATTGCCAATTGTGTTTTCATGGATTTCGAGATTTGTTTTACGGTTGGGATCTTCGTGCTTGGGTTTTTATTATTTTATTACATCATGTAACATTTTAATGATTTAGATGTGTACTTGTTAGAACCATTTCATATACCTTATGGTTACAACTGCTGGAATATGATTAATATAAAATAACAACATCATCTGAGAGTCAAAGAAGATATACCTGGATATCATACGGTTAAATAACATTTCCAATTTAAAACTTCTGTAGAAACCCGATATCCTTTCTAAAACTTCTAAACAAATAGTACACAGTTGATTTCAGAAACACCGGAGATGCCACTCCTTGTTATATCACTTGAAACTCAAGTATAAAAGAGCAAAAAATATGTTGATGAGATTTCATGTCGACGCCCAATGAAGATGTTCCGGAAATTGACAATTTTGGTTACTTCTGAATAAGAAAAACCTCGTGTGGGTTGAGAGAGCAGTAATAAGCGGATTCAGAGTCTGAGCCGCGCGGTGCATGGTGGGATTGTGTCAAAGGTCACGGGAACCAGAAGATCAATATCAATGGCGGAGCAGGAAGATATCGAAAGTTTTGAAGAATGGAAAGTTCAGCAGTTGACAGAGTTTTGCCAAAAGAGAGGGCTACCAGTGAATGGAAAGAATTAGTGGTCATGGTGTACTGTTCTAGTTTGCAGAATTTACCCGTTATTATGACCGTCAGCGACCAGAAGGCTGCAGTGAAAACTGACGATCAAGGCCTAGGCCTACTTGTTGATTGAATGATCAATGGCGAGCCAGCTTCTGCATGGGGGCTTTTCTGTGGATTTTTGTAGGCTGAATAATATTAATAATGAATGGTAAGTTAAACACATTATTTAATTGATAGAAAGAGTAGCAATTCGGATTTCCTAGATTTTAATATGTTTAACGACGAAAGTCCTATCAAGAGTTACTATAAATAGACACGTGACGATACGATATATTTGTCAGTGTCAACAAAGAATAAGAAAAGGGATTCCCTCCATTTTATGATTTCCTACGCCACATGTATTGTATGGTTAGTTTCACTTTATATCATGTAAAACAATGCATCTTTTCTGAACTAAATTGTGCAATTACTTTGTGGCAAAGTTGGTAGATTTTGACAATCATTTGAATTTGACGTAATAGGCCTAGGCTTAGAGCTAGACTAGTAGGCCTAGAATTACAAGAAAAAAAAATATTTGACTGGGATGTGGTTCTGTTCTAAATCTATATTATTAGGGGTGAAGCCCGACACCGGGCCGACTCTATTCCACTGCCACATATTATTAGTGTAGGGCCTACACTAGGCCTAATCGTTTAGAAAGCTCATTTACAACCCCCATTTGCTAGTAATAAAGTACCATCTTATAATTTCAGGTGTCAGTGTGGTTCATGCTCTTACATAGGCCTACATTTGGACAAACCTGAAGAATGTCTTTGCTGTATTGAAGAGAGTTAGAGAAAAATGAGGGTCAAGCTAAGGAATGCACCCAGCACCCAGCTTTCCAAATGTGGACCCAGATGTGCTTGATGTTGCCTATGCAGGCTGTATAATAATAATAATAATAAAACAAGTAATGAACGCAATAATCTCTTTATTTCACATGGGTCATTCACACATTTGTGTGAATGTTATTTCCATGTAAGAACTATACATAGTTTCCTTTGATGACCACTGCATATATACAAACACCAATATAGCATAGATAGATTAGTATAATATTGAGTAAAAAAAAATGGAAGCCAAAAGTCAGGGCAAGTGTTGCCAGCGGGCTACCCAACCTACTCCATTCCATGGAGAGGTAGAGTAGGATTTATCCATGCACAAGGTAAGTTTGAAGTTGAAGATGTTTACTCATCCCCTAACATGAGATTTGGAAAATGAGTACTGTTTGTTATTGGGATTGTAAAGAAGTTTTTAAAATTCTTTCTATCGGGGACACTCATTCCATCAATTTGAACCATTTTAATTTTCATTCCGACATCTGTGGTTCTTGCAATTCCACTAAAACTTGCGTGTTTAATGATGTTATTTGAATAGATAGTAGCTTCAATCATAAAACACGTTAGTTTTGCAAGAACCGTAGACGTCGGAATGAAAATTGGGATTGGTGCAAATTGAAGCTATCCCCTATACACATAACAAATTTAGAAAACCTTACAATCCCTTTAATTGGGTATAAGATGATTAAATGTTGCCTGTTCATTACTGACATCCAAATCTGGACACAAAGTTTTTGACTGCCTCTGGCCTCTGCTTTAACCTGATGGTCATATTGTGTTGTGACTGCTTCAAACTTGTCTGTAATTGTTCCATCTATACAAGCTTGACAAACCACTTCCATCAACTGGTTGACATTAACTGGAAGAATATATAGAAACAATATTTAAATGAATTACCAGAATGACAACTTTTTTTAGACCATGCCATAGGCCCTATTATAGAAAAAACATAGAAACACAAGAGAAATTAGTCACATCCTGCATTAAATAAGAACAAATTCAAATAATTCATAAAAAACGGGTGAGGCGCCATAGGCAGAGTATGCTTACCATAAGTTGTCGAGATTGGGGCAACAATGGCATTAAATTGTCCTATTTAGCCTAGGTGAGGCTAAGCCGAACTCTAGGCCTCGGCCTAATCCTAGGTCTATCTTACGCCAATTACGGGCTTATAAAATTAGTATAAAACTCGTTCAATATGGATAGTACACAGGCTTTATATATGGTATAGGATAAACATGATTAATAAAACTCACCAAATTAATCCATTCTTTCCTTTTGTGTGGATCCGCTAGGCTAACTCTGTAGAAATGTGTACAACTACAAGACAAGTCTGTCTCTCTTTCCCATGTGTAGAGTGTAATAGGCCTATCTAGGTTCCGCCACTTCTTACGGCATTATTTCCTCAAGCCTTGGTTTAAGCATAGAAGTATAAGTTTCTAATTCTATGGTTTAAGGAATAGTATTAATAACTAAACCCTTACTCGAACGTACAATGTTTACATTGGAGTCCGAGATTGACACCATTGACGTTGTCTACTTTGGTTCTCGTGACCTTTGACGTTACTGACGTGGGAGGTCATCTGACATGCGCAGTTGTAATGCTGATATAGCTTATTCGCAACATATGATATCATTTTGTAAAAGTGTGGCACCATCCATTTTCACTTAATAACTTCCGTTGAATAATAACTTGCTACTCTACAATCACTTTTATTTGATTGATTTTAGAGAAAAAAATTTCATGCTCAATCATAATCACAGTAAACCACTCTTGAACCACACTCTGCTGTAATACTTCTATCAGGTCCGGTGATCAGGACTAGAAAAAGTTGAATGGACAGATCTTATCTACTATAGGTTGCTGACAGAAATAATACCCTTTTCTGTAAAATGGCATTTTCAAGATGCAAATGGATGCAGAATGCATGGATGCAAACCATCTAGGTTAGTGGTTCCCAACCTAGGGGGCCATGTGGAATGAGGATGAGTTCCCTTTTTTCTCTGGTCTAAATGGTTTTTAACTATAATTAGCTGTGTAATTCTTGTAGTTGCTTGTGGTCAAATACATCTGGCCTCCCGATTAAACGAAGGCACTAAACAACAAGCCTTGTGCAATATTTCGCCCTGGCTGAATCGAACAGTCTCTAGGAGTAATGTAAATTTGCGCCACTGTTTGATTAAGGTATGGAACCACTGATCTAGCTCATGGGGATATTGATTTCGTTTTTAAGTATGAGAAATGTGTACACTGTACACACTTTGGTGTGGTCAGTCTTTATCATACCATTGGAACATAATTTAAAATGAAACTTTATTTAAAGGAGCGCCATAAACGTTTGCTTGATACATTTCAGATCTGTTTTGGTACGAAACAATGATATACTAAACTCTCGAAGTAAAACCACCACCCAGCCTTATTTGTAACATAAGTGAAAATGATATCAATATATATTTTCTATATAAAACACGTGTAATAAAACATATTGACGGGGAGGGGATGTAGTCATTTTACTCTTGATTGACACCTTCTCGGACTATAAAAGACTCAGATAGAACTTCCTCGAGATTCTTTTTTTATTGGAATTATAACCTAGCTGATCACTTCGACTTGTAAGTACTTTGATTTGTTTGTTTTATATGTATTTATGGCTAACTTGGATAGCTGTCAACTTGGCCTGCAGATGATAAGACACTTGGCAATATAACGGAACACCATTGAAAACTGCAATGATAGCGGAATCAGTGTGCTTACAATAATACTACAGATAACCTTAAACTACATGATGCAATGTCTGAATAATGCGTCGCCACAGATTTTAATAGTTGCATGTAAAATGTGACTAGTTTGCATGTTGCTTTTGGGACATGGTTATTTGTCACCGTAGTGAATTTTATTTCATATCAATGTTATGCTGTAACTGGTCGATAGGGTTAACAAACATCTTTCGAATCGATTTTAGTGATTTCATAGTCACAATGGGAAACAGTGCCTCGACTAACACTGTGACTAGACCCAGTGGCGGTATTCTGCCGCCCGATGAACACAAAAGTCAGCCCCGGTCGGCAGTCCTATATTGTTAAAATATCGCTAGCAATCGAAATTCTAAATGTTACTAGCATAACATAACAGAAATAAGAATAATATGTTGTTTCGGAATAATTTTTCTGTTGTTTTTTCGTCGTGTTTAGTTTTAAATAAATATCAAATATCGCCGCATATCATAGAGACTATTTGATGTCTGTTTCACTGATTGCATTTCCGGCGATCTAGTTTTCAACTTCGCCTGTTCAATTAACTGCCGCCCAGTAACAATTCTTTAGACGAGGCACTGATGGGAAACCCATCCGAAGTTCAGTTGCTCCATTTCTTTTTTTGGCCATTTTATGAAACAATTTATTATCATTCAAGGAAATATTATAACACTTTTCAAATCTGGTATGTTAGCCCTGTGACGGAAATCTATATTTTATCCCAACAGAATGTTAACGTGTTATTTCATTTTAGACTAGACAGTTAATTTACCACCAATCTACAGTTAATAAATTATTAACATCACATGACTTCTTCCATTCACAAACTTAGGGTAAATGTTGCTAATGCAGTGTGTTGTACTGATTTGAAGACATAGAAAGCGCTGAATACAACAAGGCTTGTGTGTTGTGCGCTTAAAACACCATGTTGTAGTATATTCGGACAAGTTCTAACCTTCAGTAACCATTGTATCCTGGCAATTCAGACAGCTATCTTGAATCTATAATTTGGGGGATTTGTATCAATGATTAATTACTTAACGTACATGTGTTAGAGTCCCGAGAATACTAAACTAAAACATAAATGTATAGTTTTTATGGTTTTTTGAACGAGATTCATTTGTTATAGGGAAAGTTGAAACGTTAACTATATGGTTCCAATAGTGTTCTCTAAATATATTTACAATTGGACATCAATGAGAATGAGTATAAATATAATTCATAGCCGTAGGAGACATAATGATATTATGTTTTCAAGCAATAAGTCGGTCTGCTCCCCTGTTGAGTCGATCCCATACGGATATGATATAATCTTACGAGTACTATTTTAAAGATACATAACATGTTCAATTTGCGCTACTTAAGCACTGAGGGGTCACAAGAAACTAAGAAAACACAAGAAAATCTAGGATCAGGGCTGATGATAAATTATTTGACTAAATTTCGACTAGAGTTCTCTCCCGAAATATATTGACCTAATTATTACACTGATTGATATACTTCTTCAAATAAAAATGTTATTAGCTGTTTTGCAAATTTGTTAATTGGTTTCAAGAAATGTAATACGGTTGGGATCGTCCGTGTATGGGTTTTATTATTGATACCACTGCGTTGACGGCATTGACTAGAATTGGAAATGATCCACTTATTACTGAGATTCCAGAATTTATATTTATTACTTTCATGTTGGGTTTAGTTACAAGCTAAAAACAACCTTTAAGGACCTTGGCTAGAACTTTTATACCTTTAGGTTTGTTTTTCTTGTGACCTTGGCTAGAACTTTTATAGAAGTGTCTCTCGTACAAGACTCAATACTTAGGAATTATTTGATTACCAGTCAACCCTTTTAAGAAACATTGATCAGGGGCCTTATTCTCGAAAACTTAACTTACAATGATTTTAGATTTCCAGTCATCTGATTGGACAATTACTAAAATCGATTTTAAAGTAAGAACTATTATCCAATCAGATTACTGAATTTCTTAAAATCTGGATTTTATCTAAGTCAAGTTTTCGAGAATAAGGCCCCAGATCCACACTAAATATTATATAGAAAGAGTGAAAATACCAACATACTGTTTCCCATGAAACTTTGCTTACATACTCAGTACACCTTGGAACCCCCGTACTGATTTCAGTATAATATTAAGAGATATGAGTTATTAATACCAAGTTATTTCATAATGCCTGGTTAACCTCCCCCGGTGTAGATTATCACATGTTACACGCTCTCCGGCCAAACTAAACTTTGACTATTTTTGTCGATTCAAAGAATACCTTGTTATCTCATTGGCCAACAAAATAAGAAAAGTCAGTTTCTCGCGCTGGAATTAACACATTTTCTTCCACACGTGCTGTGATTTAACCGATTCTAATTCCATTGTACGGTTTAGATTATCACCTGAAAGGTCCTTTCGATTTCTTGGATTTTATTTTTTTGTCTTAGAAGTTTTTCTCACTTAATCTGCAAGTAAGTCACTTTTATTAATTGAATTGATATAAAGGAAAACTGCCTCTAAGAATAAGTTTTAATTCTTAAACTCGATCAGAGAAAATGTTATCAATGGACTTAACTGGAATCAGAATCACTGTATTATCAGACAAATTCATAAGCATAAGTACATGTACTTCAATTAAAAAGTTTAAAACAATTTTTTGCGTTTTACATTACTTTTAGTGGATAATAACTTAGTTTTGTATTCTACACTGACACCAGGTAATTTTATGTCCATTCTAAAAGTTAGGTTTACTTTAAGAACCATACAATTCTCGGTTAACCATAAAGGTCATTTATAATGTCCCAAAAAGATAACCTGTTGTTTTATTAATTGATTCATTAAACAAAAGGGATTAAGAAAATCAGAACTTGTGCAAATGTTTTAACTGTTGCGATTGTAGGATAATAACCAATATTTTGTGCGTAACTTCGAATCGGCAAACACATAAAGTGTGAGAATATTTGTAACCAGTGATAATGCATTGATAATCTGGATAATTGTTCGTCTCATGGTCATCTATTACTGAGTTTCATGGACAACGAGGGACTACAAACTAACGTAACGATTGATTCTGTGTCAATGCATCCACGGGTTAAACTTTTGTTACTGAAAATCTGAAATCATCACACACATTTTAGAGTAAGGATGGGGATCTTTTACAGTTAATTAATTATACTTTTCATTTAATTATTTTAAATTAGTCTAATGAACATTTCTACATATTATATAGTTATTTGTAATGTTCTTAATATATATTTTCTTATTTATCCCTGTCACTTTTTTTCGGCTTCACAACCCACTTACGTCTTATGCGACTTGCATGTCAAAGATTTTGTAACGTTCTAACCAACTACAAATTTTGAATAGTCAGTTTTTACCAATTGCCATAATGATTCATTAGAAATACATGACTTAATCGGATTTTTCTGCAAATAGCTCGCCTATTGACGTGGACATTATAAATGCATAGATTCAGAACTCCGCTTACAGAACCCATGTTTGCCTGGTCTATTTTGCCACATCTCGGCTAGCGGCCATAGGCTAGGATCGCTCAAATAAACCAATCTGGAACTGAATAGAAGGACGTAAGATTCCAGTCAATTTCATTCGACCTTTGAAAGACGAAAACGGATACCACCTTCAACCTTTCGATTAGGACACGGACACCACCATCAGAGAAAAACAATCTTAGTTGGACTAATAATATAACATTCTCTAACAATGACTAGATTCTAATCTACTTTATATCAAAATAACACGGTATGTAATCTTCCAGAGAATGCGAACACTTGTATATGATTGTATATCAATTTACACCATTAACTCCTCAAATCAATCTAAACAAACTACAATAGTCAGTTTGATAGAGAGGAACAAAAGAGCAACTCATCGAGGTAACATTTAAGATATTTGGTAGCAAGGTATTTAGTGAGTACTGGACTCAGAGGTTCAGATGTCAGATAACAGTATAGTCCTCAGAACACCAATACGATAAGTCATGCTATTGTATAAAGTTATTTTCTTTAATGATCTTTATCCCAAGATCTATCTGAGTTTGCTTTTAACCAATCGGTAGCAAGGTAGTGATATTTTGTACCAAGGGTACTGGTCTTCACTTACAGCGTGTTAAGTAGCGTATTGGATCTTTAGGTTTTAGATGTTAGGTAACGTTATGGTGCTCTGCACACCAATGGGGTTAATCATGAAATGGTATAAAGTAATTTTCTTGATTAATTTAATTTAGCCCAATATCTATTTTGACGAGTATGAGTGTGGCGACACCAACGGGCATATCTATGAAGACAATACCATGAAAATGACATATGACATAACCTTGAAATGATCAATCGGAATTCCTTGCATTTTCATGAGTAGATGTGGTTATATAGGTGATGTGTCCAATTGTTAAGACGTTCCTTGCCATGTGCATAAAATCTTTCAAAACACATTGTAACCATGAGGTTAAGGCGAAGTTATGTAACATTGTATTTATTTGAGAAATATGTTCAACTACCCACCCTCGTTATTTAAATGTGTTGTACAGCATTACGATTAGTTAAAAACAAATGCAGAAGCACAGGTTTGCAATAATAATTTACAGAAAAACGTTATGCTGTTTTTTTGGTTTTTTTTTAAATTTATCTTAATTGAAAAAACATCATCGTTATGCTTCTCCTTGTGAACAAAAGGCTTGCCTCGTAAGGTTCGACTACAGTCAATGTGAGTAGATGAAATAAATGAGTCGTAGGTACCCGGATCATTATTTTGATAGAATGTAGAACATAAACCTCTGATCTTGTTAGTTTTTGTCAGATTCTCCCAGGTTCAGTATCATTAGAAGCACATATTCATTCTTATTTTTAAGCCAAAGGTCAGTCCAAGTGCTGCGAGCGGGCTTCCCAACCCTACTCCATTAATGTTCTTATTCTAAATTGGAGGGGGAGGTAGGATTTATCCATGCTCAAGACCAGCTTGAAGGATGTTTACTCATCCCCTGACAGTGTGTTATGAATATACTGATCAACCTGAGAAGCTCTGAAAAACAATTTCATAGGAACCATTTAATTTAAGAGCAGGAAAATGTCGGATATTTCGTGCAATATTCAAATAGGTGTTCAATATCGATCGATCGAAGTACAATATAGTTCAAGAAGGCAACAACAATCTTGAACATGGATACGCGATTATATATCTTGTCTTATAATCCTTAAGCGACACCTGAAGATGACAATGTAGATTGTTGAAACGTTGTGTGTAATAAAACTAAGGAGTAGTATACCATAAAATTGTGTTCCGTTATTTAATATCTTGTCTTGTTTGGTTATTCTTTATGTGATTTGAAACATTTCATGTTCAAGAGTCAAAAGCACACGTAATGGTTTTTAGAAGGTCAGAAATGTGCTGACTCTGACCGCTGATAATTTTGGTGAAACGTGGGTATGTTTAAACCTTGGCAGGCTTCGGACTAATTCTATTACGAACACCAGTTAGCTTCAATTCATAACAGTATTGTCATTTCTCAAATTCTAGTTCATATTTGCCCTCTTCATTCTTTGAACCTCAACTTTGAAGTCGCCTTGTGGTATAAATGGTATCGTGGGGTTAACAATAGATCCAAGATGTTTCTCAGAATAAACCTGATGTCTTAAATATTTCCGGTCATGAGTATTGTACGAAGCATTCACTGTATTAAGTGAACTCTTGTAGTTAATCCTGGAGCCGTTGTTCAACGCCAACGATAGCAAGACATTACGTAACAGTTGAATTAAAGTATAGGCATCCTGACACAGGGACAGGGGTATTTGTCAACCAGATTGAAAAACCATTTAAAAAGTTTTACGGTCATCAACTTTAAAACAAATATATACGAAATCAAATACCACTAGCCCCAAACACAAGATGCCGCACAGTAATATTGGGTGTTCAGAAGTGATAAGAATCAGACATTTTTGTTAGAATATGTAATTCTCTGATAACTAAGTTATTGAGAAAATATTCAATCAGGTCAATATTAGATGAATTCAGGAATACCATGATGGACATTAATAAGTGATCCCCTCTGGCAGGTGTTTCACCCTAAATTATATCTCAACTGAAGAATGAATGACCCGCATTTCCTCCAGCATCTGTCTCAGTCGGGATTAGGCTAGAAGAACTCTACAAGTGGTACTCATTGAGATTATTTATTTATCATACCGACTTTTACCATCTACTAAATATTCTGACCTAAAACATCTAAACTTGATACACTTTATCTATCAGGGTATAGAAGAATTATTGCATCCGTTAATAGATCAACGTATGAGTGCCAAATCCAAAAAGGTATTTCTATGAATGGCAACATTTGCTTACTCTTTCGTTACATTTGAATTCGGTGCACGATGTGTTGAATGTCATCCATTATGAATGGTTGGTAAACCACGGGGAATGCTATCCAAGAACCTAATTCACAAGTTACTTTTCTCCTACAGTATAGACGAGAATAGCCCTGAATGTTGGTTTAAGGTGGAGCATAAATGCTGCATATTTGAGGTCCCATTATGTCAAGAATCGAGTGCAACTAGTTAGATCAATCAGCATGCGTTTGGGGTTAATTATAATTCACACTTATATTATTGGGAATTTGTTGTATTTTATATGCATACTTAGTCTTTATTTTTTTTTTATTGTACACCACTCTAACTGTAATGCCGATCTTGGTGAACTTGAAGTTCGAATTGGATTAGTAGCCGAATGGATGTTTCTACTTCCTGTTTTACCCCGAGGCCGAGTAGCTGGCGTTCTTCTAGTACTTCCATTATAGAATGTTATAAATAGAAGGGAAGTTACAACAGCCTTTAACAGTAGCAATAACACAATGCCAATCCCTTCCGGTATAATATCCTAAATCGCTCACTTTATAACTAATATTGCCGTACCAAACATAACGAATATATTCACATTATCTGATTGATAATATGCCACGAAACCACTTTAAAAATTAAAAGGATGTCAATGAAGATAGCTTCTAATTTCATTTCTCAAGTTTCGGGACTAATATAAGAGCAGGTTTCGGTTCATGTGTTAAATTGGGTTTAAAATTAGCTTGTTGTTTGTTTAGAATTGATAGAAATGAAATCAGTCAAAATGCATTGTAATGTGAACTATTTGAGCGTCTATTAAGGCACATGACATTTAAACTACTCCACATAACTCCTCACCTACTGTTTTAGTGGAATTCGTTCGGATGTCGACCCTATATTTACCATAAGTTATCGTCTCGACATACAGCTTTGAACCTAAAGGTGTATAAATGTCATGAACTGGTATTTGGGTTGAGTTAAAACGTTGATAATGCCCTACCTGATATCGGGTACCATTACAAGAGAGGTGAATATATCACAAGTAAATCCAGTCAGAAGATGGCTAGGAACAGGTGAAAACTGTCGGAGTTTGTTGGAGGTATTGTATATTGATACACTTTTTAACTTGATTAGATGTAATCGAGATCTATCTCAGTTTAATATAATGTATTTATATAAACCGCTAACATAGCAGGTAAACATGCACAAATTAATACACTTAGTTCGTTCTTTCAGTCAAGACTTACATGTCAGCACAATAATATTGTCCATAGTACCTTATTCTCAATGCTGAGAATCTATAGCACAGTGGTTAAGGCATCGTTCGTTGGGTACGGATAATCCGGGAAAGATCAATGTCAAGAGGTTTGGCCAAGAACCAGAAAGGATCCTCACGGAAGTTGTTATCCTTGTAAAATAGAGATCTTTCTTTCTTTCTTTATTTACTAATAATGCAGCGAGGTAACATTGATTCCAAAATTGTAGGATTAACATGTCAGTAGCTGTTATTGTTAACACCTTTACTATTTTTGTGGATTTTGGATGTTTCAAATATGTATTTTAAATCTGAATTGAATACCTAATAATACGGAGTAGATAAATGCAACAGAACCAAGCAATGCAGAATCTTGTTTGAAAAACTTGCAATCATCAGAAGAACCACAATCAGCAATAAAACTGCTTAAAGAGGCACAGGCTTCATTTTCGTGGGTCGATTTTTCCAAGTCTCAGAAACGGGGACTTTTTAGCTCAGCAATTTAGTACTGGTTATCACAACTCACCATTGAAATTTGAGCCTTCAAATCCATGTGCATCCATAATTATTAGCATTTGAAAGTTATAATGCCCTACTACACATTAGCGATACTATGCAATATATAGAAAAGTCATCTATAGAAATAGAAGGAGAACTGTCTAATTTAAGATATATTTGAAGGAAATATGCAATTTTCGTACATTTCTAGTGCTTCTGAAGGATACTTAAGTATGTTCAAGACCAAAATCAACCAATAAAAATGAAGACTGGTCCCCTTTAAATTAACAGCATCATTGTTGAAAATATTAGCATAGAAACCAAAATTATGAGCTTTATCAATGTGGTGTCCATTTGACAAATCCAATCTGGTTCTATAAAATGTTTATTATGACTTGCTTGTAGTGATTAATTTTGATTGATGAATGTCGGATTAGAATGCTATAGTCATACCAAACTCCTCAAAACTATTTGACAGCATTCACTACGAATTATCCCGAACATTTTCCAGCGAGGTTTCTGATTAACCGCATTGACTAGGATAATTAGTACAAGCTATGTACACTTATTATTAACTCGAACAATATTGTGACTTATGACTTATCAATTATAGTATTTGTTAATAATGTATATAGTATTTACTAGTGATAAAAACGTGATATTCATCATATATTGACTATTGTACAGCCAGTTGTAGTTTATTAGAGTAAATGTCAGTGGTACCTTCTATTGTTTATACCAGAATATCTCACCTATACCTTTTTACTGTCTACAGTAAGGAATTTAATAGCAGTGTAGTAAATTACTCAGAAATATTACCTGATTTCAAATATATTGTTTATACTCCCCCATATTGAAAGCACACTTCAGTCTTTGATCTAAAATGATACCATTTTTGAATGAAATGGTTACGAGCTATATATGATCAGAATTGGAGTGTAGACCGTCTCCTACTTAACAGATTGTGCTCTCCCCTTTGGAACCCATGATCCAGCATTGCTACTGTAGTTTAGCAAAATGGTGTCAGAAACACATGATAAATCATTTTCCAAATTCCACTTTTTTCGTGATATTATATTGAACATTTGTGTACAATATGGGTCCATATGGTACCAGAGCTTAAGGTGATTCTGTACCTGCCAATTCTAAAATCAAGACAACTAATTGGATTTTATTTTAGCTTTGATTTTTAGACAGACGTTTTCAACCTTTGGCATTACGAGAACTGTGAAAAGTTTTTCTGAAGGTATAAAAAGTAAATTGGATTTTAACGGTATGTGTTGGGTGTAACGTAAAACTGCTCTGCATAGACAAGTTGTATTCGGTTCGTTATGTATCATCCTCGTACACCTGGGATTACCTAAGGTAACTCAGAATAGATTTACCATTATTACAAGAAAATCTGCAAACAATACTGTAGAAAACAATAGAAAGCAAGGGGTGAACTGAGTTCGTTATGTAACATTGTATATTGTTATTTGTTGTATTTAATTTGAAATTATGAAACTGGGGTGAAACGCAGGTGTACATTACAAATAGAAAATAGATGATAATATTGTATTATACACGTGTTTCGGATATTGAAAGGGTGGCGCAGTTTCAGCGGCTAAATTACCAAAGCATGTTGATGTAATGATGCATTGTCTCTAGTCAGAAAATGTATAAACTGACATAAAAGTTTCCAGATCATGCAATGCATAATTCTCATAATAATAAAAATAACTTTAGGGTAAGAAATTAGGCTAAAAGCCTTTCTTGCATTTCGCCCATTATTACTGGCTTTGATTGTTGACAACATGAACTGAACAAATCAGCTTTATTCATGTGCAGTCCAAAGGTTAATTTCCTTTTGCACAATTTAATGCACAACGGCTAAGCTTGCACAACCAATACATGTGTGGCCATGCTTCCAAAACCTCTGCTGCGGTAGTGTACAGATTTTTAAAATCGGTATTCAGAAAAAAATTGTTTTCTTACCAGGTTTATTATGCTAAGGCGTGAACCGTACCTTCATATACTAAGTAATTACAAGGCGTTGTTTATAGGGCGGTATAAAAAATAAAGAATTCTTACTTTTCTTTGAGTGCTTTGGTAAGATAGAGTAACAGGAGCAATCAGTCAGTTAAATCAACAAACAATTCGCAGTGAATCATGTGGTAGAACGGTGCACTCCCTGTTACAACTCATAACAATTACTCTGATAGAGATTTCTCTGCTACAAGTGGTAATCATTAGGTTTTATCTGGGGGTTATGTTAGGTTATCTACATTACAATAATTATAACATACTACACCAACTAACAACAATTATACAAAGAAAAGGGATCTAAATTCATCGAACTTTTCAATAAGTCTACATGCAACATAAATTGCTTAAGAATATTGTTTAATAGGTTAAAAACTAGATTACTGTTCAAATTGTTACATTTGTCTATAAGTTTATTATAACAACCATACATTTGTCTAAATGAATTTTTAAGACTATTAATAACAATTATAGTACGAAAAGGGATCAAGATTCATCTAACTTTTCGGTAAGCCTACATGCAGCATGGATTGATTAAGAATATTGTAGAATTAGATTTCTGATAATCTCGAATGATGATAAAAAAGATCAGTACTAACAACAATTATATAAAGAAAAGGGATGTAAATTCATCGGACTTTTCATGCAATATGGATCGCTTAAGAAATTGTAAATGTAGGTTTTAAACGAGAATTCTGATAATCTCAAGTTTCAAATGATGATAAAAAAAGATCAGTACGTAAATTTCATCAAATTTTTATCACCAACTAATCACCACAATCTTGTCCAATATCAACAGCAATTGTCGATTCCGAGTCGTGTATTGCAGTTCTCTCTACCTAAAGAACAATACAATTTTTTATGGTCGTTGTTTACCTTACCTGTTATTGTCAAGCTATGTTATTCTGATAGTCAGAACTGATGTACAATATTGTTTTATACAGTGTGAATAGCTATGTATATTGTTTTACCTTTCATCTTGTTTGATATAATTCATTACAGTTCTGTTTTAACATTGTTATGATGGCATATTTACATACCATCTCAGTCATAAACGTCTGAAGTTGTAAACAGAACTGTTATTCTACCTCATTGTCCTGTCAACACTCTACTTAGTATCTACTCATTGATAACATTGTATTCATATCTCCAGAATACCTGAATATCTTTCTGATACTGTAAACTCATCTACATGAGAATTGATTGAAGTCTTGTTTTAACGGAATTATTCAATATGAAATGCATTATGCTTATATTTGCATACCTAAAAAGAGCAAGAATACCATATGAGATGACCCTTTTTATAAATTTGATAAATAGGTTCTCAACTGGTAATGACTTTCTCGAGTTGAGAATATCAGTCATCGAAATGTAAACAATATTTGATTTGTTGAGTTCCAGAAAGAAATGCCGTGTTGACATCCACTATAGCTATTGTAAGACTGTTGTTTAAATGCTTGACAATCTGTGAATTCTGACTCCGCGCTTACAGAAGAAGAAATTTTGTACATTATCAACCGTTAAAACTCCACAATGGAGCCAAAATCATGAATGCAATGTACCCACTGCCTCTAAAGGTTAACCAGTTTCTAAAAAAAGGTTTTTCCAAACAATAAATAATTCGATGAATTCGTACAAAATGTTCTAATAAATTCTATGTTGTTGAAATATCAAGGGAAGGCATGTTTTCTCAGCTTGGGATTTCTAGAAACAAATATCAAATTGCCAGACTGCACTGTGTCCATAATACTGGCACACATCGTTATTTTTTTTTAATATTAGAAAATAACACGGTTTCTTGTGACTCGCCTTAGGCATAGATGAACATAAGGCATCCATTTGAGGGTGCTTACTATGCACTATGCGTTTGAGGTCCCTTATTTTTCAATTAAACCTACTGCTTTTGTATTCAAAAACATGAGTTAACTTGTCAATTAGGCATTACCTATGGAAATAAATTGATGGTCGGTCGTTTTGCAACATTTCGATAAGGTTTGTCCTCGTCTCGTTACGGAACCCTCATAGTTACTTAAGTTATTTTCGTACTTTTATTTCTAATTTGTACCCTAATTCGAAAAGAAATAGGTCGTGAGCTCAGTAAGTTCAAATGGTAAGAAGATCACGGGAGTATTACATCCAGGACTGGGAATCTCATTACAGGTTAAAAACTACCTGCTATATTTTTTCTGGTTATTATAATTAAATCTGTTCAGGTTAATTACCATAAAAACTCGGTGACAGTAGAAGTGAAGTTATGCTATATATGAGTCATTTGGAATATAATTTTACGTTCTATGTTTCGTCAGAAATATAATTGATATACATGTACATAGTTCCTTTAAGCTTGGTGGTATCTTTTATTTTACGTTAAAGTTAATGTCGCAATATATGGCTTGTTCTGCAATGGGAATGCTCTATATTGTTCATGGTTTGGTCATGGCACTCTCTCACAGAGTACAGTTAACGTTGAGTCGAAATGTTCTGCTCCAGAATTTTGTAAGACAACACGATATTTCGGTCACTTTCGAACTGTGATAGACATAAATATAAATAGAACCTTTTAGTCAATTCCAGTCTCGCTTTACCTGTAAAATAATAAACAATTTTTAATTGCGGTCTTTATATTACATCAGGAAATGATGTGGGGCACCATGCACTCTGGATTTGATGACTTGGAACATAAACTTTAAGTGTGAAAACTTATGGTTTGTAGGTGTGTTATGGAAATATGTTCAAAAACTTTGGAGAATTTGTTACACAAGGTATCGAATTAGAAAACAAATCACTTAACACTCTGAGTTAAAACTGGAGATGAAATTGTATCACCTTTCTTTTTTATACTTTAACTTAGTTATTTTAGCTTTATAACCCATTACCGTCTATCTTTAACCTTTTTTTACCTATTTTTTGGTGCGAATATTAATAGGCTCTTAATGAGTTTTAGGTACTACACAATTGGTTTTGTCATTTAAAGTGATTTATTAGTAATTTTCAGGGTATAATCTCAGTAATAGAATATATGAATTGTTCCTGATATACCTTTAATGTTTGAAGATTATATTATTTAAACATCAGCGATGTAAAGTAACGGTAGCTAACTGTTAGATGGTATCACTCAACCTGTTCCTAAACAAAAGCAATTACCATTTGATGTATGTTTTCTTTCATATATTTCAGTTTATAGCAATTTCTTTGATAATATATCAGCGCACTTCATAAACTTTTGAAATCTGAAATCGGTCTTTGTTCTTTCCGTGTTTCCCTTCGATACTTTCTTTGTTGTTCATTGTTTTGTTTGCAATTTTATTACTCAAAGAAAATTAAACATCTGCGAAAATATTAAAATCCATGAACATTAAATACAGGAACAGTGAAAAGGTCAATATTCCCCGATGGTGATCAAACATGGAATACATGTTAAACAAAATGTGCTATTGGTGTCGTCCCCCCCCCCCTCTCTCTCTCTCTCTCTCTCTACCCCTGCTTCATTTATGCATCAGTAGAGGATCATATAATATGATCAACAATTAAATTCTTTTGAGATCGAACTAAGTAAGAAATATCATCGAAATAACTGACTCTACAGTAATTTAATTCCATTCTAAACTGACTAAACTCATGAATCAAAATGTGGAGCATAGTGAGATTCTGTCAGTACTAATCTAGAGGTGTTAAAAGGAGATCACTATTTGACTTGAAACCTGCCTCGGTGAAGATTAACGAGCTGTGAGACTGTTTTATGTTTTGTTATCTATCTACCTGGTAGCCTCTTAACCTACTAACTTCCATCTCAGACAGCTTCTGATAAACTCGTTTCTAAAATAGCCATATCTACTTTCTGATAAAATACTTCTCTTTGTGGTTAAGGAAGTCAATACGCCAACTATGATGATGATGAAATGATGTGTTCAGACATTAAACTAACACAATCAGTTCAATTCAAGTTAGATATCTGATACAACCTTTTAGTCTTCTACTCATAGGTACACAAACCCTACGTTCAATAAGTAAAAAAGGTATTTTGCAGTTTTATTAAAATGATAACTGACTTTTGAGTAGATATCCCAAGCTCTCGATGCTTTCTAATATTTTGGCACAAAGAAATTGTTGCTGTTAAATAAGAAATTTAAAAGCACTCTTTAATAGTTGTAAAAAATTATTAATTTCATTGTACATGTATATGTGTATAAATCTGTTCTAGCCTCTGACATCAAATTTTGAATTGTATTTTCATTTCAATCTGTAGTCACTTCTTATTCTATGCATCTTTGAGATACGAAATGACAGATACCGTGCTCACTTTAAAACCAAAAAAAAAAGAATTGACAAAAAATCATTAAAACACAGTCATGTACCTGTTTTACTTCGTATGACTCAGAAGTTATAAGAATCGGGGTTACATGATTATATCGGTGAATATAATGCATTAAACTTGTCAGGAGATCCAATTCCATAAATATTGTTTAAAGCTGGGGTTTATATTTTCATAAAGTTAGTTTTCAGTATCAATTCCCTCGTTTGTTATATTTTTATAAGAGATATATCTGCTATTGAAGTCCTCCTAGAAATGATACAGTATAACTAATCTGACTAGTACAGGTGAAACTGACATCTGAACAACTTCATGACTCATTGTGATATGCTGATACTTCCCCGTAAAGGTACTGGTACATTGGTTCAGAAAAGCTAATTAAACTACATAAACTCAAGTGTCCACCATCATTTTTTGCATTGCTAACACGATTCTAGATTTTGTTACAAATGAATTCGTTTTACGCTGCGAATGAGCATTTAGGTGGTACTTCATGGCCGCTGATTGATAAAATTTAACAGAAAATGTACAATATGGAAAGAATTTCATGACATAACCATTTGTTTTTCCTTCCATTGTATTGTATTGTATTTATCGTCTTTGCTGTATTTTCTTTTATTCTTGGTTTCTTTAAACCGCTTTGAACGAATGTAAAGACCCATGTTTCCATACACACCTATACTCTATACTATAATGATGACATATTAAAATAAAGTAGTGTGAGTTATTTATTATCGTGCCACAATTAACACAAACTAACAAATCATTGATGATATCCAGAAAGAAAATAAATTACAGAATGATTCACCTTTCAAATAGAAACACGTCTCTAGTTTTCACCTGTCGACGTTGATTATATATTTATATACAGAGTTATCACCCTTTGATCAGAAAGTTTATTTATTTTTAACAATATATAATATAGGTGAAACGTATGGTTAACGTTCCAGTAATTTACTTTTATTTCATCATTCCATCCATCAACTGACAAGAAGCTACTTTGGATATCTATGCAGATCACTGACAGTGAGCGGTAGTTTTAGTGGAATTACAAGAACCACAGACGTTGGAATGGCGCAAATTTATGCTATCAGTGTCCCCGATACACATACAAAGTTTAAAAAACCTCTTTGCAATCCCTTTAACGTTCCAGTAATTTACTTTCATTTCATCATTCTTCCCATCAACCGACAAAGTGTAATTCTAAATGAGGTAGAAGGTTTATAGGTGTGACTTGAAACACTATCCTTTATATCTCTTCTCTATTACTCTCTTACTACGAGTTTTTTTAAATTGAGTTACTCAATCAACGTCAAATAATTTAAAAACTATGCAATAAAAAATATTATGTTGTATGTCGAAATTACATGCCAATGTCAAGTTAACTATCCAGTATGTCAAAAGTTAGTCATACTTAGGTGTAAAGAAAGTCATACTTTGTACCTTACATCTTTAACGATTGCCATTAATATATTTATATTCTATGCCTGAGATTTGTCTGCCAAAAAATGGTCGAAGGGAAAATATTTAATGTAATATATATATTAGGAATTGATATGCATGTACATTCGGATTGTGTGTATAGCTTTTTATTCACGCTTTTCATACCATGAAAAAATACAACGACTCTTGCATTCGCGGTCCGTATATATGAAGAAACTTAGATTTTAAATGATATGGGCTGGAATTAAATTAAATTACAGCAAAACTTAATTTAATAATATTCTGTAGCCATTTGTCTCTGTATCAGAAGTCTTATTTCACCAAGTTCGTTCTATCTTTGCGCAGAAAATAGGTTCTTTTTATTAAGTTTGTCATTCTCAGAATATATAGATTCCCCATCCTCATCGGGATAACTAGAATAGGAATGTGAAGCATCTTTTAAAAATAAGTAAAGAGCATAATAAAAAGGGCTTCCAGACGCTTATTCCTGATGTTAACGGTATATCTGTGAGTGTTTGTCTAATCCTTGAAGATGACTACACTGAGTGAACTATTGATAGTTTACAATTCTCTCCAAGATAAATCATTACTTGATAATTTCCTATTGTTAACAATGAGGAATCTGGCTCGAATTGAACTGTGCAGAATTGTATATTGTAAACATACTGGTATCATATTGCACGGACATATTCACCAGTCTAATCGTGTTTAGATGAATAACACATTCCAATAAATAAACAATTAACATGCAATTGGCTCGAGATACATAGAATATCATACATTCTCTTGGTTAAAGCAGTCGAAAATTCAATGTTATAACTCTGTCTATAATAACATTCCAGAACGACAAAATGGTATGGAAATAATGGATCTGTATCAAATGACCTCGAAGGACGAACTAACCTTTCAATGGTGTTAGTCCTTGCATCCTCCCTTCTTTGTTCAATTCAAACGTGAACATTCTAAAAAGAAAAATACTTTGTGCCTGCTGAAACAGAGATCGACTTACTTGAACAACACTGATTTATGTTAAAACGCAACGGTTCGACTGTTTCTCTCATGGTTCAAACACCATTCTAGGGAAACATGTCGAAACCATTCAATAGTGTTCCAAGATGGTTCTGTATATTCAGTTGCTAAAAGACTTTATTTTTCAATTATGACACATGTACCATCACGATCTTTACATTATAGAATCATTCATATTAAGATGGCATACAGTAGAAAATAATTAAAACGGAAATTGTTACAATTACAATTAAACAAATTAAAATTGTTTGGCGTGTTTTCAATTTCACTTTTGTTTAAAATTAAATTGTTTAGATCACATAATAGAAATAGATTCAGTTTACATTTTGAGGTCAATCCGAGCAACTTCCTCCATGCTCGCTTAGCTGATTACTCTTAAACTTAAACATAATTTTCCATCTATGTTATTTTACATAATTGTTCAATCTCATGCTTCAGTAGAGTACCGGAACAGGTTTTCAGTTGACCTTTGTTAAAAAAAATTACATTTCAGTTCAACAAATGTCTTGAAAATGTTGTAAATAACAATGATCCAGCTGGATAAAAGCAAGGTTTGTTTTGGACCATTTCCGTGTTTCTTGACGGATTTCGTTTTAGGAATATGAGATGATCTACTGACAACTTCAAAATATTGAAATATGATTATGTTCTCATGTTCAAAACTTTCTTGTTCTAATTTCAGATATGATGGACCCATTGATGGACAGTTTATTGGACAATCAGTGGAAACTGGTCACCACCGAGACCAAAGGAGATGGTAATATTTTTTATTCCTTTAATAGATGTTAGCAGTCTTAATTTACCATAGAAACAGTACGGTTTATCGATCTCGCATTCATTCTTTTTATATGTTCTAAAATAAGGAGATGATGATAATGATATGAATTATTTTGAGGCCGATATTTCCATAAGACTCTGTGATGTGATCGTACTCTACCAATTCCAGGGGCCTAGGTCTCAAAAATTTTAACTTTTTAGACGATTTTAAGAAATACAGTAATCTGATTTCATAATAGTTTTTAATCTAAAATCGATTTTAGTGATTGACCAATCAGATTACTAGAACATTAAAATCATTGCAAGTAAAGTTTTCGAGAATAAGGCCCCAGATAATGAATGTAAAAAGATACTTGGTATCAGTTTGCCATCTTGTGATATAATCTGATGTATCTTTTTTCTAGGTTTCAAGGAATTTAAGCTGATGAGACAACATGCACCTGAGGGTAAAAATGGATTCCGATATTTAATTCAAGAGGAAGACCAGGATCCAAAACGTGTTGTTATGTTAGGATGTAAGGAAGGTCGGGATCCACTCAAAGACATTGGTACATGCGAACTCAAGTTGAATGAAGAAGGCAAAGAAATCGTCGGGGTTGATTTAGAGGGCGATGTTGCTATTAAAACGGCGTAATTTCACAATTTAATTTTTCTCAAATCTATTTGGAAATAGTCCGGATATACTTGCAAAATGAATAATATAGTTTCAACGTCAAATGAAGATGCAATTGTTTACGGACACATATCATATATCAATAACAACAATCTTTGAAATCAGGTGCATGCCAGTCTTTGATTCATGGAGTTTCAGAGAAACGTAGCTAGTTGGCTATGTCGTGTTTGTCATTTCTAGTATCCGCTCCATGATCCTTACAAATTTGCAATTCAGTCGAAACCACTAAACTGGAGGTATGAATCAAAAATCTGATTAAGGACAATGCAGTCGACTGCTTGCTTTACAAAAACTTGTTGGTTGTCATATGCTTAGTAGGCAGTTCAGAATTTTAATTTTATTACTGTCATTATAAAATTCAACAATCATGCATATATTGTTAAATCACTAACTGTTATATCCCATGTCTCAAATTTAATATGCCAATTTTATTGTTTAAAAAGACACAGTTTTAAAAATATTTTGGAATGTTAGGTCTGCTTTGCTTAGTATCTATCTTGTCAAATTGTACATAGAACTTAATTTATTTCTTGTAAATGCCTTCCCACCCCTATCATTATGTATATAATTAATAGTCACTATGAATGATGTGAGTGTGTTTTCTACTTTCACCTTCTTTTATCACTACCCGGTAGTAGTGTAGTGTCTTATTAGATGTCTTTCCATTCCAATCCTCATTTCCCACAATAAAAATATAAGAAATAAAAAGTTGTATTTAATGTTCAGGCAACTTCTTCACGAAGACGTGTTCAGATATTCTTTTAAGACACATCTATCGTCGTCTTTTTCTGTCTGCCGTCAATTGCTGTGCACATGGCATGGGGCTGTTTCTAGGTGGAATGTGATGGACGGAGAATTTGAATCGCCCAAATGTGCAGGCCTAGAAACCAATACGGTACTTTACTGAAAATGATCGACTAAAACCATGGTGGCTTGCTCTCTGAAAAGTTTAATCCACACAATGGGAAAATATTACCTTTAGATGATCTGGTCCTTCGTCTCATCCGTTGGTTAAATTAAGACTACCGTTTTGGGGTGGTTTTTTTTTGTCAGACTTGGAGCCTGCAATTTGTCATTAATTTCAGTGATTGATCAGATTTAGAAAAATCTACAATTTAATAGAAATGTCTTTCTCAAAAATTTGTTGTGCCCTTCTGCACCAGATTAAATGAATATTTACCATTTCATATCATTAGCCATGCCACGCAATGTGGGAAATTTGGAAAGAATACCAACTCGATGCTACTCAAACGCATAATATATCAAGAGATATTCCAGGTGGATAAAATGTAGCTTATTTGTGTCTCGTCTAAATCACGGCTATTTTGACGTCAGCTCCTCTAACCTGTATCACTCACAACCCAACCTCTTTTTAGATCTTAAGTGGTATCCCTACTTATGCAGGGATTGAATCTTGGATCTTAAGATTAGAGATTTAATTCAATGAGCCACTGTGGCCTCGATACATATACATGTATTCAGTTCAGAAGATTGTAGTTTGTTTTATATTCAACCCCTGATCTCTGTGATTTAGGATGTCATAAAGTTATACTTATAGAGCAGTACAATTGATCAATTTCGACATTGATAAACCTTAATAAATCTCAGGTAAATCAAAAGCAAGTAAAGTAAATCAAAAGGAAGACATATTAGTACTTATTTTCCAATTGAAATAATTTATCGTAGTTTTATGACAAACATTGTTTGAATACGGTTGATTTAAAGGGAAGTAAGTCGATTAATGCTCATAAACCAAGCTACAAACCACTCTACTTGACTTGAAGTGGTCGAATAAAAGATTCTACTAGAAGTATGTGGTACAGTACAGTATGTGGTAACATACCACTACTTGAGTTGACGGCAAGTAGATCAAATGAATATGTAATAAATAAGCTCTTTATTTTAGATGGGTTAGAATTAGTAACATGATCTTGTCCTACAATCAGATCAGGTCGGCGTCAGTTGATATAGTGTGTTCAGATCAGTCATTTTAAATTGGAAGCAGGGCCTGAACATACCCAGAGCATGGTTTGCAGTGCGACGTCCGTTCTGTGTTCTGTGAAACAAGGCGTGTCTATTTTGTTGTTTGGAACTACAACTCAAATTGTTCGACCTATTCCAAATACGTTTTTTGACAACTCTGTTTTGTGTGTTTATTGACGCTTCGGAAGAATTCTTGACAGAAATTGGTGAACGTCGTTAAAATTGGTTATTATCACCCAATTCTGAACCCTATTGAAATTAGAAACGTTGAAAAAGGGTTTTTGCTTCTTTTGAACAAACACTATTTTTATTAATCCTTGTAAGACATTTAGAAGTATCACAGCGCATTAAGAAATAAAAATCTATTTAATTAAGTTAATGTCCCGTATTATGTCGGGAAATAAAATTTTCAGAACGTAACGCTGGAATACAGCTAAAATGATAAACGCAAGGAAAGTAAGTGGACATCTTAGGTTTTGGTCCCTACGCAATTGTACACTAGGACAAAAGCCCCTGCACTGCTTTAAGGTATGCTTTACGGAGTTTTTTGGTTTACGCCATTTAAGAAGCACATTAATTTTTATAGACCGTAACAATAAATAGGTTTGAATGCAGTGATTTTTAGGTGTATAAAGGTCACTGGGATAGTAAGAGACAGAAAAACTCCGGTAAATGATTGACAAGCAGATATTTTATAATATTCTTATCTTATTTAACCCACTCTTAATATTTACATAGTAATATCTTATAATAACATTATTAAAAATTACTACTGTCTCCATTGCTCAGTATCGAACCAAATATTGAATGAGACAAAATCTAACAATGAGTTTTTCTGAATGACCTAGACCCATACGCATAACAAATAATTTTAAATTAGACTCTTGAGTTAAATTGACCTTTTATTTTTAAAAGCTTTTCGATGTTTTGAGTGTGGATTTTACTAAGTGTTAACTTTCATGCATACGGGTCCTGGATTAAAAGATTAAAAAGTGTAAGACATTAATTCATATCCTGCAGATTGTTTCATATAAAAATTATAGAGTGTAGCTAACAAACTAATCAGGAACCAAGCCTACTTCAAAATTAACCGTTAAAAATGCGATTTACCGACGATGGGGGTAGATCAGGACCAATGTTATCATTTACCTGTTACGTATTTAAAGAAAAAACAAGGCCAATGACCTATAATTTGTCCCATTAAACGCTAGGAGCGCAATAATTGAATTTGCACACGGTCCAAGCCACCCAAATTATTTATTTTTACGTTTAGAATTACTTAGTAAACTTAGCTTTTTGTCCCCGTCCTTACATCCAGTACAGAGTCACACTTACGACATACCCGATATAAATATTGATATCACGATCATCACGTTACGGTCGAAAAATATGTCATGTTCTGTTAATCATTATCGTCAAATTCAAACTGAAACAAAACCAATGTACAAAATGTTATCAATGGCTAAGGCAAACTGTCATTCTTCTTGGCTGAAAAATGTTGATATTAAACATGTGACCAAGAACCTTAAAACAGAAGGCGATCATTGTGGACTCTTTGTACAGTCCTGATGGTCGCCGATTGTAAGCTGCAGGTAGTATACCCTGAAAACACATCATGGCATAGAAAAGTATTTCGTGAAACCTCGGTCTTTATTATCGCTTCCGGCAACAGCATATATCGCAAACTAGGTAGTTGTTGGTAGTGGTAGTAGTTGGTAGTTGAAGTGGTTCAATCGGATGGTACTGTGCTGTTGGTTTGGTAATTTTATATAACACCGATGACATCTTCACTGATGACATTTGTGCTCTTTTAAGCCCTGATGTAATTAATTTCAGATGAAACGAATTATAATATATAGTCTTTATCACTATCTGTATGAACTTTTATGTATCCTTGCGGATGAGATAAATCTTTATAAAATATTCACATTGGTGATAATCATATAAGTAAATAAAAGAAAAGTAATGAGATACGGTGTTGATGTGTATTGAAACGAGATCATTCATAAAGTTTTTAATGTTCTTCAATTATAAACTAGTACAAGTTTAAGAGGGTTAAGCGAAATGGGTTATCTTTAGTAACTGCGTGTGCAAAATGATACATGTTTCATGAACTGTATCGTTAAGGGCTCATGCACAGAAAAACGCACTAAACCGTGGACGCCGACATCGAGAAAGTCGTTAGTCTACTAGTAAGAGTATATGTTTTAAATCTATGTTGTAGGTGAACTATTGAGTTGTAATATAGTAGCTATCTTCGTATATGATAATAATTGCTTTTATTTTTCGCTTTGACTGGATTCTTTCGGGGAACAAATCGTAATCACATTCCTTTTTTAACTAAGTCACTTAGTCACAATAATGATGATTTGGAAAGTTGAATTCCTGTACGATTAGTAAATTGAACCGGTTTTATTATTCACAAAAAAGAAATATTTTTATTGAATATTTCAGATATTAATCTCAGCTAGCAATGATATCACCATATCTAACTTCAGGCTATCCTTTATACGAGAAATAGACTTTTGGTGAACCAAAGAGAGTGCAACTAAGGACTAGAAGCTTCAGCACCCAAAACCTATGCCAAAATATTTACTTTCAGTGTTAGCATGATTTCGACAAATATGAGCAGACTGCTCTTTGCTATTGAAGTTTGAGTGGTAGTAAGCATTGTATAGGTTTTGCGATTGAAGTGATGAACGGGCCCATTCCTCCCTTTCGACCAATCGTACGTTATACGTATTAAAATTAATAAGTTGTATGCTGACATCTCAACATATAATTTGAGCCTTCAAATCCATTATATAAAAACGGATACAGTTCACCTTTGAGTTACATTTGAAGGAAACATATGTGGTTTTGGTGAAGTATTAGTATTTCTAAAGACTAATTACATGTTATAGCTGTATTATTAAAGACCCAAATCAACTCCTGAAAATGCCTCTTTAATAGACCTTACTCCATATGTCACATGTGCTTATCTATAGCTCGACAACACTGTTGAATTAAGGAGTTTATGTTGATATTAATTCAAATCTTAGAACAATTATAAGGTAATCACGATAGTTTAACTTTGATAAGAGTTTCAGTGGCAATTCTTAAGTAAATGTAATTATGGCCTAACTATTACGTTATACCTAGAAGCGTTAATTTCAGCTTTCGGGTATTTGTGCATGCAACTGAAGACAGTTTTCAAGGCGAAGAAAGGCGCCGAATTTCTATTTTAATTTGGACCCCAAAATTGGCGTCCTCCATTCTCATTTCTCTTATTACCGTATAACATTATTTTAAAAAAAATATAACCACGAGCCCCTGTGACTGAAGACAGTTAATGACATGCTGTGTAACTATTAGGAACTTTCCTGAGATATCATCAATTTATCTTCAATTTCTGGTCACAGAGGTGGACGCATCAATGGTGTGGGAAGTCCGATAGAAAAATGCGAACGAGCCAAATCAACAACACGTCAACAGTTTTAAATCGAGTGTCAATGTAAATAAACTACAGTTCAAATCAATGTGTATTTATTTATTTAAACTTATTGTTTCAATATTATTGTAAGGGACAATTGATATAACCAACATTCCAGTCATATTGTAATAATATCATGTCACAGTTTAACTTTAAAATTACGAACACCATGAGCAATATACCTGCTCACAGATAGTTCTTACCCATTCATTTTTTCTTATAATATGTATTGATACTGCTTAAAAAATTGTCATATGCAATTTCATGTAGTGGGTTTTGAAAATCCATAGAAGCCATTCAATTCCGTTAATCAAAATTGCACCCAAAAACATTGCAAAATCGAGAGTAATAGTTATACAATATATTTGTGGACTACTCCAAAGAGAAGTACCATCAGGTGTTTCGAAAAGAATAAGAATGATATAATATATTGTTCGTTATTATTTTATATCATTCTGTAAGGTGTCCAAAATCGGCGATCAATACAATAAATATGTATTAATACATAGCTTGGACATCGACAGAAATAGTTTTATTATTCCGATATATATTACATTTAACTGATTAAATGCGGAAGACTGAAATTGTCTTTCATGACTCGACGAAATTGTTATTCATCTGCAATGAGTTAATTATATTCAACCAATACAATTCATCTGTTCAATCAAATAGTCCCTTAAAGTGCTTCTCAATTGGGCTACATATGAACCTCCAGGGCTCAAATACATAGGGGGAAGCTACATTAGAACCGAAGCTTTGGGTCAGAACATATTGTGTAGAATGTACTTAGTGTTTCGCGCAAAAATTGAATCGAATAGCTTCAGACCAACATTTCAGCAAGAATAAGGTTGAAAAGCACTGCTTGATGTATGTAAGGAATTCCAAGATTTTCATCTGGGTCGTTATTCCAATGAACATTATCTAAAAAAAAAAATACATAAAAAAAGTTTTACTTCTTATTTTTCTATACCTGTTTGAGGACAACATCATTAGCCCCATGATTCAGATAGTTAATGGTAAGTGAAATACCCTGCAGAAAAGCCTTGAAGTGAAACCGCCGCTGAATCTGGGTCAATGAACACCGTCCTGTGGTATAACATGATACACTGCATGGCTCCGACAATCCACCAATCTTTTGAAATGAATAAAAAATTCCCCAGTCATCTTTACCATGAGATGAATTAATTTTTAACCATTTCAAAAATATTTAGTTACAGAGTAACACATAGCTTGTCGATGTGCGAGAGAAATTGCTTAAAAAACGATGTAACAAATTTGACACATTGTTAAAGTGTACATAATGATAAATAATAAAAAAAAGTATGGCGACTTAGTGTTAAGTCGACTGTAGGCTAGATTACATGACCACATCAAAAGAATTAGTATCGTTTTAAGACGGAAAAAAATGAAAGTTTTTAAAATAATGACGGTTTTGAAAGCGAAATTGTTGTGTTGATCATTTCTGACTTCAACAAAGCAAACAAAACCTGGATACACTAGTTGGTGAACGAGAACACCATGTTCAAAGTTAACCCAGGTTTTATTTTTCTAACTGAATGTTAACGGAAATGAAGAAATCGTCGACAACTCACGCTTACAAATCCCCCTTTATTGACGAAGTGATGTTTTGAAATGTTTTAGTCAACTTGATCGACAATTATTATTTAACTTTCTGGCTTCAAGGTGAGTTCTTACTTTAGGATACTTTACTTTAGGATTTTGTGGCGCAGGTCTGTCAATGGTCCTCTATGTCCACATCTTCGTTAACGTTTATTTTTTGTCTCTGCATCAGTTTGCAACTTTCTAAAAAGCATTAGAGTCGATACTTTCATATTAAATTATTAATTTTGTCTTTTGTCTTTTGACTTTTGATTAAGACTGTGGGTAGAGATTATCAGGCTGATATTTTCAGTATAAAATTATGCGTGAAGTGGCTGTGAAGTATGTGACAGAACATATTATCTGCCGTTACATCTGACTAGAACAGTTATCTGTCCATCGATGCCTCGAGCAAAGTGAATTCTCTCTGACGAAACCAGGCCAATAAGTTCAATATTTTCCCTAAATATATATTTTTTATTCAGTCAATAAAACTTTTCTTTAGGTTGGTTTACTTTTGATTTAACCGGATCGATTTCTCGATTTGAGCAGGTAAGTTCGGATATTATAATTTAATAGTTTTCTTTTGATAAGATTGGTAGCTAAAACTCTCCAAAGTTTAGACCGTGGAAGCATGACACCTATTTTTAGTATGGTAGATGATTCCGATTCATTGTGCTCATCTGTTGCCGAAAACAATGTCTGGCCAAAACTGTTGGTAGTAAATAAGTATTTTATTAAAATTAAAGTCTCACCAGTTATACATAAAAGATATATACAAATAAAACATTATTTAACTGCCATTCTGTTAAGAATTATGAGAGACATGGTCTGTAGTTAACCTTTAAAATGACACTCATGAAATGGGTATTTATGCCAAATTTCCTAATTTAGCCATGTTGGATGTCCTAGGATGAGGATTTGGTGAAATTGACGCCACAGTGAATTAGGTTTAATCGGTTATGTTAACACTTTAGTGGTAATCCGGATTAAAATGTTTCGTCGTTAGATGTAATTAAAAGTTACTTTATACCTTATTGATAATTGTTAACTATGTTTGTATTTCTCATGTACCACCTTGCAGGGGTCGTATACGAGAATAAACTATCTACCTGGCTGTTAAAGCAATTTTCTTAATGATGAAAATAGTTATTAGTTGTAATGTTTACTGAAAGAGAAAAGTAAATAAATATTATGTTGATATAACCAACCCCATCATTGTATGTTCAAAGTCGTTTACAGAAATTTAAACTTTGAAGTGGTTTTTAATGACAGTTGAAATACAAACTGTGCATTTATTGCATCAAACGTATTGTCCACTTTGCAGGTGTTTACTAGTGTGACAGCATCGTGATGTTACTATTATGTTAGAGAAGGTCGATTCTAAAAAAAAAACGGAAATCAATACCGCAATTTTTTTTTTAAGTATTTGGAACTGTCAACTTGGATCTTTTACTTATTTCTTAAAGGTTTATTTGTTGCTATATTAACCATAACTTGTTTCTATGCGTACGATTAATAAATGATTTTAGCTTAGCTGATAAAGATTTTTCTGTTGGTAATCATGGATGCAATTAGTGTTCCGAAAAATACATGTTTTCCATACGCAAAAAGTTTATATGACTAATAGGTTACGATGTACGACGCCTGGAAGATGCGTTGGTTCCATACCACATTATTAGGACTCGCCATGTTATAGTTAATATCCGACCCCACTATACAACTTTTAAGTGTTAAACATGCAGGGTGGACCGAAAATAATTCCTGACACATTGAAACAACTATACACCCTAGCTCTTAACACATAGTTCAGCAAAATCTTCCCAAAACGTGCGCTTAAGTTTAAAGCCATTATATCTAATGAGAAAAGATAAATCAGAACATTATAATCATAATTTAGATTTCAAATCACAGATTTATTAACAACAATTAAAGTTAAAAAAAGAAAGATGTTATGAAGTACAATTAAAATCAGTCCACGCAAGATGCGTCCCTTAAAACAAAGACAGTCTGCCTAAAGCCATATTCCGTATCAGTTAATCTCGAGGTACAGGAGTGACGATCAATGCCCTACGTATTACATTAGTCATTCACAGATTATCAATGATTAGATCAAGTATGAAACAATATTACTTAAATCAAAAGTCAACAAACCTCGCCTAGTGTTCCGGTAGGGGAAGCATTGAATGATACGTGACGATATGCATTGAAGGTTCACTTGTTGATGAATATAAAAGAACTACATCTTGAATTGTAATAAATAGTTAATTAACAAGTTCTAAACATGAATTACAAGCCGAATAAGGCACAGGAAACAAATAAGCAGCGTTAAGCATTTTCTCTACCTTTGCCCTTTACAGCACTGTCGAGGCTGAACTATTTTCTCTGCGCCTTTAATGCCCAGTTTAACACTAGTTTCAAAGATATGTTTAATAGTTCCCAGCATTTAGGCTCCGCGTTATCTTGTAGGATTTGTTAACTAAAAATAATCCTTAAACGACATTAAGGGGTAAGGATGACAGTAAGTACACAACGCGGTGTGCAAAGCATGACGTTAGCTAAATACCTTATACACATAAAATCATACCTACTGATATAACTATTACCTACACCAATGATAACAATTTTATTTCAAAGTGTACGTTTTATCACATAAAAAATTGGGATAAAGGCATATGGACGAATGTGTTCATGAGAACTGAACAAAAATCAGAAAGATATTCGAATGTCAATTTTGGAATTCAATCCGTAATGAAAACCAATTCTTGGGATTGGAACAGATAAATACCAATTCTTGGGATTGGGAAAGATATGAATATTTAATTATCTTTCTTATCACATATAATATACAAAATAACTTTATTTGACCAACACAGAAGGCAAGGCACAAACTTAACCCCCCATTTGACCATTATTATTGTCACGGACATAAGTGTAAACACTTGTATATATAAATACGTTTCTGTTTCTTACAGAAAATGGCCACTCAGCGTATATCCTCTATCCTATTGAATAATAATATATCTTGCACACATCCCGAATTATTAGCCCTGGGTTTCTGCACACTGCCCGAAGTATATAATATATATTATCAACATGATCATACGTTTGATTTAAATTAGAAAAGGTTAAACTTAGCTAATAATTGCCATAGATTAGGATACAATACAAATCCGGTAAGGTTTTCTTCCAGTTTGTTCCGTGAACTTCAGATTGTGAAATGCACCATCTCAATCAGTATTGAGTTTGTATTACATTCTTGCATTTTGCAAGTGTATTTCTTTTTAAAGAAACGTTTACCCAGTCTTCATGAGCTATACGCAAGCTCTGTGCCGGTTGTGGATCTAGTAAATAACTACAAAAACTACTAAACGCATACATGCGATAAATAGGACAATGGACATTACCATAATTTGTGGGGCTTCTGCTCTGTGGTAAAAAGGGGCAATGGATATTACCATAATGTTTTTGCATCATTTTTCCTGGGTAGTTTGGTCATAATGTGATTTTGATACCCTCTGTGCATATGCTTTAATATTTAATAATATTGTTCTAAGAAATTGCATATATCCGGTAGCTTTAATTTATCTACATGATTTTGTAAATCTGCCAGGGGTCAGTATATCTGTTTCGTGGTGTAATGGTGCAAATAAAAGAAATAATAGTCGTTAAAGCGATATCACCTCCTAAAAAGAACATAAAATTAAAGTTCTCAATAATAATACTCTAATTAATAATTCAAATAACCATAAAACTAAATAATTGTCCATAAAATTACATGTTATGATTGAAAAACGCTTAATAAAACGTTTAATATTTTGTATATCTTGTAGTAATTATAATATATTATTTATTATACAGTATAGTTATGACACTATACAAGTTACATAATGAATATAAACTTTGTTTCACCAAGTTTACGAATTTTGTTTTTGTATTATTCTCCCTTTAAATTGAAAGTGCGATGGCTTTGTTACGATACACTTATATGCATTACAAATAAAATGCTGAATGATACAATTACTATAAAACGATAATAACAGTAATAAGAAAATGTAGACGCACCCTGAATTTTAAATTTTAACTTCACCTTTCAAGCTGAACTCTCTTTTGTCAGCACTTAAAAGGGCTTGAAATGACTTTATTATTGCAAAATATAACATTTTATTTAAAATATAGCTTACAAAATGACACTTGCGTAGCCACAAAACTGGTTTGAATCCCAATTTATTTCAAAATCTGATTTTTTATACGTTTTTGTCACAAAATGCGTCAGAATGCACTCTCTGAGCGGCACCTCAAAGCATTCTATTTAGAAGCTTCCGTTTTTGATTTTTCTATATTTGAAATTAGAACCACTATAGTAGCCCCCCTGCTTTAACACCAGTTCCATGAGACCGGCGCCGTCACTGCTAAATAAACACGTACTTAAAATCAAATTAAAGATAATTGTATGCACAAAAAGATAACTATTATCCACACAGGAAAACAATATCCTTTTTATTATTTTTAAGCTCCTAGGGCTGTCACGTTGCAAACACGATAAAGAACTAGTTTCTTGGTGGATTTTGACGAAACTAGAGTGTGAATGTTTTAATCAAACCAACCGAAAATAATGAGTTATTGTCCATGATCTAAAAATGCGTTCAATTTGAGCTTGTAAACAATGCACAAATGGTGGATTTAGATGAACCTTTAAAAAAATGATTAAAATAACCAACGATAAACCTTATCGACTTTTTCAAGAAAATATATTCAAATGGAGTTAGTTAGCACTTTAGAATGCATGAAGCTTGATAGTCTTACACGAAAATTCAATAAGTCAATATTTCCTATCCCCTGGCAAACTAGATTTTGATGACGAAAACTACCAATATTGTTTTATATACATTTTACAAATGAAATGATTATAGTACTTTATGTTTTGAATAGATAATACAATTAACACCCTTCCAATTATTATTATGTTAAATAAGTTCTTAATTATATCCTTTCAGGTTCCAAACCATGAAGAACAACATGCTAATCATAGTAACAATTCTCCTAGCTGTATTCACCTCATTCATATCAACATCAGAATGTCCCCAAATACACCATGACTGCCAGTGTACCCAGTCGGAGGAATACATTGATATCCACTGCCGATTCCACGATAATGATCTGACTAACGTGACTCTTATCAACTCAACAAGTAACGAAAGCATCTCCGTAAAGGTACTAAATCTGGAATCGAATAACTTAACGTCCCTCCCGGGTTCGTTTTTCAATGGCGTAACTTCCATAAAGCATCTTAATTTAAGAGACAACGAATTCACTGCGGTGCCAGAGGTTCTAGAAGACATTGGCAATATAACATACCTCGACATGGAGAACAATAAAATCGAAATGCTGAATATGACAACACAAAGTCTTATTTCTTTAAAATCGGTAAACTTTGCCTATAATAAACTCGATACACTTATTCTACCAGAAACTCAACACTCCATGACACTGTGGAACCTTTCTCATAATTCTCTAGAAGTGGTGCCTGAAGGTCTATGGAGTATTGCCGATAATTTAGATTTATCATATAATGCCATACACAATCTAAAAATTCTAAAATGCAGAATAAATATTCTAAACCTCGATACGAACAACCTAACCGAGATTCAGCCTCATACATTCGAGGACTGTAAAGATCTTCAAGATCTTACATTACGTGGAAACAAAATCTCGAAATTGGACATTGAATCGTTCAGTGGTTTGGATATACTGTTCCAACTTCATCTTGATCATAATGAACTGTCCTTATTGGTGCCTGGAGTTTTCAGTAATTTGCCTTTCTTATTCACGCTGTCGTTGGCACAGAACAAGCTGTCGCTAATCGAACATGCGACCTTCAGAGGTATAGAAGACACTCTTCAACAACTTGTATTGAGTGGTAATCAACTCAGTGAATTGCAGAATGACACATTTTCTAGTCTTGAGAAGCTTCATCGTTTGGATTTATCATTCAATGAAGGAATCACAGACATCGATGATCTAGTCCTACCGCCCCATCTCGCGTCACTAAATCTACAGAACTGTTCTATAAGAGATCTTCACAGCTGTAAACTTATGAAACTCCCTGATTTACAAGAGATCAATCTAACAAATAATAATCTGTCATGCAGTTGCCATCTTTCCATGTTATATGGATGGTATAAAGACCGCACAACTAATGGATATTCTTCCAGACCGCAGCCACATAACAAGTGGTTGTGTACCCCGTCAGATTCGACAGTAACCCGTATGGTAACTGAAGATATCAAGAACTGTGGCCGACATCAGGAAAGTGAACACCATTGTGATGAAGTAAGACTTGCAGTGTATGATGCTACTCCTATCAGAGTTAACACAAGCTTGATCACTTCCGATAATCTTATCACCATCAATTGGGAGATTGAAGGCGATACGAGGGAAATTGTTGGATTTAAAGTTTCGTACGAGAGTGATGGAAATGTGTTATTTGAATCACCGATTCTCGGCAAGAATCAAAGGACATTTGTGATAAGTTTCGTATCTCAACACGATCAATATTCAGTATGTGTGGATGTGTTAGGAAACGCTACCAGTGTTTTGACCTCGAAATGTGAATCGGTATCCGGCCAATCTTTGGATTATTTGATAGGGATTATGGCAGGGGTGGTGTTACTCTTACCCTGCATGGCGGCTCTTATTTACATATTACGACGCGATAAGATGATAAAAGCAGCGGAGTATTCTCCCTTAGAAGAAAAAGTGGTAAAGCATAAACCGGATACAAGTCATACGGTAGTTGTGGAGGTCAGCGAAGCAGCAAACGTGGACCATGCCATTTGTCCGTACCATGAAAATAAGGCCTTCAATCCTACAGAAGAAACGATCAATGAAGCTGTTCATATCAGCAATAACGAAAACATTAAATGTGAAGCTAACAATGCACCCGTTGAAAACAAAACAGGTGAAATTAACTCGTCAGTCGACTCAACAATATCTGACAGTACCAATATGTGAACTGTGAGATCGAATGTATCACGTGCAATAATCCCAGTGAATATTTGAACATACGAGAGACAATTAGACTTGAGGTAGAAAATCGATGTGAAGGAAGTGGCATTCAGTGACCTGATCTTTTTCGATTGACATTACATAGCATTATTTGTTAGACAATGTAAATAGGATAAATATTTTAATTATGTAAGAACTTGTCATCCTTTAGGACAGGCCTTCTCAAATGGGACCCGCGGGCCAAATCAGGCTACTGACGCCCTTGAGAATGACCCCTCAAAAGTGACCCCTTCCGCTTAAACGCTGTGCTCGCTAATCTCAGTTTGGCCCTTATATTTTTTCATTTAATGTACTTGGCCCCTTACAAACATTAATTGAGAAGGCCTGCTTTAGGAATTGTAGGTTGTAACATTACAGTGAAGCAATGCTTCGGAAGCACAATAACATCATTAGGGTTAGAGCGAAACCCAATTTTATGGTTTACTTCTGCCGTATATAGAGTTTTAAAACTTTACATAGTAATCAATTACCTTAAAATTATTCTATGGTATTTATATCAAATAAAATCAAGGGTTAATGACTTGCATGTTCCAATTATAGCTAGCCAGTGTTTATAAATTGCATAATGTTCATCGTATGAGGGTTGTGATATCTTTCATTCAATAAAACTTTTTGGGTGTGTACTTTATTCGAAAGAAAATGTTGATCCGGATAACTTTCAGTAAATCCAAAATAATTTTAATACACCAATAAACAGTCTGATAATTGTAATTAAAAGTGGTGTACCTGTTATTCGAAATCCTTGTTTTTGTTGTTTATTTTAATAAAATGTCTTATATTTTGTTGTCTTATATTTTGTTATCTGAATATGTTCTCAAGGTACTCCGTATGGTCTATGATTCTGCTACCGAAATACCGGAACTTAACAACGCCAAAAGCGTACAACGACGATTTTGGTCAGTTTCTGCCTTCCATTAACCTGCGGACATTCAAAAATACAAGAGAGATGTTACGACGTCTTTATACTTTCGGCACATAACATTTGGTTATCTCCCTTGAACATTCTAAATTGTCTATATTCACATAGCACAGAGCTACATCAGCGCCTGTTTTAGTTGAAAATGCAACATTTTGTTCTAATGCTATGACTTTGAAAATGGTTAGTAAGTTCCATTGTGTTTCGTAACTCAACTGTATACTATAGTAATGTTTGCTTTATAACTACAGGCAAAGATATCACAGTAGTTATTATCAGACTTCAAGGGTTCGAGCGATGTATTTTGACCATCGCCACCGACTAACCCGTTTCAGGGTGAGATTTCAATCAAGTATGCTACTAAGCCTCTACTTAAAACTTAAATAGTTTGGATCCGGGATGTCTGCCCGATCCTTTTTGACTGCCTCAAAATGATCTTTGTCCCATCAAATATATTTTAAAACACTTCTGATAGTCAAGATTACGCATCCTACTGTATCTCCGTTATTTCCCTTGAATTTGTAATACAAATGATTTAAATGTTGTTAAAAATAATTTTACTACAAGTTATTTCCCTTGAATCAAAAAAACAAATCACATCAAAAGCATGGCAAATTCCAGAGTAATTCTTCTATAGTAGTGTCAAGCTTTTGTGCAGTTGGGCACGGTGCGGCAAAACGAACCCACCGGTTCAGAAGTTGAGTAGCAACCAAAATAATTGCTGATTTTTTGTGAAGTGCATTGAGTATACATCAGTTATTTCCCTTGAACTAATAACTTGATTTTTTTAAACTAATTTCACAATGGACTACATTTTGTAAACTACCAGTTACTTCCCTTGAACTAGTAACTTTACTTTCTGCTGATTTCATAACGTTAAATGCACCACTTACTTCCCTTGAACTGGTAACTACTGTTATACATATTTATTTTATTACCAGTTACTTCCCTTGAATAGTTACTTTTATCTAATTTTCTTACGCCGAGTGTGATTTTAATATCTCACATTGAGCGTAAAGAAATGCTCTATTAATAATTCCAGTAGGTTGATGCCAGTCTGATGACAAAGCCGTGTGTTCTCGTTACAGCAATTTGTAATGTGAATTAACATTAAACTCTTGTTACAAACTTGGCATGAATGAGAAACTAGAAAGTAACTACTTGAGATTCTATCGTTTATTAATCGTTTTGTCAGCAATGCGGAGTTCACATTGCGAAATGTTTAAAACATGAATTGAAATAATAGATAAATGCAAATGGTTTGACCGATACTAGAAGAGGTAATCTACATCAAGATATACATTTCAATGATCAGTGTATGGTAAATAGTCGAATTGCCATTCAAAGTTTACATGAATCTTATATTTTTTACTTTGTTAACAGTGCTCAATGTCGTAATGGCAATATAAAACTAGACACCTGATACCACTTTTCATTATGAAATATTTACTCATTTATTGATATACTTCCTCAAATGAAAAGTTCATTAGCTGCTACCAATATATTGCCAATGTGTTCACATGGATTTCTTGATTTGTTTTACGGTTCGGATCGTTCGTGCTTGGTTTTATTATTATACAACATTTTTTTAGAATTTGTATACTATAGTCGTAGTTTTACGTCATGTAAAATGCAACACGTGATATTAAAACAGATGCGACACGCCTGTAACATGTCATAATATCAGATTAAAATCATCATTTTAAAATAAGTTGTGAATATAATAAATTTTACACGACGTGGTAGAAAATAAAATGAAGAAAATTGCCTCGGGGGACGGTATTGTGAACAGAGATAACTTTCACGTAACGGACATTAATGATAGCCGCTTTCTACGCCGATGATATCAGAGCCAAACTGATATTACATGATAATAGAATCCATAGACTCGATCTATTGAAAATATATCTCCAGGTAAATCATTTTTTTTAATATTATATAATATACAACCATTGCAAATTGGTGGTGTTTGCATTCATGATTGGCATCCAAAGCTGTAGTGTTACACATGTACAGTAAAATGTAGAATGTGTTATTTTTATGAAGATATTAATTCGCTTTGTGAAATATTTTTTTGTACTTAAAATCAAACATTACACCCTTATGTACATATATTAAAATATTGCAAAAGAAATGGATTTATACTTCTAAATTAATATATTGCATATATAGAAAAAATAATATATATTTTTCACACTTGTTTCAATTTTGTCTATGGAGATAAATCGTAAAATTGTCACAAATATATTATTTATGCACCAGATAAACTGAATTAGAATAATAGGATAAGAATATATTTATGTTTATCAATGACTCGAGCTTTCATCTATTTTAGAGTATATGTTCATTGTTTATACGTCACTTCATATCAATCATTTTTATAAATAAATCTTCATTTATGTGAAGTTTACCTTTTTTGAATATAGGCCTACACGTCTGAATCATAGGAAGTTGTCTTCCTATATCACAGCTGGCAGGCCGGGTCCATGGATCGTTTGATATATTCTATTTAAAATGGAAATTTCTTCGGATATAATGGAGTTGTTTCAGAGATGTTAAGCACAAAATGGGCATTCATTTAATATTTATTTTTTGAAAAGGCGACAAGAGATTTATGAAGCAATGGAATACACTGATTTCATTTTACTTGTAAATTGTAAGAAATCGTATCATTGTTACAAGTTCAAATAAAAAGTGGTTTTCATGATCTGTTACTATTACTTTGTCGACTGTCTGAAGATTATTATGTTTATAATAGCTGGATTTACAAATTAATATATTTAAGAATTTGTCTTCAGGAAGCGTTGGCAGCGAGGTCTAAGAATGTCTAGGTTTGTTATTATCTAACAAGCAAGTATTGTAAGTATCCAATACCAAAGAATTATGAAAATGACAGAACAACCTCCAAATCCAAACTGGACATCATTTTTCGATCGTCAAGTCGTCAGACAGTACCAAGATTTCGTGAGAGATAGAGATCCAGCAAAGGTTGGTTAACTATTTTTAATTGGGATATTGTGTGAATAAGGCTAAATAAAACCCCTAGAATAAATTTTGTTTTTATTGAGCAATAGAGAACGATTGAATTAGCAAGCGGTTTACTAAAACCGTCATCTTATCTAAAATTGTAGGCGAACAAGTGAACGGTTAGCGTCCATCAAATCAACTCAATCAGTTGTATAAGATCCTGGATTCTCTCTTATTTTGGACATTACTATTAAAAACTTCCCCACTGACCCAAAAGTTTATTTTTGCACACGTTCCCCACTTGGGTGTTGCTTGGTTTCTGAATCCACTCAGTTATTGTCCAAGCCAGAGAACTCCATCAAGACCTCACACTAAGCATCCGATGAGCAATTGTCCGAACTAGCAAAAAAAGTATTCTTCGACAGTTAACCCCCTTAGATGATTTAACCCGACTTTCAGAACTTAAGAATTAGATTACACAATATGGCAACAATTCAACCCAAATACCATTTTATGATAATATTATTATTTATTCATATTGTTTGTGAATACTAAATACCAGTTATATTATGATAAACTTGTCACAGTTAATATACTTTGACAATATTTCATCACAAGGTTGAAAAATGTCAGTCTATAAACAAGAGATTGATTACAAATGGTCCTGAATATTAACTAGTTTCTAGTACTAGAAGGTCTTGATCTAACAGTTTAATTCTCCCTCTTATTAGTAATCAGGACTATCTTGGACCTTATCAGATCAAGCTTATTGTGGTTCTTACATGGCGTAGGTAACGTAATGTTACACTTACAGCACAAATCCTGCAAAACGTTTCGTTTTATATATTATAAGACGCCTACAATTGTATTACTGATTAACAGTGGTTCTGTTATTATATTACAAGCTTATATCTTTGCCTTTCTCTCATTCTCAGAGAAATTTGCCGCCATTAGATTATGATAGCCGACCAGACTTCGATACCTCAGAACCAGAAAATGGTCACATCTCCACCCCTCCCCCAGTACCTGAGTATTCCAGGGTCATCTTTCCTCATGGTCGCAATAAAAAGAGAGTAAAAGAAGAGAAATCACAGCGAGGAAGACGAACCTATTCGTGTGTGATATTTGGTGTTTTAATAATAGGAGTTATAGCTTTACTTGCTGGTTTTCTTATACATTTCTTATTTATTGGTAAGGACTTGTGCTCCGATTTCTTTTATATTTTTACTATTAATTAAAATCCGCACAAGCAAAACAATTCCGTTAATCAAAATTCTCGTCCAGAGCATGACAAAATCGGGTGCAATAATTATATAGCAGTGGACTTCTCATACGAGAGGTACCATCAGGTGTTTCGAAAGGAGTAAGCATGGTCTATATTTCATTTACAAGGAAAAAGAATCGGACCGATTTTTGCCGTTCATTATCGTTCACAAATTAATGTGCAAGTGAAATATCGTACTGTAACTAAAACCATGACGCTCCTAGTTACACTGAACAATCCAAGCCCCACAAAGCAAGGCATAAAAACATTTACTTGGATCTTCTAGCAATGTCACCAGGTTGTTTTATATCAGAGACAAATTTTTATATTTTCAGATAAAGGATCACATTCAGAATTTTTAATAGGCAGCAGTGATGGCAATAATAATAATACAGTTATAACAGAAAAGTCTATGTTAATTACTACAGCAAGTACAAGTCAGTCGTCAAATTTCTAGTCTCTGTCTTTCCACATGTTTATGATAAAAATCTGTACAAGCAAAACAATTCCGTTAACCAAAATCATGGCAAAATCGAGAGTAATAGTTATATATTAGTGGACTACTCCAAAGAGCAGTACCATCAGGTATTTAAAAAAGAGTAAACAGGGCTTTCCTCATCTTTAAGGGAACATCGATTTAAACCTTTCCCATTTCAGTTAAATATTTGTTCCACTACAATGAAGCGTTAATAATATCAGTATCGCAAGTTTCTATTAATGTACGAGAAACTTTGGCGACAGTTGCACAAACGACTGGGCATAGCTACCATGAGAGAAATCCGATCGCACATAGTGCAACGAACTTCGACAACCCATATAATTAATAATGGACATTTTAAAATATTCGGATTGTAATATTGTTGAATTATGTTCAAGGTACAGCCAGTATTACCACTACGACTGTAAAACCAACGACGGTCCGTGCTACAACTACAATTACCACCACGACGCCTTACACTACTACTTCTACTAGTAAACCGGTGATCGTACCATTTGCACCAAGACGTATCAAACCGTACGATTTGTTCGCTTTAGCTGCTGATACAACGGCTAAAACAACAACAACAACAACAAGAAAACCTGCAACGACAACAACAACTACAACGACTCCGAAATCTATTGCTACAACGATTCCTACTTCGAAACCTATTAAAGGTAAAGTTTGTTGTTTTTTATTTTTAGATATTTTTGTTCACGAAGAATATTTGATTCAAACAATATAGAGAGTTTTTCTTGATTTTATTCTCAAATAAATCGGTTAGTAAGACATCTATGGTTTACGTGAACATCTCATAGATAAGTATGGACTGAAAATAATAAATAATTATTATAAAAAATGAATAAAAGCTCTTTATAATCCAATAATTTGGATATTTTTTTGTTTGTGCGTATTTATATATTTAACATAATAAATAAAGGACACAAAGTGGATAACGTGTGAGTAATTAACACCATATTTCAAAATATACACGTAAATGCTTCTTCATGCATGTAAGATAAAAAAAAAATATAATACAACAACCAACTGGATAAAAACACGATCTTGTCGCTATTCAATCAGTGTCAGGCAAATGTGTTACATACTTATTGTGCAATAATGACAAATTATTACACAAAAGAATGTTAAAAACACCCTACGACTTAAACATGGAAAGAGTCGATTCTTGTTTCGCTATCAGATCGATGATAAGTGAACCTCCAGTCAACTGATATCTGATTGGCTATCTAGTTGTTGGTTCTTGTTGTTAATAGTAAGGATTAAAGTTGGCAGTAGGATCAAGATCAATGATATGTGAACCTCTGCCTCCAGTCAACTGGTATCTGACTGGCTATCTAGTTGTTGGTTCTTGTAGTTAATTTAAAGGTTTCAAGTTGGCAGTAGGATCAGGATCGATGATAAGTAAACCTCTGCCTCCAGTCAACTGGTATCTGACTGGCTATCTAGTTGTTGGTTCTTGTAGTTAATTTAAAGGTTTCAAGTTGGCAGTAGGATCAGGATCAATGATATGTGAACCTCTGCTTACAGTCAACTGGTATCTGACTGGCTATCTAGTTGTTGGTTCTTGTAGTTAATTTAAAGGTTTCAAGTTGGCAGTAGGATCAGGATCAATGATATGTGAACCTCTGCTTACAGTCAACTGGTATTTGACTGGCTATCTAGTTGTTGGTTCTTGTAGTTAATTTAAAGGTTTCAAGTTGGCAGTAGGATCAGGATCAATGATATGTGAACCTCTGCTTACAGTCAACTGGTATCTGACTGGCTATCTAGTTGTTGGTTCTTGTAGTTAGTTTAAAGGTTTAAAGTTGGCTGTAGGATCAGGATCAATTGCATGAAACCATTGGTTTAAACGATGAGAAATATTAACATCTGGTCAACACTAATGGCATGGCGTAAAACTCTAGCTTGTGTAATTTATTACCTCATATAATACCTAAATATCTCTTCAAGTGAGGATAGTATTAAAAATCATAATAAGCATGTCAACTTGTCCGTTTTTCTAAAAGATGATTTATCTCCTCTCAGTATTTTATGTTTGTAATTTCATGTAATAATCTTAAATGCTATAAAACAAATATATTACAAAATTCTCAAAGCCTCACATTCATTTGAAAGAACTTAATTAATAATCAGGACAGTTTTTTCAAGGTGACTTTTTTATTCACACTGAGAAGAAAATACCTCACGCATTTTTCGGGCGTTTCAACAATAAATGATTAGAATATTGCTGTCATTTTATGTGAAGTTAACGTGAGATACTAGCTTCAAAGAGTGATAAACTTAGTAATTATTTTTTTAATAATATCTTTGGCAAAATTCAGTTAATACGAAGGCTTATATATATTTGCTATGATCGTGATTCTCGAAACTTAATAGCCCCCTTCCAACTTTAAATGATTCAACTCATTTGTTCTTAAGCATCAACTTTTCCATTTTCAGCTCTTCTTACTCTGAATAACGTCAGCATCTCTTTAGGTGAACCAGCTACTTTGATCTGTAACTTGATTCAGGGAGGAGCTTGGAAATCTCTGTCTATTCTACAAATAAAACCAACCTTTAGTCTGCTGGTGACTTTACCTGCTGGATCCAATAAAACCAACACCTGGCCAGATGCTAGGTTACGGTCAGCATTTGTTACAGTTGATGATGGTGTAGAGCTGTTACTGGCTATCACCAACACAAGGTGTACAGATCATGGTATATACAGATGCTCGGCTGAACTAGAGAATGGTATCATCTATGATACACAGGAGGTTATCATTAATGGTAGGTGATTCATTTGCTATCAAATACCTCTTACAATTAACATAAAATTGAAGTTCTCAAATTTGGGTACAGGGTACCAATGGCCATGCATCTACGTAAAAATTGTATACATTATACATTTTATGATACTTTTACAATATCAGATCAGCTAGATTCTTGGAGAATATAGCTGATGATTGGAGCTATCAACAGTTTCCCGTTATCTAATTTATATTAACTTTCTGAGATCACTGGTATTTGCATACAAGTAGAATGGCCATTTGATTTGACCTATAGTTAAGACAACAAACTGGGGATCATTGAATGTGGATAAAAAAAAACAAATATTGTAACCTCTTTCTTTTCAGAACCATTTATTCAACCAGTGGTAAACACGTTACCATATCTAATAGAGAAAGAACTGGCAACAATATCAGCTAACTGGACACTGGGTCCTAAATATACCCAGGGTAAAGTTACATGGGAAGTGAGGGGTGCACATGAGACAAAGTATACCCCAGTAGAAGTGAACGACTTCACCCGTTCAACAAGACTAGCCTGCTCTACCCAGTTCATCAACACCTTCGTGGTGTTCGTGGAAATGAAGTTTAATAATTCGTTTTTACGAATTCGGATAGAATCGGTGTATGATGAGAATGGTGTGGCCACGTCGTATGTTTCTCCGCCAGTTTACCTTCTAGTTATACCAGGTAGGTCATCCTCTAGCTCAGGCCTTCTCAAATGGCCCCTCAAGAATGACCCCTTCTTCTAAAACGCTATGTTCGCTATGCTAGTTAAACTCTATTTGGCCCTTATATTTATTTCATAAAATGCAATTATCCCTTTACAAAAAATTCATTGAGAAGGCCTGCTCTAGATATCTTAAAGTCAGATTCGAGTAAGTAATAACGTATTTGATAAACAATTAAAAACAATTATTTAAAATTGATATATGAGGTTTTTAACTGTACTATTTGCGTATTTCCTACTTTCACAATCTCTTAGGGAGGATCTTCCTATGAAGTCTAGTAACTTGGTTAAATTCCTGAAGAAATAATCTTATGTTGCTTCTTCCAGTGCTCTCAAAGAATCAAAAGTTGAAACCCTGTCTTCTTAACATATTAAATTGTCCTGCTTATGTCTACGGTCAACTCCTGTTTATATGTATTAGTCAAGATCCATACGAACCCATATGCCAACTTTTCCCCTTTTACACTCAGTATATTGTATATTTTCAGCTGGATTATGTCGTCGCCGTGCTGATGATTCTCTGATCAAACATCCCTATACGTGCACCCAGTTCATACAGTGTAAGAATAATACCATGAGTGTCTATGGTTGTATGGCAGATGAATGTTTTATTCAATCGGTGGAGGCTTGCATGCCAGTTCCGAGACTCGTACAAATGCCGAAATTCGGTTGACCTGTAAATCTTAACTCTACAGAGTCAGATTTGGCTGTTGACAGTTTTAATAGAATTTGATGACTACTTTTATGATAAATGTATTCGGGAAGTGACAGTGGTGATTGGTGAACCCCTTAACTATATGAGTGAAACAATTATATTTTTCGGAAAGATATGCAAGACATGTTTCGATTATATGGAGCTGTCACCATTGTCTTGACAGTGAGGTCATGGTAAAATGTGTACCGTGTAAAAAATGTAATAATATTATATTCTCCTGTTATAACCTTTATAAATAGTAATAAAAAACTTTATAATATTTTATATTTACAACAATGATGATTTTCAATTATTATCGCGAAAAGCACGTAACGTTCATACATATAAATTATTAATATTGTTCTATATTTAGTCGTCATTTGTCTTTGCACAGTTGTGCTCGATAAACACAAAACCAAGTGAATTACAACTAGCTCAAGAAACACGCTCTAACACATATCTTTCATATTGAAAAGATAAACTGGACGTTGTTTTAATTACGTATTTTATCGTTTAACAATATCAGTCCATAACACTCAATCACACATTTACATAGATGCATTTGCCTTCTCGTCATCTTTTGTCACATTTATATTACACACAGTCATCTAGAGAAGATCTATTGTCCTAGTGACAAATACCAATCACCCATATACAGTATCTCTAAGGCTGTGCTAATTACAATTACACTTGGCATTCATGGCTCACATTGTATTTCCAATGTCTCCACCTCACACGGGACACATCAAATAAAAACCAAATGGCAAATGATTGACAACATGTATCCGAGATCATCAAAAAATGTCCATATGACTGAATATATAAGCTGAAAAGTGGTACTTTGAGAACCATTGTGGATATGAATAAAAGACTAACGCCATTCAATCAATCTATGTTTGAGAATGGAAAAGATGTAGAGGTTCCGTAACGTCTACATCCATCCTAGAACGTATAAAATGATTCTCTGAATACAAAGCGTAAAATAAATAAATATGTATCGTTGTTCAAAGACTCTTAGGTTAAGTTGTAGCATTCAACTGCTCCTCGGTACAATAAGCTTTTGCTCTATCAAATCCACAAGGTCCCTCAATGGTGGTATAGAAGGTCGTTCCAGCACAAGTTTGAGATATTGGTGATCCATTGACACACCACTGGTATTTCTTACACGATGTCCTATCGGGTATAAATGTACCGGATGCTCTGCCATCACAACTGTAAGGATCACCATCTGAAAGGTAATAAAGGAAATTGTTTGAATTAAGATATATATGTGAGGCACATTCATCTGAATGATTTCCCACACTTTAAGTGATGCATTCAGTAAACGATGTTCAGCACTTGGCTACCCTTTAATTTTTTTTCTAATGACTTATTTATCACTTTAAAGATTCGATTAAAACGATACTGCTATCAAAGTACGGTATGGATTTAATGCACAAGTAGATGATACAATATGCATGTAGATGCTGAAATATCCTTATTACATAAAGATAATTTTTCCTGCGTAACATGATGTCGTTAGACCAGTTTTCTATTTGTGAACACATAGATATTATCCTTACCTATTGGAGTAGCAGTTGTATCTATACAGGAATCAGACGTTTCGTCATAGCACAGGTTTTCAGGACATTTACTGACTTGAATGTTACGTGATAGACATGTTATATATTTATTACATGTATATGGATGTTTCTTTCTTTTGTTATCTGGTGTCGAGGCACAGTAATCAGCTGGAATTAGAGATGTAGCATATTATTGTTGGTTATTATAATAAACGGCATTGTGATCAATGCTGATCTTTAAGTCGTAACTAATAACCGAATGGACCATTTTTTCAACAAAAAGAGGAAACTCTTGAACTTCATGATAGAGGCTACTAGTATTTACATAATTCAAGACCAAAATGTGCCTTCGAACATAGTAAATCTTGTAAAATAAATTGCGACTACTTATGTTTCCTCAAACTTTGAATGCTTCTCTAAAGAATAAATGCACGTTTCCGGGCATGTCAGGCATTTCCAAAAATTGCATATTATTTAACTATGGAGCTCATTTTAAAAAAATATATTAGAGTATTGGTTACCTGGGATAACAAGAATTTCTGTAGCAGAAGATTGTGATGATGGATCTACCGCCTCACAATATATTGATGAAGCGTTCCAAGCCATATCAAATGTATGTGTCACCGTACTACCCATGGTATGGTAACACGATTCTTCACCAGAGTTTATTCTTGTATCAGCTGGGAAGTTGTACTGGGAGTAACTGGATTCTCCTCCGAGCTGCCTCATCCAGTTTAATTGACCATTTGGTTTATTTTGTTGATTCTCGCATGTAAGAGTATACGTTGTTCCTGCAATGATGTCCTCTGGAATGGCTGCTGTTGGTACAGTTGGTCTTACTATAATATACAATGGTTAAAGTGAAACATAAGAAGGGAAATAACCTCAAATTTATGTGCCTACTAATTGTATTAATATGTACGGAAACAAAACTGTACACGAAAACCAGCTAAAATGCTTTTTTGTGTGATTGTAGCTAATGATGTTATTTTTTGATGTAATCTGCTTGTCTCGCTCTCTTGTCGCAGGTTGCTGTCACGTGAAGTATTTGTTCATGTATACAATGCTACTGATTACTGTGCAAAATGAAATTCTATTTACAGGAAAATTCTGAAGAGGGTCCATGCACTGACGACTTGAATACCCCTTCTATTGTTCTCATCCCAACTTACCTGAAATAACAGTTTCACTGTAATCTCTGTTTCCAGTATTAGAGGTACATGTGAATCGTGTTGATTGAACACAGCTCGTAGACTCGTAGGTAACACTTAACGTATATAAATTACCGTCAAGTGTTCCTGAAGCTGTTACTCCACTTGGATTAAATACATTGACGGTGCCGTCTTGTCTATACCCAGCCTGGGGTTGCCAAATAGTTCCACTGTTTAAAGAAGCCTCCATGAACACTGCGATGATGTCGAAGTTGTCGTTCCCATCATAATGACACACTATTGTTACCGGTTCGTTGATATAGCCTACCACGTCCGACAGTGTGATATCTGAAAGAGGCAACAATCATTTAAATTAAATCTATTGATATCAATGGTAGATGTTTCAAAATTACATTATCAGCGACAGTTTACCATAACAGTGTCTTATACACAAATATAATTACATCTTCCGATATATCAAACCGGATAAAACAATAAAATATTCAACTTCAAGTTACAGGAATGCACACTATAGTTAACTGATGATAAAACTTGTGAGAAGTAATACATTCCATTTCCATATGGTAACGGTACTTACTTATGGGACTGGTATTTGGGCTGGTTGTGGGACTTGTGGTAGGACTCGTAGTAAGACTGGTAGTTGGGCTTGTGGTTGGACTCGTAGTAGGACTGGTGGTAGGGCTTGTAGTTGGGCTCGTAGTAGAACTGGTAGTTGGACTTGTGGTGTCACTCGTAGTAAGACTGGTTTTTGGGCTTGTAGTAGGACTGGTAGTGGGGCTTGTGGTAGGACTGGTAGTTGGGATTGTGGTAGAACTCGTAGTAGGACTGGTAGTTGGGCTTGTGGTTGGACTGGTTGTGGGACTTGTGGTTGGACTCGTAGTAGGACTGGTAGTGGGGCTTGTGGTTGGACTGGTTGTTGGGCTGGTAGGACTAGTAGTTGGGCTTGTGGTAGGACTGGTAGTTGGGCTTGTGGTAGGACTCGTAGTTGGGCTTGTGGTAGGACTCGTAGTAGGACTGGTAGTGGGGCTTGTGGTTGGACTGGTTGTTGGGCTTGTGGTTGGACTCGTAGTAGGACTGGTAGTGGGGCTTGTGGTTGGACTGGTTGTTGGGCTGGTAGGACTAGTAGTTGGGCTTGTGGTAGGACTGGTAGTTGGGCTTGTGGTAGGACTCGTAGTAGGACTGGTAGTTGGGCTTGTGGTAGGACTAGTAGTTGGGCTTGTGGTTGGACTGGTTGTGGGACTTGTGGTTGGGCTTGTGGTGGGACTGGTTGTTGGGCTGGTGGTAGGACTTGTTGATGGACTCGTAGTAGGACTGGTAGTTGGGCTTGTGGTAGGGCTAGTAGTAGGACTCGTAGTAGGGCTAGTAGTAGGACTGGTAGTTGGGCTTGAAGTAGGGCTTGTAGTTGGACTGGTTGTGGGACTTGTGATAGGACTCGTGGTAGGACTGGTTGCTGGACTTGTAGTAGGACTGGTAGTTGGGCTTGTGGTTGGACTTGTAGTAGGGCTCGTAGTTGGACTGGTTGTGGGACTTGTGACAGGACTCGTGGTAGGACTGGTTGTTGGGCTTGTGGTAGGACTCGTGGTAGGACTGGTTGTTGGGCTTGTGGTAGGACTCGTAGAAGGACTGGTAGTTGGGCTAGTTGTAGGGCTCGTAGTAGGACTGGTAGTTGTGCTTGTGGTATGACTCGTAGTAGGGTTGGTAGTTGGGCTTGTGGTAGGACTAGTAGTTGGACTGGTAGTTGGGCTTGTGGTAGGACTCTTAGTAGGGCTGGTAGTTGGGCTTGTGGTAGGAATCGTAGTAGGGCTCGTGGTAGGACTAGTAGTTGGGCTTGTGGTAGGACTAGTAGTTGGGCTGGTAGTTGGGCTTGTGGTAATACTCGTAGTAGGGCTGATAGTTGGGCTTGTGGTAGGATTCGTAGTTGGACTTGTGGTACGACTCTTAGTAGGGCTGGTAGTTGGGCTTGTGGTAGGACTCGTAGTAGGGCTCGTGGTAGGACTAGTAGTTGGGCTTGTGGTAGGACTAGTAGTTGGGCTAGTAGTTGGACTGGTAGTTGGGCTAGTGGTAGGACTGGTTGTGGGACTTGTGGTTGGGCTTGTGGTGGGACTGGTTGTTGGGCTGGTGGTAGGACTTGTTGATGGACTCGTAGTAGGACTGGTAGTTGGGCTTGTGGTAGGGCTGGTAGTAGGACTCGTAGTAGGGCTAGTAGTTGGACTGGTAGTTGGGCTTGTGGTAGGACTCGTAGAAGGACTGGTAGTTGGTCTTGTGATAGGACTCGTGGTAGGGCTTGTGGTAGGACTGGTTGCTGGGCTAGTGGTAGGACTCGTAGAAGGACTGGTAGTTGGGCTAGTTATAGGGCTCGTAGTAGGACTGGTTGTTGGGCTTGTGGTAGGACTCGTAGAAGGACTAGTAGTTGGGCTAGTTGTAGGACTGGTTGTTGGGCTTGTGGTAGGACTCGTAGAAGGACTGGTAGTTGGTCTTGTGATAGGACTCGTGGTAGGGCTTGTGGTATGACTGGTTGCTAGGCTTGTGGTAGGACTGGTAGTAGGGCTAGTGGTAGGACTCGTAGGAGGACTGGTAGTTGGGCTAGTTATAGGGCTCGTAGTAGGACTGGTTGCTGGGCTTGTGGTAGGACTGGTTGTTGGGCGTGTGGTAGGACTCGCAGAAGGACTGGTAGTTGGGCTAGTTATAGGACTTGTGGTAGGACTGGTTTCTGGGCTTGTGGTAGGACTGGTTGTTGGGCTTGTGGTAGGACTGGTTGTTGGGCTTGTGATAGGACTCGTAGAAGGACTGGTAGTTGGGCTAGTTATAGGACTCGTAGTAGGACTGGTTGCTGGGCTTGTGGTAAGACTGGTCGTTGGGCTTGTGGTAGGACTCGTAGAAGGACTGGTAGTTGGTCTTGTGGTTGAACTAGTAGTAGGACTGGTAGTTGGGCTTGTGGTTGGACTAGTAGTAGGACTGGTTGCTGGGCTTGTGGTAGGACTGGTAGTAGGGCTAGTGGTAGGACTGGTAATAGGGCTTGTTGTAAGACTTGTTGCAGGACTGGTAGTTGGGCTCGTAGTGGGACTTGTGGTAGGACTAGTGATGGGGCTGGTTGTGAGACTTGTAGTCGGACTAGTATTGGGACTGGTAGTTGAGTTTGTAGTTGGCCTGGTCGTGGGACTTGTAGTTGGACTGGTAGTGTGGCTAGTGGTAAGACTGGTTGTGATACTAGTGGTAGGACTGGTATTGGGACTGGTTGTTTGGCTAGTGATGTGGCTGGTAGTTGGGCTTGGTGTAGGACTGATGGTGGCACTGGTTGTTGGATTAGTAGTAGGGTTAGTTTTTGGACTTGTGGTTGAACCTGTCGCATTGGTAGTGGAGCTAGTGACGGGACTAGTAGAAGGGTAAGTCGCAGAATTTTTAGCACTACTGGTAGTTTGGCTAGTGGTTGGGATTGTGGTTCGACTGCTTGCAAGACTTGTGGTAGGACTTTGATTGGGACCTGTGGTCTGACTCGAAGTAGGACTGGTTGTTGGACTATTTGTTGGGCTGGAAGAAGTGATGAGGCTTGTATTTATAGGAATTCTAGTAGAGCTTTTAATTGAAGTAGTGGTAGGACTATCAGTAGGGTTAATGGTCGGACTTGAAGTGAGGTTTGTGGTAGTACTACTTGTACTAGTAGGTGTGCTTGGTTTTAAACTAATGGTAGCCGAACTCTCATGAGGAAATTCAATTGTTGATCCTGAAATTAGATTTAAATGTTATTTACATGTAATTGTATTTTGCTTGAAAGGGCAGTAATGACTATGGTCATACGCTTGCTTGCCAACCTGAAAGTCGAGATGATACCATCGGAATTTTCAACCCGGTTTCCCCCTGGTCACTGATGCACTCGCCGTACTTGCAAAATTTCAAAATGTGGTCAGATGCCAAAGAATAATTTCTTACCAAATTGTGTAGATGATGAATGATTTGGTTCGATGCGGTAAAAAGACAAACTGCTTGAAGGGTGGGGTGTGTTCATGTCTGTTAACAAATATGGTGTGCTTGTTGCAGCCATGAACTCTGAAAACTGCGTTTCACTGCTGGATATTACGGACGGACCAAGAGGCACAATAGTTCTCTGTCCAATATCAACTGCCTCAGGTAGATAGTTGGTCTTGGCAATATTTCTTCTATTTGATGATTCCTCTGATGAATAGCTAGACGATAAAGGTTGATAGCTATGATCTGTAGGTGATATGGAATTTTCATCTACCATATACGTGATGGTAACACTAGCTATTGAGGGGGTTGATGTCTCAATACCATTTATTGGTTTACCGAGGTCCTCTTCCGTTTTATTTCCCGAGTTTCCCTGGGTGGATTTTAAAGCATCTGAAAAAAATATTAAGAACATAATCAAGGAAATATAAGCCAACATTATGGCCACCAAGAAGGTGATGTGTCCAGCAATCATCTATTTGTCTGCAAGGTCAAAACTCAATCCGTGATCAGGCGCTTAAACCACTTTAGCCGAGCCATTAAGGAATCTTAAACAAAGATTTTGTTTAAAGTCGAGTGTGACCTGCGATGTCGCACATTATGAAATTATGTAAAACCATAACGCATGTATCAAAACACACGATCATCTATCATTTGTGTAACAGCACTATAAAGAATGGACAATCGTAAGTTAGACTGTAATCATTTAAGCCCTGGGTTCGAATCTCCTTCTAGATAAGGAACAAACACTCTGATGATACTTCCAGTGTTCCCCATTGTCGACTCAACTAATCAAAAGCACCTCCCTACCTGAATCAGTGCTGGTAATACTATATAAAGCTGTAGTGGTGGCCAGGGCAATGATACCAAACAATGCCACGGTTAACAAGAAAATAAATATGGCATTACGTCGTCGATGTGGTGTTTTTTGGCTTGTTTCTAGAGACCAGGATCCAGAACTATCAATGGTGTTTTTAGATTCTATATCTGTTTTTATATGAGAAAAATCCGTCGAGTCAACCCGGTTTAATGAAAATGGGTTGGTGAACTGTGTATTTGGCGTTAATCGTGTTACTGGCTGAAAAATAAAGTAATTTGAACTAGATAAAAAGTTTTCAATACAAAGAATCAAATATTTCGATCCTGATAATTACAGTGGCTGGTATTGTCGTCACATTTTAGCGTGGTTATTTCTAAACTTGATTTCTTAACATTTGATGAAGGTAAGTGAAAACTTTAATACCAAACAATAAACAGTGAAAGGTAGATTGTGAATTGCGAGTCATTTTGTTTATGCTATAACGCATGGTGAAATACAGACAGATGTTTCAGATACATACGCATGATTCGAAAAGCTGATTTTATAAGTTTATATTTTGTACATTACGATTTTCTTGTAAATGCAAATAACAAACAAGATTTAAGTTCAAGATAACTTATTGTTGATTTGAAATATGTAAAAATTAATAAAAAGGAGTGACTTGTCGCGTCTAAATTTTCTAGTGTCTTTTTGAAGGATATGCGTGGGATTCGACCTTGTGATTTACATGGATATAAAATTTAGGATTAGTTATGTGCACGTTTATCTCCTTTACGCCACGCAAGGGCCAATATTGAGAAACACCGGAGGGTATAAAGATAAAACAGAAAGGTATTAGTCCGTATCATTATGTTAATCAAATCTTTTCAACCGAATTCTAGATTAATTATCAAGTGATCTAACAACAATAACACTACAAGATTAACATCTTTATTGGTCCTTGAACAGCTCAAATGATGTCATTTCCAAATGATCCATCCGATAGTGCCCTTCAATCGTAATTTAAATATACCATCATTTTGATTCATTATTGCATTTATTTTTTCAAATTTGTGGAATTTCAGATCACTTAAAAATGACTTTATTCTTAACATTACGAATGACAATATAGAGGCGTTGCCTTTATCCCCGTTCCTAATCTTCATGCCTTTCTATGACCAACAAATATACAAGAAAAAGGGTAAAATTTGTATGTTTCAGTACATGAAAGAAACGTTGAGCATATAGTTCAAATTATAATCAACCTTTATGACATTCATCAGTTTGAAAAAAAAAGTTGCACTGGTAAGATTACCTCGACTTATCTGTGACTCAACTTGGATAATATCCATCCAGCTATGTCCGAATCAAACCTAGAAGCCCTCAGTTAACTAGCGGACGTGCAGATCACTCTTGCAAGCTGTAGCTACCAGTATATCAAACTCTACAAATTTAATTTGGTGAAACAGAAGCCAAATGATTGCTATGCTCTTGGGGAAGAATATGTTCAAATCTGGATACTATTGTCTGTATGATTGTCGTTAGCGTTATTCATAACTCACTAGTTTGAGCACTCTAGCTGGTACGATGGTATAACATGTGAGATCACCTGAGGCAGTATCAGCACTGCATTGACGAGGCTCAGATTATGTGAATAAAAATGAAGTCTTGCTTTATGAAAAGTCAAGTTATCTATTTACGATATTAATATTTTTGATGGGTTTTTTAAATAGCAGTTAGCTCCCTTTCACGTCTGTATTTATGACCCTTAAAAAATACAATACCCTAAGCATAAATTGAACAAAATGATTTGATAATGATGAGGTAGTCTGTTTTATAGTTATGCCGCTAGGTTAGTCCCCTGATGAATATAATACTCCTATTGACCGCTTCTATATGTCGTTCAAATCTTATATCCTATTGACCAAGTTTGAAAATTTTATTTTTGTGTTCATTCTAAGACGTAGTATCGCTTGAAGTACGATTTTGCATTCAATATTTTTCCTCTAATAATACTATTTAATGTGCCATAAATAAAATGGATAACAATACATACCTTTGAGTTTAAATTTCCCCAAAATCCCATATGACTGTAAATATCGGGGTGATCCATAAGTCGTAACCATGATGGTCGCAGAGTTCCTTGGGGATCACTAAAATCGCGAAGGGACGAAAGTCTATCACTTGAAGCATTGGATTTGTTAGAGGAAATATCCACACGTGGGATTGGCTCCATGTTCAATCAATATATTCACAGGTTAAACTAGTAACATTATTCAAAATCCAGATAATTGATATAAATGTTAAGATATAACAATGTTATGGTAAAAACTTTCCAAATTAAAAGCAGCACTGGATACAAATTGAAAGTAGAAAAACCATACTTTTAAATTGTTCTTCAATTCTCTTAAATTTAATTTAACAGTAGTGATCCAAGGAAGAATATTTCAATTAAACTTGAATTTCAGTTTACATTTACTATCACAAATGTCCACTGCACAAATTTTAAAACAATTAAATTAAAATCTTCAAACATTTGGGCCAACCTCTACATCCCCAATTCCTCTAATTAACCAGTGCGCATGCGTTATTGATAATGTAGCGCTATGTTAGTTAATGTATTGCTCCCGGGTAAATATGTAATCTACTATCTACATTGTGTTCTGGTGATTTACTTTAATAAATATTGTGCCTTCAAAGATAGCAATCAGACCAAGTCAGCCCTATCCGAATCAGATACATGATGTCATAATAATATATCTATCTGACCCCCAGAGGGCCTATAGGAGTTACCAACCCTATTTTTGCCTATTCTGTTGATAAGAGCTCGTTGACATATGTCCATTATAAGCAGAGAAGTCAGTAATAAATAACCCTAAAGCAGAAAATCAAGTAGTATGTAGCCCAAATTCGAAGACCATTCCACGAATAATGTTAACCAAAACGAAGTATCTCGTTACTTGGCAAACTGAACCTGATTGAGAATGTAATTGATATTCGTATTGATAAGGGAAACGGGGTGCTTTACACTATTTTTGGTCAATTCCAATTGTTAAGTACATGTAAGTGGTCGCAAGTTATGTATAGAGTGAAAAATAATGGTTTCAATTGAGAGATTATCGATTTATCGTTGGGTATTCAGGATTATCTTGAAGCTCATCGGTAATGTATGGCCTAATTTTCTACTTTTTTGTAATAAAGATATTATTATTATTATTATTACGTAGCACATCTGGATTCATAACAGAACCTTAACTGGTAGGTTCTATAACTTATGTAACGCACTGGAACTGTGCATCTTCTATCAAGACCTCTGGAAGTATGTCGTTTGTTGTGTGATTGGGTCATTCGGTGCATATTCACCAAAGATTTATTCTTGAGCACTTGCAAGCGCATTGCTAATATTCTTAGTACATTATGAGATTGAGAAATTTCTAGTGTTTTGGTATTTAAAACGAATGAATAATACAGAGGTTTGTTATCCCCGAAGAATATTAAAGAACTTTCTGTCTTTCTCAATTCATTTAAGGGTTACAAAGATGTTTGTGGTTGAAATGAAAATGTTTCAGGAGACACTGAAATAGCTAGTCTGGATAGAGTTGCTTAACATTTTCATAGCATATGTAATTTAATGTAAAATCATTAACACACGATAGTGTCACGTGTCACATGTCATGATTTTAAAAATTTTCCCAAGACTTTTAACTGGACAGTCTACCGACTTAAAGACATGACCTTTCGGTGACATTGACATATACTGAATATGACATTCATAATTATTCAACCGAAAAATATTAGAAATAAACAAATTTAAAAAAAAACCAAAAGGATACGATTTAACAAGACGTTGATTAATCTATGTTATATGATTTATTTTTTAAAAAGATTAGAAAAACGACACAAAATCTGAAAGTTCCTTAAGGGAGTCTGAATTCGAAATTTTTACTTCGACCTCTATTTTCATATTTTGAATTTACACTGAATCTTTTGTTCCTTTTTTTTTGTTACCACGAGCTTAAAATATTGTGATCGAATTTGTAAAATTCGACCAACGAAAGTTGAATAAGATAAAGCTCATCGAAGAGGTCCATATTTGTTTTAGAAACGGGATTCGTTTTTGTTCCCGCTAGACATTTCAGCACTACAATTCATGTGTATCCACTATTATTTTTGTTTGAAAATAAACAAATTACAACACTGCCCTATTTATAGATATGTGATATATTCAAATCAATATTCGAAAATGTCGACTGTTCCTCTTCAACACGGATCGGGGATGGTGCATGTAATGTCACCATTAGTTGCGGGTGTTCTGTGGCGTTTTTCTGGTTTCCTGACAGTCCATGTGTCCAGGCTATGTACAAGTCTAGAAACCTTCCACGAAACTTAAAAACTAAATGAATTGACTATTTGCTATTCGCCATTGCATTTTAGGGCAGTAGGGTGAAATATTCTCTATTGTTTCATTTGAATTACACAGACGGCTGATATTCCAGATGATGGTAAAAAAATCAGACGTCGGTCTTATGTGTGTCGAATATAAAGGACATTTAAGTCGACACACATTATTCAGATCGGCAGTTGCTTAATGCTACAAATGCTTATAGTGCCAAAATAAATATTAATTTGAAACTATCATGGTGACACATCTACGTCTTTTAACAGTGGCATATTAAGAGAGGAGGCCATGGTGCCACCCTCTCCTAAAAAAGCGCACAATTTGAGCATTTTCATGCCATGTTCCCCGTCATCACTGTTTTCATTTGCTGGTGCAACAGCATATCACGAATTTTCAAATTATCCAGAGAAATATCCAATATAATATCAATATGTTCTTTCCAGGTGAATATCATAACCGTTGTTCAATATAGTTTTATACCCTACGATTGTATGTCTATTATAATAACTATATAGATATCGCGGGGAAACTAGGTCAGGCTAGACAGGTCTACGCCATAGTAAACAAACGGGACTAAGAAAATGTTTGAGTAATATATATTGTGTTTCTGATGTAATTTATGTTGGATATTGAAGCATATTTTATTCAAATTTGTAGAGTGTTTATAGTATCGAATCCAAAGCACTATAGAGAATATATATCACTTCTTTAATGGTTCGACCCACACGGTATAAACAGTAACTAACCAAGAAAGGTAGGCTATCTAATGAACGGTATTAATGTTTAGGAGGACTAGCCTATATTGTCCATTATTTTGTTTTTATCGCAGCCAACACTTTCTAATTTGAATAGTTAACCATAACGAATCGGATGTCTTAAGGTACAACATATTAATAGACTAATAGACTACAGAAGATATCTATTTAACAGAACGTTTCCTTATAAGGAGATATTTATTTAACGGACACGATTTCTAAGAAGGAGATATATGCATCAGCTATTGGTTGGTGTCCATTTATAGCAATTGTAGGTCTATATAATATGAGCTATCTAGCGAGGTTAATTAATTAAATTAATAAGTTTATTTGAAAGGTAAACAACAATCTATAATTACATTCGAGTCAATAACTAGGACGAGTCTTCTCGCTCTTTCAGGCTACGAGTAACATTCTGATTGTCATATTTCTGGGGATCCTAGGGCATCAAAATTTCAAAGGGGTCCAGAAACACCAATTATCATTTAATACCTAACCATACAGAAATGTGAATCTGAGGAGGGAATGTCAGTAGTTTTCACGGTTGACACATGATTGAATCCAACTATTAGAGCTGCTTAAACAGATCAGAAAGATACGGAGGACAGAAACACAGGATATTTATATATCTTATGTTATTTCGAAAGTAAATGATTCTTTATCATGGTCAACGATTGAGGTTTTCTTTGGCGTTATGATTTTTGTCCCAAATCATGAAGTAAACTTTGGTATTATGATTTGTTTGGGGGTACAAAACGCATCCCTTTTACACTATGTCAGGTAATCAGCATTTGAAATAATCCCCTGTGTCACAGTGATATAAGCAATGAAGCCAACGATGCTAGGATTTTAAGCATAATTATCTTAAAGTATGATTCATCTGCAAGGTACATGGGTAGTAGTAGTAACCATTACGTTCTATGCAGACTTGTCCAAATAAGGCGATAGATAAAGCATTTTACCAATGTCCATCTATAGAAGAGTTGTCTAGATAGGGATTTGATACCACCCTTCTATTGTGTTGACACTTATGATGCCAAATATGTCAATATCTCATAGCTTATATTATCTATGATATTTTACTCTATGCGTTTAAGCCTTTACTTGGTCATATGAAGAGAATCGATTTCATTATTATGAATTATGACGCGTAAGCTAAAATTAGACATTGAACATACATTATAGTATAAAATGTAGACGTGTATTTGCAAGTATTGTCAAATGTTCTGTTTTGTTGTAGGTATTAAAATCAAAGTGTAAAAATGGAGATATTAGGGCTGATAGATATACCTCTCTGGCTGATTCTTATATTATTTATTATAATCACTGTTTATATGCTGTAAGTATGTTATGAAATTCTTCTTGGCGCGAGCAGGGTATTCAAGACAACTACTTTTCATTATGAAATATTTAATCATTTATTAATACATTTGCTAAAATGAAAAGTTTATTAGCTGCTACTAATGTATTGCCAATGTGTTCACATGGATTTCGAGATTTGTTTTACGGTTGGGATCGTTCGTGCTTGGGTTTATTATTTAATTTTCCTGGAGAATAAGAACTCTGTATGTGTGTGTATGTGGAGGGGGGGGGCTGTTCCATCTCTATGGTGCATTTCTGGAACCGTCCTATTCTCCAATTGAAACGACATTGAAACCCGTGTGTTAAATGTCATATTAAACCAACTTTGCTAAATTTTATCAGATTGTTTTCATCCTTTAAGGTTTATAAGACAAGGAGAAGATGTTTATAAAGGAACTGGTATAACAGGACCTTCTGGTAGATTTCTTTATATGAACTCAATGTTTAAAAAGGTAAGCTGGCACTAATAATAATTTTACTTTTATAAATATTGCTTGGATTTTTAATCATGATCCCAAGATATAATAATATGAGGTACTAACTTTAAGTGCTATTTTCAAATGAAAAATGGTAAGGTGAAGTCAAGATAAATCAAGGATGTAAATTCTTTTATATATATTATTTTGAAAAAAACGATCTTCTGAATATGGCTACCAGTCTTTTGTATATAATAGGATCATGCACATTGTATCACAAACTAACCAATGTAAAAAATGTTGTTTTCAGGGTTTTGAGCAAACACATAAAGAATTCACCGAAGAATATGGATCTGTTGTTGGGTATGTATTAATCAAATTTACTTTGTTATTTATATCTATTTATTCTTGTCCACCTCTGTTGAAAAAAGCTGGAATAGAGACGTTCTAATTCATTCTATGACTGACATTATATTGGGCCGAGTTTGAAAATTTCATCCCTAAATGGTCTTGAACAGCCCTTCTGACAAGCTTCATTAATTATTTACCATAAGTGATTATGATTTTTTAGAGCATATTTAGGACAAGTACCTGCCTATAAATATATATATTTTAAATTTTTTATTTTGTTTTGGTTGATAAAGGGATTAGTCCCGAAAGGTAGCTACATTTACTCTACCTACTGTTTGCACGTTATCGAGTATTTAGTTTTTCCTATGATTTTTAGAGCATATTTAGGACAAGTACCTGCCTGTCTCGTGACAGATCTTGATATAATTAAACAGGTGTGTGTAAAGGAAGGCAGCTCGAACTTTGTAAATAGATTGGTGAGTGTTTTAATATTTTGTTTTGTTTTCAATGACCTACAGATGCTCAAAATCAATTTCTACCTATCTTGTCATCAATTAGATTTAGATGGCACTTGTAAGAATATTCCGTTTTTGTATTTAGCTTTTTGAAATAAAAATCAAATTGGTTTGAGTTTAAGAAACACTTTTAAGTATGAAAAAGAAAAAAGCAGACAACCTCTTTAAAGAATCGTTTTGTATTTAAGGATATTACTCCAATTCCGTCATCATTTAGAGAATCCATTCAGTTTCTGAAAGATGATCACTGGAAGTTTGTACGTGGTGTTATTACCCCCAGTCTAAGTACTGGAAAGATGAGAGATGTAAGTTCTTATATTTAAAAGATCGATCTAATGGTAATGATAAAGCGATTCAAACAGGAACGTTAATGTTAGAGGCACATGCAGCTACAATCTCCATTTCTCATTTGGTTTCTGGAACACTTTTTATTCCAGAAAAACTTCATTCAACCAGCTTGTAATAACTATTATAAAGATAATGATATTTGAGAGGGACTCCGATACGCAGAATTGAGGTAGAAATAAGCCATTAGCAATCATTCCACGTTCCAGTTTTGCTTTTTTACTGCTCAACCTCTAGTGTTACTTAGAGAGCTTCAATGTCTCAGTCGTTAGACACTAAGCATCCGGGGTTTTTAGGCAAATATTCGTGACATTTAGATTTCGCAGTCAATAAATAAATAGTGGTCATATTATAAGTTACAGGATGTGCACCTTTCTCCCGACAGTTTGAATTTGGAGACAAAATCGTTTTAAAATTTGTTACCAAATTATCAATATAATGTATTATCATACATCCTGTATGTGATTGTAGATGGTGCCGTTGATCGATAAATGCTGTGAGATGTTAGTAAATGCTATCGAAAAAAAGTCAAAAGATGATCCTAATATTGACGTTAAAGCGTATGTACTTCTTCTCTACGTTAGTAAATATAAACAAACGCTTAATATTTCATTCAGGTGGGGAAGCTTAAATGAGTGCCGAATTTGTAAACCAAATACCCAATTAAATTGAAACAATATATTCTGGTAGGCATTCGGTGATCTTGAAGGGCACAACCCTTGTTCAAATAAAGACATTTTATATTCATATATGAAGAATTCACTCTAGGACCAATTCGTGTTTCTTTTATTTTAGACATGCCTTCTACATTCTGAAATTTGGAGATGTAGATATGTGCTTTATTGTTGAAGCATATTATTCATAGATCGTGATATTTGTACCCTTAATGTTGAGCTTCAAATAACGATGATGACTATTTTATTGCAGATTATTTTCATTGTACAGTATGGATGCTATTGCCAGTGTAGCCTTTGGTATTGAGATAAATTCTCAAGAAAAACCCGACAACCCTTTCAACAAACATGCTGCTATTGTCATGAACCAAAAGATTTTCATGATACTGAACATGTTAACATGTAAGCCAAAAATTTTAATCAAAATATGTTTTGATTTCGGGAAAGGGAGGGTTTGCTTCTCCAAAATGTACAGGCATGGGATGGAACAAATACTTTATTGCAAATTGGTATTAAGGGTCGGAATTCTGGTTTTTCTTCTGTTCTGATCTGAAGTATAAGAACTCACCCTTTGGGGGATTGGTAAAGAACCTGTTTATGTATTGATTGGTTTTAGTTGGCTATGAACCAGACTATCATGAAAGTTTTTGATTTTTTTTTGAGTAAACAGCTATCATTTTCTGCTTATAAGCATGGGGAAATTCTCTTGGAGACTCTTATGGTGCGCATGAACACTGTTGCTTGCTTGATTACTGGTTATGCCTACATTTTAGCCTAGTCTACACGAAACTATCTGAAACCCGAGTCTATTAAACTCGAGGCAAAATTCGTCCCGTATGTACGACAGTAGCTGGATTAAATTACCACAAATGAAACCGGAAACAGGAAAAATGATGAAAATAATCTACTTCATATCTATACGGTTGTCATTCACCTGCTGTATTTCAGTTTTTATTCCACCTTTAAAAGATGTCATAAACAGGATAGATTATTGGCCCGGTAAAAATGATAGTTTGAAGTTTTTCGACGATGCTATTAATCAAGTATTGGAAGATAGAAGAAAAGGCAGAGAGGTTAGTCTGATTTATTTTCATTATCATAGTTTATACTAAATTTATTTTAATAGTGTATGATATATACAGTGTTATTGATAATGGATATTTCGTCTTGTTGATTCGATTTTGGACCAGAAAAAGGTTGTTCAATTGAATCCCAAGTACGGCGTTGAATGCAGATTTTCGACGATTGAAATAATAGCGAATTTAGCATTTTGGATATAATTTACCTCCCTTGAATTTTACAATAATATTTTTTATTCAGACTAGAAAAGATATGATTGAATTGATGTTGAAAGCTCAAAGTTCCTCCAGTGGGAAAGATATCACCGATAAAGATTATCAACCTGCTAATTCTCAAGAATGGAAAGACAGAGGTTGGACTTTCGTACTTATTTTTAGTCTATCATGGGTGTTTCAACATAGCCTCACAAAATTTAAAGATTTATAGCCAGATGAAATAAAAACAAATTACTAACAAGCGTACACGATATTCTACTAGCATTTTGTTGACTTACAATGAGCAGAAAGAAGGATTTTTTGGGGTTTTTTTTTTCTAGTTAGTCTACATGTTCATCGTTCGACCAATGACTCAGAAACGGAAATAGTTTTAGTTTACAGCCCACCGTAGACATTTGAGTCTTTGACGAATATCCATTATTAATTGCGAAAGTCAAAATTTCGTATTCATGCGAGACAATGGCATATTTTGAAAATACAAATACATGTATAGTCCATTATCGGAGGTTTCTTCATCATCATTATTAAATGTATCATTATTTGAATCATAATTCGAGATAAGTTCAGAAAGTTTCTATTCTTATGGATATCATTATTTCAGGATTAACTGATTCAGAGATCAGAAGTCAATCAATGGTATTTTTTCTGGCTGGATACGAAACGGTTTCAAGTAATTTGACTATGGCCTGCTACTGTCTGGTTACCAACCCAGAGTGTCAAGACAAATTAATACAAGAAATAGACGAAAAATTGAAGGGAGTGAGTACTTTTAATAATAATAATAATATCTTTATTACAAAAGGGTAGAAAATTAGGCTATACATTACCGATGAGCATCAAGATAATCCTGAATACCCAACTTGCATCTCTTGCATTCCACCCCAACAAACAAACATTTACAAATAGAAACAAAGTAAATAATAAAATTGTACATACACGTTTATTTATATTGATATATATATTATTTCTAGACGCCACCAACCTATGAAAGTGTATTTGGGGGCTTATCATACGTAGACAAATTTTTCTGTGAAGTGTTAAGACTGTATCCTCCAGCACAATTGTAAGTATGAGAATTGAACTATAATCTTCACTTTTAATACAAAAAATATCTGCCAATATGTGACTTAGTTATGATCATTTTTAATGATATCTTGAAGGCTTATTTTTAGGGCTTTATCTTTACATTGTCGCAATTGCGGCCTTAGTCAACAAGAAGTGAGGACAAAAGGGTACTCAAGTGGTTTTAAAACAGAAATGACGGGTATTATTTAGAGGCAACTTGTCAGTGCAAATCCGTACACGCAATCACTTCCGTTAATATCATCAGTTATACTTATTTATAGCATTATTAGAACATCGTTGTTTCCTTCATCTTTCAGTACTAGCAGACAAACTAATCATGACATTACTATTAATGGTTATACCTTTAAAAAGGGATTTGATATTCATATACCAATAGCATTATTACATCATAACCCCGAGCACTGGACGGATCCCGAGAAATTTGATCCTGAAAGGTAAGGCATTGTCAAATATTCTGTACTTTACAATTGCTCCGCTAGGTTGAGATCCAGCTTGTTAGTTATTCATTGTCTGTATATCATTATAAACTTCTGTTCATATTTTGGACAACATTTGACAGACCAAGAATAAAAGATAAATTTAAAGAAGTGTAGTAATTTGCAACATAATTTGCGCCAGGCAGGGTATGCTTACTCTTCTAAACACCTGATACCACTTTTCATAATGATATACTTACTCATGTATGATTGATATAATTCCTCATGTGAAAAATTCATAAACTGTTACCTATGTTTCGTCACAATGTCTCGTTGGATTTCGAGTTTCGTTTTGCGGTTCGGATCGTTAGTACTTGGTTTCTTTATTAAACCAAGTTTTGTATCTAAATTATAGCCTGTATTTCTTGGTTCTCGATTATAGATTCACCGAAGAAGAAAAAAGTCAACGGAACCCATACACGTACATGCCATTTGGTGTTGGTCCAAGAATTTGTGTTGCACAAAGACTTGCTATAATAGAAACAAGAATGGCCTTGGTGTCTATTTTACAGAAATACAGAGTTGTCAAATCCGAGAAATCAAAGGTAATTCATGTGAGAGCCCTACTTAAAAATAAAATTGCATTTAACGTCTCTTCTGCTCATGATTAATGCAAATACGAGAAAAAAAAGAATCTGTATACATGTTCACCTGGGTATAGCCGAGGTTGATTCCACGATATTTATATAGTTGATCAAAAATTAGTTACTAGTACATAATAAACATAATTTTTCCAAAGACGGATATCGTTTTTGTGAACTAGGGAAAGAAGGAAAAACACTTTAGAACCTTAGTTCATTAGAAATGTTTTTATAGCAATAATAACTGTTGTTTGTCTTTCAGATCCCGATTGAAATAGACACCATGGGTTTTACTAAACCTAAGGAAACTCTTTACTTGCAATTTGAAAAGAGGTAGTAATGTTGACAGTCCACAGCAGTCAATCCTGCTGAAATTCAGCATTCTTAAATTGGATATACCATTTTTATTAAACGACGATTAAATTGATACATGACAATAACATACAAAATTATTATTCAAAATTTCGCTGTTTTTTATTCTAAATTTAATTATTTATGTTTATATTTTGTATATATTAAAAAACGATGTTTTATGTTTTAAATACAATATTGTGTTTTCCTTCCTCAAATTCTGAAAGGCATAACAACGTCATGTGGGTGTCGTTTTCAAGGTTGTATCTTCATTATCAAATGTCTATCTTAACTTAAGGCAACAATAAAGTAGCAGCAAGTTTTATAAATATCAGTGATGCTTCGTTTCCCTCACAAATTTTCACAAATACAGTTTAATTTCCAAGAGATGTCATTAAATAATTCCATTGAATTTTGTTTTAAGTGAACATATCTTTTAGGGACTGTATATTGTAGTATTTTAAGAATCTCACATGTACATTTATAATACTACTAGATTGTATATTACCAATATACTTTGCATACATTAAAACTGATGCTTTATATTCTTCATAATCCTTTTAAATAATTCTCACGTCATCAGCCCAAGACAGACATCTTAGATAAGCATTAGGCTATTTTCAATACAGACTCCATACTCCACCCATCCTACATACAGGTTCTTAGATCTAACACTATCTAAGTGTTCAAAGTTGATGACATTTCCAGGATCTTGTGCTTCTCAACCTTTTCGATCTACTTCCCCACTTGGGAAAAAGTGTCTCTGCCTTTGACCCCTAGCAATGAACTGAAAAACCAAAACCTCAAATATGCTTGTTAGGTGTTGGTTTATACTTCAATCAGGATCACAGAGAGCATATTAAAACTGTAAAAGATTCTCCAAGAGAGGTCTGTTTTAATGTTTAAAATGTTTTAGTGGAGTGAGTCCAGACATACAAAACAAAATCTGAAAGTATCTCAAGGGACATAACTATTGTACAATATTTTCAAATTCTGAATTCGAATTGTTTACTTTCAATTCGACCTCTATTTTCATCGGTGTACCTTTCTTTTGCTACCATAGTCTTGATAATTATATTGTTTCATGCAATTTGTAAAATTGTAAAACCAACGAAAGCTGAATCTGAATAAGATAATGCACATCAGTTAGATAGAGGGAATCTGTCTATCCATATTGGTGAATGTGATGAACGTTCACCATTATGTAGATCAATCAAATCTTAATTTCAGAAAAAGAACTTTCTATTGTTTCCCCTCCGAATTCTAGCCTTCAAATCCATGTGTATCGCCACGATTAGTTTCGTTTGAAAATGAAAATTACGACTTAACTCCCAGTCTATGTTCGAGTCTAAGAATCTTTAACGAAACTTAAAGGGACAGTCTGAATTTTTTTTAGGTAAAACAATTTGTTTGCTCAAATTTGTGAAAACTTTACACCAAAATCTGTAACTATGTGCCCTTTAATGTATCTGAAAGTTTTAACTAAAAAAATCCAGCCGTTAATTTTTAAACGCTAAAAACATGCTAAATTTTTTAAAAACCTTACGTAAGGTTTTTAAGTGTGTTATGTTTTTTGGACGCTGATAGGAAACTACTGAACGGATTTGAGTAAAATAAACGCCTAATTGTAGAGAAATGTCCCTCTTGTGTATTTAAAAAGTTTCAGCTAGAAATATTGAGCCATTTAAAGGGCAAACACCAAAACTAGGTAAAATTGCTTAATTAACAATAAGTACTCCCTGTTTGTAATTAACCCTTTAAAACCAAATTCAGTTTGATCAAGAAGATATAGAGATACAATAAGCATACTTTAAAAATACTCTCAAGTAGCATTTGCGATTTTTTTTATAATGGAAACTTTTCTCAAAAAAGCAGAATGGCCCTTTAAAAACGAAATTTCTTAGTGTACGTCGATTGCATTTCAGAGCAGTAGGAAGTAACCTTCTCTGTTTGTTTCATTTAAAGTACATGGATCGCTGATACCCCGTAAAAAGTCGGTACCATCAGATTATTATAAACTACTTATTTATCTTAATATACTAATGGAATTAACTGCACTCTAAAATATATAGTTCTAGAACTAATGACCTAGGCCAGTGACTTATGGCAATATTATTCTCAATTCGCCATAACACAACAATAAACGGTATCGTCGTTATCATTGTCTAATATACAGTCATTATATCGCTGACTCGTTCTCCATTTCAATTGTCCTGAGAAATAACCAAGAAATAATGTTTTTTTTTCAGTTGAATATCTCACCCTATGTATTTGTACACCGTACAATTGTAGGATATGTCTATATTACGACCTTGCTTGGCTGTATGTTTATTTTTTTATCCCGGGCTATAGGCCTATTATAGATCTCGTGGAGAAACTAGGTCAGGCCAACCAGGTCTATATTGTAAACAAACTAAGAATATGTTTGAATTTGTAGTGTTTCTGATGTGATTTATATTGGACATTGAGGCATTTTTTATTCAAATTGGGTGAGTGTTTTAAGCATTAAATCAATAGCACTAAAGCAGAAATGTATCACATTTTCATTAACAGTAGACAACGAAGAAGAGTTCACATGCACCTTATACAGCTAACACTTTCAATGTTTGTTCGTTAACCTGAACGAATCCGATCTCTTGAAGTATTTTAGTTCTTTAAAATAACTACAGGGAGAAATGATTTTATTGTTCCCAAAGGCAGTTGACAGGAAGAGCGGATCTCGCTTATTTCAATATGACTATATATGTACTCTCTTTCGTTCTCCTTAAGAACAACAGCGCCATATTTAGTCGATATTTCGTCAGTGAACAGTATTCTCCATTTTTCTATCCAACATTTCAATAGTGGAATGAGACAACCATTGTGTAAACTTGGCTCATTTGTACAGCTCACTTTTGCGTTCTGTGCAGATCAATTTCCAAATAAGGAGATAGCTTTTTCCTTAAAAGGAGCAGGTTAAGATAATAACTTTATTTGAATGGTAAACAAGCATGGTCCTGGACCGGGTGCGCCGGAAGCCTCTCGCCTGGAAGGGTGTAGCCAAGGGGGGGGGGGGGGGATAATATGTGCCCATTTCATATATGTATTCAAGCTCACGGCGCCCCCAGACAACCGAGCCTCCTTCATCCCGCCCTTCATTTGCCTCTGGCGCTCCAGACGTGAGCTCGAAAGGCATCCAATAATGACTGTTGTAACTGTATGGTGGATAGATAGTTGGAAAACCATGGTTTAATTCCAGCTTGCATTACTAGGCTACTATGTCCAAATAAGGAGATAGACAGACAACAAATACGTTTAATACCAAATATGTCCATAGCTCATAATCTATTTTATCTATGCAATTAAAAAAGTTAAAAAAATAAAATTTTATTACGTGTGTTATGACGAGTTATCTAAAATTAGACGTTGGTCATACAGTATAGTATAAAATATACACGTGTGTTTCCAAATATTATCAGATGTGTTGTGTCTTTGCAGAAAAGTGATATCAAAGTGTAAAGATGGAGATTTTAGGGCTGATAGATATTCCTCTATGGCTGATTCTTATTTTATTTATTATTTTCACTGTATATATGCTGTAAGTATGTTATTTTATTTTAATTATATGCAAAATAAACTGAATGTGTGGAAAGGTCCATCTCTGTGATGCAACTGTTCGGAAAGTTCAACCGTCTGGGGCGGGTGTGACGAAATTCAGGGCTCCTCGTATGTTAAAGAACCATCAAATTACAAGATCAACTTATAACAGCTCTATACTTGCAGTTGTACACGTGTTATATGATACTGTCAAAATTATTTTATATACTGTACATCAAACAATATGCTTAGAAGCACGGACTGAAGTCCCAAAACTAAAGTAAACATGTTCATACAAGTTCAGATTAATCAACCAAAATTGCTACATTTAATCAGATTATTTGCATCCTTTAAAACAAAAACCAGGTTGGTCAAAGAGAAACATCGAAGAAAATATCATATTTAGAAATCTTTTAAAGTATAATTGTCATCGTTTTGGTTTATGTCAAAAAAGACCTTCCTTTTAGAACCTATGTTAGTAAGAATATGTCAAAATGGTGCTGTAATTTAATCAGATTGTTTGCATACTTTAAGGTTTATAAGACAAGGAGAAGATGTATATAAAGGAACTGGTATCACAGGTCCTTCTGGTAGATTTCTTTATATGAAATTAATGTATAAAAAGGTAAACTGACACTCAAAATAAATATGTTATTTCCTAAGTATTGCATGCTGTATTATTCATTGTCCTAAGATTTAACTACCACGAGGTTGCAGTATGAAACATAAAATATTAATGTAGATATAGTTAAGATTAACCAAATGGTACCATTCATGAGTTCAGTGACAAATCTTTTCTTGAAACACCACTTTCCTGAATATCATAAGTAAATCTCAAATAATATAACAGTACATTTTCCCTCTAATACACATTTACCACCAATCTTTCGTGATGCAGGCAAGGACACATTTAATTAACACTGTTTGTAGGGTGGAAATCTTCTCCTCTCCTCCTCCTTTAATCTTGAATGTAAAGGATCATATTATATATTTACGCAAATATATCTGGTTTTCAGGGTTTTGAGCAAACACATAAAGAGCTCACAGACGAATATGGATCTGTTGTTGGGTATGTATTAAAGTGGAACGTTCACCATTCTTTCGACCAATAATATACCATTCGTTCTACCAATAATATCAAAGTCTCAGAAATGGGAATTTGTTTTTCTAAGCTTATCAGTAATATCGTGCACAGTGCACAGCTCTCCCTCAAATATTAATCCTTCAAATCCATATTTAAATGATACAATAATTATCGAAACAGCAAGAAACAGTATTTCTCAAATACGACTTATACTGACCTTACATGTAAATGGATGTATTTATTATTGACCTTACCGTTCGATTGATTTCTGTATTTCAGAGTGTATTTGGGACAAGTACCTGCCTGTCTCGTGACAGATCTTGATATAATTAAACAGGTCTGTGTAAAGGAAGGTAGCTCGAACTTTGTAAACAGATTGGTGAGTTTTTTATGATTTTTTGAATCTTCAACTTTTATGAATGTTTAATACGCTCATATTTTAAGGGAATTAGTAAGGTTTTAAAAATGGTTTATGATCTATGATTGACTCCTTCCACTACTATACAACTATTACTCTATACGCTTTGTTGACATGTTTTTGGATGCGATTTTGATTAACAAAATTTGTTTTCTTCCAAAAATACTTGCTAAAAACCATTTGGTAGCCACATAAGAACAATCTCGTCATCTTGGTCTTTTAGAAAAGAAAGTCCCTATTGTCTATGTAATAAGAATGCCACATAAAAACTGAACTTTTCAACATTTTACATTATCATCAGCATTTGAAGATTCGATAATTTTTTAGGATGTTGCTCCAGTTCCGTCCGCTTTTAGAGAGTCAATTCAGTTTCTGAAAGACGATCATTGGAAGTTTGTACGTGGTGTTGTTAGTCCCAGTTTAAGTACTGGCAAGATGAAAGATGTAAGTCATATCAAACAGGTTTAACTTATTATGATAATGAAAAAGAGGCGTTTTAGTCTTTATATTAGTATCACGAACACATTAAATCTGTAGCGTCTATTTGTATTATCCTATTTACCGTCGGTTGGTTGGTTGGTAGATGACAAGTTAACGTTCGCTTCCAGCAGCTGTTGATTTCGCAAACTAGGTAGTTCTTGGTAGTGGTAGTAGTTTCCAGTCGGGAGTCTGAATTGATTTTATACCAATAAAACAATATTTAACCAGTAAGTGGCAAATAGTATCTTTACAACGTTCAACGTACATATTAACCCTTGGAGATTAGTCCATGTTCATTTCTGAGTGAAGCAGTGCTAAACTTCTATTATTATCGAATGTGGCTCGTAGTGATGAACTCTGAGGGGAACCGACAAGGACATACATCTAGTCCAGGCTTTCTCAGTTATTTTTGTAAAGGGCCAATTGCATTTATAACAAAAAGTATAGGAGCCAAATAGAGCTTAAGTACCATAACATGCAGAGCGTTTTCGCGAAAGGGATTACTCTTGAGGGACCATTCCCAAGGGCGTTTCTGAAGGCCCGATAGAACAGTGGCTAACGTCACGTCAGTTGGCATACTACAGAATTATATTTGTCCGCCTTTATTAGCCTGGCCATTTGCAGATACGACGGACACATCGGATTCTTTTTGGAGATTTGTTATTGATACTGTGTTCACATTATATGTTATAGATGGTGCCGTTGATCCATAAATGTTGTGAGATGCTGGTAAATGCTATCGAGAAAAAGTCGAAAGATGATCCCAATATTGACGTTAAAGAGTATGTACCCTCTTCTATCAATAAAATTAACTTGAAAAACGTAAAATACGCATATTTCATTCAGGTGGGAAAGTTGAAAAGGGTGCCGAATCTGTAAACCAAATACTCAAGAAAGTTAAACAATTTAGTAGGATGACATCCAATGTTCTTGAAGAGCACAACTCTTGTAGTTGAAATAAAGAAATTTAATATATATTATATATGTGCAGACCAATTCATGTTTCTTTTAATTAAGACATGACTGCTATATTCTGAAATCTAGAAAAAAAAACGTTAGTTATTTTATTGGAGGTGTAAATTTGCATTTTAGACAAAGATCGTGGTATTTGTTTTGTACCGTTTAGGTAAACACTAATAAACGATCATAATGACATTTTTTTACAGATTATTTTCATTGTACAGTATGGATGCTATTGCCAGTGTTGCCTTTGGTATTGAGATCAACTCTCAAGAAAAGTCTGACAATCCTTTCAACAAACATGCTGCTATTGTCATGAACCAAAAGGTTTTCATGATACTGAACATGTTGGCATGTAAGCAGATTATTTTGGGGTGTTTTACTCTTGTGCAAAAATGCTTAGTTAAACTGTAGCACGTCGTCTTTGCAAAAGATCATGGAAAGCAACGATTTACTCCCGGTTCTGACTAGAGTGCTGAAATCACGATCATATGGATTTATAGGGGATCATGCCGCTACGCATCAAGATTTTTCTGACACCGATAAAGACGATAGTGTAATTTTGTTGTTATGCCCATACGTGTTGGCCTGGTGTGGCGTTCTTCACCGAAATAGAGAAAATGATAACATGAACTTCAATAAAAAATATTCTCTAAGGTATAATCATGTTATAATCATCTCTATATATTTCAGTTATCTTCCCACCGGTAAAAGATATCATGAACAAATTGGATTATTGGCCCGGTCAAAATGATAGTTTTAAATTTTTCAACAATGCAATTAATCAAGTGATGGAAGAAAGAAGAAATGGAAAAGAGGTTAGTTAGATTGGTTTTGATAAGAATTTATATTTTAGTTAGTTATTAAGTCAAACAAAAACACCGATCAGAATTATTACATGCTATTGAATGAGGCTTCACGATGTGCAGTTACTCAAAACACTAAAGGTAAGGAATTGCCATCTGTAATCAAACGTTTTCTTTTCTGATATGAAACTTACCTCCCTTGAATTTGAATCATATATTATTTATTCAGTCTAGAAAAGATTTGATAGAATTGATGTTGAAAGCTCAAAGTTTCTCCAGTGGGAAAGATATCACAGATAAAGATTACCAACCTACCAACTCCCAAGAATGGAAAGAAAGAGGTTGGATTACCGTTATCTTATGCTTCAATGGAATGTAATATAATAAGCATAACGTTTCAGAAATGGAGCAGAATTTTTTTAATTATGTCCAAATAGGAACTCATTTAAAACTCAATTTATTTTAAAAACAGAATCAATTTCGCTTGTGAAAATTGACATTGACGAAAAACAGTTATTAACTGCATGGGGCGCTGCTATAAAGGTCACAGGAAATTTGGTCGCAGGAAAAATGTGCCTCATTACTGTGACCAACTTACCATATGTCATATTTAATGTGACCAAATTACCGTGTCACCGTATTACTGTGACCTAATTTCCGGTGATCGAATTTCCTGTGACCTATTTTACCTAATGTCTTGGGCTAGTCAAAAAAACATTACACAATACACATTAAAAATGAGAATCGGATACTTTGTCGTGTATTTTCTGTATTCTGATTAACATCATACATGTATTATATTAGTAATAATTGTATATATTTTACAATGCTGTTATCATTATTAATATATTGATATTTTTGTTCCTCTTACTATACTACTATTATCATTTTTTCTAGGTCTAACTGATTCGGAGATCAGGAATCAATCCATGATATTTTTCCTCGCCGGATTTGAAACGGTTTCAACTAATCTGACTATGGCCTGCTACTCACTCGTTACTAACCCAACGTGTCAAGATAAATTAATACAAGAAATAGATGAGAAATTGAAGGGAGTAAGTAACTTGAATATCTAATCTGTGCACTAGCTACATTCTATAGGATTAAAGTACACTGTATTTTCTCTATCCGAAAGAAGCAGGACAGCATTAGGTGTTACAGAAGAAGTAGGAGATGTGCCTCTAGCGACAACTGGCCTATATGGGCTCTCTGATGCTAACTCTGGGTTAAACCAGGGAAAAGTACCACCCTTAAAAAGGGACAATAATTACCAAAAGTTGAATATTATATAAATTACTTTATGAATATTTAAGTTGGGATAGAAAGTAAAATACCTTCCAAAACCAAAAATTGCAAATGAAAGTAAAAATAAAATATCAGTAATATATCTATAAAGTTTTATTTATATTGTATATCATCTTTTTTAGGCGCCACCAACTTATGAAGCTGTATTCGGAGGTTTACCATACTTGGATAAGTTTTTCTGTGAAGTTTTAAGAATGTATCCTCCAGCTCAACTGTGAGTATAACCGACAAAATTCACATAAACATAAAAAATCGACAGACTTTTCTTGTAGTATATCGTGGCTTATCTCCCTGCTTCACAGCCTGGCAGTCATGGGTGAACTGTTTTGTCTGTTGTGTTCTTGTTAATATGTTGTAACATCTAATTGATCTTTCAGAATTAGCAGACAAACTGGTAAAGATATTACTATTAATGGTTATACCTTTAAAAAGGGATTTGATATTCATATACCAATAGCATTATTACATCATAATCCCGAGCACTGGACTGATCCCGAGAAATTTGATCCTGAAAGGTAAGAAATTTCAAACTTTTCTGTATTTACAACTTCTCAGCTGAGTTTAGATTTAGCTCGTTTGATACCCATTGTTTCAATATTTAAACAAATTAAAACTAAAGTGGTTAATTTTCTATTAATAGACTTGTTTAAATATTAGGCAAAATTCGACAGTTCATTAAATAGTCAAAGAACAATTTAAAAAATGTAGTAGCCTGCACACGAAACATTATACCATGATCTGTATATATCAGATTGTATTATTTATTTTAAACCGTACACTCTGAGTTCTCGATTGTAGATTCACTGAGGAAGAAAAAAGTCAACGTAATCCATACACGTACATGCCATTTGGTGTTGGTCCAAGGATTTGCGTTGCACAAAGACTTGCTATAATAGAAACCAGAATGGCCTTGGTGTCTATTTTACAGAAATACAGAATTGTCAAATCTGAGAAATCCAAGGTAATGTATTGAATTTGTGTGAACGCTAGAATTAGAAATAAAATTACGCATTTCTTCTCCTGGTTAAATGCAAATGAAAACAGGCAAATCTGAGAAAGACTGAATCTGTATACATGTACCTTACCAGAATACCTTAGGTCATATTCACCATACCTTACACAGTTGATTGAAATAATATGATATGCCTCCTTAGTAGTTTGATATTTTTTATCATAACATTTACTTTCATTTTATTTTTTCAGATCCCCATTGAAATAACAAAAATGGGTTTTACTAAACCGAAGGAAAATCTTTACTTACAATTCGAAAAGAGGTCTTAATATGGGTACATAGCATTGGCTACTACATGTATGTGAGAATAGAGGATTACCTACCATTATTAAATAAAAAACAATATTTTCTATTTCATTTGTCTAATGTGTACATCGCTTCTCTTGAGATTATTACATTCAGATGTTGTATTCTCACATCAAGCACTTACCCCAATATAGAATAAAACGATTCAGGCAGTAAACTCAACTCGCAAATGGGACCATATTAAATTTTTACTGACAAAAATCTTGTTATAAATTTTATATTGATACTTTTTATATATTGAAAATGATACCTAACTGTGTAGGCTATTCTTTTAAACCAAGGAAATGCAATTTTCAACTAGGTCGTACATTCTTCATGTTAATAAATCCTCACAAAAAGTCTTGAAATGTATAATGTATGTTTAGAATGTCACCAATATAATAATAATAATAATAATAATAGCTTGTATATTACCTATATGTTTATACATTGCATAGATTAATAGTATAAAAAATAAATATTCACAGTTCTTCTATATTTTCTCGGGTTGTCATCCCATGAAGAAAGTCATTACAGACTTGCAGTTTGCTTTGCCTCTGTTCCACCACATCATCACCTATAAGATATTCTAGACAGTTTCAGGATCTTGACCTGACTTCAAAAGAATCCCATAGAAAAAGCATAGAACAAATTATGGCCATCTCCACCTGTCCCTACAGAAGTTATTACATGTCCTACTGGGCACTTAAAGGGACTATTAAAACGTATCATTCATCTCTTCGATGAATGGTTTTGAAAATTGGTAAAACGTGTGCATTCAGTAGTGAATGGATATAAGACAAAATGAAAAATATATTTCATCATGAGTGGCATCAGGTGTCTAGAATAGTAGGCATACCCTGCACCACAAATGCTGTTCATGAATTATATTTTTTATTCAAAATGTTAAAGATAGAAATTTTGGGGAATATCAAAAATAGGTCAGAATGAATCTGAAAAACAAGAGGTATATCAATAAATAATTCAAAATAGCCAACAGGGGGCTAGAAGAGTAAGCATTCTTGGAATGTCTCCTCTTGCTCCAATAGCACAAGATCAATTTGTAAATTATTTTTTTCAAGGGAGGTAATTTTATATTTATGGAATTCATCATTATGGGAGAAAACTTTAAATTATTCTTCTCCTACATATTGTTGGGGGCATTTCTAATACATTTCCTGTACGACATTAAATATACGTGTATTATATTGGTGTTTTATTGTGCAAGCTTGCTTGAAATCAAAAGATTTTGTGCAAATTCCATGAAATCCTAAAACTTCTCCTGACTTAATCATACCTGAAAAGATATAGTTTTCGTGAATGGAACTATGCATGTATGACGTGCAAGAGCTGCTGATTGTCAGTTTGTTCGTCACAGGAAATCCTAACGTCTCGTTTCTTCTCAGTTGAATAATCGATTACATCAATATACATAATTGGAGTTTGTCCTTAAAATTCTCCTGGATTTTAGTTTCTACTGTGACATATATATTTGAATATTGGATAGCCATAAGTGTACGTCTAATAGTAATAAAGGACAATTTATTTTTTTACTATTTATACGTGACGGGTTTATAAATAGTACAAAACCAGGTCAGGCTATTCAAGTGTACATTGTAAACAGAATTTGAATATGTATAGTCAAACAGAGATATTTCGGCTCATCCGGGTACCGTCAAAACATACACAACCAGTCCACTATATTTTCAAGGTTGTTGCTGTAACGTGCCAAACAAACAACCCTCTAAATAAGATATTTTTATACCCTTGAAAATATAATGGACTGTTTGTGTATATGTTTTGACGGTACCCGGATGAGCCGAAATATCTCTGTTTGACTATACCATCAAAACATATACACAACCAATCCACTATATTTTCAAGGTTGTTGCTGTAACGTGCCAAACAAACAACCCTCTAAATAAGATATTTTTATACCCTTGAAAATATAATGGACTGTTTGTGTATATGTTTTCACGGTACCCGGATGAGCCGAAATATCTTTGTATAATTGTAACAGTATATGTCTTCTTTCTATTTCTTATGTAATTAAATTTTGATATTGTAGATTTATCAACATTTGATGAGTGTACACGTTTAACTCTTCAATGGATCAATTCACAAGATATAACAGTTGGAACTGGATATGTATTTAATGGACACTATGGATGTATATATTGTCCATTAGCTACGCAACTCATTTCAGATCATAGAGCATTAGGAGCAGGCTATCATATAAACATGGATTATTTACACATCTCCTTCAGTCTTTACCTAATATGAGCTGTGTATCAGCATCAATATTCATTTATAGCCGTACGTATACAACACGATATGGGATTGGACACCAACCATTGAATGTGTCACAGTGACATTTGCTATGAAATCATTCATTTATGTTAGCGTTCTACTATGTAGGATTGATCCAGCTAAATGTACACTGACAGTGCTTTTAAAATAAGGTCAATATCATCATATTGCAAATTGGAACGAATATAATATGTTGTATGCATAATATTTTGTTTACGGTTTATACTTGTGATGTCAATATGTCAATGTCAACTATTAGTCTAATGTCTATCTCTAACAGTTTTACTAGCGTTCGTATCTTTACTTTATCGTTGAGTTGACATTATGACGCGTTATCTAAAATTAGAAATGACTCAAACAGTATAGTATATCAAGTATTATCAAACGTTCTGCTTCATTGTAGGTGGTGATATCAAAGTGTAAAGATGGAGATTTTAGGGCTGATAGATATACCTCTTTGGCTGATTCTTATATTATTTATTATTTTCACTGTTTATGTGCTGTAAGTCTATTGTTGAATTATACTAAAACTAGTATTTTACTTCACTTCTACATCTACAGGGCCCTAATTCTAGAAAACTTAACTTAGATAAAATCCAGATTTTAAGAAATACATTTATTTGATTGGATAATAAAGCTGTATCTAAAATCAATTTCAGTGATTGACCAATCAGATGACCCGAGCACTAAAATCATTGTAAGTTAAGTTTTCGAGAATGAAGACCCTGGACAATATGTCCTGCATACAAATGTGGGAGCTGCTCAATATACTGAGATTTACGGAGCCTGTTTGACCGTTACCCTTTAAAACAAAAAATCAAGTAGGTCAAGGAAATACATGAAGAAGAAAATATCATACTTCTTCTCTTCAAGTATTTGTCAACGTATTAGTCCATGAATAAGACCCTGCTTTTAAATTCGAGATGTTAGTAAGGATATCTGAACATGTTCCAGTAATTTAATCAAATTATTTCATTCTTTAAGGTTTTTAAGACAAGGAGAAGATGTTTATAAAGGAACTGGTATAAGGGGCCCTTCTGGTAGACTTATTTATTTAAGATCAATGTTAAAGAAGGTAAGCAGAGCTGGCTTTAAATAATTAAATATTTAATTAACATCTTGGGGGAATTTTCATTTAAATTCATTTTGAAAAATAGTATGTCATAACTTGCTAACTCGGTGTAAAGTGCTAAATTTAGACAACTTTATCTCGTTTTCAGGGTTTAGATCAAACGCACAAAGAACTCACGGACGAATACGGACCTGTTGTTGGGTATGTATTAATTATTTTATAATTATAAAACACAAGCTCTAATGATTCAATCGTATATATGTCGGCCATTGTCTCTAACATATTTACGATTGGGTAATAATTAGCTCAATACATTACGGGAGATAACTCTTGTAGAAATTTTGCAGTGTCTGAATTATATGTAAAACCAAATCAGACAAAGCATCGAGTCATGCTAAACATAACTGCAACCTTCAATTACGTCTAATCCTGGTTAGAGTAAATCAAACATAACGACAATGGGAATTCGAAGTAATTCACTGAACTCTGGGATCTAGAAACAAGCATTACTAATTACTGACATTTATCACTATGTGATTTGGGAATTTCAGAGTGTATTTAGGAAAAGTTCCTATCTGTATCGTGACAGATCTTGATACAGTAAAACATATCTGTGTTAAAGAGGGTAGTTCGACCTTTGTAAACAGACTGGTAAGTTCCTCATTATTATATCTGCTAATAGTAAAAACCCGTAAAAGCAATACAATTCCGTTAATCAAAATCGCATGCAAAAACATAGCAAAATTGAGAGATTAATATTATATTTTAATATTTCTATATCGCTCCACATTTAATGTTTTGAGCACTATTTTAAAAGTAAAAATATTTTGTTATTATTGCAAAATTGAGAGTTATAGTAGTGGACTACTCCAAAGAATAGTACCACCTGCATTTGCAGTTTTTAAGTCTACAGTCGATGTAATACATAGCGTACAGACTACAGAGCTACCTCACATTACAACCAACCTGTCTACAACTCTTATAGCTATTCGTTTTATTAAGCAAAGTAAATACATACTATAGCCCACGTTAACAAACAAGATTGTAAAAAAAAAAGAAAAAAAACTCAATTGGAACGATTCAACAACTTAGCTGTTTATCACCAAATGCAAAATTTCTTTCCATATTTCAGGATGTAGCTCCAGTTCCGTCCGCTTTTAGAGAGTCTATTCAGTGTCTGAAAGATGATCACTGGAAGTTTGTACGTGGTATTATTAGTCCCAGTCTAAGTACTGGTAAGATGAGAGATGTAAGTTATATCAAGCTAGATTTATATACTGAACCTAATAAAAAATCAAAGTCACAAAAAATGTATGTATTGTAAATGTAAAATTGTGAATATCAACAGCAATGGCCACATATTGTTGACCCATCTTCGTCTGCACTAATATTTGAAAGAAACAATACTATATTCACCTTAAACGTATGTATGTTATAGATGGTGCCGTTGATCCATAAATGTTGTGAGATGCTGGTAAATGCTATCGAGAAGAAGTCAAAAGATGATCCTGATATTGATGTTAAACAGTATGTACTACTACTCTGTTGGTAATATTAGTAAATGAGAAATGCACATCATACCTCCTTTTGCATACTCAATGGCGCCTTCTCCAATAACCTCAACAATTCGATGGCTCTTTGCTTAAAGTGAATAAGTCCGAAAACAAGATTTTGAGAAAATGGCCGACAAATGTGTTGAGTTAACAAAACCTTCCACCATTCAATTATTATTATTTATAGCAGAAGTTCCGTCTTTTGAATACACAAACTTGATCATGACATTTTAATACTACAATACAAGATTTTGCAAAATATTAATCATTTTGGACTTACTCAGTTTTGAACATTTTGTTATAGCCCAAGTGAATATCTGCAAAAGTGCTTACATATAAAAGATTAAAACTAATTTTACTAACTTTTAACTTTTTACTAATTATTTGTGTTTGAAATTTACATACATTATCGATATCCAAGAAATTATACTTATTAAAATTGTACTTTATTTCAGATTATTTTCAGCATACAGTATGGATGCTATTGCTAGTGTTGCCTTTGGTATTGAGATCAACTCTCAAGAAAATCCTAACTGTCCTTTCAACAAACATGCGGGTAAAGTCATGAACCAAAAATGGTTAATGATAGTGAATTTGATAACATGTAAGCGGGTTATTCCTTTTGTTATGAATTGAAACTAAATTTAAAGCCTCTGGTTTTATTGTCGTCAATTTGCATGCCTTTTTAAAAGTAGCATACGAGAAGTTTGGCCGAAATAGCTGAATGCAAACAGAGAGGATTTCAAGAAAAATCGATCGAGGTCGGATTTTTTCCTCAGTGGAAATCAATTGATACTGTTGTAAAAACGACAAACTTTATGAGTTATACGGTTGTTATTGATTTGATATATTTCAGTCTTTATTCCACCGTTAAAAGATGTCATCAACTGGATAGATTATTGGCCTGGTCAAAATGATAGTTTTAATTTCTTCGTCGAAGCAATTAAAAATGTCCTGAAAGACAGAAAAAATGGTAAAGAGGTTAGTTTGACTGATTTATAGGATTGAATATAAAGAAATTATTCGTGCAGTTTCGACATAAAAGTAGTCAGTTTTTACAGTGATAATTGATCTTTTAGTAAATCATCAGATGTCTGTTATCCCAGGGGAAGTTTTTGTCTGATGGCCGGAAATCTACTTGGGCATAAAGTTTATTGGAATAAATCCCAGCCTTGATAATGTTTAGTAAACTATAAATTATTAATTCAAAAAGGGAGATTACTCGTGAGGAACTGAGCTAATTGGTTCAACCGAACCAGGGTCAATAAATTAAAAGAAAATTTGACCTAGAATCTGTACCAGTGATTGATTAGCTTTGCGCAGTGGCGGTACCATAGCCAATGAGGAATTTCCGAGGCGTGGTTATTGCTAGTTGAAAACTATACCCAATACCCCGCACTGACGACTTAATAGTCGGCAGTTGCAATTTATGGAGGCTTCTACGGAAGCAGTTATCAATATAATTGAGAGCCTGTTCCTTTCCTCCATCTTCTGCTGTATGTAAGTTTTCACAATTGAAATTAAAGCCCATACAAAAGTGAAATCGAGATTTTAAGAAATACAGTAATCTGATTGGATAATATTACTATATTTAAAATAAATTTTAGTGATTGACCAATCAGATGATTAGATGGCCGGAAATGAATGTTATACACGATTCGTTTTTTAGCTTTGGAGGTCATCCTGCTTTTTGTTTAGTAAACGATTTGCATCATTCAAAGACTCAACTCTGATTGTCAAATTTCAACCATCCGTTTTTAGACGATTAGGAGGCGATTCTATAATATACTACTTGAGCATCTAAAAAACATTGTTGGCAATTACGAACAGCACGTATCAGAGTTTTCTTCTGTACAGAAAATTATGGATGTCGCAACAATTACATTAATAAATTAAAGTTTATTGGAATAATTCCCAGCCTTGATAATGTTTAATAAACTATAAATTATAAATTCAAAAAGGGAGATAACTCGTGAAGAACTAAGCTAATAGGTTCAACTGAACCAGGGTTCATAAATGAAAAGAAAATTTGACATAAAATCTGTATAGTTAAATAACTAGCTTTGCGCAGTGGCGGTACCATAGCCAATGAGGAATTTCCGAGGCGTGGTTATTGCTAGTTGAAAACTATACCCAATACCCCGCACTGACGACTTAATAGTCGGCAGTTGCAATTTATGGAGGCTTCTACGGAAGCAATTATAAAAGTAACAGAGAGCCTTCCCACATAATCGCATCTAATGGAGTTGCCTTATCCACATATGTATGTTTAATTCATACAATTCCTGCAATAACAGTTTATATAATTGTCATTATATTAACATTGATAACAAGGCCGTTCATCTCATTAGTACTGTTAAGACGACCGGTGAACTGAACTCATATTTAATTGATAATTTAAGGCATTAATTACAATTTGACTTCAAACATAAGGAATATTGAATACAAAATTTTATTTTCAGTCTAGAAAAGATATGATTGAATTGATGTTGAAAGCTCAAAGTTCCTCCAGTGGGAAAGATATCACAGATAAAGATTATCAACCTACCAACTCTCAAGAATGGAAAGACAGAGGTTGGATATTTTTACTTTTTTGATTTAAAGGTGCCGTACAAAAAAAAATTCACTAATCGAAAATGGAGAAGAAAATACAAGCGTGTGCTACTGCCATCCTCCAACAAGATTTTCCACATTGCATTAGTTGGCTGAAATGAGGATTTCAATCTTCATTTTTAGTTCTTTTTATCGCTACTTTCTTTACGACACTGTAGATTGCTTGGAATCAACTACGTTTGTCACTACAAGTGACTTCGAATTGGCTGTAAATGAGAAAAAAAAGTGAAATTTAACTAAAATAAATATATTCAAAAAATAAACGATTTGAATTTTACGATTCGATTACCGTTTAAATATTTTGAAATTGCTTACATCAATGTGGCTTTCATAATCAAAATGTACTCTTTTTCCTCTTTTTAACGATACGTTATTTCACAACTGGTTCTTAGTAATTATCATCATTGCAGGTCTAACGGATTCAGAGATCGGGGGTCAATGCATGGTATTTTTCCTGGCTGGATATGAGACTGTCACAAGTAATTTGACTATGGCCTGCTACTCACTGGTTACCAACCCAGAGTGTCAAGAGAAATTAATACAAGAAATAGACGAGAAATTGAAGGGAGTGAGTTTGCAGCTTTAGACTTCCTATTTGATTATATTGGTATATAAACAATAGTTCGTTTTCTTTGAAGGAATACTGAGTTAATAATCACAGTCACATTGCAACATCAGATATTCCAGCGTGAATTTTTCAAGCGTCAACTGACTAAAAAGATAGTGGCAATATGTTATTATGTTTGATCAAAAGGCGATTATTACAAAGATAAGTTTATGTCAGTAATATTGAATTAAATATGTATACTTATCATAAATTTTATTTGTATATATTATTTCTAGGCGCCACCAACCTATGAAGATGTATTCGGAGGTTTACCATATGTTGATAAGTTTTTCTGTGAAGTTTTAAGAATGTATCCTCCAGCTCAATTGTGAGTATAAAAGATAGGTTACCTTATTAACATTTAAACTATTTTCCTGAAAAATTCCAGGATAGATGAAAGTAGGCCTACTAGATAAGACAGTAAACTAAATCTCTTCTTGTTCTTTATTTTTTTTTCATATATTCTTCTTTACACTTTGCGAAAAACAATTTTTATATATACTCTAATATATACGCTAATACTTGATGAAAAGAAATGCGATGAATTCGTATGATTTATTGAGGAATCTTATCTTTCAGAACTAGCAGACAAACTGGTAAAGATATTACTATTAATGGTTATACCTTTAAAAAGGGATTTGATATTCATATACCAATAGCATTTTTACATCATAATCCCGATTACTGGACAGATCCCGAGAAATTTGATCCTGAAAGGTAAATAATTTTAAATAATTACAGGTTGAGCAATGTAGAGTATGCGTTACCATTTAATATTTACATTTGCTAAGATGTTTTCCCATTGACCGAATATTAATTCATATGGCGTTTATCACGCAATAAATGCCACTGCTAGCCACGTGGCCTAACTTGACGTCAATTTATATAAAAAAAAATGACAACATAATCTTTTGTTTAAAAGACATATAGAAGTAGGAGTTAACGTAATCTTTGATAAAGAATTAGTTCTCGGAACATCTGATGACCTTGAGTTGAATTCAATAAAAATCCCATGCATTCAAAACGTAAATATAAGCAATAAACCGTTACCCTATGGCGTGTATGGTCAATTTTGCAGCCAACCTGTGTCCTGATATGGGTAACAGTTTATTGCTTAATTAATATGACAAATCCCAGACATTAGTATTTTAGTCAGATAATTTGTATTTCAAGATACAATCTCGATTGTAGATTCACCGAGGAAGAAAAAAGTAAACGGAACCCATACACGTACATGCCATTTGGTGTTGGTCCACGAATTTGTGTTGCACAGAGACTTGGGATAATAGAAACAAGAATGGCATTGGTGTCTATTTTACAGAAATACAGAGTTGTCAAATCCGAGAAATCAAAGGTAAGTTATTGTATTTATTTGAATTTTTACTCGCAGCATACTAACCCATTGAGCTAGACTTACGCTAAAAAAGCGAGACATGAAAATAAACGGCGTCCTTTTTTCTGCTCTATATGTGCGAGTTGTCATTATGAGAAATAATTGACTTAGCAGGATAACGGCTTGTATGTTTACATGGATTTCGAGATTCGTTTTTACGTTAAGGATCGTTCGTGTTTGGGATTAATATATTATTTTATTATGTTTCAGTTGCCAATTGAGATATTGAAGACGGGGTTTACTAAACCTAAAGAAACTCTGTACCTCAAATTCGAAATGAGGTCGTAATGTGGACGGTTTGTAGTGATTACCACTAGGGATTAGTGGACCAGTCTCAACTATTATTATTAAAAAACAAGAAACTATGTGTATAACATTGAATGTAAATATCATTTGGTTTGGGACTGTGCCTAACTGCCTATCATAATGATATTTTATCGAGTTTGGGCCTGCACTCTCGTTGTTGATGTTGAGTCGAGTGGCAGTGCATGCCGATTTTCAATGTCTCCTCATCCAGCTTTACCATTACATTGTTTATTGTATTTGATTATATTTATATATTAAATTTTAAAACACTTGTTTAAGTTAATTGGGATATTAATATTTACAAATCCATATAACCAAAACAATTCCATTATCAAAGACCGATTGAACTCTGACCTACCCTTAATTAAATGACATGATACATTAGTCTATATCACTTCGGACCTAAGAATGTACCTTTTGATCGCGTCACAAAATCCCAAAGTCCACAACATATTTTCAAAAACAAGGGCAATAATCCATAAAATATTTTTCGATGTCTGATTTTCATTAGGCTTCATCCTTGGGTGATTATGAACACTCATAGCAAGTTTATTCAAAATCCATCAAGAAACCTGCTCTCTATCATGTCCAAAACAATTGTGGACAGACAGACAGAAGACGGTTACTGAAAAAATAGGACTTGACAAAAATTTTTGAAAAGTTCAAGGGACGTAACTGATGAAGATAAATTAATGTCCAATTTCGATACTTCAAGGGACGTAACTGGTCATAATAATTAATATATTATCAATAAATATAGAATAGAGGTCAGCAGATTTTAGTTCTTTATGCTCAATGTAATAGGGGGCAGCGGAATACAATATAGGGGGTATATTGTAGTTGGGTCTTCCGAAATTCATATAGGATGGGGGATTGGGGTTTCTAGTCTTCGGGATAATGTTATACCACATATAATGCAATAAAGGTCGGTCAAGAATGTCACAGGAAGACGACATAAGCAGGGATAAAACGAATGTGAAGAATACACAAATTTGCATGTTTTAATAGAACAAAATATAAATATCCAAAAAATACATGTATAACAAGAATTATGTCATAGAAATTTTAGTTACTGTTGTCTGCCGTTATCCGAAGAGCGTTAAAAAAACAGTTAAGATTGATATTGGTAAAAACAAGTTGTATGTTTGGCTAACTGTTGATCCAAAAGTGATATCTGTAGTTCTTCAAAGTGCCAATCGTGCAACATCGTCAACATTACGACCTCTTTTCGAATTGTAAGTAAAGAGTGTCTTTTGGTTTAGTTAATCCCGTCTTCATTATTTCAATAGGAATCTGAAATAATAATAAAATAATCGTTAAAGTTGTTGTACAAAATGTTTGACAAGCAAATAACGAATTGTAGACAGTGAATTTAATATCTAAATCAGGATCAAATTTTGACCAAGAATGCAAGATTTTGTAAAATTAACCCCATTTATAAGCTACATGTGTACTATACAATCTTTCTTGAATCTACCTTCCATTTGCATTTAATCAGGAGCAATCTAAGTCGGGATTTCGCACAATTTCAATTACTTACCTTTGATTTCTCTGATTTGACAACTCTGTATTTCTGTAAAATAGACACCAAGGCCATTCTGGTTTCTATTATAGCAAGTCTCTGTGCAACACAAATTCTTGGACCAACACCAAATGGTATGTACGTGTATGGGTTCCGTTGACTTTTTTCTTCTTCATTGAATCTACAATCGAGAACCAAGATGTATCATGAAATACATGCTATGCTATGATTTTAATACAAATCTTTGTGTAACTTTTCTTATATAACACACATAAAAAATTAATGATCATTTCAAAGGGACAGTCTGAATTTTTTTTTAGGTCAAATTTTTTTTTGCTCAAATTTGTGAAAACTTTACAGCATTATCTGTAACCATGTGCCCTTTAATGTATCTGAAAGTTTTAACTAAAAAAATCCAGCCGTTAATTTTTAAACGCTAAAAACGTGCTAAAATTCTTAAAAACCTTACGTAAGGTTTTTAAGTGTGTTATGTTTTTTGGACGCTGATAACAAACTACTGAACGGATTTGAGTAAAATAAACGCCTAATTGTAGAGAAAATGTCCCTCTTGTGTATTAAAAGATTTCAGCTAGAAATATTTAGCCATTTAAAGGGCAAACACCAAAACTAGGTCAAATTGCTTAATTAACAATAAGTACTCCCTGTTTGTAATTAACCCTTTAAAACCAAATTCAGTTTGATCAAGAAGATATAGAGATACAATAAGCATACTTTAAAAATACTCTCAGGTAGCATTTGCGATTTTTTTTTATAATGGAAACTTTAAAAAAAAAGAAGAATGGCCCTTTAACTTCTATCTGTTTTATATAAAAACAGTGATTTGATATCAAACAAGCTGGATCAGTCTCCATTCAACCAACAGCTGTAAAATTCAGAATTATTTACCTTTCAGGATCAAATTTCTCGGGATCCGTCCAGTGCTCGGGATTATGATGTAAAAATGCTATTGGTATATGAATATCAAATCCCTTTTTAAAGGTATAACCATTAATAGTAATATCTTTACTAGTTTGTCGGCTAGTTCTGAAAGATAAAGTGGATGTCACAACACAAGTAAAACGTATAACAAGCATCATCCAGACTGTGAAGCATCAGGCACAGTGGCCATTTAATATATTTAATATACTACCAGGAAAGTATGTCGACTTGAGAGAGGAAAATGATTGTCAAGAATGACAGTATTTTGATTTTATGTGAAGTTTGTCGGTTATACTCACAACTGGGCTGGAGGATACATTCTTAAAACTTCACAGAAAAACTTATCAACGTATGGTAAACCTCCAAATACACTTTCGTAGGTTGGTGGAGCCTACAAAAGACAATACATGTACAAACTATAAAGATACAGCATACATTACCAACCATTTCCAATGTTATTTTGATCATTTTTGTATTAACCTATGTGCTATTGTCCACTGGAATAAGCGACTAAAGGACATTATCATTTTGAGGCTCACAGATCTTTCCTTTAGAACACATGATGATGGTCTCTGATAATGTTTATTAACTCCAAATTTTCATCGTTAACATATTGAAACAAGAAAATAAGTTACTTACTCCCTTTAATTTCTCGTCTATTTCTTGTATTAATTTCTCTTGACAGTCTGGGTTGGTGATTAGTGAATACAAGACCATAGTCAAATTACTAGAAACCGTTTCATTTCCAGCCAGGAAAAATACCATGGATTGACTTGTGATTTCTGAATCAGTTAGACCTGGAATCATGATAATAATTGATAATAAAATTAATAAAAATAATACTAATATGTTTAACTAGACTCAAAGGCTTTGCATTGTTTACAGTGAGCAATTTCCGGCTGAAACAGTTCCATAAAGTGACACATTATTTCTAAACATAATTAACAAACACAGGTCTGAAGAGTATCGAATATTTTAAGGCTCGCTTACATTCATATCTTGTCCTTCTATTGTCCAAACTGAAACAGATTTCATTATTTCCTAAATTCCTATGAAACAATATTGTCAAAGAGGAAACTGGCATCAAAAATTTTATGATATATTTTCATTGAATTTTTTCAATTTGTTATTAGAACAGGTTAATTTAACTAGCCAAGGACATTATGCAGCCATCATTGTGCATTATACTATATGTTTGTCAATGTCCCGACATCTTGGAAACTTCAAAGCTCAATAAAAGATGATTTCAAGCAATCTAATATTTCTAACTGTCCAGGAATCTTGTGTGTGAGGTTGTTGAAACAACCCTGAAAAAATTAAAAAATCCAACCTCTATCTTTCCATTCTTGAGAGTTGGTAGGTTGATAATCTTTATCGGTGATATCTTTCCCACTGGAGGAACTTTGAGCTTTCAACATCAATTCAATCAAATCTTTTCTAGACTGAATACAAAATATTTTTGTCAAGTTCAAGGGACGTATGTTAAATTAAAACGGCATTGTTTGGCTCCAGTTCACATATTTCACCATCACAGTGTCGAAAAGACACGAAACCCATTGCCAAGAACCACATAAGCACTGTATAATATAGTGATGGTACTCTACAACTACTATATAATTATTTTTGCGCTCGATTTTGTCATGTTCTAGACGAGATTTTGACGAACAGAATTGTTTTGCTTGTATTCATCATTACTATCATATAAACCAAAATCAATCATTCAGACTAACCTCTTTGCCATTTCTTCTGTCGGCCATGACTTTTTGGGTTGCATCGTTGAAAAATTTAAAACTATCATTTTGACCGGGCCAATAATCTACCCAGTTGAGGACATCTTTCAAGGGTGGAATGATAACTGAAATTAAGAGTATACATACATTGTATTCACAGTACAATTACATGTATTAGGACATTTCATTATAAAAAAAAATAATACATAAATTTCAGATCGAGCAAATTAGTAGGGACATTTTATCATAGACGCTTTCACATTGGAATATTTTTTTTCACATAAGTAAAACAGAATACTATATTTTGGTTTTAATTCATTACAAAAGAATTACATGCTTACATGTCAACATATTCAATGCCATCAACCATTTACTGTTCATGACTTTACCCGCATGTTTGTTGAAAGGACAGTTAGGATTTTCTTGAGAATTGATCTCGATACCAAAGGCTACACTGGCAATAGCATCCATAGCGTACGCTGATAATAATCTGTAATAAATTCAGTTTTAATAAAGTTAAGTTCCCCGATATCATCAAAGTTAAATAATCATTAATATTCTCAGGTATGACATAAATACATGTACAACAACAATATAGAGCTGGTATGTTTTAAACTCAAAGTTCCTTATTCCATCAAAAATAACCGTTAACGAATAACCAAATCAGTAAATTGGCATAGGCTTATCTGATCTAGTTTTTTCTAAATTGCAGTTGATAAAATGCACGTCTAAAAATAGGATGAATGGAAATAACTCTTTAATTTAGTTACTTAAACTACAAGAGTGGAACACTGAATATCACCATGAATAATTCATTTTCAACAGAGAATCAATTGTTCAACTAGTCGTATATCTTGAAACGTTTATTGAGGGATTTGGTACAAACATCACTCCCATTTGAGATAACCGTCTCAGAATATGTTATGCGAAATTTTACATTTACTGACAGAAAAAAAGTACATACTGTTTAACATCCAAATTAGGATCATCTTTTGACTTCTTCTCGATAGCATTTACCAACATCTCACAACATTTGTGGATCAAAGGCACCATCTATAATACACAGATTAGTTATGTCAATATAGTTTAGTTAATTGTATCTGTCAAGCCCTTTACAATTAATAAGAAGAAATGAAATAGTTATTCATGTTATACTTTGCTTACACCTATCAGAGTTTGAGAAGACGGGCAACCACATGAAGGGTGCAAAGATATTAACCTACTCTTTCCAACTGTCTATTTGCAGTATAGCATCAGTGCCTCTTAAGTAACAATAGAGCTTCAGTATTGCTACAAAGAATGGAACGTAGAATGATGACATGTTGTTAATTCCTACAAAATATATAGAATCGGGGTCATAATCTAGATGCTATTGGAATCATCCCCGCAAACATTCCACTTTCCATTTGGTTGGATGATGTTTTTGGTCTTGCTGGAATAAAATCAATTCAAAACAACACCCGATGGTATATGGGGATTGTTTAAAAAATGAAGCTAGATGTTTAATGTTTCCCTGATACTAATAGAAAGACTAAAGCCCATATTTAATTGTTTTATAATTGCGACCATTAGATCAACCTTTTTGAAACTTACATCTTTCATTTTACCAGTACTTAAACTAGGACTAACAACACCACGTACAAACTTCCAGTGATCATCTTTAAGGATTTGAATGGAATCTCTAAATGCGGACGGCACTGGAGCAATATCCTGAAGTAAATGAATTCAGCAATTGGTGATGACATTGTTAAATGTTGAAACGATGCAATGGATTGTATCTAAACACTTGAATAATTTGTTTACATAATAAGTGTTTATGTATCGAAGCATAGACTGATTCTGGTATGTTACTTATATCACCAGGTAAGTCTATTGATGAATCTGTTAATTCGGAGATCTGTTTATTTAATATTCATTCTATTAGATAATACTTTAAGATATTATAAATTTTATAAAGTGAATGTGCCAAGAAATGAAAAGGAACTCACCAATCTGTTTACAAAGGTCGAGCTGCCTTCCTTTACACACACCTGTTTAATTATATCAAGATCTGTCACGATACAAGCAGGGATCTGTCCTAAATAAGCCCTGAAATACAAACATTTCTCAGTTTAGACACAATACGTCCATTTCATTACAGGACGAGATTCTTGTTACTGTTGTAGATTTTGTTTCTGGTTGCCTTTTCAAATTACTGGATCCAATAGGGCAGTGAAGCATAAAATGGATAACAAAATAATGTAATTTAATGCATACCCAACAACAGGTCCATATTCGGCTTTGAATTCTTTATGTGTTTGCTCTAAACCCTGAAACGATATGAAAGGGTTGGTTGCTGGTACAGTTTGTATGCTCATTTGATGACCCCTTAGTCAACTGGGTTCAATCAGAATTGCAAGAGGGTATTATTCGTTTGCTGTAAACCTTGGTCTCGTTCGCCGTGACTGTCCAATAACCGCCTTATCTCAGTTGATATAACTGTATTTGGTACAGACAATTCAGGAGAGATCAATGTCAATATTCTTGGTCAAGAATCGGCTGGTTGACAGGTTCCTCCTGAACATAAGTTGTTGTATAGAATCTATGCAGATTTCTATTGTTTGTTATAAAATATTACAGGAAAAACTATCATTTTTTTAATTGTCAGCTTACCTTCTTAAACATTGAGTTTATATAAAGAAATCTACCAGAAGGCCCTGTAATACCAGTTCCTTCATATACATTTTTTCCTTGTCTTATAAACCTTAAAGGATTAAAACAATCTCATTAAATTACTGCACCGTTTTTACAGAATTCAAAGATAAAATCCAGACAAGACCTCACGAAGACTAGTAAAATATTTGTTTATCTGGATAAGTATGTATAATGCATCAATGGGAATGTTTTCAGTGCTTCTTAATAACTTTTGATGGCCCGTATATAAATGATCTTGTCCAGCCTACTCTTGATTAAATCAGTGCACTCTTAATACAGTCAGCGATTTATTCCAGTTCTTAAACGAGATAAGAAGAAGACTCTTGAGAGGAACATAGCCACAGTTTGATGTGTAACCTAACTAAAATATTCAAGATGAATTAAATAACATACTTACAGCATATAAACAGTGAAAATAATAAATAAAATAAGAATCAGCCATAGAGGAATATCTATCAGCCCTAAAATCTCCATCTTTACACTTCGATATCACCACCTGCAACAAAACAGAACATTTGATAATACTTGCAAATACACATCCACATTTTATACTATACTGTATGATCCAGGAAACTAGAATATTGCATAATTCTTGGACAAGATACCTCCATGTTCATATTTTGATTAGGCGTCGTGATGCAATAGATTGATTAGACTCTTCTCGAACGGTTAAGTACATAAAAAAAAATATTCTAGAAGAAACACTCTTAAAGATAACATTGACCATGAGTTATAGCCTTATTGGACAATATATGTGTCGACTAAGTTTATTATACGACAGTCACTCTCTATTTGCATTTCGATAACCAAATAGTCCATGTAGTTGGATAAGTAATACGTTCGAGATGGTAACCCCCAATTTGCTAGGATCAACACCTTCTTGATACCCACTGTCCTTCCCTTCCCCTACTAAAACAATTTGCCTCAACTATGCCACAGAAAATGGCATGGTTTCAAAGCCAATTTGATTATAGAATGACAGGTTTACACACGCCTAATGACGGAAACAAATTGATAATGCATTTATCGTAAAGAAAAAAAAACATAATATCCAATCAATATACTAATAACATATATATAGAATCGTATGCAGGCAAAGAGAAGGGAGTTATTGATCATATAATCAACATCACGAGCATAACTACTCCTTCCAAATGGCTTAAGGTCAAACATCTGATCCTTCCTGGATTATCGGTACATGTAGTTCATTATTATAATCAAAACTCGACAAGATATATCAATTGGGGTCATGATAGGCTATATTGTGGGCAATATTTATTCGCGAGCAATATTTATTCGCGAGCTACTGTTTTTACGCTGTGAATTGGTCCACGAAAGAGTTTATACAAGTACACTTTAATGCATGTGTATTAAACGCTTAAATAACTCACCAAATTCAGACAAATTCTGCTTCAATATCCAACATAAATTACATCAGAAACACAAAATAATTAGGACATATATTCGAAGTCAAACTATGTTTACATTGTAGACTTATCTAGGTTGACCTAGTTTATGTACTATATAAAATGTCAACAACACACAGTTACAGCCTGGTATATCACTAGAAGTAATATAACTGTAGGCCTGCCTATAGGGCTATGTTAAATTCATTGATATACATGTAAATGTAAGGTTTAAAATCTCAGATGTGCAATAGGATGTATCCTGAATATTTCGATGGATAGTCTAACATGGAGAACAAGATAGTGATCATATATCAATAACCCCAAAAGATGTCAATATGTACATTGTAGTAGGTCACGATCCCGACCATCTCGCTAGTTCCCATTTAGTGCGATTGAACCAAACAGGGTATTTTACTCCCAACTTACTGTCGTTAAGGTTCTTATATTTCCGTAGCCTATAGCGTCTATACAATGCGAACCTGCACTGCTTTGATAAAATCATAAGAATTCATCGTAAAAGTTTAATATTTTCAGTTTTTTTAAACAAGTAAACAACTCAAACAACGTGAATCGATCAGGAAAAAAATCAACTCGACTCAAAACTGCCTAAAATTTTATGGTCGTCATCACGAACTTGTCGAAATTTAAATGTACGTTTCTACTATAAATTCGGATATTTCTCACGGCCAAGTTCAAACATAATTGTAAACATGTAGGTAGCTAGAAATTAGAACTGTTTCATGTTATAATTCTAATACTACGTCAAGTCACAATATAACATAGCACTATGTTTTTACCTTCCACAATTATGTTTACTTTTTTAAAACCACTTTTCATAATAGAATATTTTCTATGTGTGGTTCATTTGCTGTTACCAATGTATTCCTAAACGTATTTTCGATTTCGCGTTTTGCTCAACACATGATTATGTCACCAAAAGCTATACATAACTCAATGCTTTGACTGTCAACAATTATGACCTACTTATTTATATTAATCAAATGTTTACAGAGTTATTTCCCGTAATGTATAAATGTTATATTTAGACAGAATTGTTGACGAAACGATGGATGTCATGTAAACAGGGTGAATACCTTTGTGCCAAACAATCCAACTGTTTTCTGAGTTTTCGTTTTAACTAGATCAGGCCTTCTCAAATAGCGGCCCGCAACGCCCTCAAGAGTGGCCCTTCAAAGTGACACCTTTCGCTAAAGCGTTCTCCTCTCTATGTTAGCCAAGTTTTTTATGGACCTTATATTTTATTCATTAAATGCAATTGGCCCTTTACAAAAATTAATTGAGAAGGCCTGACTTAGTTACTCGTTATTGGATTTCACATTGAAGTTGTTCGATTCGGACATTTATACCCCCCTCACTCTATATCAGTATAGTGGAATAATGGAAGAGGATGTATTGGGCAAAAATATTTATTTGCAGAATTGCGTAACAAATAAATTATGCAGTCAATAAGTAAATGTTATACCACTATGGAATTCACCCATAAGGTAATAGTGAACATCAAAATACATATATAATATCATATAGCGTCTTAACCTCCTCCAATAATGCTACTGGGTGGGAGGGAGTGGTAATGCGAATTGTTAACTGTCAGCTCAAAGTTATTCGCGGCAGAAGAGAGTGACAAGCGGAGCCAGCTAACTTCATTCGGCGATAGTTTCGTATTCCGTGTTTTCGTATAAACCTAAATTTAATAAACTAAATTAATACTTTATACCCCCCTCACTCTATATCAGTATAGTGGAATAATGGAAGAGGATGTATTGGGCAAAAATATTTATTTGCAGAATTGCGTAACAAATAAATTATGCAGTCAATAAGTAAATGTTATACCACTATGGAATTCACCCAATACCCAAGAGTGAGGGAGAGATAAAGGAATAATAACAATAACAAACAATAAAAAAAAAAAAAGGAAAAAGAAGGGAAATATCATTTCCTTATAGAAGCTCGTGTTGTAGCTCAAATATAGCTGTAGCTCAAATGCAGTTGAAATAGCTCTAAAGTAGTTTAGCTCTGTGCATCTTATAGGACTTGAGTTTTTCTGAGACCTGTGGTTCAAAATACCTCAAGTATGCATCGCTCTTCCAAAAGCCAAGATCTTGAATCAAATTACCGGGCATGCCTGCCCTATGACACCAGGTGGCGCCACCTCTCCTAAAGGAGTGTCCACTGAAAATAACATTACAGTTACAACTCTTAACAATAGACCTTAACTTGGCAATAAAATAATTGTACGTCAATACCTTCTCATTTTCTGACAACAAAAGAGGGCTATCGAGAGCATGATTGAGGTCTGAATGCATAGACAATAGATTGCGTACAGCAGTCGCGGGGCATAATTTATGCGTAGGGGGACCCAGGGAGGGCAGAGGTACCTGCAGTTTTCTCTCCCTAAATTGCAAAGTTTTGGACCATTTTAAATTAAGAATAAAGTCATCTTCGTGAGCTAGTATGTCCGCGATGCAAATATCAAAAGCATAGTTAAAATCAGATTTTGCTAAGAAGTTACCAGGTCGCAATAAACCGAAAAATCCAATAAGACAAGCTGTCCAAAAAGACAGATCAGCTATATCGCTTAACACAAGTTTGTCTTTTATCATGGCTAAGATAGATGGCGTAATCGGTGGGGCACCTTCTTGGGCGTCACCTAATTCGCGCTTCACACCCTTTAAAATATGTTCAATAATCCAATTGTCTTTCACAGGGTCTGCAAGTCCTGCGATACTATGCAAATGTTTAATAATTGTCAGATAGGCTCGCACAGTGCCATATTTAAAACCACATACATCCACCATATACGCGATATACAGTGCAAGTGTTCTATCTGTGGCAGGAGTAGTCTGCAATTTCAATCGCTCACAAAATTGTAAATAAGTCTTCAATTGAGCCTTATAGGTACGTTTTGTACCTTCCGCCCACCCTTTACGTTGAAATCGTTGGACAGCTGAATCCAACACCTCGCTCAAATCTACCAGGCCACCTAGAATATATAAATGAGGTAGACATATGACGAGACAACTCGGTCAATGAAAACTCGACATATCCGAGCGACTGTAATGGTAGAATATTGTATAGTTTGTCAAACATTTTATCGTCATGTAATCTTGACACCATGTCTGCCAGAATATTGTCAACCCCCTTAATAAATACAGCTGTAACTGTAAAATTGTACGTTGCTTGGGTCCAAAACAAATTACGTAAATAACACATAATAAACGGATTTCTCGACGAGCCTTTATTAATGTAGGATCGTGCTGAAATGTTGTCTGTAAACACAATGACTTTTTTGTTCGCAAGATAAGGAGCCCAATAATATAGTGCTAAAATCAACATCACAGTTTCCTTCACATTTATGTGCTCATTTAACAATTGTGGCAGATCAGTCTTCCAGTTCACATAAACATAGTCTCCATCGAACACAGCCCCACCCCCTTGGTTACAGGCGTCTGTGGATAGCGTAGTGACTGGTCGTGGATCTAATATTTTAACTGAGCCGTTAAAGGTTGGCATATAGGTCGCCCACCAAGATATATCACTTAACATAGAATCGGTTAATAAAAGTCTGTCACTGCTGCGTTGTAGCGGTTTATTTGCATCTATAAGTCGCCGTAAGAATGTTCTCCCACCTTTAATGACTTGGCAGGCCCAATTTAGCTTGCCAATCAACGATTCTAATTGTCCCTTGCTGATCCGTTTTTTGGCACTAAAGTCTGTTAGTTGCGCAAGGAGTGCGGTAAGTTTAGTTTCCGGTAAAGACAGGGTCAAGTTTAAACTATTGATCGCCACACCCAGAAATATAAGTTCCTGGCAGGGGCTCTCCACTTTTGACCAATTTATCTTAAAACCGAGCTTTCGGAGAACTTGTAATAAATTGTTAAACGATCTTAAACACTGTTCATACGTGTCCTCAATAACGAGGAAATCGTCAATATACGCAATAACAGTTGCACCATACTCGTCCTTCAATATACGGCACACACTACTACTTAAACGCTGGAATATACTTGGACTTTTTGACGCTCCGAAAGGAAGTTTGGCATCAAAGAAATTAACCTCTCGGTTAACCGAATGGTGTTTAAAAGCCCACTTAAGGCCTGTATATTTGTAATTAGAGGGATGTATATTGACTGATCTATAGGCACTTTTCAAGTCCACCTTGGCCAAGTAGCAGCCCTGCTTAATATGCCTACACGCCACAGTTAAATCCATGTAATGACAGCTATTATCGGACGAGTAGGAATTGATTCCTTGTCCATAGGGACGGCTTGCGTCATGAATTAATCTGATATCACCATTAGTTTTAGGGATGGCCCCGATGGCGCTTACAATATTCTTAGGTTCATTACAGATCACATAATTACCGTTATCAAATTCGACATAAAGCTGTTTTTCAACTTTTGCATAATTTGCAAATGCTGACGCATAGTTTTTGCACACAGTCGGCTCCGGATCCCCCACAGGAATGTCAACAATATTAAAACCGTTTTTAACTCCATCCAGTATGTAGTCTCTGTCAAAATCACTCGACGGTAACAAGTTAAACCACACGTCATAATTCAGATCATAAGATGGACTGTGGGGCGCAGGATCCAGCCCTAGTTTTTTGGTTGTGAACCATTGTTAGTCGAATTAGACGGACCGGGGTTGGAACTCGCGTTTTGTGATGATCCGTGTTTTGCTGCAGAGTGACTCGAAGCATAACATATGTAACAATTGTGGGCCAAACGACAATCACTGCGAACACAGGCGTCTGCATTAAATCGCCTACAAATTTCTCTGCCGTCTGTGAGGAATGGGCCTCTGCCACGTTTCTGTTGTCTAGTTTGTTGCCCCCATGCTTTAGGTTGGACTAATCTATCACCCTTTAATTCAGACAAGGCCCGGGCTGTTGCATTGTCTGCTCTGGGAATGAGATTAAACTCACGTAAGTCAGATTTTGGGCTGTTCCATTGATAGTTTTCGAGGGCTTGAGTCTCTCTATATTCACGATCATATAACAGCACGCTAGGCCACACATAGTTCGATGACAGCCTCAAAATACTTTGTGTATATTTGAGATAGGCAACAACCCCCAGGGAGTCTATTTCTTTTTGGGCCATCATCTCTAATAAAATTTGAATGCTGCCATAGCCCCATTGCTCTGAAGTAATTGACAGTTCACTCCTATTATCACCAATTTGAATTTTTAAGCCATTACCTATTTCTACTGACTGCTTATCATCTCTATGTATCACATCTTTCGCACCAGCCCAAAGGTAGTCTTTAATTCTGCGATATTTAGAAGACTTGTTGCTGCTATTCTGCTCAGTAAGGAGGCTGGTCATCATATTCACATGAACATGGTCGGCTGATGGATGTGGAAGTGGCGTAGGCCTAGGCCTATCGGGTGGGTCTGGGATGGTCAAACCTGTTAGAGTTGACTCCAATTCTTCAATCTGCCGCTTCAGTCTTGCTTTTTCCACTGTAATTCTTAATTCCTCGTGGCGTCGGTTGAGGACTTCTAATTCGTCATCAATAGAAGGGGTTGTGGGACCATATCCTGACAAGAGCGGTGAGGTCGTGCCACGTTTTACTATTGATGCGGGTGTCTTTGCTAATTTGTCTTTCTCACGTTTAACTGACAGTAATTCATCGAGATCACTTGAATCTTCCATCTTCAGTCTCTGAATATAGTCACCCATCTTATGTCCAGCCTTTTGACGTCTTGGGCGGTCATTCGAGGCCATGGTAGATGAATTCTATTCGAAAAATTAATGCGAATTGTTAACTGTCAGCTCAAAGTTATTCGCGGCAGAAGAGAGTGACAAGCGGAGCCAGCTAACTTCATTCGGCGATAGTTTCGTATTCCGTGTTTTCGTATAAACCTAAATTTAATAAACTAAATTAATACTTTAAAAACATTTGAAACAGAAATATTTGAATGATTTGCGTTTTCAGAGCAGGTGGACTAGTAATCTAGCATCAGTACAGATCCCACTATAATAATAGTGGACGATGGATAATGATAAGAATAATATAAGTTAATATTACACCGGAGCTAGGACTATCAGTTGTGATAATCATTCCGAATTTATTATGATAAAACAAGCTATGCGATTTAATAACAAGCCTTTCGGAAGCAGCTATATTCACTTATCATATGATGAAAGTTGGGAGATTCAAACCCTCTTTTCCACGAAAACTTATATAATTTAACCTATTGATAACTAGAGATAAGGGACGAAATGAAACGTTAACTTGGTTTTGGCAACCTTGAAAAGACATGCTCGATTCAACATCTTTTAATTTAATAGTCAATGGTCTAAGAATTAAAATATATTATTAGTGTAATTATATGTTGTCAGAATAGAGTAATAATATGGCATAACTGTCATGATTTGAGTAACAATAGTTGAAATTTTTAAAGGGAAAGTCTGAAATTAAATTATTCTAGGTTAAATTTTTTTTTTGCTCAAATTTGTGAAAATTATACACCGTAATCTACAGACATGTGCCCTTTTGAGTATCTGCAAGTTTAAACTAAAAGAATCCAGCCGTTAATTTTTAAACGCTAAAAATATGCTAAAATATTTAATAACCTTAAGTAACCTAATTATGTTTTTTTGAACGCTGTTAGAAAAGTACTGAACGGATTTAAGTAAAATAAACGTCTAATTGTAGAGAAATGGATCTCTTATGCATTCCAAAAGTTTGCTTTCTAAATATTGAGCAATTATTGAGACAAACACCAAAACTATGTCAAACTGCTTAATTAACTGATGGTTTCTTGGTGGATTTTTTATGAAACTTGCTGTGAGTGTTTGTAATCACCCAAGGATGAACCCTATTGATAATCAGACGAATCGAAAAATATTTCCTGGGTTATTGCCCTTGCTTTTGCAAATATGTTGTGGACACCATAGAGAGCTGGTTTCTTGATGGATTTTGATGAAACTTGGTATGAGTGTTTGTATTGACATTGGGATAAACCCTATTGACTATAAGAAACATCGAAAAAATATTTTATGAGTTATTGCCCTTGTTCTTTAAAACGCGTTAATTTTTCAGCCGTTACACTCTCAAAGTTGTGGACACGATAGAGAGCTGGTTTCTTGGTGGATTTTTATGAAACTTGCTGTGAGTGTTTGTAATCACCCAAGGATGAACCCTATTGATAATCAGACGAATCGAAAAATATTTCCTGGGTTATTGCCCTTGCTTTTGAAAATATGTTGTAGACACCATAGAGAGCTGGTTTCTTGATGGATTTTGATGAAACTTGGTATGAGTGTTTGTACTGACATTAGGATAAACCCTATTGAATATCAGAAACATCGAAAACATATTTTATGAGTTATGCCCTTGTTCTTTAAAACACGTTAATTTTTCAGCCGTTACACTCTCAAAGTTGTGGACACGATAGAGAGCTGGTTTCTTGGTGGATTTTTATGAAAAAGGCTGTTGGTGTTTGTATTGACCTTCGGATACACCTTATTGAAAATCAGAAACATCATCAACTATGTGACTGCTCTTAATCATTTTAGGATGGAACCTAAACGTTGGTTGCCCTTGTTTTATGCATATTTCAGTGACATATTTGTTATAAGATTTGAACGACATATAGAAGCGAGGAGCACATATAACAAAACACAAGACAATATTATGGAATATAACACACTTCTTTAATACAGTTAGGCACATAACATATTTGTTTTTTCCAGGAAACTTTAACCCATGGTTTTACACTTGTAAAAAGAGAAAATGTCATTTTCAGAATTGTTCATTTACTGATCACTCTTGTCAACCCCCCGGACGAATTGCCTGCCATTATAAAAGTGGGCGTATTACGATGGCCATCGCTATTTTTTTCAAAAATGCAGAATGTCTCTTTAAATAAGGGCGTTTAATTCCCAATTTTCAAGTACAATTCAATGTAATACAATTAAATAAAATTATAAAAATTTATATCAAAAAATCTTTTCACTGATGTTATTTCTAAGACTGACAAATATTTCAATTTCTTTATCAACCTATCATATGCCATAAATTGTTATTGTAAATGTACCTTAATTTTCTTGTCATGGGATATTATTGAAATGAGTAAACAAATAATGTAGATAATAATCAAATTTCAATTAATAAAGTATCCAATTAATAAATAATGTATCAATTGTACATTAATATTAAAATGGTCAAGCGAATCTGATATGGGACCAAGTGAACCATACTTTAAAGGAATGATACCTCTTAGAATGGGATTTATATTCTCAAACTTGGCCAATTCAAGTATTATATTCAACAGTAGACAAAAGTACTGTACACTCTGACATCATGTTGCCGAAATGCCATGTCAATAACATTGTCATTGTATACATTTAAGTATTCGGAAACATGTTGCTGATATGTACAAGTTTATTTTTGCTGTCGACATGCAAATGATGAAGTTTTATCCAGTCAAAAAGTCATGTGATGTAAATAGAAACGAAGCTTCCACCAATTTGTTGTTGAACCAATATTTTGCTGCTCAGATTTGTTACCTAACATATGGTGTCACAAGAACATGTATTTATTCAATTTGAATTGATTACTTAGTTTATAATAGTTCATTAAGACATTTTGTTGTACAGTGATGACAAGTAAGTCCAATGATGTGGACTATGTTCTAAGAGGTATTGTTCCTTTAAATATCGATTGGATTATATAAATGTGAGACTATTTAAAGGTGTTTTGACTAAGATAACTTCATTGGGAATCTGATGATTTGACAGTCACAATGTTGGTATTGATAACCTTTCTAGGTCTTCTTAGTAGCTCGACAGCTGTCAAATTCTCAGGATTTGAAGATTTCGATTCACTTAATGCAACAAATGGTTGGATATCGAAGAATTGTGACAAGGTTTTAGATAGTGATGGCTATTCTAGCGGAAGCAGCATCAAGATTACTAACAGGTAATATCACAGACACACATAATATGAGCCAATCTGGTGAAACAAACCGAGTAAGTATGCATTGCTTTACTGGGTTTGTTACTTACTGACGGACAAATATCGGCGAAATAACTCGACGCCAGATTATTAATTGAAACTCGCCTAGTCATCGAGAAAAAAATATGTCCAAACAAAAAATTTAATATCAGAGCAAATTACATATTTCAACCTGTGTTCATTGTGCCTTCACTACATCGACCACCGATGTCAATCATATTCCTAATAAGCTTTCACGGATCTCTTCTAATGGTACAATCTCTCAAGAAGCGACCATCCTGCCTTTCAGTTCCTGTTCAGTGTGTCCCTCTAACCTAGGTAACCAGTTCAAGAGAATCCCATACTGCCCTGGGTTATTACTGACACTAACTGGACTAACTAGCTGAACAAGAACTGAAAGACAGGATTGTCGCTTTTTTGGGTGAAAATGCCCTTAGATGATATCTGTGAGAGCATCTTCGGAAGGAAAGTGGTTGATATTGGTAGTCGATGTAGTGAAAGCACAGTGAACACGAGTTGAATTGTTAATTTGATTGAAGATTTTGACATTTGGTTTGGGGCATTTCTTGTACAATTTTTTTTTTAGATTATATTTTACGGGTCTGACAAGGGGTCGTTTTTGATATGTTAAATATAATAATATGACATTTTGAAACGCATTGTTGATTAGTACTTACATTATCAGTTGTTTAAACTCTATAAAAAAGTGGTGTTGACAAACCAAGATAAAATTTGGGTAAAAAAATAATAATAATATTGACTTTTTTTTAAAAGGGGCTAAAGATTAGGCTATGGTCTTTCGAACATTTACACTTTTTAACACATGCAAAATACATTGGACTGCAATTAATCTTAAAAATAAAACTTAAAATACATCTTAAAACCAAAAATAGTATTTGAAAAGTTCATTTGCTGCTACCAATATATTATTGCCAATGTGTTCACATGGATTTCGTCTGGTTTTTTATTATTGTACTTTAAATATTATAAATTCGTTTATTTGTTTTTCTAGCAATATGAATGATTTGTATGTGTGTTTGATTATAAAACATCGAATATTGTATATTTATTATAAATTATACACTGTTTATTATGTTAGTTTTCTGCCTTATGGTTAAAAAAGTAAAATTATATTTTATCATAAATAAATATTGAAAGGGAGTCAATGACATGAGTATTGGACTGTAGCCTGTTAGAAACCTACCAGAGTATGCACATTATGCGTTGACACCTGTTCAGAATTCCTTAATGGAATGAATTATTTTATTTCGTTCAGGGGATTTCCAAGTGGTGGCATACATTTTGATGTAAATGTTGAAGCGAATAAGAATTATTATTTCCAAGGGTATATTAAATTGTTAAATACACCAGTTGGTCTGACTAGTTTTGTAAAGTTGGTGGCCACAATACAGAAAACTTCAGGTAGTCAATTAAAATTATAATTCTATTATCTTTTCTGTTTTACATGGCTTGCGATTTATAAGGATTTAAAAGAGCTTCTCTAGTTCTTTCATGGGTATTGAAGTACTAGTATACAATGAAATTAAAATAGTTCATTTTTTTCTGAAAGTTGTTCTCCAAAAAACAAAAATTCAACAAGTTGCAAGAAAAGTTGCAACCAATATGTGATATGGCTAGAAGCACAGATTGAAAATTGGAATGATGCGAATTTATTATATTAATGTCCCCAAAACACAGAAAAATTAAGAAAACTTCTTTACAGTACGTCTGTAAAGGCTTTGTCTTGCTCTTCCTAGGCACAGAGAAATATACCATGGGGTTTAATAAATATATGCAAGAAGGTATGTGGCAGGAGGTTGGCGGTGATATCATTATTCCAGCAGGTAAATAAAAGTTCGTCTCAGACAGTAATCTTAAAGTTTTTTTTAAATTATTTTATCGATCATGTATAGTTGTACGTTTTTTCTGTGGACAATGTCACGTTCTAATTATCTTTATATCAACTCACAAAAGTCAATTTAACTAGTTCAATTATATGGCCTGGTCAAGAATTTCAGTTACATCAGATTTCATTTAACAATTTCAGATGTCGAGTCAGTGACTGTTAATGTATTGCTTCCGGATTCTAATGTCAACTATCTACTGGACGCTGTAACATTTGCCGAAATACCCCCACTTCCAGCTAACTGGAGGACTGAAGCAGATGAGACCATTAAAGACTTGAGGAAGGAGAAGATTACTTTTACGTAAGTCTCAAATGTTTTTTTGTTTTTTTTTGGCATAATAATCTAATGTGACAAAATATAACTTCGGCAGTAATAATTATTACAGAAAACATATAAAAATCATTTTTGTTCAACAAGGAAGATTTATTATGAGGAACAAATAAACAGTTACAGCTTCAGTCACTTATCGACATATTGGGATAGAGTTATACTGGTTTGGTCTATATAACATTCAAAATAAACACATAAATCATTCATTTCGTTACAAATAATAGTCTTCCTCATGCTATCTAAACTGAAGGTATTGTTTCGACAGATTTCAACTGAAGTATTTGTGTTTTATGTAAACATTAAAGAAACTGTTTCAAAAATTGCAGTCAATGTGTGTAAATTATTGAGTTAACTCTGTGATTTCAGAACAAGTGGAATTGATGATCCATCAGATGTTAGAGTTCTGGTTAGTAGTTTTTAATTGGTGATTGATGGTTACACTGATTTAAGTAGAACAATTCACAGTCACAATGAGTTGTCTTGAACTCATACATTCCCGAATTTACTAAATAAACTATTTGTATGTGTATTTGAAAATTGGAACTCTAGTATTATTTGTTATCTAGTATTATTCATTTGAGTATCATTTATCTTTTAGTATCTGATCATGATGCTTATATGAGTATGATGTGTTTCAGTTTTCTCAAGATAAGAGTGAGTTTGCGTTTGGTTGTGCCATTAATTCTTATCTAATCGTGGATCCAGCTTACAAAAGTTATCAAGACTTTTTCTATGATACGTTTGAATGGGGCGTATTAGAGAATAAACTCAAGTGGAAACAGATGGAGAAAACTCGGGTGAGTGTAGCATAGTCTGACTCAATCTAATTAAAATTAGATTACATTTCGTTTCGGTTACTTTTTGATTGTCGACTCCATGTAATCTAACTACTTTTATTAGGCGAGCATCTTCTTGTGACGAATAAGCTATTTATAGCACGTGCCACCTCTCTGCCAATCAGAACAACGTTTATATTGGCATATTTTGTATTACGTTTCGTCTTCCCACAATGCATAGACCCGCGATCTTGAAGGTAGCTTTTGATTGGCTGAAATTTTCGTCACCAGAAGATGTTCGTCTTATATAAGTGGTTAGATTACACGAAGTCGACACTCAAAAAATAACCGAAACGAAATGTAATCTAATTTTAATAAGATTGAGTCTGACTGAGATCCCATAGGCTGCTTCCAATGTATTGGCAAAATGTTTATAATATGGATATGGATTTCGAGATTCGTTTTACGGTTATGCTCGTTCGTATTGGTTACAATGTTATAACTAATTATGGTCATTTTTTCTTACAATTATGTTGATAACAAAGCCAACGCTGTTCTTGGTATTTTTCTTAATAACCACTGGTTAATTTGATTGAGTAACTTGACAAACGAAACCATGAATTGAATAATTTTTTGCAGGAAATTTTTTTTTAAATTTTTACCAAGGAAATAATGTTTATTTTATAGTAAATGTGTTGTATTGTAGGGAGTAATAGATCACGATACGCCGTTAAACGCCATCAATGCCTTGCGAGCAAGAGGGTAAGTACATATCTCTGATTACACTCACTTTTTCTTTTAGTCCTTATTTCATTTGCATAGTTCTTTCCAATATATCCAGACACCTGATACCAATATTTACTCATTTATTGTAATAAGTCTGCTTTACAGTGTTATGCTCAAATGAAAGGTTCATCAGCTGAATAAACTGTATTGTCAATGTGTTTACATAGATAGCGAGATTTGTTTTACGGTTGGAATCGTTCGTGCTTGAGTTTAATTATCCAAGATTTAATCCGTGTAAATTTTCAGGCAAATGCCAACATAAGGTTGCTCCAATAAATGGTGAATAGACTCTTTTAACAATCAAAAATTGTCCATCGTAAAAATAAAAGGGGGGTGTAATATCAGCAAAAAAGACCTATACCATTCGAGAAATAAAAAATAATATCAAAACATCAGAGAATCAACTACGTTGATATTAAGATCAACTGTTAAATAGTTTTATTTCCCACGGATCTTTTAATTTCATTTCCTTAGAATCAAAATACGAGGTCATGCAGTATTTTGGGGAATAGAAAAGAATGTGCCAGTTTGGCAGATACCTTTACCAGATGTTGAGATTAATGGTACTAATGTTGATAGACTGAATGACATCATTCCGGCCACAAAGGGATTGTAAGTTTATGTTATTTTAAGCTTATTCAGATGCTCATAATCAAAAAGTTATCTAAGGGTGCCAATATTACAGTTTAGAGCATAAAACTTTTGGAATGTTACGTAAAAAGGTTAGCTAATATCTGGTATACATCGAATTCTTTAATTAAAGTTCTATATTGGTCACGGCACCACTGTAATGAGCACTGTAATTATGTTATTTAGTATATTTGTTAAGTTATTTATTCCAGATTAGAACACTGGGATGTAAACAATGAAAATGTGCATGGTAATTATTATGAAGAAAAAACTGGAGATGTTAATTACACTCAGTGGATGTTTGAAGAAGTCCGCAAACGCGATCCTGATGTGAAACTCTTCCTCAATGATTATGGAATTGTAAATGAAAGATATGCTGGATCTGTACGTCTCACCCTTTTCTTTTCACAGGAACAGAGAGTTCGGTACACTGATTAAAATATCTGAAAATGTTCTATAATCAGAAGTAAAAATACTACATCAACCTGTCTGAACGACATTATATCCATTTGTTAATTCCATATGCGATCTGACTATATGCCATTTTTTGTCTATTTTATTTTCCAGTCGTACTATAATCAAGGTAAAATGTTGAAAGAAGCTGGTGTACCTATTGATGGTTTTGGTTTACAAAGTCATCTTAATAACTACATGGAACCATCTGTATTGAAAGTAAGTTATATATATGGTCAGAACTAATTGACCAATGCTGGTATCGACAGTTTATCGTGGTATACTCATTCAGTTGGAGCAAGAAACAATGAAATGAGATATATTAATATGACAGGTGTCCGACTCAGTCTTTTGTAATATCTGATATCTGGACATCCTGTTTGGAGAAAAAACATTACTGATATTATCAATTTAGTATATTTGTTTTTCATAGATTATGATCATGACTCTTAAACACGTGTCAGGACTTGACGAATTCCGCTGAGACTTAAATGGTTCGGTGATATGTAATTTCAGTTCCGGTTAGATAGAATAGCTCGAGTTGGATTACCAATTTGGATCACTGAATTAGATATTACCAATGTGAATAAAACGGCTCAAGCTGAGTACTTGGATGATGTGATGAGACTGTATTTCAGTCATCCTGCTATTGAAGGTATCATGCTGTGGGGATTCTGGATTGGTAAGATCAGTGCAGTAGATAAAGCATTAGCTGAAGGTCCAGCAGATAACGTTCAGGTACAATAAATATTGAAGGTCAATTCAACGTTAATTGAAATCCATACATCTAAAAGTAAAAGCAAAAAATTTAGCAATTTATTTAATTTTGTTATCTTGTAAATGGAGTTAATTTATTTAAAAAGCTATTTATTTTATTCCAGCCAAACGAGGGAGGACAAAGGCTACAACATTTGCTTAAAACAGAATGGAGAACAAAGGGAAACAGATCGTTACGAAATGGGGTTGTGAATCATAAGTCATTTCGAGGCGAATACACCCTGCAAGTGAAAAGAAATGGTCAGGTGGTTTATACTGGTTCATTTACTCTGCCTAAAGGTGGCTTGAATCTGAATTTAGATTTCTCTAATGGTAAGAAATAAATTCACTAAGCATCTTCACAATGTCAAGGTTTAGTGAAATCCGTCTTGCACGTCTTAACATCAATAAGCATTTTATAAAACATAATTGTTAATGCAGCGATTTGATTGTACACTACAAACAGCCCATCAGATCATTAATATCAAAATTTGCAGACTTTCAAATCGATAACTCTGGCTGTATTCGTTGGTGTTAAATCCAATCTAATAGATGCATCCTTCCATTATACCACAAGATATTCGCCATACCTTGACATTGTGAACATGGTTTACAAGATGTTTCTCATGAATCATAATAACACCTTGGTATAAGAATTATTAGGATTAGTTTGATGTCACTGTATGTCATAAAAAAATGATAATTAAATTAAATAAATAAATAAATGAAAAAAAAGTGTAACATACAAAATACTTTCTGTTAAAAAAGGATTATTATGTCCCCATGACTCTAATAAACAGAATTTTATCTATATATTCTTTACAAAATGTAATCGAATATTTTCATTTTTTCCAGGTGTTAATGTGACGTCATCTAAATAACCAATAAAAAAAGTCATGCCATGATGTGAATAAAATTTAAAAAAACTTTAGAGACTTTTTTTTATTCACTATTAAAGTTGTAAATGTTATCACACAATATATGTAATGGCTACTCGAATTATTTCAATACTGTTAAAATATTCATAATAAGGAAATTAAAAGATTGTTCTTTTCCTCTGTCAATCATTTGACTTTTTATTATTAGCTATTAAGACACAATTAAAGATGAACTCCATTGAAAATCAGGAATATTGACAAATATTCAATACGAGTTACTGCCCTTGTACCAAAATTATTCGTAAACAAATAAAGTAGCCAGTAAGATACTAATTCTAGCCCTGTAGGTAAATCTCCAATCTGTCCACTAACATGGCTTAATGATACTTCAAGGGAGATAACTTGAGAAAAAAAAATAATTTCAAATGTATGGAAAAAAGAGTTGGTTGGTAACGGAAGTTTTAAGCCAATGGGACTCACAGTCGGAAACAATATATAGAGAAATAGAATTTAAATAATATAATTTTAAATTTATCTGGGTTGGGGGATCTTTATTGTTCAGATCCATTGGAAAAAACCTAGTCATTCGGATGGAAACATAAAACGAGGCCCATGCGCTACAGGCTCCCTCGACAGTTGGAAATCGAAAATAAGAGTAGGCTATTGCCGCTGTCCTGGCAAAATTTCCCTCACACTGCATCGCGTTTGCCCGTTCTCAATTAGCTCATACAAGTGCAGAAAAACTTGATGTAAAACTCCATTCATTTCATTTCATTTGTTCTGATCCAAAATAATCATCTGATGATATACCAACAATTACGAACATAAGTTGTAATATAAAAAAAAATAGCGATGGCCATCGTAATACGCCCACTTTTATAATGGCAGCCAATTCGTCCGGGGGGTTGACAAGAGTTGTCAGTAAATGAAAGATTCTGAGAATGACATGTTCTCTAAATTCAAGAGCAATAACCTTATTATGTTAAATATTTTTTTGATCGGTCTGAATTTCAAAAGGGTTTATCCATGGATGATTACAAACATTCACACCAAGTTTAATCGAAATCCACCAAAAAACCAACTCCCTATTGAGTCCACAACATATTTTCAATTAATTGATTAATCTGATTTTTTGATTAATCTGATTTTCAATAGGGTTCGGTGATTATGAACACTCATACCAAGTTTCATCAAAAACCATCAATAAACCAGCTCTCTATCTTGTCCATAACATATTTTCAAAAGCAAGGGCAATAACCCATCAAATATTTTTCGATTAGTCTGATTTTCAAAAGGGTTCATCCTTGGGTGGTTATAAACACTCACAGCAAGTTTCACCAAAATCCATCAAGAAACCAGCTCTCTATCGTGTCCACAACTTTGTTTAAAGCTGAAAAATTAATGCGTTTTAAAGAACAAGGGCAATAACTCATCAAATATTTTTCAATGTTTCTGATTTTCAATAGGGTTTACCCCAAGGTCAATACAAACACTCATGAGTGGTTTCATCAAAATCCATCAAGAAACCAGCTCTCTATCGTGTCCACAATATATTTTCAAAAGCAAGAGCAATAACTCATGACATATTTTTCGATTAGTCTGATTTTCAATAGGGTTCATCCTTGGGTGTGTATGAACACTCACAGCAAATTTTATCAAAATCCATCAAGAAACCAGCTCTCTATCTTGTCCACAATTTTTTAAAGGCTGAAAAATTAACGCGTTTTAAAGAACAAGGGCAATAACTCAAATATTTTTCGATGTTTCTGATTTTCAATAGGGTTTACCCAAAGGTCAATACAAACACTAATACTAAGTTTCATCAAAATCCATCAAGAAACCAGCTCTCTATCGTGTCCACAACATATTTTTAAAAGCAAGGGCAATAACCCAGAAAATATTTTTCGATTCATCTGATTTTCAATAGGGTTCATCTTTGGGTGATTACAAAAACTCACAGCAAGTTTCATCAAAATCCATCAAGAAACCAGCTTTCTATCGTGTCCACAACTTTGAGAGTGTAACGGCTGAAAATTAACACGTTTTTAAGAACAAGGGCAATAACTCATAAAATATTTTTTCGATGTTTCTGATATTCAATAGGGTTTATTCCAATGTCAATACAAACACTCATACCAAGTTTCATCAAAATCCATCAAGAAACCAGCTCTCTATCGTGTCCACAAGATATTTTCAAAAGCAAGGGCAATAACCCATGAAATATTTTTCGATTCGTCTGATTTTCAATAGGGTTCTTCCGTGGGTGATAACAAACACTCACAGCAAGTTTCATCAAAATCCATCAAGAAACCAGCTCTCTATCGTGTCCACAACAATTGTGGACAGACGGACAGGCGGACAGACGGACGGACAGACAGACAGGGGCGACTACAATATACGCCCACATTAATGTGTGGGCGTATAAAAACTAACATAAACAAAACAAACTTGCAAAATAAAAATTAAAATACTGACTTACTAAGTTTACCCCTGGGTTTAGCATTTTACATTTATAATCCTGCTCAAAGAGAACAATTTAATATAATTTGGTTAAAATCAGATTTGAGAATGTTTCGTTTCTTGGTTGCCTTCCATTATTCAACGAGATATTTTATGTACCACAAATTAGCCGTGTCCAATCTCCTGTTGTTCTTATTTGATCTGATTGCATATTAAAATGATAAAGGGATTGGTTGAGTCAATCTTCGATTTCTGTAAATGTGCGAATACAGTAACAAATAGTTAAAACAGAACAATTATCTACGTTTGTATGGCAAGCAATACTAAATACAAACTAAGCACTAAAAACAAGCAACACTATACTAAAAGAACAGTACAGTCAGTACGGCACAGACAATGTTTTACCGGACGCAAATCACTGTCAGCGATGTCATAAAACGCGTTAGTTTAAGTGAAACTGCATGAATCATAGACGTCGGAATAGAAATATCTAACATGTAAAATGAGGAAATACTGGAGATGTAGGTCAAGAAGCAGTTTCGTCAAAAATTACTCAAAAATAAACAAATACACAGATGAAGGTGCGTCCTATTTGGATTTGCTTTTCGAAATTGAAAACAACAATTATCTTTGTGTCAGATTGTATGACAAACGTACTGATTTTGATTTTCCCTTCATGTGCAGTAACATACCACAATCACCTGCTTATGGCGTATACATTTCACAACTGATTCGCTATGCTAGAGCTTGTTCTCTTTATAAGGACTTTTTGGCAAGAGGTCGAATATTAACCGTGAAATTACTGAAACAGGGTTGTTTAACACACCCAATTTAAAATTTCTTGTAGAAAATTTTATTGTCAAATACGACAATCTGTTTCTTGCATTTTGGCGGATTTGAGCCATCAATTGATCTCGTTGCACCTCATGAATTTGACCTTTATAGTAGTGGCGGGTGTCGCGCGCGAAGCAGACCATGCTTACACTTTTCTGGACGAGATTTCTGATTAACGCAATTGTTTTGCTTGTACGGATATTTATTATTCCATGTCTAACTGTTTTTATTTAATTGGTCTCGATTTTTCTGTGTAACGACTACATTTTTTGACTAAAGACAACTCGTAACTGGTGTCTTCGTTAATTTTTTCTATTCAGACATTTTTAAACAAAAGAATAATAAATTGAAACAAGAATATTTTAATGATTTGTGTTTTCAGAGCAGGTGGACTAGTAATCTAGCATCAGTACAGATCGCACTATAATAATAGTGGACGATGGATAATGATAAGAATAATAGAAGTTAATATTACACCGGAGCTAGGACTATCAGTTTGTGATAATCATTCCGAATGGAAGCAGCTATCTTGACCTATCAAATGATGAAATATGGGAGATTCAAAGCCCCCTCCTAATATATAATTTAACCTATTGAGAACTATAGATAAGGGGCGAAATGAAACGTTGATTTGATTTTGGCGACCTTGAAAAGACATGCTCGATTCAACATCTTTTAAATAGTCAATGGTCTAAGAATTAAATAATATTATTAGTGTAATTATATGTTGTCAGAATAGAGTAATGATATGGCATCACGGTCATGATTAGAGTAACAATAGTTGAACATTTAAAAAAGGGCGTTTTATTCACTAACAAAATTTTCAAGTACCATTCACTTTAAAATATGTTTTCACTGACGTTATTTCTAAGACTGACATATAATTCAATATCTATATCAATCCTTTCATATGCCATAAATTTTTAATGTAAATGTACCTTAATTTTCTTGTCATGGAATATTATTGAAATGAGTAAACAAAAATGTAGATAATAATCAAATTTCAATGAATAAAACATCCAATTGTATATTAATATTAAAATGGTCAAGCGAATCTGATATGGGACCAAGTGTACCATATTTACATTGATTTACTTTAAAGGAATGATACCTTTTAGAATGGGATTAAATTCTCAAACTTGGCCAATACAGGTAAGCTAAAGCATTGTACACACTGTCATCATGTTGCTCAAATGCCATGTCAATAACATTGTCATTGTATACAGTTAAGTATTCGGAAACATGTTGCTGATATGTACAAGTTTATTTTTGCTGTCGACATGCAAATGATGAAGTTTTATCCAGTCAAAAAGTCATGTGAAGCTTCCACCAATTTGTTGTACTGTTGTCGTGTACTTAATTGAACCAATATTTTGCTGCTCAGATTTTTTACCTAACATATGGTGTACATCGAATATAAGAATCCTTGTACAATCTGAATAATCAATAAAATAAGTGATAATTCAAATAAATCTTAATAACTTAAAAAAGTAATTATTGTAAAACACAAGAAAATGTATTTAATCAATTTGAATTGATTACTTAGTTTTATCGTTCATAAAGACATTTTGTGGTACAGTTATGACAAGTAAGTCCAATGATGTGGACTATGTTCTAACAGGTATTGTTCCTTTAAATATCGATTGGATTATATGAATGTGAGACTATTTAAAGGTGGATTGACTAAGGTTACCTCATTAGGAATTAAATGATTTGACAGTCACAATGTTGGTATTGATAACCTTTCTAGGTCTTCTTAGTAGCTCGACAGCTGTCAAATTCTCAGGATTTGAAGATTTCGATTCACTTAATGTAACAAATGGTTGGATATCGAAGAATTGTGACAAGGTGTTAGATAGTGATGGCTTTTCTAGCGGAAGCAGCATCAAGATTACTAACAGGTAATATCACAAACACACATATGAGCTAATCTGGTGAAAAAAACCCGTGTAAGTATGTATTGCTTTTCTGGGTCTGTCACTTACTGACAAATATCGGCGAAATGAATCGACGCCAGATTATTAATTGAAACTCGCGTTTTTATCTAAATTGTCCAGAAAAATTACAGCTTGTCGGGTCAAGTTTGGCGGAAAGAATCTCAGCTGCCAATGAACTGATCTCTTTCAAAATTATCTCAGACTTACTTCAACATGTCCTTTTCAGCCTAGCCATCGAATAAAATTTGTCCAAACAAAAAATTTATTATCAGAGCAAATTACATATTTCAACCTGTGTTCATTGTGCCTTCACTACATCGACCACCGATGTCAATCATATTCCTAATAAGCTTTCACGGATCTCTTCTAATGGTACAATCTCTCAAGAAGCGACCATCCTGCCTTTCAGTTCCTGTTCAGTGTGTCCCTCTAACCTAGGTAACCAGTTCAAGAGAATCCCATACTGCCCTGGGTTATTACTGACACCAGTTGGACTAACTAGCTGAACAAGAACTGAAAGACAGGATTGTCGCTTTTTTGGGTGAAAATGCCTTTAGATGATATCTGTGAGAGCATCTTCGGAAGGAAAGTGGTTGATATTGGTAGTCGATGTAGTGAAAGCACAATGAACACGAGTTGAATTGTTAATTTGATTGAAGATTTTGACATTTGGTTTGGGGCATTTCTTGTACAATTTTTTTTTAGATTATATTTTACGGGTCTGACAAGGGGTCGTTTTTGATATGTTAAATATAATAATATGACATTTTGAAACGCATTGTTGATTAGTACTTACATTATCAGTTGTTTAAACTCTATAAAAAAGTGGTGTTGACAAACCAAGATAAAATTTGTGTAAAAAAATAATAATAATATTGACTTTTTTTTAAAAGGGGCTAAAGATTAGGCTATGGTCTTTCGAACATTTACACTTTTTAACACATGCAAAATACATTGGACTGCAATTAATCTAAAAAATAAAACTTAAAATACATCTTAAAACCAAAAATAGTATTTGAAAAGTTCATTTGCTGCTACCAATATATTATTGCCAATGTGTTCACATGGATTTCGACATTTGTTTTACGGTTGGGATCGTTCGTGTCTGTTTTTTTATTATTGTACTTTAAATATTATAAATTCGTTTATTTGTTTTTCTAGCAATATGAATGATTTGTGTGTGTGTTTGATTATAAAACATCGAATATTGTATATTTATTATAAATTATACACTGTTTATTATGTTAGTTTTCTGCCTTATGGTTAAAAAAGTAAAATTATATTTTATCATAAATAAATCTTAAAAGGGAGTCAATGACATGAGTATTGCACTGTAGCCTGTTAGAAACCTACCAAAGTATGCACATTATGCGTTGACACCTGTTCAGAATTCCTTAATGGAATGAATTATTTTATTTTATTCAGGGGATCTCCAAGTGGCGGCATACATTTTGATGTAAATGTTGAAGCGAATAAGAATTATTATTTCCAAGGGTATATTAAATTGTTAAATACACCAGTTGGTCTGACTAGTTTTGTAAAGTTGGTGGCCACAATACAGAAAACTTCAGGTAGTCAATTAAAATTATAATTCTATTTTCTTTTCTGTTTTACCTGGTTTGCGATTAATAAGGATTTAAAAGAGCTTCTCTGGTTCTTTCATGGGTATGGAAGTATACAATGAAATTAAAATAGTTCATTTTTTTCTGAAAGTTGTTCTCCAAAAAAAAAACAATTCAACAGGTTGCAAGAAAAGTTGCAACCAATAAGTGATATTGCTACAAGCACTGATTGAAATTTGGAATGATGCGAATTTATACTATTAGTGTCCTCGAAACACAGAAAAATAAAAATAAACTTCTTTACAGTACTTTTTTAAAGGCTTTGTCTTGCTTTCCTAGGCACAGAGAAATATACCATGGGGTTTAATAAATATATGCAAGAAGGTATGTGGCAGGAGGTTGGCGGTGATATCATTATTCCAGCAGGTAAATAACTAAAGTATGTCTCCGACAGTAGTCTGAAGTTTTTTTTAAATTATTTTATCGATCATGTATAGTTGTACGTTTTTGCTGTGGACAATGCCAGGTTCTAATTATCAACTCACAAAAGTCAATTCAATTATATAGCCTGGTTTAACAATTTCAGATGTCGAGTCAGTGACTGTTAATGTATTGCTTCCGGATTCTAATGTCAACTATCTACTGGACGCTGTAACATTTGCCGAAATACCCCCACTTCCAGCTAACTGGCGGACTGAAGCAGATAAGACCATTAAAAACTTGAGGAAGGAGACGATTACTTTTACGTAAGTCTCAAATGTTTTTTTTTTTTTCAGCATAATAATCTAATGTGACGGTATAGAACTTCGACAGTAATAATTATTACAGAGAACATAATAGAAATTATTTTTGTTCCACAAGGAAGATTTATTATGAGGAACAAATAAACAGCTTCAGTCACTTATCGACATATTGGGATAGAGTTATGCTGGTTTGGTCTATATAACATTCAAAATAAACACATAAATCATTCATTTCGTTACAAATAATAGTCTTCCTCATGCTATCTAAACTGAAGGTATTGTTTCGACAGATTTCAACTGAAGTATTTGTGTTTTATGTAAACATTAAAGAAACTGTTTCATAAATTGCAGTCATTGTGTGTTAATTATTTAGTTAACTCTGTGATTTCAGAACAAGTGGAATTGCCGATCCATCAGAAGTTAGAGTTCTGGTTAGTATTCTTTAATTGGTGGTTGATGGTTACACTGATTTGAGTAGAACAATTCAGTCACAATGAGTTGTCTTGAACTCATACATTCCCGAATTTACTAAATAAACTATTTGTATGTGTATTTGAAAATTGGAACTCTAGTATTATTTGTTATCAAGTATTATTCATTTGAGTATCATTTATCTTTTAGTATCTGATCATGATGCTTATATGAGTATGATGTGTTTCAGTTTTCTCAAGATAAGAGTGAGTTTGCGTTTGGTTGTGCCATTAATTCTTATCTAATCGTGGATCCAGCTTACAAAAGTTATCAAGATTTTTTCTATGATACGTTTGAATGGGGCGTATTGGAGAATAAACTCAAGTGGAAACAGATGGAGAAAACTCGGGTGAGTGTAGCATAGTCTGACTGAGATCCCACGAGCTGCTTCCAGTGTATTGCCAAAATGTTTATAATATGGATATGGATTTCGAGATTCGTTTTACAGTTATGCTCGTTCGTATTGGTTACAATGTTATAACTAAATTATGGTCATTTTTTTCTAACAATTTTGTTGACAACAAAGCCAACGTTGTTCTTGGTATATTTCTTAATACCACTGGTTAATTTGATGGAGTAACTTGACAAACGAAACCATGAATTGAATGATTTTTTGCAGACCATTTCTCTATTCATAAAAGTCAAAGAATTTTTTTTACCAAGGAAATAATGTTTATTTCATAGTAAATGTGTTGTATTGTAGGGAGTAATAGATCACGATACGCCGTTAAACGCCATCAATGCCTTGCGAGCAAGAGGGTAAGTACATATCGTGGTCTTACATAGCCTGGATGTTACAGAGGCGATTTCTGATTACAATTTTTCTTTTAGTCCTTATTTCATTTGCGTAGTTCTTTCCAATATATTCAGACACCTGATACCAATATTTACTCATTTATTGTAATAAGTCTGATTTACAGTTTTATGCTCAAATGCAAGGTTCATCAGCTGAATAAACTGTATTGTCAATGTGTTAACATGCATTTCGAGATTTGTTTTACGGTTGGAATCGTTCGTGCTTGAGTTTAATTATCCACGATTTAATCCGTGTAAATTTTCAGGCAACATAAGGTTGATCCGATAAATGGTGAATGGACTATTATAACAATCCATAATTATCCATCATAACAATAAAATGGGGGTGTAATATCAGCAAAAAAGACCTATACCCTTCGAGAAATAAAAATAATAACAAAACATCAGAGAATCAACTATGTTGATATTAAGATCAACTATTTCATTTCCTTAGAATCAAAATACGAGGTCATGCAGTATTTTGGGGAATAGAAAAGAATGTGCCAGTTTGGCAGATACCATTACCAGATGATGAGATTAATGGTACTAATGTTGATAGACTGAATGACATCATTCCGGCCACAAAGGGATTGTAAGTTTATGTTATTTTAAGCTTATTCAGATGCTCATAATCAATAAGTTATCTAAGGGTGCCAATATTACAGTTTAGAGCATAAAACTTTTGGAATGTTATGTAAAAAGGTTAGCTAATATCTGGTATATATCGGATTCTTTAATTAAAGTCTATACTGGTCACGGCACCACTGTAATGAGCACTGTAATTATGTTATTTAGTATAGTATATTTGTTAAGTTATTTATTCCAGATTAGAACACTGGGATGTAAACAATGAAAATGTGCATGGTAATTATTATGAAGAAAAAACTGGAGATGTTAATTACACTCAGTGGATGTTTGAAGAAGTCCGCAAACGTGATCCTGATGTGAAACTCTTCCTCAATGATTATGGAATTGTAAATGAAAGATATGCAGGATCTGTACGTCTCACCTTTTCTTTTCACAGGAACAGAGAGTTCGGTACACTGATTAAAATATCTGAAAATGTTCTATAATCAGAAGTAAAAATACTACATCAACCTGTCTGAACGACATTATATCCATTTGTTAATTCCATATGCGATCTGACTATATGCCATTTTTTGTCTATTTTATTTTCCAGTCGTACTATAATCAAGGTAAAATGTTGAAAGAAGCTGGTGTACCTATTGATGGTTTTGGTTTACAAAGTCATCTTAATAACTACATGGAACCATCTGTATTGAAAGTAAGTTATATATATGGTCAGAACTAATTGACCAATGCTGGTATCGACAGTTTATCGTGGTATACTCATTCTGTTGGAACAAGAAACAATGAAATGAAATATATTAATATGACAGGTGACCGACTCAGTCTTTTGTAACATCTGATATCTGGACATCCTGTTTGGAGAAAAAACATTACTGATATTATTAATTTAGTATATTTGTTTTTCATAGATTATGATCATGACTCTTAAACACGTGTCAGGACTTGACGAATTCCGCCGAGACTTAAATGGTTCGGTGATATTTAATTTCAGTTCCGGTTAGATAGAATAGCTCGAGTTGGATTACCAATTTGGATCACTGAATTAGATATTACCAATGTGAATAAAACGGCTCAAGCTGAGTACTTGGATGATGTGATGAGGCTGTATTTCAGTCATCCTGCTATTGAAGGTATCATGCTGTGGGGATTCTGGATTGGTAAGATCAGTGCAGTAGATAAAGCATTAGCTGAAGGTCCAGCAGATAACGTTCAGGTACAATAAATATTGAAAATCAATTCAACGTTAATTGAAATCCATACATCTAAAAGTAAAAGCAAAAAATAGTGCAATTTATTTAATTTTGTTATCTTGTAAATGCAGTTAATTTATTTAAAAAGCTATTGATTTTATTCCAGCCAAACGAGGGAGGACAAAGGCTACAACATTTGCTTAAAACAGAATGGAGAACAAAGGGAAACAGATCGTTACGAAATGGGGTTGTGAATCATAAGTCATTTCGAGGCGAATACACCCTGCAAGTGAAAAGAAATGGTCAGGTGGTTTATACTGGATCCTTTACTCTGTCTAAAGGTGGCTTGAATCTGAATTTAGATTTCTCTAATGGTAAGAAATAAATTCACAAGGCATCTTCACTATGTTAAGGTTTAACGAAATCCGTCCTACACGTCTTAACATCATTAAGCATTTTATAAAACGATAATTGTTAATGCAGCTATTGGATTGTACACTACCAATAACAGCCCATCAGATCATGGCTTTTTAATATTAAAATTTGCAAACTTTCAAATCGATCACTCTGGCTGTATTCGTTGGTGTCAAATCCTTCCGTTATACCACAAGATATTCGCCATACCTGGACATAGTGAACATGGTTAACAGGATGTTTCTCATGAATCATAATAACACCTTGGTATAATATTTATTAGGATTAGGTTGATGTCACTGTATTTCATAATACAATGATAATTAATTTAAATACATAAATAATTAAATGAAAAAAGGTGTAACATACAAAATACTTTCTGTTAAAAAAGGATTATTGACTCTAATAAACGGAATTTTATCTATATATTCTTTACAAAATGTAATCCAATATTTTCATTTTTTCCAGGTGTTAATGTGACGTCATCTAAATAACCAATAAAGAAAGTCATGCCATGATGTGAATAAAATTTTCAGAAAACTTTGGAGACTTTTTTTTTTAAATGTTGTTAATGTTGTCACATACTATATGTAATGGCTACTCAAATTATTTCAATACTGTTAAAATATTCATAATAAGGAATATATTCAAAGATTGCTCTTTTTCTTTTTCAATCGAGTTACTGCCCTTGTACCAAAATTATTCGTAAACAAGTAAAGTAGCCAGTAAAACAGTAAGATGCTAATTCTAACCCTGTAGATAATTCTTCCATCTGTCCACTAACATGGCTTAATACTTCAAGGGAGATAACTTGAAATTTAAAAAAAAAATGAATCTAAAATGTATGGAAAAAAAGAGTTGTTGGTTGGTTACGGAAGTTTTCAGCCAATGGGACTCACAGTCGTAAACAATATAATAGAGAAATAGAATTTAGATAATATAATTTTAAACTTATCAGGGTTGGGGGATCTTTATTGTTCTGATCCAATGGAAAAAACCTATTCGTTCGGATGGAAACATAAAACGAGGCCCATGCGGTACAGGCTGTGCACGTTAAAGATCCCTCGACAGTTGGAAATCGAAAATAAGAGTAGGCTATTGCCGCTGTCCTGGCAAAATTTCCCTCACACTGCATCGCGTTTGCCCGTTCTCAATTAGCTCATACAAGTGTAGAAAAATGTGATGTAAAACTCCTTTCATTTCATTTCATTTGTTCTGATCCAAAATAATCATCTAATGATATATCAACAATTACGAACATAAGTTGCAATATAAAAAACAAACATAAACAAAACAAACTTACAAAGTAAAGATTAAAATACTGACTTACTAATTTTACCCCTGGGTTTATCATTTTTCAGTTATAATCCTGCTCAAGGAGAACAATTTAATATAATTTGGTTAAAATTGGATTTGAGAATGTTTCGTTTCTTGGTTGCCATCCATAATTCAAGGAGATATTTTATGTATCACAAATTAGCCGTGTCCAACCTCCTGTTGTTCTTATTTGATTTGATCGCATTTGATTGGTTGAGTCAATCTTCAATTTCTGTAAAGGTGCGAATACAGTAACCACTAGTTAAAACAGAACAATCATCTACATTTGTATGGCAAGCAATACAAAACACACACTAAAATAGGCAACAATATACTAAAAGAACAGTACAGTCAGTACGGCACAGACAATGATTTACCGGACGCTTCTCTTGATATCTATGCAGATCACTGTCAGTGACGTCATAAAACGCGTTAGTTTTAGTGAAACTGCAAGAACCACAGACGTCGGAATAGAAATATCTAAAATGTAAAATGAGGAAATACTGGAGACGTAGGTCAAGACACAGTTTCGTCAAAAATCACTCTGGCGTTATAAACAAATACACAGATCCTCGAGGATGTTGTAAAAATGTGATAACATATTTGTAGAATTTGACTAGGAATTTTTTCAGCAGGTAATTGGTATTCCTATGGGTACTAATTGTGCTCCTTTGCTTGCTGACATATTCCTCTATTCTTACGAGGCGGAATTTATTCAAGACCTCCAAAGCAAGGGCAATAAACAACTAGCTCGTTCTTTCAATGCCACTTTCCCATACACAGATGACGTTTTGTCATTGAATAACTACGCTTTTTGGCGACTTCGTAGATAAAATATACCCAAGAGATTCTAAGACTAAAGCGTCCTATTTGGATTTGCTTCTCGAAATTGAAAACAGCCACGATCTTTGTGTCAGATTGTACGACAAACGTGACGATTTTGATTTGCCTATTGTTTATGTTCATGTGCAGTAACATACCACCACCACATGGCGTATACTTTTCACAACTGATAAATTGTGTGTTTGGGAAATGCGATGGCTCAGTAAGACGCTTTCTCGCTAACCTTGAGGTCCAGGGTTCAATCCCGGCATGGGTCGAGATGATATCTTCGGATTTTTCAACCCGCTTTGCCCCTGTCAGTGATGCAGGTTGGAGGGGCTGACATGGAAAAGCGTCTAATCGTTCGGATGAAATTTCCCTCATTGCACACTGCATGGCCTTTGCCCGTCCTCAATTAGCTCATATCGGTGCAGAAAAGTAGGATGTAAAACCCCATTCATTTCATTTCATAACTGGTGTCCTCGTTAAATTTTTCTATTCAGACATTTTTAAACAAAAGAATAATAAATTGAAACAAGAATATTTGAATGATTTGTGTTTTCAGAGCAGGTGGACTAGTAGTCTAGCATCAATACAGATCCCACTATAATAATAGTGGACGATGGATAATGATAAGAATAATAGAAGTTAATATTACACCGGAGCTAGGACTATCAGTTTGTGATAATCATTCTGAATTTATTAAGATAAAACAAGATGAGATTTAATAACAAGCCCTTCGGAAGAAGCTATCTTGACCTATCAAATGATGAAATATGGGAGATTCAAAGCCCCCTCCTAATATATAATTTAACCTATTGAGAACTATAGTTAAGGAAGAAATGAAACGTTAATTTGATTTTGACAACCTTGAAAAGACATGCTCGATTCACCATCTTATAGATAGTCAATGGTCTAAGAATTGAAACATAATATTATTAGTGTAATTATATGTTGTCAGAATAGAGTAATAATATGGCATAACTGTCATCATAAGAGTAACAATAGTTGAACATTTAAATAAGGGCGTTTAATTCACTAACAAAATTTTCAAGTACCATTCACTTTAAAATATGTTTTCACTGACGTTATTTCTAAGACTGACATATAATTCAATATCTATATCAATCCTTTCATATGCCATAAATTTTTAATGTAAATGTACCTTAATTTTCTTGTCATGGAATATTACTGAAATGAGTAAACAAAAATGTAGATAATAATCAAATTTCAATGAATAAAACATCCAATTGTATATTAATATTAAAATGGTCAAGCGAATCTGATATTGGATTAAGTGAACCATACTTACATTGATTTACTTTAAAGGAATGATACCTCTTAGAATATGATTTACATTCTCAAACTTGGACAATACAGGTAAACTAAAGTATTGTACACACTGTCATCATGTTGCTCAAATGCCATGTCAATAACGTTGTCATTGTATACAGTTAAGTATTCGGCAACATGTTGCTGATATAAATACAAGTTTATTTTTGTTGTCGACATGCAAAGGATATAGTTTTATCCAATCAAAAAACAAAATGATCCAATGTTCTGTAGGCAGTCATGTGATGTAAGTAGAAACGAAGCCTCCAACAATTGTTGTCGTGTGCATAATTGAACCAATATATTGCTAGCTAACATAATTTTCGAAAATGTCGGCGTGTACAGTACTTTAGCTGGTGGCACAAATATAAGAATCCTTGTACAAATAATAATACTGAATAATCAATAAAATACGTAATAATTCAAATCAATCTGTAAAACTTAAAAAAGTTATATCTGTAAAACACAAGAAAATGTATTTAATCAATTTGTAATGTATTACTTAGTTTTCTCGTTCATAAAGACATTTTGTTGTACAGTTATGACAATTGTGTTCTAAGAAGCACTGTTCCTTTAAATATCGATTGGATTATATAAATGTGTGACTATTTAAAGGTGTTTTGACTAAGGTTACTTCATTGGGAATCTGATGATTTGACAGTCACAATGTTGGTATTGATAACCTTTCTAGGTCTTCTTAGTAGCTCGACAGCTGTCAAATTCTCAGGATTTGAAGATTTCGATTCACTTAATGCAACAAATGGTTGGATATCGAAGAATTGTGACAATGTTTTAGATAGTGATGGCTACTCTAGCGGAAGCAGCATCAAGATTACTAACAGGTAATATCACAAACACACATATGAGCCAATCTGGTGACAAAAAAAAACCGAGTAAGTATGTATTGCTTTACTGGGTTTGTTACTTACTGACGGACAATTATCGGCGAAATGAATGGACGCCAGATTATTAATTGAAACTCGCGTTTCGGATGATGGTTTTTATCTAAGTTGTCCAGAAAAATGTCAGCTGATAGGGTCAAGTTTGACGGAAAGTATCTCAGCTGCTAATGAACTTATCTCTTTCAAAATTATCTCAGATTTACTTCAACATGTCCTTTTCAGTCTAGTCATCGAAAAAACCAATTTGTCAAAAAAAAAATTTAATATCAGAGCAAATTACATATTTCAACCTGTGTTCATCTCTTCTAATGGTACAATATATCTCAAGAAGCGACCATCCTGCCTTTTAGTTCCTGTTCAGTCAGTGTGTCCCTCTAACCCAGGTTCAGTACACCAGTTCAAGAGAATCCCATACTGCTCGTAGTTATTACTGACGTCAGTGGGACTAACTGGCTGAACAAGAACTGAAAGACAGGATTGTCGCTTTTTTTTAGGTGAAAATGCCTTTAGATGATATCTGTGAGATCATTTTCGGAAGGAAAATGGTTGATATTGGTAGTCGATGTAGTGAAAGCACAATTAATACGAATTGGATTGTTCATTTGTCCTGAAATTGAAGATTTTGACATTATAACACAAACAAAATACAATGGACTGCCATAAATCTTGAAAATAAAACTTAAAATACAGCTTAAAACCAAATATAGTATTTGAAAAATTTATTTGCTGCTACCAATATATTATTGCCAATGTGTTCACATGGATTTCGACATTTGTTATACGGTTGGGATCGTTCGTGCTTGGTTTTATTATTGTACTTTAAATATTATAAATTCGTTTATTTGTTTTTCTAGCAATTTAAATGATTTGTGTGTGTGTTTGATTATAAAACATCGAATATTGTACATTTATTATAAATTATGTTAGTTTTCTGCCTTATGGTTAAAAAAGTAAAGTTATATTTTATCATAAATAAATCTTAAACGGGAGTCAATGACATGAGTATTGGACTGTAGCCTGTTAGAGACCTACCAGAGTGTGCACATTATGCGTTGACGCCTGTTCAGAATTCCTTAACGGAATGAATTATTTTATTTTATTCAGGGGATCTCCAAGTGGTGGCATACATTTTGATGTGAACGTTACAGCGAATAAGAATTATTATTTCCAAGGGTATATTAAATTGTTAAATACACCAGTTGGTCTGACTAGTGTTGTAAAGTTGGTGGCCACAATACAGAAAACTTCAGGTAGTCAATTAAAATTATAATTCTATTTTCTTTTCTGTTTTACCTGGCTTGCGATTAATAAGGATTTAAAAGAGCTTCTCTGGTTCTTTCATGGGTATGGAAGTATACAATGAAATTAAAATAGTTCATTTTTTTCTGAAAGTTGTTCTCCAAAAAAAAAAAAATTCAACAGGTTGCAAGAAAAGTTGCAACCAATATGTGATATGGCTAGAAGCACAGATTGAAATTTGGAATGATGCGAATTTATACTATTAGTGTCCTCGAAACACAGAAAAAATAAAAAAAAACTTCTTTACAGTACTTCTTTAAAGGCTTTGTCTTGCTTTCCTAGGCACAGAGAAATATACCATGGGGTTTAATAAATATATGCAAGAAGGTATGTGGCAGGAGGTTGGCGGTGATATCATTATTCCAGCAGGTAAATAACTAAAGTATGTCTCCGACAGTAGTCTGAAGTTTTATTTAATCAAATATATTTCATCGATCATTAATTATCTTTATATCAAGTGACAAGAATTTCAGTGGTCTTTATAACTATAAATTTAGTTACCAGTTAACAGTAAATATATTTTTCAACATAAGATTACATTTACAATTTCAGATGTCCAGTCAGTGACTGTCAATGTATTGCTTCCGGATTCTAATGTCAACTATCTACTGGACGCTGTAACATTTGCCGAAATACCCCCACTTCCAGCTAACTGGAGGACTGAAGCAGATAAGACCATTAAAAACTTGAGGAAGGAGACGATTACTTTTACGTAAGTCTCAAATGTGGTTTTTTTTTTCGGCATAATAATCTAATGTGACGGTATTTAACTTCGACAGCAATAATACAAATTATTTTTGTTCAACAAGGAAGATTTATTATGAGGAACAAATAAACAGTTACAGCTTCAGTCACTTATCGGACGTTCTCGACATATTGAGATCGAGTTATGCTAATTTGGTCTACTCGTTACAGTATTTGTGTTTTATGTAAACATTATAGAAATTGTTTCATAAACTCTGTGATTTCAGAACAAGTGGAATTGCTGATCCATCAGAAGTTAGAGTTCTGGTTAGTAGTCTTTAACTGGTGAAGTGTTGGCTTCACTGATTTAAGTAAAACAATTTAGAGTAACAATGAGTAGTTTTCATTTTAATTGTCTTGAGCCTACACATTCCAGAATTTACTACCGAATTTACTAAATAAACTACCTGTACGTGTATTTGAAAATTGGAACTTTTTTATTTCTTATCTAGTATTATTTATAATTTAGTATTATTCTTAGTTATCTGATCATGATGCTTATATGCGTATGATGTATTTTAGTTTTCTCAAGATAAGAGTGAGTTTGCGTTTGGTTGTGCCATTAATTCTAATCTAATCGTGGATCCAGCTTACAAAAGTTATCAAGATTTTTTCTATGATACGTTTGAATGGGGTGTATTGGAGAATAAACTCAAGTGGAAACAGATGGAGAAAACTCGGGTGAGTGAAGCATAGTCTGACTGAGATCCCACAGGCTGCTTCCAATGTATTGGCATTGCCAAATGTTTATAATATGGATATGGATTTCGAGATTCGTTTTACAGTTATGCTCGTTCGTATTGGTTACAATGTTATAACTAAATTATGGTCATTTTTTTCTAACAATTTTGTTGACAACAAAGCCAACGTTGTTCTTGGTATATTTCTTAATACCACTGGTTAATTTGATGGAGTAACTTGACAAACGAAACCATGAATTGAAAGATTTTTTGCAGACCATTTCTCTATTCATAAAAGTCAAAGAATTTTTTTTACCAAGGAAATAATGTTTATTTTATAGTAAATGTGTTGTATTGTAGGGAGTAATAGATCACGATACGCCGTTAAACGCCATCAATGCCTTGCGAGCAAGAGGGTAAGTACATATCGTGGTCTTACATAGCCTGGATGTTACAGAGGCGATTTCTGATTACAATTTTTCTTTTAGTCCTTATTTCATTTGCGTAGTTCTTTCCAATATATTCAGACACCTGATACCAATATTTACTCATTTATTGTAATAAGTCTGATTTACAGTTTTATGCTCAAATGCAAGGTTCATCAGCTGAATAAACTGTATTGTCAATGTGTTTACATGCATTTCGAGATTTGTTTTACGGTTGGAATCGTTCGTGCTTGAGTTTAATTATCCACGATTTAATCCGTGTAAATTTTCAGGCAACATAAGGTTGATCCGATAAATGGTGAATGGACTATTATAACAATCCATAATTATCCATCATAACAATAAAATGGGGGTGTAATATCAGCAAAAAAGACCTATACCCTTCGAGAAATAAAAATAATAACAAAACATCAGAGAATCAACTATGTTGATATTAAGATCAACTGTTAAATAGTTATATTTCCCACGGATCTTTTAATTTCATTTCCTTAGAATCAAAATACGAGGTCATGCAGTATTTTGGGGAATAGAAAAGAATGTGCCAGTTTGGCAGATACCTTTACCAGATGATGAGATTAATGGTACTAATGTTGATAGACTGAATGACATCATTCCGGCCACAAAGGGATTGTAAGTTTATGTTATTTTAAGCTTATTCGGATGCTCATAGTCAATAAGTTATCTAAGGGTGCCAATATTACAGTTTAGAGCATAAAACTTTTGGAATGTTATGTTAAAAGGTTAGCTAATATCTGGTATACATCGGATTTCTTTAATTAAAGTTCTATACTGGTCACGGCACCACTGTAATGAGCACTGTAATTATGTTATTTAGTATAGTATATTTGTTAAGTTATTTATTCCAGATTAGAACACTGGGATGTAAACAATGAAAATGTGCATGGTAATTATTATGAAGAAAAAACTGGAGATGTTAATTACACTCAGTGGATGTTTGAAGAAGTCCGCAAACGTGATCCTGGTGTGAAACTCTTCCTCAATGATTATGGAATTGTAAATGAAAGATATGCAGGATCTGTACGTCTCACCTTTTCTTTTCACAGGAACAGAGAGTTCGGTACACTGATTAAAATATCTGAAAATGTTCTATAATCAGAAGTAAAAATACTACATCAACCTGTCTGAACGACATTATATCCATTTGTTAATTCCATATGCGATCTGACTATATGCCATTTTTTGTCTATTTTATTTTCCAGTCGTACTATAATCAAGGTAAAATGTTGAAAGAAGCTGGTGTACCTATTGATGGTTTTGGTTTACAAAGTCATCTTAATAACTACATGGAACCATCTGTATTGAAAGTAAGTTATATATATGGTCAGAACTAATTGACCAATGCTGGTATCGACAGTTTATCGTGGTATACTCATTCAGTTGGAACAAGAAACAATGAAATGAGATATATTAATATGACAGGTGTCCCCCTCAATCTTTTGTAACATCTGATATCTGGACATCCTGGAGGAAAAACATAACTGATATTATTAATTTAGTATATTTGTTTTTCATAGATTATGATCATGACTCTTAAACACGTGTCATGACTTGACGAATTCCGCCGAGACTTAAATGGTTCGGTGATATTTAATTTCAGTTCCGGTTAGATAGAATAGCTCGAGTTGGATTACCAATTTGGATCACCGAATTAGATATTACCAATGTGAATAAAACGGCTCAAGCTGAGTACTTGGATGATGTGATGAGACTGTATTTCAGTCATCCTGCTATTGAAGGTATCATGCTGTGGGGATTCTGGATTGGTAAGATCAGTGCAGTAGATAAAGCATTAGCTGAAGGTCCAGCAGATAACGTTCAGGTACAATAAATATTGAAGGTCAATTCAACGTTAATTGAAATCCATACATCTAAAAGTAAAAGCAAAAATTGAGCAATTTATTTAATTTTGTTATCTTGTAAATGCAGTTAATTTATTTAAAAAGCTATTTATTTTATTCCAGCCAAACGAGGGAGGACAAAGGCTACAACATTTGCTTAAAACAGAATGGAGAACAAAGGGAAACAGATCGTTACGAAATGGGGTTGTGAATCATAAGTCATTTCGAGGTGAATACACCCTGCAAGTGAAAAGAAATGGTCAGGTGGTTTATACTGGATCCTTTACTCTGCCTAAAGGTGGCTTGAATCTGAATTTAGATTTCTCTAATGGTAAGAAATAAATTCACTAAGCATCTTCACAATGTCAAGTTTTAGTGAAATCCGTCTTGCACGTCTTAACATCAATAAGCATTTTATAAAACGATAATTGTTAATGCAGCTATTGGATTGTACACTACCAATAACAGCCCATCAGATCATGGCTTTTTAATATTAAAATTTGCAAACTTTCAAATCGATAACTCTGGCTGTATTCGGTGTCCAATCCAATCTAATAGCTGCATCCTTCCGTTATACCACAAGATATTCGCCATACCTGGACATTGTGAACACAGTTTACAAGATGTTTCTCATGAAAACACCTTGGTATAATATTTATTAGGATTAGGTTGATGTCACTGTATTTCATAATAAAATGATAATTAAATTAAATAAATGAATAAATAAATAAATGAAAAAAAGTGTAACATACAAAATACTTTCTTTTAAAAAAGGGTTATTATGAAAGGGCATCTATTGCCCCCATGACTCTAATAAACGGAATTGTTTTGTTTGTACGGATTTGTATCTATTTATTCTTTACAAAATGTAATCGAATATTTTCATTTTTTCCAGGTGTTAATGTGACGTCATCTAAATAACCAATAAAGAAATGATGTGAATAAAATTTTCAGAAAACTTTAGAAACTTTTTTTTTTTAAAGTATTTCACTTTTAAAGTTATTAGTGTTATCACACAATATATTTAATGGCTATTCAAATTCTTTCAATACTGTTAAAATATTCATAATAAGGAAATTCAAAGATTTGACTTTTTATTATTATCTTAATATCTATTAACACACAATTAACGATGAACCCCATTGAAAATCAGGAATATTGACAAATATTCAATACGAGTTACTGCCCTTGTACCAAAATTATTCGTAAACAAGTAAAGTAGCCAGTAAAAGAGTAAAATGCTAATTCTAGCCCTGTAGGTAATTCTCCAATCTGTCCACTAACATGGCTTAATGATACTTCAATGGAGATAACTTGAAATTGAAAAAAAAAACTGAATTTAAAATGTATGGAAAAAAAATTGTTTGGTTACGGAAGTTTTCAGCCAATGTGATTCACAGTGTAAACAATATAATAGAGAAATAAAATTTAAATAATATAATTTTAAACTTATCAGGGTTGGGGGATCTTTATTGTTCTGATCCAATGGAAAAAACCTAGTAGTTCGGATGGAAACATAAAACGAGGCCCATGTGCTACAGGCTGTGCACGTTAAAGATCCCTCGACAGTTGGAAATCGAAAATAAGAGTAGGCTATTGCCGCTGTCCTGGCAAAATTTCCCTCACACTGCATCGCGTTTGCCCGTTCTCAATTAGCTCATACAAGTGTAGAAAAACATGACGTAAAACTCCATTCATTTCATTTCATTTGTTTTGATCCAAAATAATCATCTGATGATATACCAACAATTACGAACATAAGTTGCAATATAAAAAACAAAGATAAAGAAAACAAACTTACAAAGTAAAAATTAAAATACTGACTTAGTAAGTTTACCCCTGGGTTTAGCATTTTTCAGTAATAATCCTGCTCAAAGAGAACAATAATTCAATAAGATTTGGTTAAAATCAGATTTGAGAATGTTTCGTTTCTTGGTTGCCACCCATAATTCAACAAGATACTTTATGTATCACAAATTAGCCGTGTCCAACCATCTGTTGTTCTTATTTGATTTGATCGCATATTAAAATGATAAAGGGATTAATTGAATCAATCTTCAATTTCAGTAAATGTGCGAATACAGTAACATATAGTTAAAACAGAACACTCATCTATATTTGTATGGCAAGCAATACAAAACACACACTAAAATAGGCAACAATATACTAAAAGAACAGTACAGTCAGTACGGCACAGACAATGATTTACCGGACGCTTCTCTTGATATATATGCAGATCACTGTCAGTGACGTCATAAAACGCGTTAGTTTTAGAGCAACTGCAAGAACCACAGACGTCGGAATAGAAATATATAAAATGTATATATAAAGTGAGGAAATACTGGAGCTGTAGGTCAAGACGCAGTTTCGTCAAAAATTACTCTGGTCCTATAAACAAATACACAGATGAGGATGTTGTGAAAATGTTATAACATATTTGTAGAATTTGGCGGGAAAATTTTTCAGCAGGTAATTGGTATTCCTATGGGTACTAATTGTGCTCCTATACTTGCAAACATAATATACCTCTATACTTATGAGGCCGAATTTATTCAAGACCTCCAAAGAATGGGCAATACACAACTAGCTCGTTCTTTCAATTCCACTTTCCGATACATAGATGACGTTTTGTCACTGAATAACTCCGCTTTTTGGAGACTTCGTAGATAAAATATACCCAGGAGAGTTGGAAATAAAAAACACCACTGATTTTAGGACTACAGCGTCCTATTTGGATTTGCTTTTCGAAATTGAAAACAACCATGATCTTTGTGTCAGATTGTATGACAAACGTAACCATTTTGATTTTCCATTCATGTGCAGTAACATGCCACAATCACCTGCTTATGGCGTACACATTTCACAACTCTTCCGCTATGCTAGAGCTTGTTCTATTTATAAGGACTTTTTGGCAAGAGGTCGAATATAAACCGTGAAATTACTAATTTTGACCTTTATATGATTTTGACCTTTATAGTAGTGACACACTGCATGGCCTTTCCCCGTCCCCAATAAGCCCATATAGGTGCAGAAAAGTAGGACGTAAAATCCCATTCATTTAATTTCATTTCGTAACTTGTGTCCTCGTTAAATTTTTCTATTCAGACATTTTTAAACAAAAGAATAATAAATTGAAACAAGAATATTTGAATGATTTGTGTTGTCAGACCAGGTGGAATAGTAATCTAGCATCAGAACAGATCCCACTATAATAATAGTTGACGATGGATAATGATAAGAATAATAGAAGTTAATATTACACCGGAGCTAGGACTATCAATTTATTAAGATAAAACAAGCTATGCGATTTAATAACAAGCCCTTCGGAAGCAGCTATCTTGACCTATCAAATGATGAAATACGGGAGATTCAAAGCCCCCTCCCCCCCTTCCACGAAAACTAATATAATTTAACCTATTGAGAACTAGAGATAAGGGACGAAATTAAACGTTTATTTGATTTTGGCAACCTTGAAAAGACATGCTCGATTCAAAATCTTATAGATACTCAATGGTCTAAGAATTAAAATATATTATTAGTGTAATTATATGTTCTAGAATAGAGTAATGATATGGCATAACTGTCATCATTAGAGTAGTAATAGTTGAAATTTTAAATAAGTGCGTTTAATTCACTAACAAAATTTTCAAGTACAATTCATTTTAAAATATCTTTTCACTCGAGTTATTTCTAAGACTGACATATACAGTATTTCAATTTCTTTATCAACATTTCAAATGCCATAAATTGTTATTGTAAATGTACCTTAATTTTCTTGTCATTGAATGTTATTGAAATGAGTAAACAAAAAATGTAGATAATAATCAAATTTCAATGAGTAAAACATAAGTATATTAATATTGGACCAATTGAACCATACTTACATTGATTTACCTTAAAGGAATGATACCTCTTAGAATGGGATTTACATTCTCAAACTTGGCCAATACAAGTATTATATTCAACGGTAAACTAAAGTACTGTACACACTGACATCATCTTGCCGAAATGCCATGTTAATAACGTTGTCATGATGACGTTTTATCCAATCAAACAATGATCTGTATGAAGTCAAACCAAGACTCAACCAATTTGGGCCACATGTTGTCGTACTGTTGTCGTGTGCATAATTGAACCAATATTTATGCATAATTGAACCAATATTTTGCTACTCAGATTTGTTAGCTAACGCATTTTTCAGCGTGTACAGTACTTTAGCTGGTGGCACAAATATAAGAATCCTTGTACAATCTGAATAATCAATAAAATAAGTAATAATTCAGATAAATCTGTAAAACTTAAAAAAGTAATTATTGTAAAACACAAGAAAATGTATTTAATCAATTTGAATTGATTACTTAGTTTTATCATTCATTAAGACATTTTGTTGTACAGTTATGGCAAGTAAGTCCAATGATTTGGACAATGTTATAAGAGGCAGTGTCCCTTTAATAAATATCGATTGGATTATATAAATGTGAGACTATTTAAAGGTGTTTTGACTAAGGTTACCTCATTAGGAATTTAATGATTTGACAGTCACAATGTTGGTGTTGATAACCTTTCTAGGTCTTCTTAGTAGCTCGACAGCTGTCAAATTCTCAGGATTTGAAGATTTCAATTCACTTAATGCAACAAATGGTTGGACATCGAAGAATTGTGACAAGGTTTTAGATAGTGATGGCTTTTCTAGCGGAAGCAGCATCAAGATTACTAACAGGTAATATCACAAACACACATATGAGCCAATCTGGTGAAAAAACGAGAAAGTATGTCTTGCTTTACTGGGTTTGTCACTTACTGACAAATATCGGCGAAATGAATCGACGCTAGATTAATAATTGAAACTCGCGTTTCAGATGATGGTTTTTATCAAAAAGAAATCAGAAAAATGACAGCTTATCGGGTCAAGTTAGACGGAAAGTATCTCAGCTGCTAATGAACTGATCAACATTATCTCAGATTTACTTCAACATGTCCTTTTCAGCATCGTCATCGAATAAAACATTTGTCCAAACATCAGAGCAAATTACATATTTCAACCTGTGTTTATTGTGCCTTCACCACATCGACCACCGATGTCAACCATATTCCTGATAAGCTTTCACGGATCTCTTCTAATGGTACAATCTCTCAAGAAACGACCATCCTGCCTTTTAGTCAAGTTCAGTCAGTGTGTCCCTATAACCTAGGTTCAGTACACCAGTTCAAGAAAATTCCAAACTGCCCTGAGTTATTACTGACACCAGTGGGACTAACTAGCTGAACAAGAACTGAAAGACAGGATTGTCGCTTTTTTAAAAGCTACCAATATATTGTTGCCAATGTGTTCACATGGATTTCGACATTTGCTTTACGGTTGGGATCGTTCGTGCTTGGTTTTGTTATTGTACTTTAAATATTATAAATTCGTTTATTTGTTTTTCTAGCAATATGAATGATTTGTATGTGTGTTTGATTATAAAACATCGAATATTGTACATTTATTATAAATTATATACTGGTTATTATGTTAGCTTTCTGCCTTATGGTTAAAAAAGTGAAATTATATTTTATCATAAATAAATATTGAAAGGAGTCAATGACATGAGTATTGCACTGTAGCCTGTTAGAAACCTACCAGAGTATGCACATTATGCGTTGGCACCTGTTCAGAATTCCTTAATGGAATGAATTATTTTATTTCGTTTAGGGGATTTCCAAGTGGTGGCATACATTTTGATGTAAATGTTGAAGCGAATAAGAATTATTATTTCCAAGGGTATATTAAATTGTTAAATACACCAGTTGGTCTGACTAGTTTTGTAAAGTTGGTGGCCACAATACAGAAAACTTCAGGTAGTCAATTAAAATTATAATTCTATTATAAGTTTCGTCTTTTCCGTTTTAACTGGTTTGTGATCAAATAGGATTTATAAAAGCTTCTTTTGTTGAGTATGGAAATGGTAAATGTAGGTGCGTTGCCACCGCTGTTTTGTATTATCCTTCGAAATGTTGCATGTTGCAAGAAAAGTTTCACTCACTTAATGATATTGCTAGAAGTACTGATTGAAAAAATTGGAATGATGCGAATTTATGCTATTAGTGTCCCCGAAACACAAAAAAATTAAGAAAACCTCTTTACTGACCTTAAAGGTTTTGTCTTGCTCTTCCTAGGCACACAGAGGTATACCATGGGGTTTAATAAATATATGCAAGAAGGTATGTGGCAGGAGGTTGGCGGTGATATCATTATTCCAGCAGGTAAATAACTTAAGTTCGTTTCAGACAGTAGACCAGTAGATTTTGTGGCTATGAAAATTTACGTATTGGTCGTTAGGGTGTTATACTGCATTTACTGTAATGAACAGCAAATATGACGATTCTATTCTATTCTATTCTTTTTATACGCCATAACTATAATGTAGTCTTATATTGTCGTCACCCTTGTCCGTAGGTCCTTCCACATTGGCTTGGGAAATCCGGGAAGTGGGCGTATCTTGCTAGGCAACCACTTGTTGGACATCTGACAAAGCCAGATTAGGAACTTGAGTGATCTTTTATTATAAAATCGGATACCCTGTCATTGAATTATGTTTTATATTGTCCAACTGTAAATATATTACATTACATTGAACCATTTCAGATGTGGAGTCAATGACTGTTAATGTATTGGTGCAGGATTCTAATGTCAACTATCTACTGGACGCTGTAACATTTGCCGAAATACCCCCACTTCCAGCTAACTGGCGGACTGAAGCAGATAAGACCATTAAAAAGTTGAGGAAGGAGAAGATTACTTTTACGTAAGTCTCCAGTGTTCTCTTCGCCAAAATAAGCTACTGTAAAGTAATAATTTTTACGGAGAACCTTATAGTAATAATTCATGATCTACGAGGAATTTTATTATGAAGAACAAAAAGTTCAGTTCGAGTGACTTTTATCAGACGTTCTTTATGCTGACATACTTTATAACTAAAGTAATTTTTTGCCAGCTTACAACTGAAGTATTTGTGTTCTATGTAAACATTTAAGAAATTGTTTTATAAATTGCAGTCAAAGTGTGTTAATTGTTTAGTTCACTCTGTGATTCCAGAACAAGCGGAATTGCTGATCCATCAGAAGTTAGAGTTCTGGTAAGAAGACTTTTACTCATAATTTTATAATTTATATTGGTTGATGACGAGTACACTGATGTGCTTGGTTTGATGTACAGAATCAATAAACCAATTCGAAGTTTCTTACTTATTCTTAAACCACCGATTCGTTTTACAACCCAAAAGTACTTAAAGTATATTCGAATAGCACCTAATTTTACAAATTTTCGGATATAAGATAGTAGTAGGATAACTGGGGATTCTGGCGCACTTTTGCTAATGTTAAACCTATGGAGAAAAGGTAGCCTCCCGAGAGGGGGAATATCAATGATATCCCATCGACATGCCAAAGCTAACAATAAACATGCACCCGATTACAACCCAAATCAACCCAATAATCACGTAATATACCTAGACGCCAACAACTTATACGGACGCGGCGGCGGTAGTGGTGGTGGCGGCGGTGACTGATATTCCCCCTCTTAAACCTTTTTCTATAAACAAATGCATATCTACGTCAGTGAGTAATTCCAATTGTCATTTTCAAGGCAGCCTGCCAGGCTAAACCGGGTGACGTATAAAAAATGTGCAGCATCCAGTCCATAGATTTTTTTTATCTTGTAAATCAGTCCATAGTAGTTGAGACATATCTCTCTGAAGCTAATGCAAGGACGTCTGATAGTACGTATAAGTCGTGGTACTGTCCGAGATTCCGTATGTTAAACAATTTGCCATACGTGTTATGCATGTGCATAGTCCGGTGTGGTTATACCTTCTCCCGATAGTGTACTGTAAAAAGCTTCAATCGGTGGCTAAAGAAAAGATATCCTAATAGTGTTTGATCTAATTACTTGAAGCGAACATTCATCACTTGAATTATTTGTTTAACTGTAACGTCATTTCGTCGGTAATTGTTTACTCTAGGCTTACCCAGTTTGTTTAAATAAACACCTTGCGTCGGAAAGTCACTACGTACCCTATTGGAGGTTAATTCTAGCAACAATTTCGAAATTCATCGTAACGTTAAGCGAATCACATTCCTCAAAAAACCAAGCCTATTTTTCTCTACTTTGATCTGGTCTTTGATGTTTACCTAGAGTAAACAACGACCGACGAAAGACCAGAAGTATGTTTGTTTAATGTAGTTTACTATGTCATAATACCAAAACAAAATGTCATAGAAACTAGCCTCACCTCGGGAGGCTACCTTTTCTCCATAGGTTTAACATTAGCAAAAGCGCGTCAGAATGCCCAGTTATCCTACTACTTATGGATACTCATGGCAGTTTTATCATGATGTTTATATGAGGATTGTGATTTTTTTTTCTCCAGTTTTCTCAAGATAAAAGTGAGTTTCCGTTTGGTTGTGCCATTCAATCTGCTTTGATCGTAGATCCAGCTTACAAAGGTTATCAGGACTTTTTCTATGATACTTTTGAATGGGGTGTACTGGCTAATAAACTCAAATGGAAACAGATGGAGAAGACTAGGGTGAGTTTGTGATGGAGTAACTTTGCAAACGAAACTATGAATTGAATGATATTGTTTCTTGCTATTTCTTTATTAATAAAAGTAAAAAACAAATTCTCAGATATAGTTGCCACCAAGTTAATAATGTTTATTTTATAGTAAATGTGTTGTATTGTAGGGAGTATTAGATCACGATACGCCGTTAAACGCCATCAATGCCTTGCGAGCAAGAGGGTAAGTACAAATTTTAACCTTACATAGTCTGGTCCTAGTCATGATCTTTGTTTATAGATTTCATCCGTATGTTGTATCTGTAGGTAATAGATCGAACGATTCAAAACTTTTTTTTAAACCAGCTGCACCAACTGAGTGATGGTAGATCTTCATAATAAGTACTGCGTCAGTATATTTGTCAACAATGTAAAAGTTTTCAAAATATTTGCAAGAAATGAATATTATGGTCTTTTGCTCATATATCGACACCTGGTTTGATGTATTCAAATATAGGATCCAAATTTAATCTCATATAAAGTTTTAAAATTGACTACCTAGGATTGAGCAAACAAGCGGCGACTACATTATTACAAATTAAAAATTCACAATCGTAACAATAAAACGAAGGCGTAATATCATTTAAAAAAAACAATTGTTTAAAACCCGTACTTTGACAATTCCAGAAATTGTCAAAAAAAAAAGGGGTGGGGATGAACTATCTAGTTAAGTTAGGATTAACTGGCAATAAATTTTTTTTATTATTATACAATTATAATTTAATTTCCCTAGGATCAAAATACGAGGTCATGCAGTATTTTGGGGAATAGAGAAAAATGTGCCAGTTTGGCAGATACCTTTACCAGATGATGAGATAAATGGTACCAACGTTGATAGACTAAATGACATAATTCCAACTACCAAGGGATTGTAAGTTTATGTTTTCATATTCATTCAGCTACACACCATAATACAATTTTATATTATCGGTAATTTGGAATTTACTTAAAATTTTGTCACTTGATAATCTTTTTGTTTATCGAAAACCTCTTAATTTGAGTAACAGGTTCATGTTATCTTGTTTGGGTTTGGCTAATATCTGTTCTTCAAAGGATCATTTAATTAAGGAGTGATTCTGGTCACGGCACCACTGGTATAAGGTTTCTTTTATATAGACACGCTGTTGTTAACTAACGAGTTAGTACTTTAGGTATGCTTAAAACAGGACCGACATCAGACTATGGTTATCCTTTTCCCCCAAGATACAATGATTTGGAAGCAGATTCAAGTATATTATAATTATCTTTTATTTATTATGTTATTACAGATAAGAGCACTAGGATGAAGTTGAATGTGATATTATTAAGTATATGGATTGTTATTTATTACAGATTGGAACACTGGGATGTAAACAATGAAAATGTTCATGGTAATTTTTATGAAGAAAGAACGGGAGATGTTAATATTACTCAGTGGATGTTTGAAGAAATCCATAAACGCGATCCTGATGTGAAACTCTTCCTCAATGATTATGGAATTGTAAACGAAAGATATGCTGGTTCTGTACGTCTCCCCTTTTTCTTGTATGAACCCCATCACAGTATCAGGCAATTCGGTACACTGATAAAAATATCTGACATTGTTCTATTAAAATACTACAGTAGCCTGTATATTGGACCTTTATTATAACTCGAAACAAAATGATATCTATTTGTTCATTACTAAACAACAGTCTTTGTCCAATTTATTTTCCAGTCATACTATAATCAAGGTAAAATGTTCAAAGAAGCTGGTGTACCTATTCATGGGTTTGGAATACAAAGTCATCTTAATAACTACATGGACCCGTCTGTATTAAAAGTAAGTTACATAAGATATGAGACAAGACATGAGATAATCACGCTCTGTTATAGCGTTACTTCCGTCAAATGGTGAGTACTAATTACAGTCCTGTTGGTATCGTCAGTTTATTGTGGTGTGCTTATCCTCTCGGAACAATAAGAAATTTATTAATATGACAGGTGTCCTTGCTCAGTCTTTTGGAATACCTTATATCTTAATACTATAGTAGATATGTTATTCATTGATTATGATCATGCCCTACGTGTCAGAATTGACGAATTCCACTGAAGTTTAAATGGTTCGGTGATATTTAATTTCAGTTCCGGTTAGATAGAATAGCTCGAGTTGGATTACCGATTTGGATCACTGAATTAGATTTTACCAATGTGAATAAAACGGCTCAAGCTGAGTACTTGGATGATGTGATGAGGCTGTATTTCAGTCATCCTGTTATTGAAGGCATCATGTTGTGGGGATTTTGGATTGGTAGAATCAGTGAAGTAGAGAAAGCACTTGCTGAAGGTCCACCAGATAACGTTCAGGTAACGTTAAATATTAAAATGTTTAAATATTGAAGTTCAATCCCATAACGTACAGGTAACCTGATTCATATCCCAGAGATAAATACAATATACTGGCGAGCCGATTGTAAAATGAGCTTGCTGTTTTGGCCAAATTGAGCTTTTGCTGTTCAAAATAATTCCAGGGTGCCTTAATGTTTTGAAGGTAGGAATTTAATAATGAGCTATTGATTTTATTCAAGCCAAACGAGGGAGGAAAACGACTACAACATTTGCTCAAAACAGAATGGAGAACAAAGGGAAACAGATCGTTACGAAATGGGGTTGTGAATCATAAGTCATTTCGAGGCGAATACACCTTGCAAGTGAAAAGAAATGGTCAGGTGGTTTATACTGGATCCTTTACTCTGCCTAAAGGTGGCTTGAATCTGAATTTAGATTTCTCTAATGGTAAGAATAAATTCACTAGGCATCTTGACAATGTTAAGGTTTAACGACATCCGTCCAACACGTCTAAACATCATCAATGCAGCGATTTGATTGTACACTATCAATTACAGCCAATCAGAACCCAAGATCATGGCTTTTTCCTGATAAAAAATTGAAGACTTTTATATAATCGCCATACCTTGACATTGTGAACATGGTTTACAAGATGTTTCTCATGAATAATACAAATACCTTGGTAAAATAATTATTAGGATTAGCTTGATGTCACTGTATTTCATAATAAAATGATAATTAATTAAAAAAATCAATGAAGAAAAAGGTGTAACATACAAAATACTTTCTGTTAAAAAAGGATTATTATGTATTGTCCCCATGGCTCTAATAAACGGAATTTTATCTATATATTCTTTACAAAATGTAATCCAATATTTTCATTTTTTCCAGGTGTTAATGTGACGTCATCTAAATAACCAATAAAGAAAGTCATGCCATGATGTGAATAAAATTTGAAGAAAACTTTAGAGACTTTTTTTTAAAAAAGTTATTCACTTTTAAAGTTATTAATGTTATCACACAATATATTTAATGGCTATTCAAATTCTTTCAATACTGTTAAAATATTCATAATAAGGAAATTCAAAGATTGCTCTTTTTCTCTTTCAATCATTTGACTTTTTATTATTATCTATTAACACACAATTAAGGATGAACCCCATTGAAAATCAGGAATATTGACAATTATTTAATACGAGTTACTGCCCTTGTACCAAAATTATTCGTAAACAAGTAAAGTAGCCAGTAAAACAGTAAGATGCTAATTCTAACCCTGTAGATAATTCTCCAATCTGTCCGCTAACATGGCTTAATACTTCAAGGGAGATAACTTGAAATTGAAAAAAAAAAATGAATTTAAAATGTATGGAAAAAAGAGTTGGTTGGTTACGGAAGTTTTCAGTTAATGGGAATCACAGTCGTAAACAATATAATAGAGAAATAGAATTTAAATAATATAATTTTAAACTCTTGTCAGGGTTGGGGGATCATTATTGTTCTGATCCAATGGAAGAAAGGTTGTCGATCGGATGGCCCATGTGCACATGCTCGTTAAAGATCCCTCGACAGTTGGAAATCGAAAATAAGAGTAGGCTAATGCCGCTGTCTTGGCAAAATTTCCCTCACAATGCATCGCGTATGCCCGTCCTCAATTAGCTCATACAAGTGTAGAAAAATGTGATGTAAAACTCTGATCCAAAATAATCATCTGATGATATATCAACAATTACGAACATAAGTTGCAATATAAAAAACAAACATGTTTTGTGAACAACTGACACATTTGTGCATATACCACCACCGATAATTGACTTTATCCAAATTGTAAGCCCTTCTCGACCGAAAAAAATGTTTGAGGGGGCTTCCTTTATTAATTTGTCGGCCACAATTTTGTGTTGAAAAGAACGCTGATTTGGTTAGTATGCGAACGATTTTTTTCATCAAGAATTGACCCTTTTCTGTGCGAAAACGTGCCTGGCTTAAGAAAAAGGGCGTTTACCTCCCTCCGGAGTCAGGGTCACGGCTGCCTGAGCTGACTCTGTTGAAACCTTTCTCAAATCGCGATGGTGAAGCTAGGCCCGGGTTCGAGACCCAATCGAAACTTTATTTTTTTCTCAAAAATTCAAACTTTTTCTTGATCTTATGCATCATACAAATGTTTTTTTGTGAATAACTGACACATTTGCGCATATACCACCACCGAGAATTGACTTTATACAAATTTTAAACCCTTCCCGACCGAAAAAAATGTTTGAGGGGACATACAAGCTTCCTATATTAATTTTTCGGTCACAATTTAGTGTTGGAGAGATGTGCCATTGAACGCTGATTCGTTTGGTATGCTAACGACTCATAATGTATCAAGAAATGACCATTCTCTGTGCGAAAATGTGACTGGCTTAAGAAAAAGAGGGATTACCCCTCTCCTGAGTCGGGATCACGGCTGACTCTAGTGTAACCTCTCTCAAGTTGCGATGGCGAAGCGGTAAGCATGCTGGAGCTACGCCAAAAGGGGCCCTGAGTTCGAGACCCCACCGAAACTTTAATTTTTTTCTCACAAATTTAAACTTTTTCTAGATCTTATCCATCATACAAATGTTGTTTGTTAACAACTGACACAAGCTTCCTACATTAATTTTTCGACAGTGATTTGCATAGTTATCAATAGTAGCTTCCGGTAGATCACTGGTAGTGACGTCATAAAACGCGCTAGTTTTAGTGGAATTGCAATAACCACAGACGTCAGAATGGAAATTGGAATGGCACAAATTGATGCTATCAATGTCCCCGATATACATACAAAGTTTAGAAAATCACTTTACAGTCCCTTTAATATTTGTAATTTTTGAATAAATATTGTCATATCAATATGTTAGTATGCAGATTGCTGTTTTTATCTTTTACATGTATGCAAGAATGAAAGGTAAAATGTGATTGATCGTTGGGATGATAAATTAAACCTGATCTGGTTCATGTTACAGTCTGGCGAGCTTCAAAGACATCTCGACATTTGGAAATATGTCGATATTCGCTGTCAATAAGCATAACAGTAGATGTACTCGTATGTTACCGGTCTACAATCGCCAGATATGCAGAGGACTATGTCATTACAGTGTGTTCTAGCGAACGCAATGCTTTGTTTTCAAAGTGACTTTTTAGCAGTGTATTCAATTCTCAAACGCACTGCTTTGTTTTGCAAATGACTTTTTTTTATTTTTTTTTATTGTCTACTTCAGGTCTTCGCTAATTCGGTATGAAGGGAACATACCACTATACACATTATCTCAGATGATTTCTTACTATACGAGCGTATCTAACAGCACAATGTAAAATGACGAATTTGTATCTAACCGGAAATGACGCATGACATAAAAACTAAAATATGTTTTCAAAATTTCGATTTCGCTTCCGGTTGTGATTTGATTCTCCCATCGATTGCTAACAAAAATGGAAAGCGGATTTATAAAATTTGATCTACAATTAATATTTTCAGTACTACCCAACATTGTCAAGGTTCATTTCTCATTACCTTTTGTGACCTTGTGACCTAAATAAATGTTATTGCCCTTAACATCATCTATGCAATGATATATTCATAAAGTGTGTCCCATGTTAACTTCGGTTGTATAGCCATTTGACAATTGCATATATTAATGGGCGTATATAGCCGTCACCCCTGTCTGTCGGTCTGTTTGTCCGACAAACACTTGGTGTGAATGTAATCACCTTGGGGTAAACCCTATTGAAATTCAGAAACATCGAGTTATTGCCCTTGTTCTTGATAACGCACTAATTTATTAGCCCGTAAAACCCTCAGAGTTGTAGACTCAACAGGGAGCTGATTTCCAAGATGGATTTTGGCACAGCTTGGTATGAGTGTTTGTAATGAACCCTATTGCAAATCAATGCAATAACAACATTGACTTCCATTACAAAAGTTGACGTATTACGATGACCATCGCTATTTTTAAATAGCTCTGTCAAGTGATCTAATTTACATACATCAATTTTGTGGTATGATTATGGCACCAGTGAGTCCAATGATTCGGACAATGTTGTAAGAGGCAATGTTCCTTTAATAAATATCGATTGGATTACATAAGTGTGAGACTATTTAAAGGTGTTTTGACTCAGGTTACCTCATTGGGAATCTGATGATTTGACAGTCACAATGTTGGTATTGATAACCTTTCTAGGTCTTCTTAGTAGCTCGACTGCTGTCAAATTCTCAGGATTTGAAGATTTCGACTCACTTAATGTAACAAATGGTTGGATATCGAAAGGTTGTGACAAGGTTTTAGATAGTGATGGCTTTTCTAGCGGAAGCAGCATCAAGATTACTAACAGGTAATATCACAAACACACAAAATATGAGCCAATCTGGTGTGATAAACAAACGTATGTGTTGCTTTACTGGGTTTGTAACTTTGAGTTTAACTCAAAATCATGTTATTTTTTTTATTATCATTTTCTAATTTAAATATATCATGGTCTTTTTGATTCCGTGAAAGGGGTAATATACGATAAAGTGTGTTCCCAAATCCCATTCATTTTTATGAATACAAAATTGTTTTACAAAAATAAAACTTACTAACTGATAATTAACGCCTAAATTAACCGTCGCTAGATAAGTAATTGAAACTTGCGTTTCAGATGATGGTTTTTATCTAAATTCTACAGAAAATATGACGGCTTGATTTATATTAAAATATCATAATATAGTTTATTGAAACACATTGTTGATTATTACTTACATAATGAGCTGTTTTAAAATATACTAGGGTGGCACTGTTTCTTATATTAAAAGGGAGTCAATGACAAGAGTGTTGGACTGTAGCCTGTTAGAAACCTACCAGATTATACACGTTATGCGTTGACACTTGTTCAGAATTCTTAACTGGATGAATTATGATATTTTATTCAGGAAACTTCCAAATAGTGGCATACATTTTGATGTGAATGTTACAGCGAATAAGAATTATTATTTCCGAGGGTATATTAAATTGTTAAATTCACCAGTTGGTGTAACTAATGTAGTCAAGGTGATGGCCACAATAAATAAAACTTCAGGTAGTTGTTTCAATTATAATTCTATTTTCTGTTTTACCCCTTCAAAATGTTGCATGATTGTAAAGGGGTTTGAAATTCATATTTAATGACGGTACACCAGCAAGAAAAGTTTCAACCAATATGTGATATTGCTAGAAGCACAAATTGGAATGATGCGAATTTATTATATTAGTGTCCCCGAAACATAGAAAAAAATAAGAAAACCTCTTTACAGTACGTCTTTAAAGGCTTTGTCTTGCTCTTCCTAGGCACAGAGTCGTATCCCATGGGGATTGATAAATTTATGCAAGGAGGTATGTGGCAGGAGGTTGGCGGTGATATCATTATTCCAGCAGGTAAATAACTAAAGTTTGTCTCCGACAGTAGTCTAAAGTTTTTAAATTAAATATATCTTATCGATCATTTTTTAGTTCTACGTATTTACCGTGGAAAATAACACCAAACATGTCAGATTCTAATGATCTTTTTATTTATTAACTGACAAAAGTCAATGTTACTAAATTCAATAATATAGTTTTGGTCAAGAACTTCGGTATTGTTTTTCTATAAATCCTGTTATTATGAATTTTTTTTTAAATCTGTCGAACAGTAAATCTATTTTTCAACATTAAATTACAATAACAATTTCAGATGTCAAGTCAGTGACTGTTAATGTATTGCTTCCGAATTCTAATATCACCTATCTACTGGACGCTGTAACATTTGCCGAAATACCCCCACTTCCAGCTAACTGGAGGACTGAAGCAGATAAGACCATTAAAAACTTGAGGAAGGCGAATATTACTTTTACGTAAGTCTCAAATGTGTTTTTGTTTTTGGCATAATAATCTTATGTGACGGTATATAATTTCGGCAGTAATAATTATTATATAATACAAATTATTTTTTTTCTACGAGGAAGATTTATTATGAGGAACAAATAAACAGTTACAGCTTAAGTCACTTATCTACGGAGCCCCCATGTCCCTTTAGCAACGGCTATCATTTCATTTCATTACATTAATCCGTTGCCATCATGATAAGGTTTTCTCGTCATTAACTTTGATTGGTCGAACGATTATTGTCGACCAGTTATATTCATTGTAACAAATTATTGCTGGAAAACTTTCGAATGACCAGACGTAAATTTCTTGTAGCAAATTTACCTTGTGATAATCGAGTCTCAACGGTCATAAATTGAATGTGACGTATAGTGTTTTTTAAACGAGGTTATTAGTTGATAATGACGATAAAACCCCGTCAATCCAGCAACGGTAGATAATGCAAATGTCTAACGTTGCTGAAGGAACATGCGGAGCCCCTAACACGCAGTGGAAATACTTCTCTTATCGGACGTTCTCGACATATTGGGATAGAGTTATGTTGGTTTGGTCAATATAATATTCAAAATAAACACTTATAAATCATTCATTTCGTTACAAATAATAGTCTTCCTCATGCTATCTAAACTGAAGTAATTGTTTCGACAGCTTACAACTGAAGTATATGTGTTCTATGTAAACATTATAGAAACTGTTTCATAAATTGCTGTCAATGTGTGTAAATTATTTAGTTAACTCTGTGATTTCAGAACAAGTGGAATTGATGATCCATCAGCAGTTACAGTTGTGGTTAGTATTCTTTAATTGGTGGGTGGTGGCTACACTGATTGAGTAAAACTATTTAACAATTCAATGAGTCGCAATGAGTAGTTTTTATTTTAATGATCTTGAACTTACACATTCCCGAATTTACTAAATAAACTACCTGTACGTGTATTTGAAAATTGGAACTTTTTTATTTCTTATCTAGTATCATTTATTATTTAGTATCTGATGGTGCTTATATGAGTATAATGTATTTCAGTTTTCTCAAGATAAGAGTGAGTTTCCGTTTGGTTGTGCCATTGATTCTCGTTTAATCGTGGATCCAGCTTACAAAACTTACCAAGATTTTTACTATAATACGTTTGAATGGGGCGTATTGGAGAATAAAATGAAGTGGAAACAGATGGAGAAAGATCGGGTGAGTGAATCATAGTCTCTCTGAGATCCCACAAAAAATTGCCAAAATGTGTTTATAATATGGCCATAGATTTTGAGATTCGTTTTACGGTTATGCTGGTTAATTTGATGGAGTAACTTAACAAACGAATCCATGAATTAAATGATTTTTTGCAGACCATTTCTCTATTAATAAAGATCAAAGAAAAAAAATTACATTTGTTTTTTACCAAGGAAATAATGTTTATTAAGTATATGTGTTGTATTGTAGGGAGTAATAGATCACGATACGCCGTTTAAGGCCATCAAATCATTGCGAGCAAGAGGGTAAGTACAAATCTTAATCTTACGTAGCCTGGATGTGTACACAGGCGATTTCTGATTTCAACACATTCTGATGGAGTCCAAACATCTCAAACCTTTGAAATCATAGCATTACAGTGCTGGATCATCATTTATTTGCACAACATTCCCTTTATGAGATTTCGACAGTTGTTTTGCGGATGAGGTCTTTCCTGCTTGGGTTTTATAATACGTTATTTAGTCCGTGTACATTTTCAGGCAATTGCCAACTTAAGGTTGATCAAATAAATGGTGAATAGACTCTTAAAACAATCCAAAATTATCCATCATAACAATAAAAGGAGGTTGTAATGTCAGTAAAAAAAGAAATAGACCATTCTATAAATAATCAAAAAAAAAACAAACAACAGGGAATCAACTATGTAGTTGACTGGTAGTAGTTTTTGAGATCTACTGGCAAATAGTTTTTCCTACGAATCTTTTAATTTTATTTCCTTAGAATCAAAATGCGAGCCCATAATGTATTTTTTGGGAACAAAGATAATGTGCCACGTTGGCAAGTATCTTTACCAGCTGATGAGATTAATAGTACTAATGTCGATAGACTAAATGACATCATTCCGGCCACAAAGGGATTGTAAGTTTATGTTTTCATATTTATTCAGATGCTCATAATCACAAAATATTTAAGGGTGTGATAATAGTTTGCCAATATCACAGTTTAGAGCAGAAAATATTATGTAACAAGGGCTAGCTAATATCTGGATTCTTTAATACTGGTCACGGCACCACTGTAATGAGCACGAAAACATTATGTTATTTAGTATATAAAGATAAGTTATTAATTTCAGATTGGAACACTGGGCTGTAAACAATGAAAATACTCATAGTCATTTTTACGAAGAAAAAACTGGAGATGTTAATATTACTCAGTGGATGTTTCAAGAAGTCCGCAAACGTGATCCTGATGTGAAACTCTTCCTCAATGATTATGGAATCGTAAACACAAGATATTCTGGATCGGTACGTCTCTTGCTCTTCTTTTCACAGTAACAGAGAGTTCGGTTCACTGATGAAAATATCTGACATTGTTCTGTAATGAAAAGTTAAAATACTACATCAACCTGTCTGTCGGAACATCAACCTGTCTGTCGGACCTTTACTATAACTCGAAACAACATTATATCCGTTTGTTTAATTCCATATGCGATCTGACTATATGCCATTCTTTGTCCATTTTATTTTCTAGTCGTACTATAATCAAGGTAAAATGTTTAAAGACGCTGGTGTACCTATTTATGCTTTTGGAATACAAAGTCATCTTAATGACTTCATGGAACCATCTGTATTAAAAGTAAGTCATATATATGATCAGAACTAATTGACCAATGCTGGTATCGACAGTTTATCGTGGTATACTCATTCTGTTGGAACAAGAAACAATGAAATGAGATATATAAATATGACAGGTATCTGGACATCCTGTTTGGAGAAAAAACATTACTGATATTATTAATTTAGTATTATTTGTTTTTCATAAATTATGATCATGCCTCTTAAACACGTGTCACGACTTGACGAATTCCACCAAGGTTTTGTAAATGTAATTTCAGTTCCGGTTAGATAGAATAGCTAAAGCTGGATTACCGATGTGGATCACTGAGTTAGATATTACCAATGTGAATAAAACGGCTCTAGCTGAGTATTTGGATGATGTGTTGAGGCTGTATTTCAGTCATCCTGCTATTGAAGGTATCATGCTGTGGGGATTCTGGATTGGTAAGATCAGTGACGTAGATAAAGCACTTGCTGAAGGTCCAAAAGAAAACGTTCAGGTAATATTACATATTGAGGGCCCTCTTCACGTTAACATCCCAAAGGCAAATAATATACGCAGTTCGTTTAATGAGCTTGCTGCTGAGCTCGATAGTGTTTTTGTTGTTTAGAGTGATTCATTGTATATAGTGAAACGTTTAATGAAACCTAATGTTCAGTTAATTAGAATCCATGCATCTAAACGTACCAATTAAAAATTGAGCTATTTATTTTATTCAAGCCAAACGAGGGAGGAAAACGACTACAACATTTGCTCAGAACAGAATGGAGAACAAATGGAAATACAACGTTACAAAATGGACTTGTGAATATTAACGCGTTTCGGGGAGAATACACTCTGCAAGTGAAGATAGGTGACCTGGATGTCTATTGTGGGAAATTTACTCTGTCTAAAGGTGGCTTGAATCTGAATTTAGATTTCACTAACGGTAAGAAATAAATTTACTAGGTATCTTCTCAATGACCTGAGACCATAGTCCCGAAAACTTAACTTTAGATGATTTTAGTGTTCCAGTAATCTGATTGGTCAATCACTAAAATTGACTTGATTATCCAATCAGATGGCTGTATTTCTTAAAATATGGATTTTTTCTTAGTTAATTTTTCTTGAATAAACCCCCAGGTTTAACGAAATCCGTACTACACGTCTTAACATCATTAAGCATTTTTTATAACACGATAATTGACACTATCAATTACAGCCAATCAGAACCCAAGCTTAGGGAACTTTGTATTCGTTGGTGACAAATCCAATCTAATAGCTGCATCCTTCTGTTATACCACAAGATATTCGCCATACCTGGACATAGTGAACATGGTTTACAAGATGTTTCTCATGAATCATAATAACACCTTGGTATAATATTTATTAGGATTAGCTTGATGTCACTGTATTTCATAATAATATGATAATATACAAAAAAATGAAAAAAGTTATAACAAACTAAATACTTCCTGTTAAATAAGGATTATAATATAAGGGCATCTATTGTCCACATAACTCTTATAGAACGGAATTGTTTTGTTTGTACGGATTTGTATCTATATTTTTTTACTAAATGTAATCGAATATTTACCTTTTTTTCAGGTGTTAATGTGACAGTCATCTAAATAATCAATAAAGAACGTCATTCCTTTTATGATGTGAATAAAATTTTAAGAAAACTTCAGAGACTTTTTATATACCCCCACATGAAAATCAATCAGCGTCAAAGATTGCTCCTTTTCTCTTTCAATCATTTCACTTTTTATTATTATCTATTAACACACAAGGATGAACCCCATTGAAAATCAGGAATATTGAAAATATTTAATATTAGTTATTGAAGTTGTACCAAATGATACTCAATGGAGGTAACTTGAAATTTAAAATGTATGGAATGAAGAAAAAAGTTGGTTGATGTTATATCATTCGGCAGCATTGGCACCAAGCAGGGTATTCTAACTCTCTAGACATCTGATACCACTTATGAAATATTTACCACTTATGAAATATTTACTCATTTATTGATAGACTTCCGCTAATGAAAAGTTCATAGCTGCTACCAATGTGTTTACATGGATTTCGAGATTTGTTTTACGGTTGGGATCGTTCGTACTAGAGTTTTATTATTACGGAAATTTTCAACCAATGGGACTCTCAGTCATAAACAAAATATAGACAAATAAAATTTTAATATAATTTTAAACTTCTTAGTTGTTCCAATTTACATTCATGCAGTAACAGACCATATACAATGACGTCATGAATTTCAAATATTGCTACAACTATTAACGTTTCTTCAGAATTGGCGATACACAATCAATTTTTTTTTTAAATTATGAAAACAAAGTAGTGCCTCCTCGAGAACGCACTGCAACTAGAGCTGGCACCAACCTTAATGCCTTGGTTTCCGTCTTTTTCGGACTTAAAGCTTTTGAAGATCCCCCACCACATTCGAACTGTGTAAACGTCAATACTTTCCTCTAACGCCGAGTTAAAACACTGCTTTTGTTTAAATGGATTGGCGCAGTCGGAAGCCAGTTGAATTGATGTCTGTTATGCAAGTAGGTGCCTCAAAGTAATAAAATGTCTGATGTCACGTCAAATGTTTTCGAGAGTCAACCTAATTAAGTACATGTGATACTGTAGTCAAATTCCTAATCATAATAGATAGATATAGGAAATTGTTATTACAGAATAAATATATATAAAGTTCATTATAACTTGTGTTGAATAATCTAAATAAGAACAAATAACAGCAAAATGACATCATCATAGAAGATAGATATAGTGAATCTTCTTATTGGTGATTCCAAAACGAGATTTTCATTTTGGTTGAAAGAACCTAAATTATAATGATATATAAAATGCAAAAGCAAATTGAAATTCTGATCCAAGAAAATAATCTGATATCGTTTTTATCTTACAACAATAAAAAACCTAAATTATAATAATATATAAATTACATATCAAATTAGAAAATTCTTTATATTTAGTACTAAAAACAATAAACAAATTTATCTTATTAATATACTACAACATATAATACTTTCGAGTGTAATAATTAAGAAGCATTAAGCACTAAATAACAATGGAGTTATCAATTTTATCTTAATCTCTCTATTTGCGTTGCATAGAGTTAGTTATCTAGTGTTAGATAATCAAATGGACCTTCTGTTCTGAATTTGTCCAAAATAGAATCGTTAACTTTCTGTTTCTGTGACGCGTTTATTGTGGAATTGCCAGTTGATAAATTTTCATAAACTGGGTTACTATAGCAACCCTCTTTGACTTTCGGCAAGGTTTTTAGATATTCTTTTCTATAAATCCTTAATCCTGGATTGTTGATTAACGTGTAAGTAACATGCCAATTGAATCGCGCAGTCTTTTTTCTTCGTTGTTCTTCTTCTGATAGTCTCGATTGACCTGAAATACATAATTTAACACGACAAGATATGATATGCTTTTCGGAATATATGGCAGCGCTCTGCGACTGCGAGTTTCCATTCGGAACCCTTTAAAAGGGGCACAAAGTTAATACATTGTTTATGTAGTTCTACCTCGAATATGCAGCTGTCTGTGACAGAGTCATGTGGATGTTCATAGATTAAAGATAATACCCACCTACAGTACCAGTACCTGTTTCAATACGACTAACTGACACATCTCCAGCTGACTTTAGTCTACTTCTTTTACTGGCCAGAAGTATTCTAACTAGCGCCAACATCACAGGGTGATTATGAGAGTTTTCTATATGCATAAAACCAACATAAGCTGAGAAACCTAGAAAAAGACATGAATTATGTTTTACTGAAAATATATTTTTCCACTTTACTCATGAAAATATGACAAGCATTCATGGCATAACAGCTATAACATACACTCGTACCCATAGAATTACCTCTCTATATATCTTTTCTTCGTTTTATTCTTGTGGTTACTTTGTATATAATTTGGGACTTTTGTCTAAATGGGACGCCATAAAAAGTTATTGTTATTGTTCTGTTAAGGATAACAATCTGATGACTCACCCGGATCAAAAAATTGGAATATTGGTGGCAATGTACTATGGTCTAATCTAGACAATAATAATGCTCCTAGAACAATAGCTTTAACAATTCGTAATAAACAGGATATTAAACCCAGGAATATATTATAGAAAAACATGAAGTAGGTGAAGGAGAACAGCATACGTCTGTAAAATATTGATACAATACATGATAACTTCGTCTAATATATAGTATTTCCCAAATACATTATAACATTCACCAAATACATGATTACATTCATCAAATACATAACATTCGCCAAATACATAAATACACTCAGCGAATACCTGATAACTTCGCCAAATACACCCTTACATTCACCAAATACATACTAACATTCGCCAAATAGATAAACACACTCAGCGAATACATGATAACTTCGCCAAATACATTATAGCATTCGCCAAAATACATGAATATACTCAGAGAATACATGATAACTTCGCCAAATACGTTGTATACTCGCCGAATACATGATAACATTCGCCGAATACATGATAACTTCGCATAACATTCGCCAAATACATAATAACATTGGACAAATACATGACAACATTTACCAAATACATAATAACATTCGACAAATAAGTGATAGCGTCCACCAAATAGAAATAACATTTGACAAATATATAACATGCGCCGAATACATAATAACATTCACCTGCATGATTACATTCGCCAAATACAGAACATCATGCTATGTAATGTTTTGCCATTGAACTATTAACTATAGTTATAGTTCTATGGTTGACAACTTTCAATCTGGTTTCAAGTAATGACCTACCTATTTTCAAAGGCAAGATGAGATCCTCTTTCTTGTAGGAACAAAAACTTGGCGAATAAAATTTGTAGAACATTGATAATCACAACAGATAGAATAATTGGCCTGGAATGAAAATTATGATATAAACTGGATTTTGACAATATATTGAAGAATAAGTATCGACGAAAATAATATAGCACTTATTATAGAATAGCTATGTAGTTATTGGGTTGACTACATTCTATCGGGTAGAAAATAAGTACGTCTGATGAATGCTAAAATGCTACAAGAAATGTCGTGTCTAAGGCGAAGCACAACTCGAATAATTTAAACTATAAAATGACTAGAATTTCTTACCACAACAAATTCAGTACTGCAATAAACAAGTGATCTATATTGAACAGCAGCCATATTATCATAAATAGTAACACGAGTAATAAATTTTGGATTGAAAATCCTGAAATGAAATCAACTTCTCTGAATTATGCTAATAAGGTGCCCTGTACTACATCAACATCGCTGTAGATGGAGAATGTAATGTTCTAATCAGTATGTTGCTTAAGTTTGAAGTGGTTTACGTCAGTTTCTCAGAAATCTAAATAGTTATGCCCTGTCGATAGCCTAGAAATATACTGGACGTTCAACTCAATTGCAGAAAATCATGATCCAATCGTGAATCATTGTTATGAAAAATACACGAAAAACTGAGCATAAGTTATAAAGTATTATTATCATACCCGCAGCAATATAACTCAATTGAAATCCGGCATACCTCATACTTCCAGTCTAAAACAAACACCACAGTAATAATTATAAGGATGTGTTCGAAATTTTATATGTGTATCGGAGACACATGGAATTGTGGAATTGCTAGAATTACGTATAAAAAAGACGAGTTAAAGGTAAAAGGCAAGTAAAAGTTTATATAATTGAAGAAAATGTTGCTACGTTTCGGGACCAAGCTAAGGACAAATTTAAAAGTTGGTGAGAAAGATCCTATTTTTGTGAGAAGCAACACTTGGGGCCCACGTTTCGACGTGGGGCAGACCGACTTTTAATGTTAGCCCAATTCACTGGACTCGCTGCCCGAACATATACTATTCGCAGCAGCCCTGTCTCCTATGGCTATGAATAGCTTAGTTAAGAATTAAAGAAACAATAATTGAGGGTAGATTAATTTAAATAAGAGAATCACATACTTCTGATTGAAAATTAAAATTATGCAATTGATGCTATCAATGCACCCGATACTATTAGAAAATTGTACACTTTTTTTTACATAACACAAAATCTCACAAAGCAAATTAACTCATTACTCTGAGATATTGCCAGTATAACCGACAACTGTTGTCAACAAGTCAACTTTTAACAGATAGTTTAAATATTAGCTCATAAGCATACTGATTTGTGGACAGTTGTAAGCAGATAGCGTACAGGCTACAAGATATGACACAGAGCCAAACCCAATGTCATTTTGAAGTCCGAGCACCATACTTACCAAGAGACGAGAATTGGAGCGGGTATTAATTGCTGGTATATGTGTATGGATTCCTTTATGTAAATCTCTTAAATTCTTTCTGAAATTATATGAAACCAGGGCTTGCAAGGTAACATACGCCCACTGGCAGCTGTCGATTATAATCATATTTAAATTAATGCAAATTTTATTATATCAAAAGAATAAAAAGTCAAGGGCAATAACTCAAAAACTGTTCATCGAAAATGCCTCATGTTAAAACTTGACCGAGATCATATCAATTCCAATGATCGCACCATTCAACACACTATTTATGAAGCGTTTTGACAAAACCAAGGGCAATAACTCAAAAACTGTTCACCAAAACTGCATCAAATTAGAATTTGTCTGAAATCTTATCAATTCCAATAATTACATCAAGTTTCATCAGAATCGGCTGAAATCGCCGAGATCATATCAATGTTAAAGATCACACCAAGTTCAATAAATTCGGATGAAAACTGTAGCTACTATATTGTGTTAACGAACAATACGCGTTTTATCACGTCAAGGGCAATAACACAAAACCCATTCATAGAAGCTACGTCAAATTCGAACTTGACCTAAATCTTATCAATCTAAAGGATTACACCAAGTATCAATAAAATCAGATGAAAACTGTAGCTTCTATTGTGTTAACAAACAATTCTTGACGCATTTTATCAAGGTTACGGTCAATAACCCGAATAAATTCGAACTTGACCGTGATCATATCAATAAAAAGGATCACAGGAAGTTTCATCAAAATCAAAAAACTATAGTCTCTATAGTGTTAACAAGAAATGTTGACCGACGGACACGGGCGACGACAATATATTTATGTGGGCGTATAAAAAGTGTCAATCATCTTCAATTTTTTTTTTTTAGATGATACTATAATTGTCAAATCGGGTCACGAACTTGAGATTTAGCCGTTCTACTTATTGGGCACCTTCATCGCCCAATAGTATTGTTTAGCACATTATTTATTCAACGAAAATAGCTCGGAACTTTGTATTACAAATCCCCCCCTCCCCCCCCCCCCCAAAAAAACATCCAAAAAACCAAAAACAGGCCCGTAACCAGCCTATGTAGTCAGTGGGGGCGCACAGAATTCTCATGGGGCTCTATGTTGAACTGTCATACTTGTCAAGAAAAGTAAAGGATCATACTATCAAGAGATTATGACTTATTGGTACAAATCTAGTTATATCATGCAATAACATCTATGAAGACTTATTATCACTACAGTACAGTGATACAAAAAAATAATGACGCCATGGGGAAAATATATTGTTACCTACTAGACCATTCTGTCTGCCAGACGATTGAAATTCTGCTGGCAATTCTCTTAATTATGAATTAATTATGGACACAAAACTGGTATTTTTCCAAGTCATTGGAACAACTCTACTTTCTATTCATATAAGTATTAGCATTTTAATTTTCAAAAATGAAAATAAGGGAACCCATATTTAGACGAAGATACATCTATGAACACAACACAACTTAATTAATAACTATAAAGGTATGATTAAACAAAATGAAAAGCTGATGAAAATCTTTGCTTTAAAAAAAAAAACATCACGAATAGGGGGGCTCGAGGATTTGCAGGGGGGGCTCAGCACCCCCTCCGCCCCCCGTAGTTACGGGCCTGACCAAAAAGACAATATTTACCTGTATGAAGTCATGGTGTGTAAGATAGAGATTAAAGTCAAGAAGATCGTACAAACTAAGGACAGAATTGAACTAACTGAAAATAAACAAGTATATTACAGAGCTTATAACGACTTTCGTAATGACCACAAGCCAGTTTTGTCGGACTATGCTGATTTGCAGCATTCACGAAGGTCTCGACCATTTGACCAGATGAAGTAGTACTCGTTAAACATACAATTTCAGATGAGTCTGGTTAAATAAATGCTAACTCCCAGTATGAGCATAAAATTTAAATCTTAAATTGACCATTAACTAGATACATATTTATATTTACATTTGAACGAAAGGTGAACGAACGGACATGAGTTGACATGACATAAGTTTACATGGACAGCGAAGGGCGTAAAACATTTCAAACTCACTCCGTAAGGCTTCAACCAATTGTAACACAAATTCTTTGAAATCAAGCTCCTTTCCCAGTTTTATCCATTTGGCTAATGATATAACTAGTACCAGAAACTCAATAGAAAGCTGAAATTGGTTCACTATTTAAAATTTCAACATAAATATTTGTGATTATTAGTTATTACCGGTAATTAGTTACAATACTTCAGACACACTCGTTGTTGAGTCTAGTGGTCATTTAAGTATAGCGTTATTTAAGCACAATGAGTTTGATACTCATTCAGTTATTCATTATTACAAGATTGAAATATCCAACCTTTAGTAATGTAATACATTTCTTTCAGAACTCGTATAATTGATAATAATATTTTTACATATCAGATATCAACCGTGTATTCTATATTGAGAACAAGATCATGGACAGACAGCAGATATTAACTCATCTAAAATACGTTTTATACGTGTCCAATAGGGTTTTTCCTTGGGTAATAAAAATCAATATTACTAAGTTTCGCCGAAATCCAATGATAATTGTGTTTTGTAGAGTATTTACTATCTATAAATTAAATGTATTTTCAAGAACAAGGGCGGCAATAATTCATTAATAAATTTCGAATTTCTGATTATCAATAGGGTCCATCCAGGGAAGGTAATAAACAATTCCAGTAAGTTTCGTTAACATTAGAGAAGCATTGTGTTGTATAGTCAATTCTAATATGTTATATTATGGCATGTATTCCCTTCCATACAAGATTATGTAAACTCTAGTTAGAGTAATCTCCCTTAGTTGTAAAGATGTACACTCAAGAAGAGAAACCACGTTTATTTTAAAATGCTTCTTAATATGCTTTCTTCCCAGTTCACAACTACAAATACTACATAAATATGTATCGAAAGTCCCGATACAACATATGGCGACGATGGATGCTGATTTAGAATGCCGGTTTAGCCAAGATTCATAAGAAGGTGAATTTTTCTTCCTGCTTATATTACATAGGCGTACTTGCTTCGTTGTTTCGATATTGCACTTCGACCAACATCTACATTATTTTACAATTTTGAATCTTATTATGGCTACTGCTTGGTCAATGAATGCACCTCCTCCTTTCCTACCTACGCCTGGTAAACCTGCACTTATCTGGGAAGATTGGATTCGTATGTTTGATAATTATATTGAAGCTATTGGTGGGCACAAGTATTCTGACTCTCGGAAAAAGGCATTGCTTTTACATTGCATTGGTGCTGAAGCTCAACGGGTATTTTACACCTTACGGGAAGACGATGAAATTACTGCAGAGCAAAATCAATTCTTGAAGGCTCGACTTCTTCTTACAAAGAAATACACTACAAAAATTCATGAAATAGCTGCAAGGGTAGCTTTCCGGAAACGTAAACAATTACCTGGAGAAGATGTTGATGATTACATTCTTACCTTACGTCAACTCTCATTAAAAGGTTGCAATTTTCAAAATGAAGATGAAGCCATACGAGATCAATTTGTTGAAAAGACTTCCGTCCGTGGCATTGTTGAAAAATTGATGGGAAAGTCAAAACTTACACTAGACAAAACTGTTGAATTTGCTAGAAATATTGAACAATCTAGGTTGGATGCAAAAACTATTGATAATACTAATACAAGTTCTGCTGACGCTAGCAAAAGTACACAGGGCGTAAATGCTATTACACAGCATAAACATAAATCGGGTAACCAACACAGTTACAAGAAACGCACACCTGTGACTACACATACTCCTTCACCTGCTGAATCAAGTACAAAACGACATTGTTATCGTTGTGGGTCGCTTTCACATCTTGCTAACAGCTCAGACTGTCGTGCTATAAAAGAAACCTGTCGCAAATGTGGCAAAAAAGGACATTTTAGTTCTGTCTGCATGTCTAGAACTCAAGTGCACCAAGTTCAAGAAACTGACGATGTTTATGTGTTATATCTAAATTCTACGTCACAAAAATCACGTCATGATAACTTGATAATGTGTGATATTAAAATGAATAACATTCCATTGTCTTTAATGGTTGATACTGGTAGTTCGCGTACTCTCATTAATAATGACTTGTACAAAGAATTTTTCTCTGCTATTAGACTCGAACCTCCAGTGGTAAGATTAAAATCATATTCTTCGGATAGAATTGCTACTTTAGGTTGCTTTACTGCTACCGTGAAACATAGAAACAAAGAGATTTCTTGCATTATCCATGTTGTTGAAAATGGTACTTCACTCATTGGAATGGACCTAATAGAAGCTTTGGATTTGCATATGAAAGGTTCCTCTTTGATTAATTTAATCGAAACTACACCTACTCATTCAAGTACAGAAACTACACAAATGCCTACACCAGACTTACATTCTGCTACAAATTTGCCTACTCATATACAGGATCGTTTTGGTCACATGTTTACACCTGGTCTTGGTACAGTTAAAGGCTATGAACTTAAAGTGAAGATGAAAGATAATGCTACTCCTGTACAATCTCGACTACGTCGATTACCATTTGCTTTACGTCCAGCCGTTGATAAAGAACTTGATCGATTGGAACAAGAAGGCGTTATTGAAGCCATCGACTCTAGTGAATGGATTTCTCCGCTTACTGTTGCTTGGAAAAAATCTGGAAAAATTCGATTATGTGTCGACATGCGTAAAGTGAATAATGAAATGGTTATTGAGAAATTTCCTTTACCTAAAATTGAAGATTTACTTTCTGAATTAAAGGGTGCAACCTGGTTTGCTAAAATTGACTTAGCGAGTGCTTATCATCAATTATTACTCTCTAAAGACAGTAGAGATTTAACTGCTTTCATTACACATCGCGGTATGTACAGATATACACGTGTAAATTTTGGAATGGCATCTGCGCCATCTGCATTTCAAAAATGATGTTTCGTTTAATTACTCATCTCCAAGGTGTTCAATGTTATTTAGATGATTTAATCGTCTATGGTAAAACTTATGCTGAATATTTATCTAACTTGTATGCTTTATTATCAAAATTGGATTCTGTAGGACTGAAATTAAATAACAAATGTGTTTTTGATGTTCGTGAAATTGAGTTCTTGGGACATACTATATCATGTAATGGTTTAACTCCCTTACCTGAAAAAGCTCGTGCTTTACAAGAAGCCCCCTTACCACAAGACAGTACTGCATTACAATCATTCCTTGGTCTTGCTGGTTACTTATCAAAATACTGTCCACAGTATAGTACAATTGTCGAACCTTTACGAGCTATGCTTCGAAATAAATCAAATCCAAAATCATTTGAATGGACTCAAGAAGCTTTGGAAAGTTTTGATAAGATCAAAATGAATATCAGTGATCATATTACCTTATCTATTTTCGATCCCGAATTGCCTACTATTGTAACTTGTGATGCTAGTGATTACGGAATAGGTGGTGTTCTCAGTCAAATTGTTGATGGTGAAGAGCGTATTGTAACTTGTGCGTCACGTACTCTTACCACAGCTGAACGAAATTACGCCGTTGGTGAAAAAGAAGCTCTTGCATGCGTATGGACTTGCCAACGATGGAACACTTACCTTTGGGGTCGTAGATTTACATTACGTACAGATCATAAAGCCCTTACAACCTTGCTCTCTCCTAAAGGAATTGGACGACAATCTATGCGAATTGCTCGTTGGAATGCAAAACTTCTGTATTTCGATTACGACATAGTTTTTGTAACTGGTGAAAGTAACAAAATTGCTGATTTTCTAAGCCGTTCACCATTGCAAGATTCACTTGATGAAGATATAGATGATGAAGTTATATTAGCTATGTTTGACGAAGATGATACATTGTCAACAAATTTGAATGAACTTTTACAAAGAAAGATCAACTCTTACAACAGGTTATTCAGTACACTACATCAAAATGGCCTGCAAAAGATACAGATTTGACACCTGAACTTAAAAAATTTCATAGACTTAAAGATGAACTTACTGTTTGTAAAAATGTTCTGATGCGTGGTACGCGTGTTGTGGTTCCTATAGCCTTAACTACTAAATTGTGCAATCTTGCTCATGCTTGTCATCAAGGGATAGTAAGAACTAAACAACGCTTAAGAGATCTTTACTGGTGGTCAAATATGGACAATCAAGTTGAAAGTTTAATTTCTAATTGCGTCGCATGTCAAACAAGTGATAAAACTGCTAAAACAAACACTGCACCTTTAACACCAATTACTTATCCTTCTAAACCCTGGCAAAAACTTGCTATAGACATTGTTGGACCGAATGAAAGTCAACCTCCTGCTTTACGATTTGCAATAACATTAATTGATTATTACAGTAAATGGCCGGAAATTGCTGTAACCGGTGATGTGACAACTGCCTCTGTTACTAAATTTTTGGAGACACTTTTTAGTCGTGAAGGATATCCTGATGAACTTGTTACCGATCATGGAGTACAATTTGTGTCTCATGAATTTGAATGTTTTCTTCAATCTCGCAATATTAAACATTCTCTTAGTGCTATCTACCATCCACAATCAAATGGACTCGTGGAACGTTTTAATAGAAGTTTAAAGGATGCTCTACAAACAGCTAAACGCGATGGTTCTACAAACGTAAAGAAAAGTATTCAAGAATTCTTAGCTATATACCGTTGCACGCCTCAAGCTACAACTGGTATATCACCCTCTGAATTACTTCATGGACGTAAAATGAGAACTGGACTTGACATAAGTGAATTACATGATTCCTCTACTACATATAATCCACAAACTCTTGCTAATAGAATTGCTGATCCAAATCCAAATCAAAGTCATATACTGATTCAAAACGCTGCTCAAAATTTTTAGATTTTCATGTTGGAGATAGTGTTCGTGTTCGAAAACCAACTCATGTTCGAAAAGGAGACTTTGATTTTACAACCCCGAGGAAGATAGTGGCTAAGCCAAATGATAGTGCATATGAACTTGATGATGGTAAAATTTGGAATCAAGAAAGACTGGCTAAAGCTAGAGTTAGTGAAATACCAAGTAAGAACTCTGACACCAGTTTATGTTCAAACAGGAAATCAACTTCTGATGTTCCAGATGAGTCTACTGCTTTGAGACGAAGTGACAGACCTGTACGTAAACCAATCTGGCACAAAGACTATCTGTGAACATTTTAATGAGGACTTTATACAAATTTACATTTTCATTTCTCACAGTTAGTGAATACGTTTTTCATTTTACCATTAGTAAGTTTGTACTTTCAAAAAGAGGGGAAGATGTTGTATAGTCAATTCTAATATGTTATATTATGGCATGTATTCCCTTCCATACAAGATTATGTAAACTCTAGTTAGAGTAATCTCCCTTAGTTGTAAAGATGTACACTCAAGAAGAGAAACCACGTTTATTTTAAAATGCTTCTTAATATGCTTTCTTCCCAGTTCACAACTACAAATACTACATAAATATGTATCGAAAGTCCCGATACAACACATTGTAACGTCCAGAGTGTTAAAGAGCAAAACAAGGACAATAATTCATGTTTTCTCAATATTCCTGATTTTCATTAGGGTTCATTAACTGGTAATAACAATATCAGTAAGATTCGTCAAGATCGGTGAAGAGCTGCTCCTTCTTGAGTGTTTACGAGCAGAAGTGGACGGACGGACATGTGACGACAATATACGCTCCCCATTTTATATGAGCGTATAAAAAGAGCTTACAATGTAAACAAGTAACACACCGACAAATACTACAGACTTGAATCTGGATGAATATTTAAAGTCTAAAAGAAAAAAGCAGTCTGTTAAGATATGTAAACACATACAAACGTTTTATATTATACATGATTGAACGGAAGTAAACTCATTTTCAAAAACACATTTTATCGAGAATAACAATTATAAGTAACAAATTTCAACATATCTTGCTCGTTTGTCTCGAAGTACTGCTTATGACAAAAAATTCATATGGTCCCGACATGACTGCGACATGTCGCGGTTTCACTGTATTTCAAACAAATATTATCTTTGGAACAGGAATGTCGAGTTGACCAACTCAGGCATCGGCTGTTATTAAAATAGAGAGAGACACCTTTACAAAACATATTTGGAATTAGACTTGAAAAGCTGGTGCGTTGAAGAATGATGGTCTTTCAACAGAGGACAATCTAACATTCGAAGCATTAGAAACTGTCTGGATTGTAAAAGAATTTAAAAGTAAGATAAAATGAATTTAAATCAAAATCAATGAATACTATGTATATAATTACCGTCGTCTCTCTTGTAAACCCATCGATTCCAAAACATCCTGAGCTTCATTACCAGTTTACCCTTAAAATCTTCAGGTAATCTGTAAAAATTACTTCAAGTTGCAATATTTTGACTCGCCTAGTCTATGGTTAAGATCTGTAAAACACCATCACGAAATAACCCGGTGAAGGATTTAAATCCAAAAAGTATTTCGGCAGATCACCAAATGGCATATGTTTCAGAATGTCTCTAGTTGTAGTTGTTTTCTATACTGAACATTTGCATACAGTAGTTTTGGGTAACGGGTTTGTTACGATGCGTTTCTTTCTTATATCGGGGTGGGCCTAAAACAGTGGCAACACACTTTAATATGATATTATGGAAAATGTATGGGAGCTATAATTTTGATATTACACACCCATCACAATATAGTAATTTGACATCTTCACTAGAAATTTCAGACCAAAAGACCAAATAGTGTTAATTTGCCAGCAATTTTAACATTAGAGGTCAAAAAGAAAAATATCGAAGAATGTCAAATATTATCTATCCGAACAATGACTATTTGTTTCAGCAGGATGGTGCAACTTCCCATACCAGCAATGCAACACAAAGTTACCCAAATGACGCGACCCCAAAGTTCATTAAAAAAGATGAGTGGCCCCCGCAGTCCCCTGATTGCAATCCCATGGACTTCACTGTGTGGGACTCTCTCTCAGAAAAAGTCTATGCGGATCGAACAAAGGTGTTCACGGAAAATGAACTAAAAGATCGAATTCGTGAAAAATGGAACGAAATCCCACAGGCAGAGATCAGAAAGTGTATTTCTTCATGGAAAAAACGATTGAGGGCTGTCTGCAATCAAGACGGTGGACACATTGATCACCTTTTCAAGTGAAACAAAGTTTAGATAACATTTGACATTCTTCGATATTTTTCTTTTTGACCTCTAATTTTAAAATTGCTGGCAAATTAACACTATTTGGTCTTTTGGTCTGAAATTTCTAGTGAAGATGTCAAATTACCATATTGTGATGGGTGTGTAATATCAAAATTATAGCTCCCATACATTTTTCATAATATCATATTAAAGTGTGTTGCCACTTTTTTAGGCCCACCCGATATAAGTATCTGCAAATATTGCTTATATGATTTCCTGTTACTAAGTAAATGTGGTATTTAACGTACCCATGCCGATAATAATAATTTTAGAAATATTTCAATATTAAAGGAAGAATTGCTCTGCCAAAATTCCCCAACGTGCAAGGTACGAATACTACTAAATTATAACAGTATTTTAATTTCGATTATTTTACCCAGCAAAACCATTTTGACCCCGTCTTCGAGAAACTGATGCAATGATACCTGAAACTTACTCGAGTCTTTGTTCTGGTGGTGGCTTTATAAACAATTTACGGACATGGCGTCCAACGTACGAAACCTTGATATCTTCTAGATTTTCAGAAATGTATTCCTCCGATATGGTTTCAAAGATATTTTTCTTGGTTTTTAAAGCCTTGTAACAGCGTCCTGGTATAGTGACACACAGATAGAGAAGACAGGCGAATTGTGGTATACTTCGAAAAAATAATAATATATTGGTATTTTGGACCTGAAATCATAGGGCAAGATCAATTGAAAGTTATTTTAGCTAATTTTAAAAAAAATTAAATTTACTGGTTCAGAATGTAAAATTGTTCTGTATAACATTCAGTCGATGAGAATTGTCTACTAATGTTAGTACAGAGTAAAACTGTTTTGCATTTCTACCAATGCTTTATTTATGTGTGAGAGCTTTCTTTAAGCCTAAACAAATCTGTTAAAATATAGTTATTTTACATGTATAGATCGATCAGTAGAAAGGTTTTGGCTATGGGTTTAACATATTTATAATATTTATATTAATATTTATAAATATAAAACTTACATGTGTATGAGCACACTGAAATTCTTTGTAAAACGATAAAGCTGTAAATGACCAGATATACAAAGACCCCATGATATAACCATACGTTGATCTTATAGCCAAACAGGCGAATACCGGGAAATACACCAGTCCATAGATTATCATTGATGGTATAACTATTAAAACTAATAATAATAATAAAAATAACTTTGTAATTACAAAAAAAACTAATTAGATTAAATCAAATAATATTAATATATTAATAATAACAAAGATGCAAAAATCTTTTTATTCAAAACTAAAAAACTATTTCGTTAACCAAAATCTCATCCAATGAATGACAAATCGGGCACACAACAGTGGATTTCATATGGACACAATAATTGTATAGGAGTGGACTACCAAATATAATTAGTAAATATAATAAAGCTTAAATTAATTTGAGCTTCATTACTGTAAGTGATGTTTGAGGGTATTTGTTTTATCTTATAAAATAATCTGCGTTCGCATTAAGATGTCACTCTGTGTGATTTCGCTTTTGAAGAGTTCACATAGCTTATATGGTAATCTTATTATTGCAGTTAAGGGAAGTCTAACATTGAAAAATAAACTACTTACAGTTCAGACCTAAAAGACCATCTGTTACAAATGCTGCTTTCCGTTCAAATATAACTAGATAGACTAGATGAAGAGTAGATCCGAATGCAGCAGCATAAGACATACCAGTGTGTCTTGTCATTATATCCATGGGACTGAAAATTGACAAAGATCAGATCATTGAAATAATGGAAAGGGCGACAATGCCGATCTCTTGCTACCGACAGATCTATCCCAGTATCAACGAATTCAGTGTTGGGGTTATACTTAAAAAACCGTCACGATCATGGGTTTCGGAGGTGAATATCGGTTAGTTAGGTAGTTAGACTAGCACAGTTAAGCATTACTAGGCGTATGTGAACACTCAAATTAGTGTTTGTTTGAACATCTCTCACTTCTTGAAAATATCTTAAAGTTGCTGTTGCTGTTTCATCTGTCTGGATCTCGACATTCGAGTGAGGATTCTAGGAAACTCGTTGATCCAAGGGCCTAAACTTTAATTGTTTAAATAAATTAATTCATCGAAAATATGTTTCTTTCTAAAACTCATTCTAAAGCTTTTAGAATTGTGCTAAAAACGCTAGAGAGCACCCAATTCCTAGAATATAATGGCTTAATTCAATTGACAGACTACTTACAAAACAATCCCAGGTCGTCCATTTAAAATATCTGGAAACATCTGCCTTCTCTGTATGGTAAACCCGAATGACAATGTTATCAAAATCTGAAGTATAAACTCATTCATGTTATATGGAGAACAGTCTTACGCCTTTGAAAACTCCCCCCCCCCCAAAGAAATATATAAAAAAAATATCTAAATCTGATGAGCAATATTGAAATCGGCATGAGAGAGAAACCGAGGTTTCTGTCTGGATCTACATCACTCGAGTGGGGATTATAAGAAACTCATAGGTCCAAGGGCCATCACATTGTTGTACTTCAATTTGTTGCATTTCTATTCTTCATAATCCATTCAAGAAAATCCTTAGTTAAATCATCAGAGATATGTTTCTTTCTTCTCTTTCTAAAGCCTGGAATTGTTTTAGCAACTAAAAAAGTTTTCCAAAATGTAGAGCACTGTTTGTATACACTTACCGCTGGTATTAAAAAGCCTTGGTAAAATGAATAATGATCTATTGTCTCTTCACATGTTGTACTAAATAATTTATATAGAAAACACATATAGAGAAAATGAAGATAAATGTTTAGGTACGAGTTAAATTGAATTAATTGTGCATGCGAAGTTTTAGTACTTTAAATATATATACAAGGCCCAAAGCGATTCTCGAAAATGTCGTTCATTCCTCTTTAATGTGTACATTCTGTAGCACACGGGGACTCATTGTGAAATATTGACCTTAATAGTAGTGGCGGGTGTCGCGCGCGAAGCAGACCATGCTTACTCTTTACGCAACACCTGATGGTACTTCTCGTATGGGAAGTCCACTACTATATAATTATTGCACCAGATTTTGTCATGCTCTGGACGAGAATTTTGATTAACGGATTTGTTTTGCTTGTACAGATTTTTATTATTGACTCATATACTTCCTCATATGAAAGTTTCATAAACTGCTATCTATGTAGAACATATTGACAATATAGACATGGATTCCGAGGTTATTTTTACGGTTTAGACCGTTCTTGCTTGATTATTATTATACCATCGATATTGACTTATTAATCTATTGAACATAATGCATCCTTACTCAGTAGCATTAACCACTCCTTGTTCTCCATTCCACAAAACTCTAAACACCTGTTCTGCGACCGTACCAAATTCGGCCATCTTCTTTCTTTATTTATCTCAACACCAACAAAGTCTTAAACGAGAATTTAAATCATGTACAAATCTTTATCAAAAAATCCTTTTGTGCTATGACAATTAGTCTGTAATAGAATTGCTTGTCCGCATAATAATTTGTTTTCACATTGTGTGATACCACCTCTTAAAATGAACAAAAACTTGGCCAATGTATTATATTGGAGTATATATTCATTACCGCTGTCTACAATATAGCCTACAAATATAATCTATTGAACCATACAACTAATAAATTTTCCAGGTTATTATTGAAAAACGTTTAATATTTTGTATATCTTGTAGAAGTTATAATAATGTATAAGGCAGTTTTCTGGATTTGTCCAGATTAAACAATATAGTTATGACATTAGTCAATTTGCCGAATACATATAAATTTCATTCACCAAGTTTGAAAATTTTGCTTTTTTCATCCTTCTAAGAGATAGTACACTTTCGACAAACTCTTGGACAACTTGTTGCCGAATGTTTCCGAACTGTATATATTAACATAACATGCCATAACATGTCGAAAATGTTGTCAGTGCGTACATTACTTTATTGAATAGTGTGTATAGGAAATGTTTAAACATAATTTATATTTTAAACATCAATTGGCCAATAGTTGAGATTGTCCTTAAGCGACAGATGTACTAGAACATAGCTATTTGTTTTAAAATATTTAACTACTTATGTATGATTATCCTTGCCACTCACCTCGACATCGATTCACAAGCATGTATACGTTCTACTACTTCGATAACATAGAAGAAGAAGAAGAAGAAATATTTTTATTAATGTGTCACATACTAAATACATTTTAAAACCAAAAGATATCAGACAGTTAGAACAAATGTATGCAGTATCCGGCCTCCAGGGCCTACGAGACAGGAGACACAGCGTTACTAAAACAAATCACACACAAACATTCACACAAATAAAAAAATCGTAAATAAAATGTAGCGCACGAAAGGTGCGTCAAATCATCGAAACTTCTTTAACTAATGGTAATAGATTTTCTACGGTTGAACATTTTATTACATGTTGCGGCTAGGACATGAACATGGGCCTCATTTCGAAATAAGTGGATAAACTGGTCGATGGGGGCCATAGTAGCAAAATCTGGACATAAAGTGACGTCTTGTTTCCACAAATTTACTCTAATGTCAGAGTAAAACTCACACTGAGTGACAAAATGAACTTCATCCTCTAAGGTTGAATGTGCACAGTAATTACAAATACGATTATGGAGTGGAGTGACTGGACGACTTAACCTTCCAGTTTCAATAGCCAATGGTAGTGAGCCACAGCGTAACTTTGCTAACACACTACGCTGAGACCTATCTCTGATTTTCCTCACATAAGGCTCGACAGTTAACGAGTTTTTGAATAATCTATAAGTTCTTTATTTATTACCATTCACTTGGTTTCTATCGTCCCATAGAGCAACAGTCCAAAGACTGAAGTCTTGTTCTATCAACGTTTGATAAATTGCAATTCATACTCGTTAACCGAATTGACATCTTGGACTGGGAGGTTCAACGTTTGCAGCCACTTACTGACCACATTAACCCACGATTTACGAAACTTCCAAGACCAATCCTTAACTTTACAAATAATCCTTCCATCCTCACGGGAATTAACAAATTTACAAAATCTCACAACTTCAATTTTTTGTTTAGTTAAACACGATAGCCAACCCATATCACCACGGACCGCCAAATTTGAGGTTTTAGAGCCCACGCCCAAGAAATATCTACAGGCCTTATTTTGAACATTATTTACACATCTATACTCTCGATTACCCCAAATTGCGGATCCGTATGTCAATATAGGTTTAACTAGGTTATTATACAGTGTGTTAAAAACATCATAAGACATCCCACCCAAACATTGAAACCTACTTATAATGCTACCCAGTGCACGACTTCCGGATTTTGCGATTTCATAAAAATGGCAAAACCTTACAAATAACCCCAATGTACTCCTATTTGAGAAATTTCCTTATTAAATTTTAACTAATAATCTTAACCTGGCGGTGGAAATTAAATTTCAAAATGGTCTGGAATGCGGAAAAAAAGATTCGTGTGAATTATGAAAGCTACGTAGGGCCTATTTAGTTCTAAACTTGAAACTTTTAAAATAAGCATTATGCATCTGTATTTACTTTTACTTGAGCCCGTTTAAAGTGATCTATAGTATTCTCCAACCGAATTTCGTACAATAACCATTTGTAGTAAAACAAAACAGATGCAGATATGCACCACATAATTACTTTACCTTAACACTTACACCACCTTCAATATATCACTGATGTTATATAATAACCCACTGGTATAGTCTTCACGACGTGAACTGTATGAAACGTATCAGAGCATGGCGACAATATAATGATATGCATACCTCAGCATTCTCAACTTATTGACTAACCTTATCTATACAATGTCCAATAGCTGTCCAATCTTGTCTTGAGTTTTACTTTATAAGCGTCAAAAGTGAAACTAGGACTCTAAAAGTGAAACTAGACGTAATATGCAATTTAGTCTTCAATAGCTACTTGAAGCATATCCGTAGGGGCCCACGACTCAACAGGGGGACTATTTGCCCGAATTTTAATGATATTTTGCCCGATTTCGCGAATTTTTTGCCCGAAAACATAATATTTAGGGGGGCAGCTGCCCCCCCTGCCCCCCTGTCTCCTACGGCTATGACTTGAAGATATAACGTAGAGAGACCCACGTCAACCTAATTCTCAGAAACGGTATTTGTGTTAGCTAAGTCATTCAGTGTGCTTTATGCTCACAGTCGAAATTTGAGCATTTGTATCCACCATTATCCATTTAAAATAATTAAGAAAATACGACTCATATTTTAACCAAACTATGTCATATATAGAAAAAACAAATTGAATAAGAAACTTGACATTTATTCGAGCGATATTTCAATATATACAATTAATTTAATTTAAATCTCTCTACGAGGACGTATTGTCGGCACCCACGTTCGTCCGTCGGTCAACATTTTCTCATAAACGCTCTAAAAACTAGAGCTTATAATGGAATCAAATGAAATTCGGTATGTGTATACATATTCATCAAACGATGATCAAGTTCGAATTTGAGCTATTTTCAATCATTAGAAGTAGAGTTATTGCCCTTGCCCAAAAATCTTGAATAATTATGCTATTACATGTACAAAGTACTCTCTTAGTTTTCAATCGATTTTGATGAAACTTAAAATGAATGTTATTGGACCTCAATCGAAAGGTTTGAAAAAGTTTAGTTGACCCCTGATTAAAATCAAGGCTTCTTCAAGATTAGGTTAAAATCAGAGTTATTGTCCATGTCCCAAAGTTAAGTTGATGAAACTTTAAATGGTTGTTATTGGACCTAAATTGCAAGGTTTGAGAAAGATTAGTTTACTCCTGATTAAAGGCTTTTTCGTTGGGCGTATATGGCTGTGGTCCACTATCTTAATTAAGCGACATTTAGTTAAAACTATTTTGTTACCGGTTACTTCCCTTAAACTGGTAAATCTATTTTTCTGTTTTTATAACTCTCCTAGAATATAATTATATAAGAATATAATATATAATATAGTTTATTAATTAAGAGATGAGATATTAAACATTGAATATATCGTGTTCTTTATCTTGAACTGATATTGTGTAAAGAGTAACACATTTTCATTTGACAATCCAATTTGCAAGTGTCATTTAAAACGTCTCCAAAAGTGTTTTTATAACGTCAAGTGTTCGCAGATTTACTCATTTGTCACGTGAATGAGTGGTTATGTTTTCGGAGAGAAAAACCACACGTTGTTCATTCAGAACGTCGGTCACTGCAGAATACCGACTTCCTGTAGGATTCAAAGTGTTTATCTTAGAATACATCAGCAAATGGGGCCAATTCTATTATGAAATCCGGATTATCCGGATTCTCCATTTCTATTCTATTCACGTGACTGTTTTAGGAGAGTTTGGAGAGTCCAGTCTCTCCATTCTGTCGACCGGTGCGATCGCGAAGAGATGACAACATTGACGTCACAAAATGGTTGCTTTATTACCGTAGTAAGAAGTTTTATCCTGATTGTTGGGAGAATGCATAATAGATTAGGTCAATGACGTAATTAGATTCGACTCGTGAAAAGCAAACCCATATTGTCCAGCTTGATTCTCCATTTGTGATCTATTTACGTTTTGATCCGGACGATCCGTATTTCATAATAGAATCGGCCCATGGTGGATAAAGGTAATTGAAGGAAATATGACTATAATGATATTGGATCTGGTTTTAAACCTATCTTGGCAACTTATTGTTGAGTTAAGATGAAACCATTCCCATTTCTGTCGTCTAGTCATCGTATTCGAAGCAACAGCTGCAGTTAAAAGTTAAACCTGGACGTGACGTTAATTCCTTGGATACGAGGAAATGGTGATCGTTATGTTTGAGAGTTTGGTCCTCAACCGGGGTGAGATAGCCCGATGACATTGATTAAGTCATCTTCTCTCAAAAGTTCAGTCCAACCAGCTGTAAATGGGTATGGCAGGATAATTCGGGATAAACCTAAGTTGTTATCCTTGTAAAATATAGACGCATTTTTCTTTCTTTCTTGTGTAAAGTGTGTATGCTAAATCATAACTGATAACCGGTGATATTGATGATGTGAAGGACGTTCCGATTAGTATGCTTACTTGAGGTTAGACTTTAGACTATGGTGCAGAGTAATGTCCCTTTAAACATTGAATCCATCGTATTCTTTTTTCGTGAACTGATATTGTGTAAACAGCAACCTATTTTCATTTAACATTTCATAGTACAAGTGTTAAAAATGTCAGTTTAAAAGAATTTAAAGCTTGACACTCGATCAACAGTTAAATGTAATGTTCAAGTTTACCTTCAGATAAAGTCCATAAAATATGCCCCTCTTCACCAAATATTGCGCATCGTCTTTCTAACAAAAGACTCTGTCTAGCTAGATATAATTTGTTCTTGAATATCAATAGCTTCCACCAACCATGACAATTCAACCTTCGTATCATTATTAATATTGACGTGCCTCATGTCTCTATCTTTACATTGCAGAGCTTTTTTCCTCTCTCTATGGTTGGTCGCACATCGCTTTAGTGTATTTTATTTTTAACTACTACACAATAATATACATTTGCGCTAAAATCAGTATTTTAAAATTGAAGAATTGAGATTTTCAAACTAAAAAACGAAAATTTTTCAAATTATTTCTAAATTAATAATATTCCGGCTGGTTAATTTGGAGTATTAGTAATCACAGGATAAAATCACCATCTTGAATATCAGTTGAACCTGATATCATATAGTAACTGTTTACGATTAGACACGCTATTTAGGTTGGGCGTTTAACATGATTAAACAACCAAGTAACTATATAACTTGTTAAGTAAAAAAGGTTAGGTTTTGTATGTAGGCCAAACAATTATAGATAAGATTAAACAAATAACAAATGATAAGATAAAACGTTCAACTGGACTGTCAGACATTATACCATTCGATTTTCAAGACAGAAAGAGCAATGTCTACGTATTAGTATAAGCCAATGTGAACGTTCTTCTATACTGAAGAGATAATAATTTTGGGATTAAATCTGATAAAATTTTGAAGTTTGTCAAGAAAAAAAGAAGGGATCTAGTCTGGCACAGTGAACAACTCAATGTAAGATGTGCTGCAGTGATACATGCTTCAGTGATTATTACATGTAATAGAATGTCTACATATCACAGTGCATAGCATAAAGGTAAACAAGATTAAAATTGAAACCTTTCTATCAATATAGAAAAAGTCTTTATATTTATTCGTCTGAAAGTTGTTTATAGTTCAAGTTAAGTGTAATGTGTTTTGTTCAAATCTGGATTAATAATTCAAGAATAATGTAATGTGGTGAATATTGTATAGGCCTATACAATGAAATTCAAAAATTTACTCGCGGAAAATTTTGAAAAAAATGGCGTCGTGTTGATCCTCAAATGAAACCACACGAGCAGTGTGATCTATTTAATTTAATATAATAAGTTTAGGTCTTACTATAATATTTTTATAAATTTGTTTCACATAACTACTATTATTACTATTTGAAGTTTGTACAAATCCTCAGACTAGCCATAAATGTAACTCATTTTCAAAGTAACACTCCTGCAAAGTCTGCCAACGAGTGCCCCTAAATCTTAAAGTAGGTTTGTTACAGTGGAAATGGGATTATTTAAGCATCTCGAACTGATGAATCTAAGTGCATAAATTACTACAGCAACTTTCATTTCAGTAATTTGTTCCCATGTACAATTACTCATAGATATTACAGAAATACGTAAAACAAATATGAAATAGAATGGATTAACTTATTCACAGTGGGTATTTAACGATTACTTTCGTAACGATTTATTTTGTCAAGGTGGTCAACGGTACACGAGTAAAATTAAGTAGTATTTGTAGAATACTGACCTACTACAAATATTTATTCTCACAATTGCTGGTTTTACCGGTTTTATTACTTTTCTGTGTAAATTCTGTTATTTCATTCATATAAGCCCACTTCGACTTGCACTGTCATTGTACTGTCAGTTGTTCATTTACGGAAACACTGCAAACTTATGTTCGAAATGCTCTCACGAATTTGATGAAATAGATTATACGAATCTGAAGTTATTCAGTACAGAATGGATATAATTAAGACAGGTTTGTCTCCTTTATTTGAATCTTGTTCGTTTTGTACTTGAATCCTATTGAAATCCAACTTGAATCGAACATGAGTGTAATTGAAATCCAGAAGAATAGAACTCTCGAAATCTATAAGAATCGTTCCTGTTTACAAGTCGAAATCCACAAGAATCGCATGTGAACCCTATCGAAATCCATCAGAATCGTACGTGAACCCTATCGAAATCCATCAGAATCGTACGTGAACCCTATCGAAATCCATTAGAATCGTATGTGAACCCTATCGAATTCTATAAGAACCAATCGAAATCAATAAAAATCGCACCTGTATACAATAGAAATCCTTAAGACTGTATGTGAACGCTATCGATCGATCATGAATTGTAATCTTAACGAGGACAAAAAATATCTTGGTTGTCATGCACTGGCTTCATTACAGAAAGCTAGCGTTTTATCACTTAATCAAAATACATGAATGTCGAAATAATCGTGTAGCACTGCATTTATTTGCATAAACCCGCACGGATGTCATTGTTGAAATATGACACAAGGTAATCTATTATAACCGATTGTAAATATACCATCCTTTATTTCTCGGTGTCTTTCTTTCGTTAAAGTGATACTACATCTTAGAATGAACAAAAAAATTAAGTTCTCAAACTTGGTCAATAAGAGTATATATTCATCCAAAGTATACAAACAGAATCAAATAAACCCATACAACTATGCAATTTTCCATACAATTACAGATTATTATTGATAAATGTCTTAAATTGGATTAAGACATTTATCAATTATTGTATTTAAACATTTTTTTCTGGATTTATCAGATTATTTAGGTAATCTGTTACATGTATATAGTTATGCCACTAGGTTTACGTCCCCTGTTGAATATATACTCCTATTGACCAAGTTTGAGCTTTTTTATTCATTCTAAGACGTAGTATCTCTTTAATATATCTCGATCCTGTATGTTGTAATATATTGTCAGTTTAATTGTCACATTTCTTTACATATTACTTTGACAAAACTATGTGTACGTTTAGTGAAATCTTGTCAAAACGTCGGGAGAAATAGAGTGATACTTCTTCCAGAGATATGTTTCAAATATTTGACTGTTAGGAACACACCAATGAAGTGGAGTAGGAAATGGTAATGTTCTCCTACACTTAAGTTACATATATATTTTTTTTGGAAGGAACAATTCTCTGCATCCTTTGTTAGATATATAATATGCAGCTATTGTTTCGTTTTAAATATTATTCTGTTTTAGTTTTCTTGTACTAGATTTAATATCTCCCGATGACGTTTGAATTTAAAATACTTTCGATGGTCAAAATTACGCATCCTACTTTGGATCTGCGTCTAACATTATGACAAGGATATAAACGTAATATTAAATATTAGGCCTATGACAAGCGAGATGATGTTAATTTTGCAATCGTCAATTTTTTTTTAATGTTCAGCAACATTCCGCATTCAGGTAGGATATAGTGTATGTGTTTCGACTAATTCGGTTCGCTACAGCTTGTTCTTTATACATTTGCAAGATCGAGACATTTAACATCAAAATTACAGCTACTATGATATTTACCCACCAGACTCAAAACTGCCTTTAAGAAATTTAAGACGATGGTTAAAAATTATGGCATGTCCGTTTCTGATATCATCTCGGATGTTTTTGTTTAATTATATTGACTCATTGACCTACATTTGAAAGTAAACTATTCTATCATCAGTTATTTCCCTTGACGAACCTGCATCTTGACTTTACCTTTTTATTGATTTAAAATGATTTTTTTTTTATACCAGTCACTTCCCTAGTAACATTTCTTCTGCTTAATCAGCTGATGCTACCTATTTTTTGTTTTACGGCAAGGATCGTTCGTGTTTGGGGTTTTATTATTGTTATTGGGCAACAAAAATGTGTTTATTTAACGTTGAGCTTACATCCTAGTGATCCATTTGGCACCGAAGCTATGTGACTATAAGATAAATATGTCATACTGGTATTGATAAACTAAACAGTCTGCCAAGTATCTTACTATATACAAAGTTGTCAGTGAGTGTCTACAAGTATAGGCCTACAATCTAGTCTGACACATATTCTAGCACAGCTGTCAATACGCTTATGCTACTTCGACTGCCAATAGTTTACCTTGGTTGAGTACACGTAGACTGCTCTACATATTTTATGTACTTAAAGTGCACAAATACGTGTATATGTGGTTGTGTGGCCTTGAGGCATGGTGAATGAAGTGTTAAGTCTACGTGTACTAAACCGGTTTACATCTTCTGAGATTGTAAGTGATAATATTTATATAGTAATATTAAAAATATTAAAATAGAACCTGAAACATGTTGTTACTCAGAGTATGAAATAAATCAGTTTTTTGAAGATCGCACAGCGTGAAACTCTGAGTAACAACATGTTTCAGGTTCTATTTTAATATTTTTAATATTTCTATATCGCTCTACATTTAATGTATTGAGCACTATTTTAAAGGGGACCAGTCTTCATTTTTATTGGTTGATTTGGGTCTTGAATATACTTAAGTATCCTTCAGAAGCACTAGAAATGTACGAAAATTGCATATTTCCTTCAAATATATCTTGAATTAGACATTTCTCCTTCTATTTCTATAGATGACTTTTCTATATATTGCATAGTATTGCTAATGTGTAGTAGGGCATTACAACTTTCAAATGCTAATAATTATGGATGCACATGGATTTGAAGACTCAAATTTCAATGGTGAGTTGTGATAACCAGTACTAAATTGCTGAGCTAAAAAAGTCCCCGTTTCTGAGACTTGGAAAAATCGACCCACGAAAATGAAGCCTGTGCCCCTTTAACAGTAAAAATATTTTGTTATTATTGTATATTTATATAGTATGTTAAAGGGACACGTTCACAACAGGAACTCAACCCAAACCTATATAAAAATATATACAGCAATAGGTAGCATGCCCCATAACAATTTTTAACACGTGTATCGTTTCAGGGTTAAAGTTGTGTATGAGATAAAGATAAGATGGCGACATTTGCTAAAGACGCAAATCTGTTGTTTCAAATTCTACGTAATGTGGGGGAGCATGGAGCCAACATTACTCAGTAAGGAGGCATTGTATATTTATCGTAATATTCTTTACAATATTTCTATATGATATAATAAACATGTAATTTAATGTAAATTTTGTCTTTTATTATTACGATGGATATTGATCTATATCTATTTATATTCTTATCCTTTAGTACAGAATGTGAAGAGACAATAGATCATTATTCATTTTACCAAGGCTTTTTAATACCAGCGGTAAGTTTCTTTCAAAATTGTAATCAGTTTGGTTGATAGTTGACTTTTCTGTTTGCTGAAACATAGCCTACTATAGAAACGTTTTTTTTTTTTGACAGATGACAACCTAGTTTCTTCGAAGTAGATCCTAATCCTAAATCTACATGACTTTATCCTTTCCTTGAATATCCGCTTATTGGTTGTGATTGGTCTTGAAGACAATGTTACGTATAACACAAGGGGGAAATGGCATAACTAGACATAAGCAGACAGCTTTAGTAACCTCATAGCTGCATAGTACCTGACAGTAGATCGCGAGTACCTGTTATATATATATGCCAAGATGTAGTTGCAATTTGTGCAGGATGTTACCAAATACACAGTTACTAATCACATATCAACTTTGATTATATTTTAATTGTTTGGACCATAATTTTCAGATTTTAATAAGCCTGTCGTTTGGATTTACTAAACAAAGAAGGAAGATGTTACTAGATATTTTAAATGGGCGACCTGGAATGGTATTGTAAGTATTTTTGTCAACAACTTTTCTAGAAATATGGTAACTGTTTTTAAAAAAGAGATGTGTATTTCGTGGATATTTCATTTGTTGTATTTTTCATAGATCTGCTGGCTGCAAGCTCATATATTCACTGACACAAAGAGCTTCTGGCATATTCTTGCTACTATCCTCGTGATAATATAAATCATGATATCCAATATCCTTCTATTTTTAGCCCGATGGACATTATGACAAGAGACACCAGTTTGTCGTATGCTGCTGCATTTGGAGCTACTCTTCATCTGGTCTTCTTAGTCATATTTGAGCAGAAAACAGCATTTGTATCACATGGTCCAGCTGGACTGAAAAGTAAGTACATCTACGTCGCTTATGAATTCACCTCTTGTGTCAGTTAGCCAAAGTATTAAAAATACCGTTTTTAAATCAAAGCTACAGCCACATGGGCGTATCTTTATATAATATATAAGGCATCATTGACCTAAATTTAGTAAAAAGTATTTCTTGCTAATAGTTTTCTCATTTCTGATTGGAGCCAAGCTGAATTTACTATTTTTATCTTGTTAGTGTTGTTCACTAGAGACATTTATGTAGCTTCATTTAATAGGACCTATTATTCTATTGTCATATTTCCTCATATGAATAGTTGAATTTTAATCGTGTATTTATGATTTGTTGATGGGTTGTATAATTTCTGGTGTAGAACCATCATAAAATTGGCTTATTGAAACTTTGGCAGGCTTCACAGATTTTAACATCAAGATTTGAAATTTTTATTCAGATTATTAATGTCCTTGGAGTCCTCTTTTCAATGTTATTTGTAGTGCTTGATACATTATTAGAAATATGAAACTGTTCGTATTGCATAGAAGATATTGTCAGCAGTTCTTACGTTTTGATCCTACATCATTATTGTTATTATCAATATTTGCTCTTTATTCAGGTTTAATAGTTATAACTTCAATGATAATCTATGGACTGGTGTATTTCCCGGTATTCGCCTGTTTGGCTATAAGATCAACGTATGGTTATATCATGGGATCTTTGTATATCTGGTCATTTACAGCTTTATCTGTTTACCAAGAGTTTCAATGTGCTACAGTATATGTAAGTTTCAGTCGGTATATTATTCGAAACTGCCATCTAAAATACTGAAATATATATAAACTTTGAACACGTGGCGATTATATTATGGGCAATGATAGTCAGAACAATTTTGATGCATGCCATCTTTAATAACCCCTCATGGAACCCACCTTTTCTGTTGTTATATTATTAAACAAAAACAAGCAAGTCAATTATATTATCTATTATGCTATGCTCAAGAATACTTTTTTTAGAACTTACATATGTTCCACAAAATTACCAAAACAGAATAAAATATAATAATGGGAATGGGTAGTTTTATATTACCTTTTATGTTGTGATACTTTTGTTTTTAGGAACGAAATACAATGATAGCTTTAGTATGTCGAAGTATACCACAATTCGCCTGTCTTCTCTATCTATGTGTCAGTATACCAGGACGCTGTTACGAGGCATTAAAAACAAAGAAGAATTTTTTTGAAACGATATCTGACGACTACACTTCTGAAACTATGAAAGATATTAAGAATTCGTACGTCGGACGCCATGTCCGTAAATTGTTTATCAAACCACAGCAAAAACCAGAGTAGGTTTTCATCATTATAGATCCACAAAATCTTTTAAATTTGAGGACATAAAACTTCGTGAGATAAGCTGTGTAACTTGGATTAGGCCAGACTTGGAGGATAATTCGAAAGAAAGAAAACACGTCATAAAAATTATCAAACTGCCTCATATTTTGATAACAACTACAGCCAGAAAAAAACAATCATTGCATATCCTTTGGTAATCTTCCTTCATTATGTCTTGGAATGAAGTCTTTCTCCAGGTCAATTTTTGTACGCCTGGTGTTTTCAGGCTCTACGACACCGACTATCCATTATAATGAACCGTGAGTAGTGAGTAAATGTATATAACATTATAATATGTATTGGCTTTACAGATTACCTGAAGATTTTAAAGGTAAACTGGTCATGAAGCTCAGGATGTTTTGGAATCGATGGGTTTACAAGAGAGACGACGGTAATTATACAATTCTTTTTTACAAGAACATGGGATATTCATTGCGTTTATTTTTTTCCATTCCATTTGACGGTTCACAATATTAACATAGTGGATGTTTTCAATATATTCAAGACAAATACATCGATTAAAGTTGGTCGATATTGGATTACAACCGCTCAACTAAGTCACAATGTGGATCAGTAAAGTATTCGCGGTCCAATAGGATTTGATGTTGATAATGTGTTTGGTATTCATTTTAAAAACATCAACATCAAATTTGAAAAATAACACTTGTTTTTTCTTACCGGCGACATCATATAACTAATATGTTTTTGGGCGACATATTGCATTAATTATTACTGTTCTATTACTATTTTACAATTATTGTGGTAATAAAACAAATCCTGTTCTGGGTGTGCTCTTGTTCATTGATCAACTAACTTGAAGAAATACATTTTGAGTCATATGATTTCTGATACTTTATTTTTCAAGTTCTTATAGTATACCACCTCATTTGTCAACTAGTTAACGCTTTCGATAATTTTTTTGGGTATATTACTTTTTTAGGCTTTGAATATTCATCAAGATTCCAATCTGTTGTATTTGTTGGTGTGCTGCTAATATATATGGTAAGATTCTTTTTGCTTCGCCTTGATTTTAACCTTGATTTTAAAATAAGGTGCTATTGAATTTTTGTTGAAAAATTAGACACATGACAGTAATAATTTTAAAACTGTTTAAATTCTGCCTTTTACTGCTATATATATATTTTAAAAACATACCACGTAAATCGGCAAATCCTCTTACTTATGAGATTTGTCATATTTTGCAGCTTTCTTTTGAGTTTCTGGTACAAGGAATAGGAAGTTTCAGGTATTTATCTCTGTTGATGGAACATATCATTGAAAGTAGAGAGCAAGAAGGTTACGTAGAAGAGGATCTTACATTTTTTGAAATTATTTCCTATTTTACCAAAGCCTTTCAAAGTAAGTGAAAGCTTTTAATTTTAATAGAGTACATATCCCAAAGCCAAGTTTATAGCAGGAGGCAAATAAACGCTCATTTCAGCAAGAATTGGATAAAATGATGCATATTATGATTTTCAAAAAAATGTTTTGTTCGATGATCAAATTAATTGTGACCGGGAATGACTGGTAATGCCTCTAACAGTTCTCGAATATACTTGTTTATTTTCAGTTAGTTTTATTCTGGCCATCGTTTTCACCATCTTAGTAAATTTAATATCTATATTACATACCATGACATCATACAGGTAAATATCTTCTTATTATATATTTTATATGATAGAGTACATAAGTATATTTTATGGTCGTTACGAAGAACTCCTTGTCAAATACGACAAATCTGTTACTTGCATTTCGACAGATTTGTTTAGTCGGGCATGAATGAACTCGTTGCATCTCATGAATTTGACCTTTATAGTAGTGACGGGTGTCGCGCGTGAAGCAGACCATGCTTACTATTTTCGAAACACCTGATGGTACTTCTCGTATGGGAAGTCTACTACTGTATAATTATTGCACTCGATTTTGACGTGCTATGGACGAGATTTTTGATAAACGGAATTGTTTTGCTTGTATTTTTGATTTTTATTATAAGAGCTATGCTATAAGGAGAGTAGTAACTAATTAATAATTCCAGCATGGCAGAATATGAAAATCACAGTTGAAATGCAAAATCCTAAGACTTAACACTAGGATAGTTTTGTAACTTATAACTGACTGACAGTTTATTTTTTTCAGAAAAAATTTAAGAGATTTACACAAGGGAATCCATACACATATACCACCAACAAACAAACGTTCCAATTCTAGTCTCTTGGTAAGTTCAGCGTTTGGCCGCAAAAGAAATTGAGATTTTAATGTCGAACTGTAAGAAAGTCTATTGTAATTGCATCTTTCCTGAATTATCAATGACAAAATTCAAAATGAGTAAAGGAAGTCAAATTTCGAACCTACAATAATAAGACAGTATAATTTATCAGAGGTGAGCGAAGAGTAAGTTGAATGTTTTATTATTGTATGGATTGTTTTAGGTTGGTAGTATGAGGTATGCAGGGTATCAAGTAGGCTATATAGCTTGGGGTATGTATATATTTACTAAAACCAATACTACCTCTTAAAATGAACAAATTTTAAACATACTAAAAAGATTATTATATTCATCTGTAAACAAAAATTTTGAATTTTCCAATCGAAAAATCAAATCAATATTTTAAAGAATTTGAATTAAGTCTCTTAATCTTTAAAAAGAGAATAACAAGGACATTGACAATATGACAAAAATAGAATGTGATATAGCCAAGACATTCTTCAAGACTGCTTTTTATTTGATTAGACCTGATAATTTGTATGGTTGACACCACAAACCAGATGCATGTTTAACAGCTAGGACGGGTGTGGCGCCAGGCAGTGTATGCTTACTCTTATAGACACCTGATACCACTTTTCAATATGATATACTTACTTAAGTATGATTGATATAATTCCTCATGTGAAAAGTTCATAAGCTGTTACCTATGTTTCGTCGAAGTGTCTTTATGGATTTCGAGTTTCGTTTTGCGGTTCGGATCGTTAGTACTTGGTTTCTTTATGTATCGTGAAAATATTAGATTTTGAGAAATCTGTAAGGTATCACATCAAATTGAAGAAATGCATGCTATATCTTTTCGGTTTTTCCGATTTGCCAGGTAAAACGAACACTGTGGAATATTGTAGGTTATGTAATTCAAGCTGCGATATTCCTCCTTCTGTCTATGGTAATATCCACACTGGTCATATTACTACAATCTGGAATAGATGACTGGTTTATTGATTTACTGATTTGGGTCTGGTAGGCAATTTTCCACTTCATTATTTTTAAAGTTGTTAAATAAACTATTAGATTTTCATACGAGGCTCATCAAATACCCATTGCTGGTATCATTTTTATACGCCCTCATCTCTCTATGAGGACGTATATTGTAGTCACCCCTGTCCGTCCGTCCGACGGTCCGTCCGTCCGTCCGTCGGTCCGTCCGTCCGTCCGTCCGTCCGTCAACATTTGCTCGTAAACGCTCTAAAAACTAGAGTTTTTGACGGAATCAAATGAAATTTAATATCTGTATACATATTCATAAAACGAAGATCAAGTTCGAATTTGAGCTATTTTCGATCGTTAGAAGCAGAGTTATTGCCCTTGCCCCAAATCTGTTGGTCCGTCCATCAACATTTGCTTGTAAACGCTCTAAAAACTAGAGTTTTCGACGGAATTAAATGCAATTTGATATGTGTATACATATTCATAAAACGAAGATCAAGTTCGAATTTGAGCTATTTTCGATCATTAGAAGCAGAGTTATTGCCCTTGCCCCAAATCCGTCGGTCCGTCCGTCCATCAACATTTCCTTGTAAACGCTTTAAAAACTAGAGTTTTTGACGGAATCAATTGAAATTTGATATGTGTATATATATTCCGAAAACGAAGATCAAGTTCGAATTTGAGCTATTTTCGATCGTTACAAGCAGAGTTATTGCCCTTGCCCCAAATCTTAAATATGCTATTACTCTCTTAGTTTTGAACCGATTTTGATGAAACTTAAAATGGATGTTATTGGACCTAAATCGAAAGGTTTGAGAAAGTTTAGTTTTCTCCTGATTTAATTTTTTCCTTTTTCGACTTTTTCGTTAGGCGTATATGGCCGTGGTCCACTATCTTAGCATTTACAGGACACGTGTTCCAAAATTATCCAAGAAAATGTTTAGTGCATGAAACCTTTTCCTACGTTTTACTGTCACGTTACTGTTATTTTTATCATCTATTTCAACGCATCCATTTAAAACTAAAACGTGGTATGAAACTGTTTATGATTTGAGTTCCATTACAATAATCATGTGTTGTCTTTTATCACAATTTCGTTTCAGGCCAATTGTTCTTTCTGCTGTACTTATCAATGTTCTACAAATTCTATTAGCAAAGTTTTTGTTTCTGCAAGAGAAAGGAACTCATTTAGCCCTAGAGAATAGGTAGGTTTATAGTCAAAACAAGATATCTGTTCAATAAAACCAAATTGGAATGATCAGGGTAGGAGTAGGCATCCATAGGGCGTATGTTACTACAAATGACAAGTTTTTTTTTGTGTACTTCACAGACGTATGCTGTTCTCCTTCACCTACTTTATGTTTTTCTATAATATATTCCTGGGTTTAGTATCCTGTTTATTAAGAATTGTTAAAGCTATTGTTTTAGGAGCATTATTATTGTCTAGATTAGACAACAGTACACTGCCAGAGAGATTTCAGTTTTTTGACCCAGGTAAGTTATAACATTATCCTTATCTCAATTGTTGTTACTGAAAACATTTTCCGATATGTAACATCATTTGAATCAGGTCAAATGACTTTGTGGTATCGGACAAATGGCAAAGAATAACGTATTTATTGGTTTTACATTTTGGTGGAAAGACTCAGAGGTACATTAATTTGAAAATTATTTTTTCAATAAAACACTATTCTTGTTTTATTCTGTCTAGGTTTCGCAGCTTATGTTGGTTTTATGCATATAGAAAACTCTCATAATCATCCGGTGGTGTTGGTGCTAGTTAGAATACTTCTGGCCAATAGAAGAAGTAAGCTAAAGTCAGCTCTAGTTGGTTTAGGTCGAGATATGTCAGTTAGTCATATTGAATCAGGTACTGGAACTGTAGGTGGGTATTCTCTTTAAATTTTGAGCTCTGTAAGGGGTGTGCCAAATTCACCCCGACGCCGACAGTTGCATATTCCAATGAACATACTATATCATACTGTGGTTATAATAAAAATTCGTACAAGCAAAACAATTCCGTTAATCAAAAATCTCGTCCAGAGCATAACAAATCGGGTGCAATAATTATATAGTAGTGGACTTCTCACAAAGCAATAACACCATAGTAATAATAACAATCCGTACAAGCAAAACAACGTCGCCAATCAAAAATCTCGTCTAGAGCTTGACAAAATACAAGAATCATTTGTCATATTTAACAAGGAGTTTGTCCATAACAAATGTCAAGTTTGTGTGTCTTGTAACCCTGTCTCGGTAATTTCACTGCTATTATTCGAGCCCCTGCCAGAAAGTCCTCACAAAGAAAAATTCTTGAATTGTCGTTTTGATGTGTCAGTAAAACATAATCTGTAAACTGATTATTTTATCGGCCCATTGGAGACCAATTTCTTAATACTTCAGGTCAATCAAGACTATCAGCAGAAGACAGACGAAGAAAAAAAGCTGCGCGGTTCAACTGGTATGTGACATATACCTTAATCAACAATCCCGAATTAAGACTTTATAGAAAAGGATATTTACAAGCCTTGAAGAAAGCCAAAGAAGGTGGTTATATTATCCCAGTGTCTGACAATTTCTCTACTGATACATCAATATTTAACAATCCACAGAAGCCTAAAATTAACAATTCGAATTTTCTGAAGAGTGTCAAAAAAGAGGGGCATGATTTATCAACAGCTCATGTTTCAAGCGACAGGTTAACTAAACAAAAAGCTAAGGATACGTTTGTCTAGACTCTAGATCATGGTCCTGTTATCTTAAGTTAGTGTGTGCTTTATCATTCATTAATTTAGTGCTTACAGAAGAATTTAAGGTTTCAGCGCGCAGTGAACGTGTGGTGTGGATTATTACAACATGGTTTAGAATTTCGAAGTGTGCAACAGGGTATGACTTGTGTAATTGTGTATGCGCAGTAGTATATCGGTTCATTTAATGAACTTTTGACTGTATTGTTCTTTTAGTATGTTGTTGCTTGTTTTTAGTGCTTATTGTGTGTTGTTTTGTATTATTTATCTGCTTGTCATACCAATCTATATGATTGTTCTCTGGTTACTTCACCTGCACTTTACAGAAACACTTTATCATTTTACTGAACAATCGGGTCCAATACGAACCACATGTTGATGTTACAACATGTTCCACAGACGATGGACACGTCTACTTTGTGATACATAGAATTTTTGATGGCAACTAAGAAACTTTCTCATATCTGCATTGCATACAAACTGTGTTGCATTGTATTGTCTTCTCTTTGAGCAGGATTATAAATGTAGAGTGCTAAACCCAGGGGTAAACTTACTAAGTCAGTATTTGAATATTTACTTTGTAAGTTTGTTTTGATTTGATTTTTTTTTTTTTTTTTTTTATATATTAATTTTATGTTTGTTATTGTTGATATATCATCAGATGATTATTTTGGATCAGAACAAATGTTGGACCAAGCCCACCGATTGAAACCTACAATAACCAACTCTTTTTCTTCTTAACGACATTCATGTTAAATTCAAATATTTTAAATTTCAAGTTACTAACCTTGTATCATCTAGTCATGTTTGTGAGCAGGTTGGGGAATTATAGCAAGGGCTAATATTAGCATCATACTAACTGCTCATCTTGTTTACGAGCCATGGCACAAGGGCAATAACTCATCAAATATTTTTCAATATTCCTGATTTTCAATAGGGTTCATCTTTGGATGGAAAAAGATAACAATAAAAGTAAAATGATTTAAAGAGAGGTATTTTTGTATTTCCTTACTATGAATATTTTTTCTAATTCCTGTGATATTGTTATCCGCCAGTCCTGTGACGCTGATTTATGTTAAAAAAAGAATTTGAGTAGCCATTACATATATTGTGATAACATTTACAACTTTAAATGTGAAGTACTTTTTAAATAAAAAGTCTCTAAAGCTTTCTTAAAATTTTATTCACAGCATAAATTGCATGACTTTCTTTATCTTTATTGATTATTTAGATGACTGTCACATTAACACCTGAAAAAATAAAAATATTCGATTACATTTTGTAAAAAAAAACCATAAATACAAATCCGTACAAGAGAAACAATTCCAACCTGTTCTAAAAGAGTCATGTAGACAATAGATGCCCTCATATAAAAATCCTTATTTAACAGAAAGTCTTTTGTATGTTACACTTTTTTCATAGTCAGAATTCTTTGATAGTCTGCAAATTTTAATATTAAAAAGCCATGATCTTGGGTTCTGATTGGCTGTTATTGAGAGTGAACAACCAAATTGATGAATTAACAATTATCGTTTTATAAAATGCTTAATGATGTTAAGACATGTTGGACGAATTTCGTTAAACCTTAACATTGTCAAGATGCCTAATGAATCTAATTCTTACCATTAGTGAAATCTAAATTCAGATTCAAGCCATCTTTAGATAGATTAAATTTCCCACAATAGACATCCAGGTCACCTATCTTCACTTGTAGATTGTATTCTCCCCGAAACGCGTTAATATTCACAACCCCATTTTGTAACGATGCATTCCCATTTGTTCTCCATTCTGTTTTGAGCAAATGTTGTAGTCGTTTTCCTCCCTCGTTTGGCTTGAATACAATAAATAGCTCAATTTTTAATTTATACTTTTAGATGCATGGATTCTAATTAACTGAACATTAAACGCTTCATTAAACGTTAACCTATATACAATCAAATCACTCTAAGCATCAAAAACACTATCGAGGTCAGCAGCAAGCTCATTAAACCTTGGAGTAATGATTGACTGGAGGAACATCGCCTATAGAAATCGATAGCGCGCGTCGACAATCAGTGCCGCTCGACCCTGCGTAGCAACCCGCTTGACATTACGTAGTAACCATCTCGATCACTTCCATTGTCTGAAGCGGACATTATGATTGTAGCCGAGATGCGCAATCGAACGCCCATTTATGTTTTATCAACACGCGTGCGCAGTGAAATCCAAGATGTCGGCTCCCGCGAAAAATGGATTTTCGTGATTTTTTTTTTTAAATCGATTAAAAACTAACATTTTTACGATGAGATTTACAATTAAAACAGTTCTTTGATATATTTTGATAAAGGTGCATTAAAACATTCATTTATGTGACTTCCTGTGATCACCTGAATTAATGGTAACGATATTTTGAAAATCGAAAGTGTTGTGTAAACAAAACATAGTGAATTTTCCTTGCGAACCGGTGCGGACCGAAGTTATTCGGAGTCATTTTTAGCTATATGGAGTAAAATGGATGGATATTCTTCTGAAATTCAACAATGGTGTTGTAAGACGTGAGAGAGTCAAATCACGTGACGCGTTGATTGACAGCGGCACTGATCGGTAACGTTACGAGACGAGGCGATGTTCCTCCAGTCAATCATTACTCCAAGATTAAACGAACTGTGTATATTATTTGCCTTTGGGATGTTGTGAAGAGGGCCCTCAATATCTAATATTACATCTGTACCTGAATGTTTTCTTTTGGACCTTCAGCCAATGCTTTCACTTGTTCACTGATCCTACCAATCCAATATCCCCGCAGGACGACACCTTCAATAGCAGGATGACTGAAATACAGCCTCATCACATCATCCAAGTACTCAGCTTGAGCCGTTTTATTCCAATTGGTAAAATCTAATTCAGTGATCCAAATCGGTAATCCAACTCGAGCTATTCTATCTAACCGGAACTGAAATTAAATATCACCGAACCATTTAAGTCTCAGCGGAATTCGTCAAGTCCTGACACGTGTTTAAGAGTCATGATCATAGTTTATGAAAAACAAAGATACTGAATATCAGTAATGTTGTTTCTCCAAACAGGATGTCCAGATATCAGATGTTACAAAAGACTGAGGGGACACCTGTCATATTAATATATCTCATTTCATTGTTTCTTGTTCCAACAAAATGAGTATACCAGTAATATCAGCATTGGTCAATTAGTTCTGACCATATATATATGACTTACTTTTATTACAGATGGTTCCATGTAGTTATTAAGATGACTCTGTATTCCAAAACCATAAATAGGTACACCAGCTTCTTTGAACATTTTACCTTGATTATAGTACGACTGGAAAATAAAATGGACAAAGAATGACATATAGACAGATCGCATATGGAATTAACAAACGGATATAATGTTGTTTGAGTTATAGTAAAGTTCTGACAGACAGGTTGATGTAGTATTTTTACTGAATTAAGATATTTTGATCAGTGAACCAAACTTTATGTCACTGTGAAAAGAAGAGCAATAGACGTACTGATCCAGCATATCTGTCGTTTACAATTCCATAATCATTGAGGAAGAGTTTCACATCAGGATCACGTTTACGGACTTCTTCAAACATCCACTGAGTAATATTAACATTTCCAGTTCTTTCTTCATAAAAATGACTATGACAATTTTCATTGTTTACAGCCCAGTGTTCCAATCTGAAATTTATAACTTTACTAATATACCAAAATAACATAATTACAGTGCTCATTACAGTGGTGCCGTGACCAGTATGATATTAGCTATTCCTTGTTACATAATATTCCAATAGTTTTCTGCTCTAAACTGTGATATTGGCAATCTATTAGCACACCCTTAAATATTTTTTGATTATGAACATCTGAATAAATATGAAAACATAAACTTACAATCCCTTTGTGGCCGGAATGATGTCATTTATTCTATCAAGAAGGGTGCCATTAATCTCATCATCTGGTAAAGATACCTGCCAACGTGGCACATTATCTTTGTTCCCAAAAAATACATTATGGGCTCGCATTTTGATTCTAAGGAAATAAAATCAAAAGATCCATGAACAAAATATTTGCCAGTTGATCTTATAATAATAATAATAATAATAAACTCTTTATTTTACATGGGTCAGAATTAGGCCCAATACCACGAGTGATAACGGTCCTGTCTCAAACATAGATACAATATACAACATATAGACACCGAAAAAAAAAAATAATGTACAGAGTCCGACGACCTAGAGATTAAGTACATGACCACAGGCTACTGGATATTTTTTTAAGATATACAATATAGCAATATACACAAATACATGTGTATTAAATGGACATATTATCGTCAAGTGATGAAGTACATTGCTACTACCAGTCAACAACATAGTTGATTCCCTGATGTTTTTTTTTGGGATTATTTAACGAATGGTATAGGTCTTTTTTACTGATATTACAACCTCCTTTTATTGTTATGATGGATAAGTTTGGATTGTTATATGAGTCTATTCTCCAATTGCCTTAAAATACACACGGACTAAATATTGGATAATGTGTTGAAATGTCAGAATGTGTTGAAAAAAGGACTAAGAGAAAAAAATGTTATCAGAAATCGCCTGTGTGACTTTTAACCCAGATTTTTTTTATGTATGAGATTTGTACTCACCCTCTTGCTCGCATGGCTTTGATGGCTTTTAACGGCGTATCGTGATCTATTACTCCCTACAATACAACATATTTAATAAACATTATTTCCTTGGTAAAAAAACAAATGAAGTTTGTTTTCTTTGAATTTTATTAATAGAGAAATGGTGTTCAAAACATCATTAAATTCATGGTTTCGTTTGTCAAGTTACTCCATCAAATTAACCAGTGGTATTAAGAAATATACCAAGAACAACGTTGGCTTTGTTGTCAACATAATTGTAAGAAAAAATGACCATAATTAGTTACAACAGTGTAACCAATACGAACGAGCATAACTGTTAAACGAATCCATATCCATATTATACATATTAAGCAATACAATGGAAGCGGCTAACGAACTTTGAAAGATAATAAAACCTAAGCACGAACGATGCTACACTCACCCGAACTTTCTCCATCTGTCTCCACTTGAGTTTATTCTCCACTATGCCCCATTCAAACGTATCATAGAAAAAATCTTGATAACTTTTGTAAGCTGGATCCACGATTAAACCAGAATCAATGGAACAACCAAACGCAAACTCATTCTTATCTTGAGAAAACTGAAATACATCATACTCATATTAGCATCACGATCAGATAATAAATGATACTCGATAATAAATAAAAAAAATAAGTTGGTATTTTATTTAGTAAATTCGGGAACGTGTATAATATAATAATAAAATCTTTATTAGAGATCCAGTTACCAAAGGTAATCTTCCCTGGAATCTAGTTACTAACTACAAATAACATAATATATACATAGATGAGCATTAGTGATATAAAACAGGGTGTAAGAAAATAATTAAAAAGCATGGCAAAAATGATACCAATTATTGAAAAAGATGGTGTGGGTTCAAGACAATTAAAATGAAAACTACTCATTGTGACTCAAAATTGTTTTACTTAAATCAGTGAAGCCATCAACCACCAGTTAAAGACTACTAACCACAACTGTAACTGCTGATGGATCATCAATTCCACTTGTTCTGAAATCACAGAGTGAACTAAATAATTAACACACAATGACTGCAATTTATAAAACAGTTTATTTAACGTTTACATAGAACACATATACTTCAGTTGTAAGCTGTCGAAACAATAACTTCAGATTTGGAGGCATCGAGAGAGACATATTTTTTGTAACGAAATGAATGGTTTATAAGTGTTTATTTTTAATGTTATATTGACCAAACCAGCATAACTCTATCCCAATATGTCGAGAACGTCGATAAGAGACTGAAGCTGTAACTGTTTATTGGTTCCCCATAATAAATCATCCTTGTTGAACCAAAATAATTTTTATTATGTTCTCTATAATAATTATTACTGTCGAAGTTATATACCGTCATATTAGATTATTATGCTGAACAAAAAAACAGATTTGAGACTTACGTAAAAGAAATATTCGCCTTCCTCAACTTTTTAATGGTCTTATCTGCTTCAGTCCTCCAGTTAGCCGGAAGTGGGGGTATTTCGGCAAATGTTACAGCGTCCAGTAGATAGGTGATATTATAATTCGGAAGTAATACATAAACAGTCACTGACTGGACATCTGAAATTGTAAATGTAATCTTATGTTGAAAAATATATTTACTGTATATTATTGAATTAGTAACATTGACTTTTGTCAGTTAATATAAACATCATTAGAATCTGACATGTTTGGTGCTCTTTTCCACGGTAAATACGTACACTACGTACAACTTAAAAATGATCGATAAGATATATTTAATTTAAAAACTTCAGACTACTGTCGGAGACAAACTTTAGTTATTTACCTGCTGGAATAATGATATCACCGCCAACCTCCTGCCACATACCTCCTTGCATAAATTTATCAATCCCCATTTTATACGACTCTGTGCCTAAGAAGAGCAAAACAAAGCCTTTAAAGACGTACTGTAAAGAAGTTTTTGCAGTGCGTTCGATTTGTCGAACGCACTGCATTGGTTTGCAATTGACTATTTTTTTTTTTTTTTTTTGTCTATTTCTGGTCACGCTCTCCAGCCAAAACTGCACATACCACACATAACTTGACATCATTTCCTGCGATGATTAACTGCTCGTTGTTGCTTAAATGTAAAATGGCGCATTTTTGCCTGACCGGAAATGACGTATATTAAAAAGTTGTATTTCAGGGTTTTTCCATTTTCAACTCATTTTTCCAACAGATTGTGATCGGTCTTTTTTGGTTCATTTGTTTAACCCAATAGCTACAAATTGCAATTTTGAAAAATTCATATTTTGACTTTTGTAGCTGACTTTTGGAGCACTTTTTAAAGGATTTTTTTTAACTTTTGCAATTTTATTTCGATCGATCTGAAACCTTCCAATAACATAGACATATGAATTTCCAAAGAAAATCAATTTTCAAAGTTTCGATATCACTTCCGGTTTTGACGTCATTTCCTTCTAAACTTTCAATTTCAACTTCCGGAATATTGAAGATATTTGAAAAAAAAATTTTGTGTTATCATAGATTTGGTCATACATAAAAAATAAAATGATCAAATTTTATCCAGGTGCAAGGAATCAGCCGCCATCTTGAACTGACCTATGTTTCTTAAAATTTTAATTCAGAACCGAGTTTGAATCGGATTTTTTTAATTTTGAAATCTACGACTTTTGCAGTCGATTGCAAAAAAAAATGTAGGTTGTAGATTTTTGAATTTCGATTTCAATTTCTTTATATTTCCGGAACAAGAATTTCAGTAATGACCGAAACTTTCAAGGCTCATATCTAGTGACCTTGACCTTTGATGACCTCTTGACCTGTACAAAAATTGACGAGATCTATCAGATGATATATTCATTTCCGATTTCTGATGTTTACTTCCGGTTTTATCGCCATTTGAAAATTGCAATTTTTAACTTTAAAGAGCTCTGTCACGTGACCTAATTTACATACGTCACAAATTCTATTTCATATTTACTATGCTAAATGTGCTCTTTCAAATGATATATAACACAATATATTTGAATCAAAATTGCGCTTTTTAAAACTTGCAAATTTTGTGCCAAAGTTCATTGTAACTGTGCGTGTTTTATGGAAATTTGACTTTGATCGATCTGAAAACTTACAAGTAGATAGACAATTTGATAATGATATCACTTCCGGTTTTGACGTCATTTGTTTATAAACTTTAAATTTTAAATTATGGAGTTATTTTGGATTTTTTTTAAAACTCAAAATGGGACTTTAGGTGATAATCGGATTTGCATAATATTGGTGTGTATGAAATCCTTAGTCGACGGCCAACAACCTTATGACAACTGATTTTTTAATTTCGATTTCTATATAGTTTTGGAACAAGAACTTTAGTAATGACCGAAACTTTCAAGACTTCTATCTCTACATTTATCAGTTGAATTGACTAGTTATCATTGAACCTTCATTTAAGTGTACACACCTCAATAAGATCAATCTATGCTACTATATCTGATAACATGCGAGAGTCTTCGTTGTAGAATTACAACGTTTCTTTCCCACAGCACATCATTTAATTCAAGCTCAGTTTAATAATTACTAGAAAGTTACAATTTACCATATTGTTTCCTTTAACGCTTCTCACTGGTCAATGTTTTGCATATTTAAACGCAGTTCTCTCCCTTCAACTGACAAATGTTTGTTGTCTGTATGTTTCAATTCAGTTCACTCCCTTCAACTGACAATTGCACTAACATGACTTTCTTACATAGTAACTTGCATTTTTAACGTTTTAAATTATGTAGTAAAAAAGTTTAAAAATATCTAATAATTAATGTAGTAGATAACGATCCAATGCCAAAAGAAGAAAATCTGTTCTAAAAATCTGGTTCTGTCAAAAAATATTGCGTGTCTAAAAACGTTGACCATTAAAATGTTTTTAAAAAAAGATAATAAAACAGATTTTTGGCTAATTTATATTAAAATGACATTGTACGAGCTATACTGTGAACTTCAGTGTAAGGAAGTTAGCACACAGTATTCTGATGTCATGAGACTTAGCTCTTTCATATGTAGTGACAGCGGTGACTCAGTGAGGTAATCGCTTGTTTACTAACCTGAAAGCCCAGGGTAAAATCCTGAGACGATATGAATTTTCCTTCCGGTTTCACGATGTCAGTGATGCAAGTCGGTGGGACTGACATGGAAAAAGCGTTTAGGCGTTCATATAGGACAATAAATCGAGGTCCCGTGTGCTATTGACTGTGCACGTTAAAGATCCCTCGACAGTTGGAAATCGAAAATAAGAGTAGGCTTATGCCGCTGTCCTGGCAAAATTTCCCTCATTGCACACTGCATGGCGTTTTCCCGTCCTCAGTTAGCCCATATAGGTTCAGAAAATTAGGACGTACAACTCCATTCATTTCATTTCTTTCATGTGTATGATATTGCACATGAAAAATATTCATAAATATTCTTTAACAATTCTACTTCCAATGATGTATAAATATGTGCATAAATAAAAACAACGACTTTTTAATCACATGACTTTTCACTACCGAACATACGCCGGTTATTCCATTTTTCACTACCTAACGTGAACTGGTTATTCTACACTCCCGAATATAACCAATTTATATGCCGATGTTTATGTTCTGTAAATTTCACAGTATGGATTGAAAACGTCACTTTTCACCCACAGACGAAACCTGATGCGCACTGCCCAGTATCGTCTCACGATTCTAGTTTTTATTTATTATGTGTTTCGGGACACTAATAGCAAATATTGGAATCATTCCTTTTTCAATCAGTGCTTGTAGCAATATCACATATATGTTGAAACTTTCCTTGGTGTGCCGTCTTTAAATTGGATTTGCAAATTGGAATTACAAATCTCTTTACAATTATGCAACATTTCGAAGGGGAAAATACAAAAACAGCGGTGACAACACATCCACATTTACCAATTAAAAAAAATGTTGGATTTTTTTTTTTGGAGTACAGCTTTCAGATAAAAATTAACTACTTCATCGTATACGTCCATACCCATGAAAGGACCAGAGGAGCTCTTTTAAATCCTTATTAATCGCAAGCCAGGTAAAACAGAAAAGATAATAGAATTATACTTGTAATCGACTACCTGTAGTGTTCTGTATTGTGGCCATCACCCTGACTACATTAGTTACACCAACTGGTGCATTTAACAATTTAATATTCCCTTGGAAATAATAATTCTTATTCGCTGTAACATTCACATCAAAATGTATGCCACCACTTGGAAGTTTCCTGAATAAAATAAAATAATTCATTCCGTTAAGGAATTCTGAACAGGTGTCAACGCATAATTTGCATAATCTCGTAGGTCTCTAACAGGCTACAGTGCAATACTCATGTCATTGACTCCCTTTTAAGATTTATTTATGATAAAATATAATTTTAGTTTTTTAACCTCGAGGCAGAACGTTAACATAATAAACAGTGCCACACTAGTATATTTTTATAGAGTAATATTGAGTTTAAACAGTTAATAATGTAAGTAATAATCAACAATTCGTTTGAAAAAGCTATATTATAATATTTTAATATAAATCAAGGCGTTCACTTTACACCCAGGACGATTCACATCCAGGAAAACTGCCACCCGGAAATTTCACACCCGAGCAATTCGCACCCATGACAATTTCTATCCATGAGAATAACATTCCTATCTCCTACACAAACAACAATTTACAAGGGGCCCTTTCCAATAAAATTCGTAAGTACAAAATCATGCGTTCCGTTTTGAATTTTATAATGGGAGCAAAATGGGTGCGAATTGCCCGGGTGTGAAATTTCCGGGTGGCAGTTTTCTTGAATGGTAATCGTCCTGGGTGTAAAGTGCCCGGGTGTGAAATGTCTCGGGTGGAAGTTGTCCTGATGCAAATCATCCTGGTGCGAAATGTCCTGAAATGAATTGGTCGGGTGGGAATTGTCCGGGTGGGAATTATCTGGGTGTGAAATGTCCGTGCACGACCTCAGTGCTGGTGTCATTTGTTAACTATCTAGGTAGGTAATGCAGAATCTTGTCGTTGGCTGAATGGATTTGAAGCACCTACTAAACTTTCTAACTTCGAAATTTCACTACTGTGAGCCCAATCCAATTTATCCTAATTCAATCCGTTCGATTGTTAAAAAAGTTCTCCGAATTTTGTAAAGAAAAGTCAGTAAGTGACAATGTGACAAACCCAGTAAAGCAAGACATACTTACTTTTTTCCACCCGATTAGCTCATATTATGTGTGTTTGTGATATTACCTGTTAGTAATCTTGATGCTGCTTCCGCTGGAAAAGCCATCACTATCTAAAACCTTGTCACAACCTTTCGATGTCCAACCATTTGTTACATTAAGTGAGTCGAAATCTTCAAATCCAGAGAATTTGACAGCTGTCGAGCTACTAAGAAGACCTAGAAAGGTTATCAATACCAACATTGTTACTGTCAAATCATCAGATTCCCAATGAAGTTACCTTAGTCAAAACACCTTTAAATAGTCTCACATTTATATAATCCAATCGATATTTATTAAAGGGACACTACCTCTTAGAACATTGTCCTAATCATTGGATTCACTAGTGCCATAACTATACCACAAAATGCCTTTATTACAATTTATATTTATTAACAAGGTTATAGAAGGTCAACAAAATATGTAGAAATGTTCCTGAAGCAGTTGAACCCTTGGCTGTGTACACTGTGTAAAAATCGAAAAAAAAAACATTTCGAAAACAACGCACAAAAATAGTCATTATGAAAACAAAGCATGGATGGTATCGAGGCAGTGTGCATCCGGTTTATTTCAAGGATGAAAATTTACATCCTTCAAACCATGTAGTGAGGTTTACAGAAGAAATCTTGTTTTACATTCGTAAGTTATTATTTGTATATTATTGTGTCTACAAATCAAACATACTGCAAAGTTTTCGAATATTTTCAAAATTCCGGGAAGTTGAAATTTCAAATTTAAGAGCAAATGACATCAAAATAGGATGAAATTGTTCGCAATCAATAGGTTTGTGTAGATTCATGTTTTCGGGTCGATCAAAATGAAATTGCAAAAGCTGAAAAAGAAAAAAACGTGCCCAAAATCCAGCGACAAAGTTGAAAAGTGAATGTTTTTGAACTCATATCTTGTGGAAAATCGTTTCATAAGAAAATTCCAATCAAAATTGGTTGATAAACAGTGGTAAAAAAAATAATCTTAAAATGAGTTTTTTTGCCAAACGTCATTTCCGGTTAAAAATTCGTCACCAGAAGTAGACAAAAGAAAAGTCAATACAAAGCAGTGCGTTCGAGAATCGAACGCAGTACAAAAAAGTCACTTTGAAAATAAAGCATTTTGTACCTCTCTGCATATTGGGCGATTGTAGACCGGTAATATATTAAGAGTACATGTACTGTTATGTATATTGCCTACGAACAGCGATATTGACCCAATGTTTCAAATATTTCCAAATGTCGGGGTGTTCTTCAAGCTCGCCAGACTGTAACATGAACCAGACCAGGTTTAATTTATCATCCGAACGATCAATCACATTTTACCTTTCATTCTTGCATACCTGTAAAAAAAAAAAAAAATCTCAACATTTGCGTAACAATATCGATATGACTTGTTGCAGTACAAAAAAGTCACTTTGAAAATAAAGCAGTGCGTTAGCTAAAACACACTACAGTGATATATTCCTCTGTATATTCGGCGATCGTAGACCGGTACATATGACTGCATTTAACTGCACGGTATAGCATGAATGTAAACTGACGCACCGGAAATGACGTATGGGAAAAATAATCCCTTTTAAATTTTTAACCGTTTTCACCACTGTTTATCAACCGATTTTGATTGGAATTTCTTTATGAAATTCTCTAATCGATTGTCCACAAGATAGGAGTTTAAAAGCATTCATTTTGAAAAAATTCACTCGCGTTTGGACCACCTTTTTTAATTATTTTTTCAACTTTTGCAATTTCATTTTGATTGACCTGCAAACTTGCATATATATATATAGACCTTTTGATAGAGAACAATTACCAATTTTCAAAATTTCGATACCACTTCCGGTTTTGACGTCATTCACTCTTAAAGTTGAGTTTTCAACTTCCGAAATTTTGAAAATATTCGCAAAATTAATTTTGTAGTATGTTTGTTATATAGACACAAAAATATACAAATGATAACATTTGACCCGGTAACGGATCAATTGCCATCATGAAATGGTATATTTTCATACAACGCCAAACGGGGCCTAAGGAATTTGCATAATTGTGATGACTATGGAATCTACAGTCGATTGCTACCAAAACATGAGAAGCCGATTTTTGAATTTTTTAATTCTCGGTTAAAAGAAATAAATAATTGTCCAAACTTTTAAGGTCCATATTTCGTGACCTTGAACTTTCGTGAAAAATTAATGTTCTGGATGGCCAGTGTTTATTTCCGGTTTTATACGTCACATTTTCTTTCACCGTCTTACTATGCTCTTTCATACAGCACAATACATTTGAATAAAAATCCCACCATTAAGAATTTACAAAAAATGTGCAAACTTCCATTGAAACTGAGCGTGTTTTTTTTTATTCAAATTTTATTTCGATCGTTCTGAAAACTTACAGTTAGATAGAGAATTTGACAACAAACAAAATTTGGATATCACTTCTGGTTTTGACGTCATTAGCTTGTAAATTCCAACTTCCGGGATTTTGAAGATTTTACAGATCAGTCGCCATCTTGAAATGATATATTTTTATAAAACGCAATATGGGGCCACAGGATATTATGGAATATGCATAACTTTGGTGTCAATGGAATCTCCAATCGATTGCTACTAAAACATGGGAAGCCATGACCTTGTGATCTGAACAAAGGCATTGCCCTTTGCCCTATCTATGCACGGATGCTTTCGGTTTTATAGTAATTTGAAAATTTGAAGTTTTTAACTTTAAAAAGCTCTGTTACTAGACCTATTTATCTACGTTACAAATTCTGTTCTTTCAAAAGATATGAAAATGAAAAAAGCGTTTTCTGCTTGTTAGAACTTAAATTCAAAATTTGTCAGTTGAAGCGTGTAGTTCTCTCCCTTCGACTGGTAATTAACTTAACACGCGTTTGGGCAATTCGAAATACTGTTCAGTTTGAGAGATACGATACTTATGTCATTATTTTACTTTCTTACATTGTAACTGTGCGCGGGTTTTTACATTTCCAAAAAGAAGAGATTCCATTCTAAGAATCTTGTTCTGATATTTGTTAAAAAGGTTTATTAAAAATGACTTTTTCTGTTATCGCCTGAATTAAACAGAGGGGATGTTCAATTTCCCCTCAGTGCAAAAATGATATCTCTTGGATCACAATTGGTGAAGTTATTGCCATTTCAGTTTAAGGGTCTGCTTTTTCACACTTGCAGGTCAGGTGTAGGATGAAAGCCTAGAGGGCTGTTGTTCGCATGTTGGAGGGTTGAGCCAATCTGTCAAAAAAGAGAAACTTAGCCTAGTCTAGCCTTTATATTTTAGCTTGATAATGGTAAAAAAGTACATTTGCTTTTACAGAGAGGTCAAATATATACAATTCAAACAATTTGAAGCTCCAATTGTCATGGGAGAGGATCCCCTTAGGATAACAACATTTTAATAGCATGAGGACTCTCTACAATTTGCATTTTATGACGCAGTTATCTGTTGGAATTCAGTTGTAAGAGCAGCTTTCACAGGGCTGCTATACAGAAGACTAAATATTCCATCATTACTTAACACTCCACTTTCAATGATATTTTCTGCCCCGACCCAACAACCATTTTTCCTGTGATAATTGTCCGTCCCTTCCCCATAATCCTTTCCAGGGATAGTCTAAATCTGTTTAACTTGTTTTCCCACCCCGTTCCTTTCTTTTTTCTTTCTTTTTTAATTGATATATTGTTTAACTTGTTGGACTGGTCTGGTTTAAGAATAAACAATCAGTCATTTACGAGAGAAAAAAAAAGAGTGTCAACTAGGGCACACTGGTGAAATCAATGCTGTGATGCTGTCAGCTAAATATATACTGTATTGTCTCACAAGCTATCTATTGGGCTTTGAATTTATGTAAATAGCCTTCAGATTTGATTAAACTGCCCAAAAATCGAACAATCCTTTTAATTACACCCGTACCTTATCGTTATATTTCATTTTCTGTATATGTGTTTTCTATATAAGTCATAGTCTTACTAAACGACAAGTCGTATTTTTGACTTTCAAACACTGTTGTATTAATTTTGAGGGAGAGTTTTGAACATTATTACGGATTAGATTAGCTAAAGAATTCCAGGTTAATGGACTAAAAGATTTTTGGTCGAACGGTTAGTGAACATCCCTTTAAAGACAAAGAGAAGAAGCCTATATTGTAAAGTTGGAATGTCTGGCCTCTTCAGTGAGTTAAGTAGATATATCCCCCGGTACTAGATGATCAGGATATTCAGAATGTTTAGAGGCAAGCTGTTTCCGTCTATGATACATTAGTCATGTAGCTAATGAGGCAATTTAATCTTTTGCTCAAAAACAACATTCGTTTGATGCCATCTCCTCTACTACAGCAGCATTGGTTGAACATTGCTATGACGACATCTTACCAAGCAGGTTACATTTGCGCCCAGGCCTTGACGAAAGTCAAGAATAGAACTCAAAACGTTTAGGACATTAACCCTCAACTCTTTCAAACATTTCTTCACAGACCCCCAATACTAATATCTATTTTTAAAGCGTCATCCAAATTCGAGATAGCATTAACTTTTAATATATAATTTGGAACATGTCATAATTACGTCGAACGTTGTATATTAAAGCTCACATTGAAATTTGTTGGTGTAAGGAGTGTTCTTGTTTTGAAGCAACTAATAAATCATGTCTAGAGAATTGAAGGCACTCTTCTAAAGTTATGGTACTCTAAGGAAGTTTGATGACCCAAGAGTATTCCTAATAATCACGGAGGCCATTACCGAACATTATTTGTCACTTTGTAACCATGTGAGACCGGGGTTTTCACCCAGGTAAATCTAAAAGAAGGTGTAAAATAGGCTGGATGATTGATATGATATGTGGTTGCTTTGGCCAATATAATAAAATGCCTATTGTGATTTTATTTAATATAACACACAAAGATAGAAAGGTAAAAAACCCAAGTTTGAATATTATGGATATAAAGGCTCAAATTTCGATAGTGACACTTGGTAGTACTTCTCTTTGGAGTAGTCCACTACTATATACTATTACTCTCGATTTTGCCATGATTTTGGATGCGATTTTGATTAACGGAATTGTTTTGGTTGTACGGATTTTTATCATAGAACACCGAATAGCTTAGCTAACACAAATCCTGTTTCTGAGAATTATGAAGGATATGGTCGAACGGATGGTGAAAGTGGTTATCTCTACATTACATCCTCAAGTAGCTATTGAAGACTTTATTGCATATATACATCTAGTTTCAATTTTGGCGTCTATAATCTCAAGACTATTGGAGAGCTGTTCATCGTTGTGTAGATAATAGTACATGTAGTGAATAAGTTGATGTCGTTAAGGTATGTATTGACTTGGTCATATTGTTTCACTTCCTTTTTATTATCAGAGGCGCCGGAGGCAAATGTGAGGGACGAGGCAAAGCTATGTTATAATGGGCATTATGTAACCGAGCGAAGCGGGCCCGGTGGTCTGGTGGTTAGAAAATTGTGTATTCTGTCCGCCTGACAGTGAAACACATTCTGATTGAGTGCAAACATCAAAAACCATTGAGATTCCAGCATTTACCGTGCTGGATCCCTTCATCATTTATTTGCACAACCTTCTCGTTATGAGAAGGTATAGGCTTTTAAAAAAAACGCATATCTTTATTTTAAATTTTAAATATCATTCATTTATCATTATCAGTCATTGTTGTTAATATCTTTTTGTTTTTAAGACCACTTTGTGGTGAAAACTGTGAAACTGTTTATAAGTGGGTTTTTTTTTTCATCCATTAAATGACTTTCTGTGATATTGTTTTTTTTTATCTTCTTGTTTTGTTGTTAATATATCTGTTATATGTGTTTTAACTCATCTCAGCTACATCATGGAGCTATATAGCCCGTTTGGTGCTGGTGCTCCTTAATACATTTCATTTCATTTCAGTTAAGTGGCAAGGATAATCATACATAAGTAGTAATAAATTGTTTGTATCATTACGTGCAATACAATGGTTGGTCAAACATTTAAGGCTCACCAGAGTAAACAAAAGCTGTGACATCTTTTACTAGAACGTCTTTCGCTTGACGACAATTTCCACTATTGATCAATGGATGTTTAATAACATACAGGATATGAATATTATATTGGCCTATATATATCCGATAATTGTTAGTTAGTAGACTTAAAGGGGACCAGTCTTCATTTTTATTGGTTGATTTGGGTCTTAAATATACTTAAGTATCCTTCAGAGGCACTAGAAATGTACGAAAATTGCATATTTCCTTCAAATATATCTTAAATTAGACATTTCTCCTTCTATTTCTATAGATGACTTTTCTATATATTGCATAGTATCGCTAATGTGTAGTAGGGCATTATAACTTTCAAATGCTAATAATTATGGATGCACATGGATTTGAAGACTCAAATTTCAATGGTGAGTTGTGATAACCAGTACTAAATTGCTGAACTAAAAAAGTCCCAGTTTTTGAGACTTGGAAAAATCGACCCACGAAAATGAAGCCTGTGCCACTTTAATACTTTATGACAAATCTTTTTTTTAAAAAACAGCATTCCATATTTACACATTGACAACATTTAGCTAAAAAAATATGTTGTTTATATATACAGTTCGGAAACATTCGGCAACAAGTTTTGTGTGTGTACAGTACTTAACATGTGAAAATGTGAAAACAATTACATTTTTTGGCTGTCAAGCAACCATATTACAGATTCATTTGGCATGGCAAAAATGATTTTTTGATTGATGCTTTTTTTTTTATTTGTACGTGATTTAAATTCTCGTTTAAGACTTTGTTGCTGTTGAGATTAATAAAGAAAGAAGATGGCTACATTTATTGAGGTCTTGTTTAGAGGTTTGACGAGGAGGAGAGTTCTAGGAGTGAATAATGCTTTTAAGTAAGGGTTCCTTATGTTCAATAGATTAATAAGTCAATATCGATGGTATAATAATAGTCAATCAAGAACGGTCTAAACCGTAAAAAATAATCTCGGAATCATTGTCAGTATGTTCTACATAGATAGCAGTTTATGAAACTTTCATATGAGGAAATATATCAATACATGAGTCAATATTTCAAACCAAGGTCCCGTGTGTTACAGGATGTGCACGTTAAGTAGGTTAATGCCGCTGTCTTGGCAAAATTTTCCTCATTGGATACTGCATGACGTTTGTCTGTCCCCATTAGCCTATTCTGGTGTAAAACTCAATTTTATTTCAAAATGAAATATGGTGTCTATATGAGTAGATATTACTTCCATAGCTGAAAGACATTACGTCAGTTTTCTAAAAAAAAGTTTTACTTTCAAGGGAGATAAAATTATATGAAATTCATCATTATGGGAAAGAACTCTGTCAAAATTTTGTAGAAATAATTTATATATAATATTGTACTTGCTTCCTGTATTGAAGGAATATTGATGGCCTATACCTTATATAAAGAAAAGCTTTATCAGTTGCTTCGAAAGAGTACACATGGTCTTCTTGGCGCGTTTTGCTTGCCTTTGCTTTCAACTTGACTTGTGTTGTTTGTATACTTGTCTTATATTATTACGATGGATATTGATCTATATCTATTTATACTCTTTATCTTTTAGTACAGAATGCGAAGAGACAATAGATCATTATTCATTTTACCAAGGCTTTTTAATACCAGCGGTAAGTGTATACAAACAGTGCTATATATTTTGGGGAACTTTTTTTAGTTGCTTAAACCATTCCAGGCTTTAGAAAGAGAAGAAAGAAACATATCTCTAATGATTTAACTAAGGCTTTTTTTGAATGGATTATGAAGAACAGAAATGTAACAAATTAAAGTCCAAAAAAAGTGATGGCCCATGGCCCTATGAGTTTGTTATAATCCCCACTCGAGTAATCGAGATCCAGACAGAAACTGAAACTTCGGTTACTCTCTCATGCCGATATCAGCATTGCACATCAGATTTAGATAATATATATTTCAAGTAGTTTTGTTTTGTCTGATGTATATATATATATATAACATGAATAGAGTTTATTATATTTCAGATTTTGATAACATTTTCATTCGGGTTTACCATACAGAGAAGGCAGATGTTTCCAGGTATTTTAAATGGACGACCTGGGATTGTTTTGTAAGTAGTCTGTCAACAGAACTAAGCCATTTCTCTCGATGAATTGGGTGTTCTCTAACGTTTCTAGCACAATTCTAAAAGCTTTAGAATGAGCTTTAGAAAGAAACATATTTTCGATGATTTAACGAAGGTTCTTTGTAAAACTTTTCATGGGTAGACTATGAAGAACTCAAAGTTACAAATGAAGTTTAGGCCCTTAGATCTACGAGTTTCATAGAATCCTCACTCGAATGTTGAGATCCAGACAGATGAGACAGCAACATCAACTTTAAAATATTTTCAAGAAGTGAAAGATATACAAACAAACACGAATTTGAATGTTCACATACGCTTAGTAATGCTTAACTGTGGTAGTTTAACTACCGAACTAACCGATATTCACCTCCGAAACCCATGATCGTAACGTTTTTTTTTAGGTATAACCTTAATAGATATGGTAACACTGAATTCATGGATTCTGGGATAGATCAGTCGGTAGGAAGAGATCGGCATTGTCGCCCTTTCCATTATTTCAATGATCTGATCTTTGTCAATTTTCAGTCCCATGGATATAATGACAAGACACACTGGTATGTCTTATGCTGCTGCATTCGGATCTACTCTTCATCTAGTCTATCTAGTTATATTTCAACAGAAAGCAGCATTTGAACAATATGGTCTTTTTGGACCGAGCTGTAAGTAGCTTACTTTTCAATGTTAGATTTCCCTTAACTGTAATAATAAGATTACCATATAAGCAATGTGAATTATTTAATAGACAGTCACAGGGTAATATCTTAGTGCGAAAGCTATGCCCTAAAACATCACTTACAAGAGAGAAGCTCAAGTTAATTAAAGCTTTATTATATACAATTATTTTGCCCGATTTTGCCATTCCCCGGACGAGATTTTGGGTTAACGTAATAGTTTTGCTTGTTATTAATAATATCATTTGATTTAATTTAATTAGTTTGTGTATCATTATTATTATTATTTTTTATAGTTTTAATAATTATACCATCAATGATAATCTATGGACTGGTGTATTTCCCGGTATTCGCCTGTTTGGCTATAAGATCAACGTATGGTTATATCATGGGATCTTTGTATATCTGGTCATTTACAGCTTTATCGTTTTACAAAGAATTTCAGTGTGCTCATACATATGTAAGTTTTATATTTTCAAAACCTAAATATGTTAAACCAATTGCCAAAACATTTGTTGCGACATCATTTGGCCGCCAATTATAATTCACTGGATCGAATGAAACACACACCTCCCTTCGACCCCTGGACCCCCACCTGACTCAGACGGGCCCCTGGACCCCTCTCGTTATTCGCCCCGGTCGCAATGTCAATATATTCTGTCGGTTCATCTTTAGTTTCGAAAACCTGGCTACGCCAATGAAATTTACATCTTACTAATCATTTGTCTTCCTATTTCTCTGTACATGTGTTTTCTATAAAAAGGCATATTGGACTTTCAAACGCTGATATTATGGATACACATAGCTTTGAAGGCTTAAATCTCGAGCGAAAGGTGATCACAATATTACTGATAAGCTGAGCTCAAACGATTCTGTTCGAACGAATGGTTAATGTCCACTTTAACTTCTTTTAATTATTTAATTTATTTATGAAAAAGGGAATATTAGAATCCAAATGTTTATTTTTCTATCTGCTTTACGCAAAGACATTCTTACACTAACAGTCCTTTATTAGGTTGCTTTTATAATTCCAACAAAATATTGGTAGAAATTCAAAACAGTTTTAGTCTGTACTAACAATAGTAGAAAATTCTCATCGACTGAATGATATACAGTGTATACAAATATGACCTAATTTTGTACCATGTAACATGAAAAGTTATTTATTATTTATCAGTTAAAAGTCCATTCGCTAGAATAACTTTCAATATAATATCTTGTTCTTTGCTTTCAGGTTCGAAATACCAATATAGCATTATTTTTTCGAAGACTACCACAATTCGCCTGTCTTCTTTTTCTATGTGTCAGTATAACAGGACGCTGTTACAAGGCTTTTAAAACCAAGAAAAATATCTTTGAAACAATATCTGAGGAATACATTTCTGAAAATCTCCAAGATATCAAGGCTTCGTACGTTGGACGCCATGTCCGTAAATTGTTTATAAAGCCACCACTAGAACAAAGACTCGAGTAAGTTTCAGGTATTATCAGTTTCTCGACGACGGGGGTCATGGTGGTTCTATCGTTTCGGATAATCTCTCTTGGACATTTTGAGAGATTCCGTCATCATCGTAATTCTGTAAAATTAAGAAGATCAACCATGATAATTCTTTCTTTTTTTACGCTTTCATGACATGTGGAGCGAATATTGGCGTCACTCATGTCCATCGGTTCACAAATCGTAAACACTCCACATGGCATATTTCTTGACGGATTTGGACAACACAACACTGAAATTGTTTATTATCACCCAACCAAAGACAAACACATAAATAATAAAATAAATATTTGATATGAATTATCTCTCGTGTTTTTAAAACACATTCGATAATTATAGATTACCTCAAGATTTCAAGGGTAAATTGTTAATGAAGCTGAAATTGTTTTGGAATCGATTGGTTTACAAGAGAGACGCCGGTAATCATTAATTTTGTTTTAATTTTTCATTAAACTTTTAATTTCTTTAACAATCCTGGCGGTTTCCAATGTTATATTGTATATAGACCCTTGCGCCGCCGCCATTAGCCGCCACCGCCGCCGATTTCTTTACATCCATAATCTGCCAGTTGTGAAAACAAAGCGCCGCCGATTTAAGTCAGCCGATTTCTGCCACTTTGTAAATGAATTCTAGACGATCGTCACTTAGATCTACCATGCTGAACATGATAACTTTCACCCATGATAATTTAAAACTATTGCAGTTTGATTAAAATTTTGAATTGTGAGTTGATTATTCAGAAATAAATAACTTGAGAACAAACACCAGTTGTTTATGATGCCTGCAGTGTATAATGTATGTTCCTTCATTATAACTCAAATGTTTAATGAAAGAAATCCGTTTTAGCCGCCGAAAACCGCCGATGTTTTTGCTAGACAATTCAGCCAGTTCAAAACCGGCTAACCGAAAACAAATGGCTAGCCAGCCGGTTTCATCTGCTAGCCAGTCACTTTTTACAAAATAAATCGGCGCAAGGGTCTAGATTGTATATCTTTTGTTCAAAGATCTTACAGTCATTCTTTAACGCATTAGCCTAAATCCATATATCGAAATTCGCGGGACCATATGAAAACTTAAACTTAAGCAGGCAAACGAGTATGCTATTTTGAAACTTCTTAATTGGAATGATTTCTCTAGATCGATGCTTAAAATTGTATTTACTTCCGTTCAACCATGTATGGCATGTATTTTGTTTTTACCTACCTCATCAGTCCGCTTTTTTTTTTAGACTTTGAATATTCATCCAGATTCAAGTCTGTAGTATTTGTTGGTGTGTTGCTTGTTTACAGTGTAAGCTTTTTTTAATTTTCAAATAATTGTAACAAGTCGAACACAGTCGTATTATTTTTTAAATATATTAAACAAACACTCATGCCTTCATTTGTTCGTTAATAATGCAATGATTGTCAATATTTATCACAATGGTTTAAGTTATGTACATGACTAAAAGAATGCCTTAAAAGTGTGCCTGGGTCAGATACTTATACCGTCTCATGGCGACCTCCCAAGATTGATGTTGATAATTGTGAACATACAGCAACATATCTACACAAATGTGTGTCAATCTCAATGTGCTTAAAAACTACTTGCATAAAACTAGTGTGTCTGAAGTACAGTGTCTAATTGACTGGTTCTTTTAAATATTAATGTTGGAATATTAATGAACCAATTACAGTTTTCTACGGAGCTACTGATTAGGGTTATATCACTATCCAACTTAATCCATAATATGAAGCTATCCCCAAGATATGGAGATGTACAAGAGTTAAATGCTTTAGAAGCCTTACGATGTGAGTTTGATATGCTATTCCCTTTTTAAGCCTTTATCTCTCCAACGTATGTTATCCATGCGTGTCCGACCGTCCGTCAGTACATTCGTTCATGTTTTGTTCACTTCTGTGTAAACACTATAGAATGTACGAAGTCCGATATAGCATGAAATTAAAACCTATGTCTTTTGCATTCAGATTTACTCTTTACAAATTCACTGGGGGATGGGCCAATGAATGCAAAATCTAAATTCTAAAACCAAACAGTATTATATCCATTAATGAACAGATGTATAATCTTATCAATCCAGAAAACTATCCTTTTATATAATTATTGGAATACATACTATACCGAGTAAGTCGACTGATAAATATGTGGCCAATTTAAGAATTTAGATTTTATGCTCATACTGAGAGTTAGCATTTCTTTAACTAAACCCATCTGAAATGGTATGTCCTACGAGAACTACTTCATCTGGTCAAATGGTCGGGACCTTCTTGAATGCAGCAAATAAACATAATTCGACAAAACTTTCTTGAGGCCATGGTACACGGGAACCGAAAATATAGACACAGGTACTTTGGTCACAGAAATACGGTTACAAGATATTTTGGTCACAGTAATACGGTTACAAAGTATTTTGGTCACAGTAATACGGTTACAAGATATTTTGGTCACAGAAATACGGTTACACGATATTTTGGTCACAGTAATACGGTTACAAAGTATTTTGGTCACAGTAATACGGTTACAAAGTATTTTGGTTACAAGGTATTTTGGTCACAGAAATAAGGGCACCGTGGTATTACTGTGACCGCTTTTCCGGTGACCAAACTTCCTGTGACCAAATGATCTACTTCGAGGTCATTACGAAGGTGAACGGTAACTTGGTCACAGTAAATTTGGTCACCGGAAATGTGGTCACAGTAATTTGGTCACAAGGTATTTTGGTCACAGTAATACGGGCACAGGGTATTTTGGTCACAGTAATATAGGCACAAGGTATTATCGTCACAGTAATACGGGCACATAGCATTTTGGTCACAGTAATTAGGGCACAAGGTAATTTGATCACAGTAATAAGGGCACACGTAAGTTTGGTCACAGTAATACGGGCACAAGGTATTTTGGTCACAGTAATATGGGCACACGGTATTTTGATCACAGTAAAACGGGCACAAGGTATTTTGGTCAAAGTACTCTAGGCACCTGGTATTTTGATCAGTGGCGTAGACAGTATCGTATTATTGACCACGGGCAAAACTATTTGCATATTTTTGGTAAAAAAATACTGGGAAAATCATCTATTTGAGGTGGTTTTTGTAGAAATAAAGATCAATGTTGTTATTTAATTCCAACATAGAGATCATAAAAAGTGGATACAGCCTAAAGCAGTGGTTCCCAACATGGGGGCCACAGGGGCGCCGGAACCACGGGGGCAGGGGGGCGACTGCCCGACCAAAAACAAATTAGTCTCAGAAGCTGGAATTGTTTAACTAATCTAATCCGTAACATTGTTTACAACTCTCCTACACAATTTAAGTTTTCAAACACATGTGTACGTCCATAATTATCAGCGTTTGAAAGTCAAAACTTAAGAGGAAAGTTCAGCATTTTCGGGAATAGATTGCACAATCCTTGCAATTTTATCGATTTATTAAACATTTATCATCATTTTCTGTTTATTTGTTTTCTATATAAGGCATAGTCTCACTCAAGTATGAGTTGTATTTTTTACTTTTTAACGCTGATAACTATGGATACACTGAGATTTGAAAGCTCAAAATTTCGAGGTAGAGTTGTGAACATTATTACGGATTAGATAGGCAAAAACAATCCAGGTTCTGAGACTAAAGATTAACAGGTCGAACTGATAGTGAACATATACCTTTTTAGTGACCAAATTACTTTGTGCCCTTATTACTGTGACCAGAATACCATGTGCTCTAATTACTGTGACCAAAATGCCATGTGCCCGTATTACTGTGACGATAATACCATGTGCTCTAATTACTGTGACCAAAATGCCATGTGCCCGTATTACTGTGACGATAATACCTTGTGCCCTTATTACTGTAACCAAATTACCTTGTGCCCTTATCACTGTGACCAAACTACCATGTGCCCGTATTACTGTGACCAAAATACCATGTGCCCGTATTACTGTGACCAAAATACCTTGTGCCCGTATTACTGTGACCAAAATACCTTGTGCCTTTATTACTGTGACCAAAATACCTTGTGCCCGTATTACTGTGACAATTTTTCCGGTGACCAAATTTACTGTGACCAAATTACCTACATCCATTACGAAAATCATCTTCAAGCTCTCTAATATTCTTGTTTATTTTCAGTTAGTTTAATTCTGTCCTTAGTTTGTACGATCTTCTGGACTTTAATCTCTATCTTACATACCATGACTTCATACAGGTAAATATTGCCTTATTTTTGTCTTATTTTTTAGAGGGGGGGGGGGGGGGTGTTTTTTAAAGTAAATAATGGGCTAAACAATACTATTAGGCGATGAATGTGCCGATTAAGTAGAACGGCTAAATCTCAAGTTCGTTACCCGATTTGAAAATTATGGTATCATTTAAAAATTTCGAAGATGCTTGACACTTTTTTCATATAATTTCAGAAAGAATTTAAGAGATTTACATAAAGGAATCCACACACATATAACAGCAATTAATACCCGCTCCAATTCAAGTCTCTTGGTAAGTATGGAGGTCGGACTTCAAAATGACGTAGGGATTATCTTATACAGGTCTTGTCTATTGGGTTTGGCTCTGAGTCATATCTTGTAGCCTGTACACTAACTGCTTACAACTGTTCACAAATCAGTAAACCTATAGATGCCTACATTGCAGAAAATATTTAAAATCGAACTATCTGTTAAAAGTTAACTTGTAGGTAACTTTGAGAGATTTGGTGTTTTTGAGGATATGTCACCTAAAGGGTATGTAAAGAAGAGTGTTTATTTTTATACGCTCACTTGAAATGTGGATTGTCGTCGCCCCGGCCCGTCGGTCTGTCCGTCTTAAATTGCTGGTAAATACTTTACAGGTCACATTTCTTAAAGGGACAGTCTAAATTTTTTTAAAGGTCAAAAATTTTTTTTTTCCTCAAATTTGTGAAAACTATACACCAAAACTATGTGTCCTTTAATGCATCTGAAAGTTTTAACTAAATAAATCAAACCGTTAATTTTTAAACACAAAAAAACATGCTGAAATATTTAAAAACCTTATTTAAGTGTTTTATGTTTTTCGGACGCCGATAGAAAACTACTGAACGGATTTGAGTAAAATAAACGCCTAATTGTAGCGAAATGTCCCTCCTGTGTAATTAAAAAGGTTTCAAATAGAAATAGCGAGTCATTATAAAGCCAAACCAAAAAACTAGGTCAAATTGCCTAATTAACAATAAGTACTCCCTGGTTGTAATCAACCATTTAAAAACAAAATCAATTTGATCAAGAAGATGCATTGATATAATAAACATACTTTCAAAATACTCTCAGGTAACATTTCCAATTTTTTTGATGATGGAAACTTTTTTTTAAAAAGCAGAATGGCCCTTTATTGGATTTTGATGAAACTTGCTGTGGGTGTTATATGAAACAAATTTTCTTCGATACACATATTTATCATCCCTCTATTATTACTGTGCTGTTTGTTTTAGACTGGAAGTATGAGGTATGCCGGATATCAGTTGAGTTATATTGCTGTGGGTATGATAATATTACTTTATAACTTATGCTCAGTTTTCCGTGTATTTTTCATAATAATGATTCATGATTTGATCATGATTTTCTGCAATTCAGCTGGACGTTCAGCATATTTCTAGGCTATCGACAGAGAGAAAGTGGAGTAAACCATTCAAAACTTAATCGACACACTGATTAGAATATTTAATTCTCCATCTACATTTTTGTCAAATTGACACTATTTTGTCCACCACCACCCCCGCCCCCACACCTTTCCGAGACCCTCCTTGAAAACTCTCTGAATGATGTTGATGTGGACAGTCTAGCATCTAATTACCAATATTCACAGACAATGGAAGTTGTTATATATTTTAGGTTTAGTAGTCCAAACTTGTGTATTTGTGTTACTATTTAAGATAATATGGCTGCTGTTCAATGCACATCACTTGTTTATTACAGTATTGAGTTTGTTGTGGTAAGAAATTCTAGTCATTTTATGGTTTGAATTATTCGAGTTTTGCTACGCCTGAGTCACACATTTCTTGTAGCATTCATCAGACGCACATATTTTCTACAGATACCCGATAGATTGTTTGGCAAACAAAAAAATTGTACTGTCCCCTATAATGGCACTGTAATTCTATATCATTTTCTTCGACACTTCTTTTTCAAAATATGTTTATTTATAGTGAATAGATTGTCAAAAGAAAGTTTTATATCATAATTTTCATTCCAGGCCATTTATTTTATTTGCTGTGATTATCAATGTTCTTCAAATTTTATTCGCCAAGTTTTTGTTCCTACAAGAAAGAGGATCTCATCTTGCCTTTGAAAATAGGTAGGTCATTAGTCGAAACCAGATTGAAGGTTGCCAACCATAGAACTATAACTATAGTTAAACTTCTATGGCAAAGCATTACATATCTGATGGGGCGGTTACGTGTTCCGTCAAAGCGTTTGCTGGAACAGTATGAAAACCAGTTATCATGGACTTTGCGAATCCTATGTATTTGGCGAATGTGAACAGGTATTTGGCAAATGTGAACATGTATTTAAAAAATGTTATGTATTTGGCGAAGTTATCATGTATTTGGCGAATGTAATAATGTTTTAGGTGAGTGTTATCATATATTTCGCGTAAGTTATGATGTATTTGGCGAATGTAATCATGTATTTGGTGAATGTTATTATGTATTTGGCGAATGTAATAATGTTTAGGTGAGTGTTGTCATATATTTGGCGAATGTTAGAATGTATTCGTGAATGTTATCATGTCTCGTGTTTATATTTTACAGACGTATGCTGTTCTCCTTCACCTACTTTATGTTTTTCTATAATATATTCCTGGGTTTAATATCCTGTTTATTACAAATTGTTAAAGCTATTGTTCTAGGAGCAATAATATTGTCAAGATTAGACAACAGTACATTGCCACCAATCTTCCAGTTTTTTGATCCAGGTCAGTCATCAGATTGTTATCCTTATCTAGTTATTGTTGAATTTATGAAAACAGAACAATAATAATAACTTTTGGCGTCCTATTTAGACAAGTCCAATTTTCAAAATGTCCCAAATAATATACAAAGTAACCACAAGAATAAAATGAAGAAAAGAGATATAGAGAGATAATTCTATGGCTACGAGTGTATATTATAGCTGTTATGCCACAAATGATTGTCATATTTTCATGAGTAAAGCGTAGAAATATATTTTCAGTAAAACATAATTCATGTCTTTTTTCTAGGTTTCTCAGCTTATGTTGGTTTTATGCATATAGAAAACTCTCATAATCACCCGGTGGTGTTGACGCTAGTAAGAATACTTCTGGCCAGTAGAAGAAGTAAACTTAAGTCAGCTCAGGATGTGTCAGTTATTGATATTGAGTCTGGTACTGGAACTGTTGGTGAGCATATTCTCCGTACTCTATGAACATCCAAACTATTTTATTATCTTGGTTTGCTTTCTATTAGGAAGGGGAGGGGGGATTTCAAATGACTTTGTCACAGACAGCTAGCTGCATACCCCGTCTCGGTTAATCAAGTTGAACAGGTGCTGGGACTATAGGTAGATACACAAACACTGTATTACATTTGAGAGGGGTTCCGAATAGAGAATCTCTCAGTCGCGGAGTGCTGCCATATCTTTCAGTGAGCGTATCATATCTTGCCGTTGTATTTCAGGTCCATCGAGGCTATCAGAAGAAGAACAACGAAGAAAAAAGGCTGCGAGATTCAATTGGCATGTTACTTATACGTTATTCAACAATCCAGGATTAAGGATTTATAGAAAAGAATATCTACAAACCTTGTCGGAAGTCGGACAGGGTTGCTTTATTAACCCGGTGTATGAAAATGTATCAACTGGCAACACGTCACAGGAACCTTAAGTTAACAATTCTATTTTGGACAAATTCAGAACAGTTCATTTGATTATTTAACACTAGATCTCCATACTTTACTTTTCAGTGTTATTATGCATATACACTCGAAAGTATTATATGCTGTAGTTAATTTGTTTATTTTTTTAGTACTAAATATAAAGAATTTTTCTACTTGCATTTGTATTCTATACATTATTATAATTTAAGTTTTTTAATTGTTGAAATAAAAAAAACGGATATCAGATGATTTTCTTAAATCAGAAGTACATGTAGCTGGTTTTCAGTCTGAAAAAAATCAAAATGTAGGGAGAAAATATTTTTGTAGGAGGGTCAGGCCCGTAGCCAATATTCTTGAACTTCAAATTCGCTGGGAAATGTCAGGAATTTGCATTTCCATGCGTCTAATTCCTAAAATTTGCTTGTGTGGGTCCCGCAGTCCCTTCACAAATAAACCATTACTTTGTCATGTAATGTCAGGAATTTGCGTTTCCCGGCCTCTAATTCCCCAAATTTTCTTGTGTTGGTCCTTTCACAAATATTGTAACTCTCTACTTTACGGCCTACCAGCATCCACTCTACTAAAACAAGACCAAATGATCACATAACACCAGTTCTACAAACTCTTCATTAGCTTCCAATAAACAGACGAATTCAATACAAAATACTTCTTCTCACATATAAGTGTATACATGGCCTTGCCCCATCATATTTAAGTGATTTGATAAAAACTAAAAAAGGAGGGCTGTGTACACGTTCAACAACTAGAAAAGATCTTGCTGTGCCTAAGACTTTGCGAGCTTACTCTGGTGATCGCGCTTTTTCAGTCACAGCAACTGTGTTATGGAACAATCTACCAAAACATGTTAAAGATGCAAATTCAGTGGACATATTCAAAACTCGTCTTAAGACACACTTATTTACTTGTGAATACCAGATATGACAGAGCAACCCAGCGCCATTGAGTAGAACTTTCTAGAAAATAGGCGCTATATAAATGCATTATTCCACATCTCAGAAAACCCCTTTTTCAACACCCTCAGTCACTTAGTATGAACGCATCTGCGCCACTGCAATCACAAAGTCAATTTGAACTTTCAAGGGAGTTAATTTTTATTTATAAAAATGGTGAAATTCATTATTAAGGGAGAGAACTCAAAATTTGTAATCTGTAACAATTCGGTCAATATTTTACAGAAGCGAACTCATGACGAAATTTTTCAAATATATACTGTCAAGTGCAATCTTAGAGTTGAAACGCAACGAAAATAGGAATTAGAAGTAACCTTTTGGTAATACATTGGTTGAAAAATATATCTGTTATAAATGAGAAAGTATTTCATTATAAAAAGTGGTATCAGAAAGTAAGCATATACATGTACATTTAATTATATACAAAATATGAACGTAATATTTTAACACTTAAAATATAAATATTTCTTGACAACTTGAATTATTGTAATGACGACATGAAGTATAAAAATAAAGATAGCTTGCCAGGCAAGGTAACATACGCCCACTGGCAGTTTTGTAAGAAAAAGAATGTGGAATTTGGAAAAATCGTTAAAATAACACAACATTCAAAATTTTTTCAATGGGGATGAAGAGAGTGTTTACATGTAAAAATTAATTATTAAATATTAATTATTAGATAATTTTTTAATTTTCGGGTGATTATGAACACTAACATCAAGTAACGTCAAAAAAAATGTGTGTCTTATAATAGAGTGTTTACGTGCTGGAAATTGGATGACGTGGATGACTACGAACACTCACACCAAGTTTCGTCAAAATCTGTTAAGAATTTGGGTCTGTAGAGTGTTTACGAGCAATGGACGGACGGACATGGATGACGACAACATACGCCCCCAATTTCATGTGTACGTATAAAAAATCATAACATGTTTTTCTACAAGTTCGTGATGAAGACCGTAACATTTTTTAAGACAAATTGAGTCGAGTTGGTAAATACTCTAAATGTAGCGTACCTTTCAAATGCTTCGATCTGTCCAAGAAATCACCTTCAGACACATACATCCTATATGATAGCAAATGTGGAATGTTGCTGCACATTACAGGACAATTGACGGTTTGTCACTATGCTTTTTGTCTTATAATTCGGGACGAAGATCCAAATAGAATCCATAAATTATACATTAGATTCTTGAGTTAGTTTTACAAAACAAAATGTATGATTATGTTATGTTATAGGACAATCTTGACAAGAGTGACGTCAATAAAAGTAAAAAATATGACTCGATGTTTATCAAATCAGCGAGGCGAATAAATTCTTGAAGGTTAAGAAGTTGTTTATTTTGATTGTAATATTAAAAATGATATAACCCCCATGATCTCTCGGCGATTAAATTAGAGTTAAAGTAGCTGAAGGGTTAGTATTTAATCAATATTGGTTTAATCTAGCGAAAAGAGTCATGGAGGGTTCAAGGCAACAATCTATAAAGTCTGGTCATCTTCTGTCTAGTGAGTCAGTACTGGACAACCATAAACAAGGTAACATTTATTACTGATATCTAGTTAATTTATGAGCAGTGAATATTCAAAGATTATTTTTTTTTTAATTAGTCTTCCATTATAGAGGAAAATGGAGATAATATCAAAAAGTGTCAGCAAGTTGAGTGATGCATGAATTATTTGGCATTGTTCCTTTCTTTAATTGATAAACATCTAGTCTGAAACTGCGACTGACTCTATTCCCAGCCTCAGATAACCATACAAGGCTTAGGGAGAGTCAGAAAAACAAAGCCACAAAAATTGGGGATTTTCCGACTGCCAAACAACCTGATTGGTGCAATATCTGCGTGGTGCTAGGCAGGGTGTGCTTGATGTTCAATACATTTCACTTTGAAATATTTACTCATTATTGATATACATCCTCATATTAGAGAAATTGGGAAAGGGTTGTCTTCTTTCGATGTGTTTTTGGGATCTGATTTGAGGATAAGATCGTCCTTGCCCTAGACCCTGTTTCTCAAAACATCTTACGATAAATATTGAAATAAGTTTAGCATTTACAATGAATAATTATGACTATTATTAATCGTAAGATTTTTGAGAAACAGGCCCCTGGTTTGCAAGGGCGTGGATTTAGGGGGGACGTATCCCCCCTTGAAATCGATCACATGAAAATCACAGTAGGAATACCCTATTATCAACTCAAAACCCGAAAATATCTGTCAGAATGCACGAAATTGACGCCATTTTCCATTTTTTTCTCTAGGGCGAGGACCTTATGTCTGGGCTTGCGGTTGCGGCGCTTCACGACGTACTTGGACTTATTTATTTATTTATGTATTTATTACTAATAGATGATGAAGACTGTAGTCATACTGTTAGTGATAGGATGTATTCCACGAGTTTCTTCTCAACTATTCCCCGGTTCAGAAGATTTTGAAAGTTTAACTGAGAATGGTTGGGTGAAAAGAGGATCATCTGTTGAACTCAGCTCTGATAGCTTTTCAGGAGAGTATAGCATTAAGGTGTTTAACAGGTACGTACATAATCATCCATTACAAATTATTCAAAAAGACTTCGTATTGCCTCCACTCCACACACGCTACGAATCCCGCGAATAGCTATGAATTGATGAATCGTAGGATTCTTGGGAATTCGTGGAAATTCGTGGCAATTCTTTTGCAACGAATTCCAGATAGCACAAGAATTAAAAAAACTTTTTACGAATAAATACTAACCCATTGAGGACTTGGCGAAATGGTACGAATCCTACGATTAATCAATTCGTGGCTATTCGTATGATTCGTAGCGTGTGTAGAGTGAGGGCATAAGTAGAATAAAAGTTGCGCCAAGCAGAATATACTTACTATCCTAGACAACTTATTTTTTTTCTCATTTATTGATAAACTGCATTTTATAAAAAGTTCATGAGCTGCTACCAATATATTGCCATTATGTTTACGTGGATTTCAAGATTCATTTTACGGTTATGATTCTGCGTGCTTAGGTTTTATTTTAGATGAGTAAAGCAATTGTGTTTTATGGAATTTATTTAGTTAATAATGAACGAGGGGTTAACAATGTCTGGCGACGTTAGCCAGGGTACAGAAATGGTGCTGTTCCTTCTATATTACATTATCCTTCTTTACCAACTAGTAGTTCGTCAGTTAAGAATGTGCCATCTTGAAGCAATTGTAAATATACACTATTTCAAGCACTATATTAGTATTTTTAATCTAATCATTTAATAGAAAATGAATATCAAATCTATTTCAGGGCTGCTAAATGGGCAGGAATAAATTTTAATATGAATGTTTCACCCTCCACATCCTACCATTTTAAAGCTTATATCAAGCTCCTTAATACACCGACCGGCCTGACCAATTCATTATCAACAGTGGCTAAAGTTACCTCTACTGCCAATGGTAATGAATATATTTTGCATTTTGTATTATTATATATTTTACATTTTACTTTGTTAATATATAAACCGTTTGCTTTGTTATTACATGTACATGTATATAAACATTTTGTTTTATTTTAATATATACCGTTTGCCGTGTTATTATACACAGGTGTGCGGAAGTGGAAACCGGATCATATCGGGTTAACGGGTAATTTTACATAGTAAATATTCCGTTCCCTGTAAAAAAGCGTGCGGATATCGGGTTTTCCGGAAATCCGATGGACGGATAAACGCGTTTCCACTGTATACATGTATACATTTATTATTGTTATTATTAATACCTTCCTTTTCTTACTCTGTTATTATAAATGAATATCGATTTTTTTCTGTAAAACCATTACATATCGGATAGGTTATGACGGGGTTTACATGGATATCATTTGATCATTTTCAGTAACCAAGTACAATATCATAGGAAGTGACAGATTTATGCGAGAGAATATGTGGCAGGAAGTAGGTGGCGATATCACAACTGACGCAGGTTCGTTTTTACTAATTTATTCTGTTAACCAATTTTGTATATTGGAATTACCTTGTGGCGAATACAGAACGCATATTATAATATCTATTGTCATGCATCTGACTTGAGTGAAAACTGTAATATTAAACATTTTTAACGGTCTTGATCTCAACAAGGGCGTTATGACTATACAAGTAGAAATATAAAAAAAAATTTTGAAACATTCTGAGTTATTAAGAGAACTAACAACATGTTTCGTTTTTTTTAATGTTTCTACATTTAATGTATTGAGCACTATTTTAACAGAAAAAATATTTTAATTTATACTCGTATACAGATTCGATACCAAGTGAACAAGCATTGATATCCATCATATACTAGTTCCATTTTAAATATATTTTTGAGAAAACTTTTAGGGGATTTTGCTTTCTTTAAGAGCGGGTTGTTGTGACATTTGAGAGCAATTGAAGCTCAAAATGAAATGAAATGAATGGAGTTTTACTTTAACGTGCACAGCCAATAGCACATGGGACCTCGGTTTATTGTCCCATCCGAATGACTAGACGCTTGTTCATGCCAGTCCCTCCGACATGCAACACTGACAGGGGGAAACCGGGTTTAAGAATCCGAAGGTATCATCTCAACCCATGCCGGTATTGAACCCTGGACCTTCAGCTCAGGTATTTATCATTTTGTATTTTATTGTATTTAGATGTAAGTACTATGAGTATATATATACAAGTAACAGAGCCTGGCGTCGAATATTTACTCGATACAGTTACCTTCTATAAACTGTATATAGTTCCTGATACTTGGCGACAGAACACAGAGTATGCTATTAATCAGAACAGAAAGGCCAACTTCATTATCACGTAAGTCGATCGTAGACGTATTTTAAACATCATTATCCAGAAACCTCAATGCCCAAAACTTTGGCGATACGTTGATACCCGTCCCTAATTGAAAAACAAATAATTGTTATCTTATTCTTTTCTACAACTGACATGGTTCACGATGGCTATCAACATTATGTAATGTAATGCTTTTTGTTCAGGATTTTGTCTCCTATAAATATGAGTCTTTATAATACTTATTGGCCAAATTTCAGAATTGAAATTTTCTAACCATTCTAAGAGTAAATATTCCTTTGATGTATAGTAATAACCCATTTCATCTTTTAACGTGTGATTTTTGTAGTGCACAGGGACGTGATGATTTGTCTAATATCAGAATCAGGGTAAGATTTTCGTTCAGTGACATTACAATACTTGATTACGATCAAATGGACAGAAAAACAGATCACATGATAACAGTAGTTAAAATTCCGGTCCCAGTGAGAAAAAACAACCGACCTTCTCTCAGAAAGATCATTTCTTTGGTTTTTCATACCTATGATCTTTGCAACAGAGGCCTCATTCTCAAAAACCTATATTATGTTGATTTTAGTGTTCAAGTCATCTGATTGACTTAAATTGATTTAAAATTAAATTTTATTACCCAATCAGAATACTGACTTTCTTAAAATTAGAATTTTATCTGTTAAGGAAATGATTGTAGTTCGAGAAAAGAAATTCTTTTGTTAAAATGGCGTCATAAACTTGCTATTCTTGAATAAGATGAATTGCAGTCAAATACACCTTAGGTGACGATTTGATTTGGAGAAAAGCAAACGGCATTTGACTTTGCTCAAAAAATAATAATTACAAAGAGAATATAGATATTAAAAATTTAAGGGATTGTAAAGTGGTTTTCTAAACTTTGTATGTGTATCGGGGACACTGACAGCATCAATTTGCGCCATTCCAATTTTCATTCTGAGTTCTGTGGTTCTTGTAATTCCACTAAAACTAACGCGTTTTATGTTTTACAATCCCTTTAAAATTGCAGTTGACACAGGATAAGAGTGAGTTTGCCTGGGGATCCGTAGTTAATGCCGAGATGATAGTAGACCCCGACTACCAGATGTACCAAGATTTGTTCTATGATACGTTTGAATGGGGTGTCATTGGTAATAAATATAAATGGAAACATATGGAATGGACCAGGGTAAGTGAAAGTAAAATAAGTGTCATTTCCCAGTGGCGTAGCCAGGTTTTCGAAACTTAGGGTGCAATGATTAAGATGAACCGACCGAATATCTTGACAATGCGAGTGGAGCGAATAACAGGTGGGACACAAGCACATGTTGGGTGTCCAGGAACGAAGCCCCTGGAAAATCAGAGATTTTTAGCTATTTAACACAATGCAGGAAGTCTAATTGAAGCTATCATTTGATTTGTTGATGTTTCTGCCTGCGGCTGTTCGGCTCCATTTCACCGACGGCACCTTTTCAACCGACGGATATCAATAATCTGGGAGCAATAGCAGTAAGAGAGTAATATTTATTTGTTGGGAAAAATTATATTTTTAATAAACAGAATATCTATAAAAGTGAATATTTCCAGATTTTAATTGATATATAAATAGTGTTTGTATTCTACAGGGTACAATCGACCACGAAACAGCATTAACAGCAACTAATGCCATGCTTCAGAGAGGGTAGGCAGAGATTCTTTTTTTTTTCAAACAGGGGGTTATATATCCCATGCGTTAGACAACCATTAGTTAGACTTTAGACAACCCATAAGTTAGACATCTCATTTGTGATAGTGGTTCGACAACCCATTGATTGGGCATGATAATGGTTAGACAATCCATTTGGATAGGCATGATAATGGTTAGACAACCCGTTGGTTAGGCATCATAATGGTTAAACAATCCAATGGTTATGCACGATAATGGTTAGACAACCCATTGGTTAGACATGATGATGGTTACACAATTTATTGGATAGGCATGATAATTTTTAGACAACCCATGGGTTAAGCATGCTAATGGTTAGACCATCCATTGGATAGGCATGATAATGGTTAGACAACCCATTGGATAGGCATGATAATGGTTAGACATCCCATTGGATAGGCATGATAATGGTTAGACATCCCATTGGTTAGGCATGGTAATTTCTAGACAACCCATTGATTAAGAATGATAATGGTTAGACAGCCCATTCATTAGACAACCCATTAGTTAGACAACCCATTGGTTAGACATCCCATTGGTTAGGCATGATACTAGTTAGACATCCTGGACGTAGGTGAGTTCGTCACCGGGAATATTGTGACAGTAATAACGACATGGGTTATTTCGGTATTAGCTAGACGTTTGAAAATATTCTCAACACCATTGTTTTTTTTTGTAGAATAAAAGTGCGGGGTCACTGTGTATTTTGGGGTATAGAGAAGAATGTACCTATCTGGCAACCAGATTTACCTGATAGCGAAATTAAAGGAACTCTGGTAGACAGAATTAACGATGTTATACCAATCACTAAAGGCTTGTAAGTTTACATTCTTTTTTAAAAAAAAAACCTATTCATTTATTCATATATTGTATGTTATCGTTGTATTTTAATATATTTTTTTTATTACTGATAGGATTTTTATGGGATATCTCGTTTTAGTTTATTTATTATGTCATTTATTACAGATTAGAACACTGGAATACTATGTTATTTATTACAGATTAGAACACTGAAATATTATTGATTTATGTGCTGTTTATTATGTCATTTATTACAGATTAGAACACTGGAATATTATGTTATTTATTACAGATTAGAACACTGAAATATTATGGATTTATGTGTTGTTTATTATGTCATTTATTACAGATTAGAACACTGGAATATTATGTTATTTATTACAAACTAGAACACTGGAATATTATGGATTTATGTTTTTTATTATGTCATTTATCACAAATTAGAACAGTGGAATATTATGTTATATATTACAAACTAGAACACTGGAATATTATGGATTTATGTATTTTATTATATTATCTATTACAGATTAGAACACAGGGATATACTGTTATTTATTACATACTAGAACACTGGAATATTATGTTATATATTACAAACTAGAACACTGGAATATTATGGATTTATGTTTTTTATTATGTTATTTATTACATACTAGGAACACTGGAATATTATGGATTTATGTGTTGTTTATTATGTCATTTATTATGTTATTTATTACAGATTGGAACATTGGGATGTAAACAATGAAAATGTCCATGGTAATTATTATGAAGAAAGAACTGGAGATGTTAATATTACTCAGTGGATGTTTAAAGAAATCCAGAAACTCGATCCTGATGTTAAGCTCTTTCTAAATGATTTCAGTGTCGTTAGCTCATCGAATGCTGGAGTGGTAGGTCATAGTGACGAAACTATTCTCATCCTGGGTTTTGAATTAGTATAATGGGGAAGCTTGAGTCCAAATATATATTAGATGTTAGGAGTAACTATATTTTAAGCATACAAATGGATTGAAATATTAATTTAAAATAACTTCTTAAAGCCGAAAAGAAAAAAAACTTTAATACGAATCATGCTATGTAGACCAATATTTTAAATGAAATTAAATTCAAGTTACCCTCTTTCATCGTTAAGACTTAAGTATAATTTTATCATATTATTTTGTTTCAGTCTTACTATAACCAAGGCAAGCTGTTTAAGGACGCCGAGGATGTGCCTATATATGGAATAGGAATTCAAAGTCATCTGAACCAACATGTGGATATTTCAGTACTGAGAGTAAGTCATTCTATCACACAACATTTCTCAATCACATCCCATCTGTATATAGTCAATAAGATACAAACAAAGCATAATACATTTGAAAAATAACTATTAAAACAGAATTTATGAGTATGTTGTTATTTGTATTAAGTAGTTTAACGTACGCTTTACCTAAAACTCTTTCATGTCATTTTTTTTTTAGCTTTGAGATACTCGCTACATAATGTCGTTAAAATCCATTTTATCTTTTTTGTTTAGTTTCGGTTGAATAGAATTGCAAGATTAGGATTACCAATTTGGATAACAGAATTAGATATAAGCGACTGGAATGCCACGTCTAAAGCTGAATACTTGGAAGATGTTTTACGACTCTATTTTAGTCACCCAATGGTTGAAGGCGTGCTACTGTGGGGATATTGGAGCGGACGTATCTGGAAACCAGCTGCTGCTCTTGCCACTGGACCAAAGGACAACATTCAGGTAATGTACCATGGCGATTATTTTGCCTTTGTGGACAGAATGTGGTTCAATGAAAGCTGACAACAATTTGGTAACCCAGAATTAAGCCAAAAAATAAAATAAAAGAATTTTTAGAACTGAATTCACAATAATGTTTAGGAAACAGATCTGAAATTTAAACTTTGAGTTATTGTATTTGGTAACGTTTAATCTTTTAAACAAAGTCTATAATTAGATCAGCTTGAAACTAATAGGCCTATAACGTATTTAGTTTGAACAACGAAGTATGCTTACTGTTTCTCAAACCGTTTAGGAATCGTTAACAGAAATATATATTATACTGTTTGATTGTTTTCAGTGGAATGCAGCAGGAGAGAGGTTAAGAGAGTTGATTAAATCTCAGTGGAGGACAACAGCTAGAAGGTCTATGGCCAATGGCCGGGTGTTTATCAGGGCTTTTAGAGGAGAATATACGCTGGAAGTTTTAGAGAATGGTCAGCCAATACATACGGAGAAAGTTACTTTACCAAAAGAAGGGAGAAAACTACAGATTGATTTACCGAATGACGGTAAAAATTATTTCTTTTAAACAATTATTTGCTAGCTAGATCATAGTCCTTCCGACAAAAAAACCCTGTTATTTGCCATGCACAGTTCTCAGAAGCAATGTTAGTCTTGTCGTGACCATAGGTTATAACAATCAGTGTAGAGATTTAAGATCCTTTATTCATCAAAATATCAGTCCATGTCCAAAGCACACTCCTCTCTCTCACGGGCTATCCCATCATCCTCTCTCATACACTCGGAACTGTCTCATTTACGATGCTTACGCAATGACTCTAATCTACATTATATTTGGTTATGACACCTCCCCCCTTAAAAAAAATGACTCCTGGCATTTTCCGAAATGAAATTAAACATGAATACGAAAGAAATTTGGATTAATTAGAAAACAGTTATTGACTGCTGGGGCATATGAATAATAATAATACAATACATATTAAGGTATAATGATGAATCTTAGCAGGTTGAAGGATCAAAACGAACAACAGGTTTAGGAATACGACTTGAACGACGTAATATAGGTTTGAGCGGGGACACAGGTTGTGTAGTAGAAGATTTAGGAGGGGTTGGTGGTCTTGGTTCTAGTTGAGGTGTGGCATATAAGGAAGGGTGTGGTGTGAAGTCAAGATCATGTTCGGACAGTAAAATATCTTCATCTGGATCATACGTTGATTTTTTTTGGAGTTGAACATGGAGAGCAGTCTCTCACATGAGCAGGTTTGAGATTTTTAAAGTGAGCTATTATTTTATGATCGGTAGATGCATTGTGGATTTCATAGGTAGTTTCGCCAAGAACTCTTATAATTTCATAGGGACCTTTCCATCGGTCTGCAAACTTTTTAGATTCCCCTTCTTCAAAAATCATTCGACGTAGATACACTTTATCTCCTACGGAATAAGCTTCTCCACGAACTTTCTTATTAAACCAAGACTTTTGTTTCTCAGCAGTTATTTCTGTATGATGATGTACCTCTTGAAAAGCTCTTTTAAGTTTGTCTGAGAGTGATTTAGCATAATCATCAAGTGAAGTGATGGAAGTACTTGAATGATTCCAAATATGACATCTAATGGTGTTCTTGGTATTCTTCCATACACTAGTAAAGCAGGAACATGTTTTGTTGAAGAATGCGTTGTAGTATTGTAGGCAAGACAGACAAGTGGAAGGTAACGATCCCATTCTGATAAACGTCCACTAGCACATTGTTTGGCTATGGCTGATAATGATTCTGCAATGACTTTGTTGGACCGTTCTACTTGACCATTGAAACTTGGTGTGTATGCTGGTGTTTGAGTTTTCCGAATATGGAGTAAGGCATAAAGATCTGTCATTAATTTAGAGATAAATGAAGCGCCTTGATCTGTATGAATTGTTTCTGGAATACCAAAATGTGGAATAAATCTGTCTATCAAAACATCGGCCACAGTTTTAGATTCTTGGTTTGGTAAGGCGTAAGCTTCAAGGTATTTTGTAAATTTACATTGCAATACAAGGATATAGCGTTTATTTCTAGTAGATTTAGGTAGGGGTCCTTGAAAATCCATGGAAACTATTTCAAATGGTCTGGTGGCTATTACAGGGTGTAGTGGTGATTGTCTGCTAGGAGTAGGTGATTTACGAAGGGAACAGAAACTGCAGGATTTACAGAAAGTTTTAGTATCTTTTCTCCATCCAGGCCAGTAAAATCTTGACCGGATTTGATCCAGAGTTCTTTCATCACCAAAATGTCCAGATGCGGGATTATCATGTGAAACTGTTAGTACTTGTTGTATTAAGGCTTCAGGTATAACTATTAAAAGACCTTGATTTCTGCCATCAGTTGATTCATCTTTCTTGTACAGTATACCACGTTTAACTCGTAATAGGTCAAAAACCTTAATATATGGTCTTAATTTGTCATTAACAGGGTCGATAGGTTTCCGGGAACTTAATACGTATTTATTGATTGACTGTATGATTGGATCTTGCAGTTGGGCTATTTCAATAACTTGAGATGATAAGATAGATACGAAAGTTCCATTGGATGATATGTTGGGTAAATTAGATATGAGCGTTGCATTTATAATGGTGTGGTCTGTGCTGGTATCTGGATTTGGAATACGAGATAAGGCATCAGCATTTGAATGTTGTTTACCAGGACGATGTACTACTGTGTAATCAAATTCTTCCATGTCGAGGCTCCAACGGGTTAATCTTGAATTAGTTCCATTATACTTCTTAAGATAAACTAGGGGTTTGTGATCCGTTACGAGGGTAAATTGTCGTCCAAGTAAATAAGATCGGAAGACTTTGCAAGCCCATATAATGGCGAGACATTCTCTCTGAATGGTAGAATAGTTCTGTTCTGGTTTTGATAGTGATCGGGATGCATAAGATATGACATGTTCACGACCTTCGATATTCTGACACAATACAGCACCAATGGATAGTAAAGAGGCATCGGTCTGTACACAGAACTGTTGGGTGAAGTCCGGAAAACGAAGAATGGGTTCCTGAAGTAGACATTGCTTCAAATGAGTGAATGCTGACTGACAGTCTGTTGACCAGTTGAATGGGGTATCTTTTGCTGTAAGGTTATTGAGAGGTTTACTAATTTCTGCAAAGTTCTTAATAAATCTACGGTAATAGCCGGAGAGGCCCAGGAAAGCTTTGACGTCTGTTACATTCTTTGGAACCGGATAGTTTTTAACTGCTTCAACTTTAGATGGGTCGGGTTTAACTCCACCATTGGATATTAGGTGTCCCAGGTACTTTATTTCCATTTTGGCGAAATGACATTTGCTAGGTTTCAATTTGAGATTCGCTGTACGTAAACGGTCGAATACAGTCGTTAAATCTTGGATATGTTGTTGGAAGGTTTTGGAGAAAATGACAATATCATCAAGGTACAAGACACAGATTTGCCATTGCAGTCCTTTAAGTACGAGCTCCATTAGTCTGGTAAAGGTTGCGGGTGCGTTCACCAATCCGAAAGGCATTCTACGAAATTGGTACAAACCACCATCTGGAGATGCAAAGGCACATTTCTCTTTCGATGCAGTATCCAAAGGAATTTGGAAATATCCCTGAGATAAATCAATAGCTGAAAAATAGTGACTTCCTGATAGAGCGTCTAAAGTTTCATCTACTCGAGGAATAGGATATGCATCGCGTCTTGTGATGTGGTTCAACTTTCTAAAATCAATGCATAGTCGAAGCGTTGAATCTGATTTCTTGGCTAATACGATGGGAAATCTCCAGGGACTTTCACTTTCTTCGATGATACCATCGTCATGCATTTTGTCGATCATTTTGGTTACTTCTTCTTTAAGATGATGTGGTATTCGACGAAGAGGTTCTCGGATAGGGCGTTCGGTAAAGGTATCTATAGTATGTTGTATTCTGTCACAAAGTCCAACTTTACCATCTGGTTTTACGAACAGATCCTCATAGTCGTGTAATAAAGATTTGAGTTGTTGCTTCTCTGGTTCAGTGAGGTTATTATTACATGAAACTTGGTCTAGAAGTTTGTTGAGTTGAGAAGCAGGGGCTGTTTGGGTAGACATTGAGATGTAGTTGATGTGTGGGGAATCATGATTGGGGCTAGCAGAAGTATTTTTGTAAACTGTAGAAACATCAGTAACTGGTGATGCCCAGGCTATAGGATCTCCTTTATTCAGACATACTTGATCTTTTCCTAAATTTAACATCATTAGAGTTGCACGCTTGTTTTCAACACGGGTTAATGTTCGGCCTACAATAACATCAGTTTTCTCAGATACACCACAACATGGTTCGAGAATGGTATCAAAGGATGATTTGGAGGGAACGTTGATTCCAACAGGTAAGATAAGTTGTTCTCCTGGAGCTATGGATACATCAGTTAGTAGGGATACTTTACTGACAGTCGGACTCCTTGAATCCTGAATTACTGGAATAACGTCATCTTCGCGGATAACCTGGCGCTTTCCGTAATCGATGACAATGCCTTGATCTTCTAAGAAATCTCGACCAAGAAGGCAATTTTCTCCCAAACTATCTACAATGTAGAAAAGATGAAGGTTACATCGTCCTTGAAACATGACAGGCAAGCGTACAATGCCATGCACATTAAAAGTTGACAGGTTGGCGACATGAAGTTTGTGTTGAGCTGGTTTCAGTTCATACTTGTTGCTATTCGGTAATTGTCGAAATGTTGTGATTGGTAAAAGGGAAACGTCTGATCCTCCGTCTAATAAGGATTTGAGATTTTGGCCACAAATAGTTGCAGTGATACGTATAGGTTTGGAAAAGTGATCATCTTGGTACATGCTGAAAGCACGGTTAGGGTCTCTTGTTGACCGTGGCGATGAAGGGCACTGGCGGGCAATATGACCAAATCCACCACAATTTAGGCATTGAATGTTATGCAATCTGTTAGGTGGTGCATATTGTTGACTGTAGTCATAATTTCCTTGACTTGAACGGTGTCTATATGGTTGGTGTTGATACGAATCACTACCGGGATTCGGATAGTGATACGAAGCATGGTTAAAATTAAAATTTGGATACGGTTGAGGGGATTGAGATTGATGACGTACGGGTGATCTATAAGACACAGGTCGGTTATTAGTAGCGTTGGGTCGGTCATGCCGTGAGGTACGTTCAAAATATCTATCAGGTGATTGAGATCTTGGTTCATAATACTGGTGGAAATCGTCATTAGTTCTTCGTTGAAATGGTGATGGAGATCGATTAAAACTTCTATTGTAAGGTGATTGAGGCCTACGTCTGCTATAATCCTGAGTAGCCTGGTAATGGCGATGATCTGACGTATCTTGATACGATTTGGTATATTGTGAATCAGTTGAAAAATTATTTTGTTTAGAAGATGCAGTGCCAGTTTGATTACTGATAATTGTAGTTTGATTTTCGTATTTCTCCAAAGCTGATTTTGTTTTGGCAATGTGAATAATTTTTTGCAAAGATTTCAATAATTTTGGTTTGTGTTGTGTGTGTTCAAAAATATACTTTCGGACTAAGTCAGGGATACCTGCTAGAAATTTATCAATAACAATAGTTTCTATGATGGACGAGTCAAAGTCATAATATTCTCTGGCCAAAACTTGTAATCTAGAAGCAAAGGCTTCAAAAGATTCAGAGTCCTTGATTGTTGCTTCATTAAATAAAATTCCAGTGGTATGGTGATCCAGTGGGCCAACAAATTTGTCTTTCAGCATAGCAATAATTGTATCATAATTATGTTGAGTATCTGTTGACATAGCCTCCCAATTGATTTTTGCATGTTTTTCAAGTAACAGAGACAATACTTGGCCTTTATAGTTGGTATAAAGTGGACTATCTAGTGCTCTTTGAACTTTGTTAAGCCAGTCCTTAAGATAAATTTCAACATTTGGTTCATCTCCTGAAAATGTTCCAGTGTAATCTTTCACTTTAGAATAAATGTACAAATGGTCTCTAATTGGATTATGTGAAATTTGTGGGGCTGGGTATGGTAAAGTCTGGGGTAAAGTTAGTCTATGAGTAAGATTTGCCAATTCTTCTCTTAATCTGGTTTGTTCTTGTTGTTGAAGTTGAAGACTGGTCTCCATTAATTGTTGTAATTTTTGAACTTCAGTCAAGTCATCAGTGTCATCTCTCTCACCTCTACTACCTGGTTCAGACATTTTAAAATTCCCCAGGTGATCCTTCAAACTACTAAATATAGCTAATTTTACAAGAACGGATTCAAAATGTGATACAAATAAACAAATAAAATAAAAAGCAATAATAGTAGATATGATAGATCTAGCCGAATCTAGGCCTACTTGATTGAAAATAACAAAATTCCTTCTCTCACACACACACACACAATGTCAGTCGAATAGTTACAGATTATTACACAATAACAATACAAAATTCAAAAATTATGAAAGGAAGAAATTATTTTAAAAAGATTGTCCACAAAACACTTGAATGTTCTGGAAATAACAGGATATTTTAAACAAAATCACCGCTACTGTTGAGAGTGGGCGATGTTTACATTGAGCACTAATGGCGGGAAAATTCTATGGACGAGTCCAAATCTTCTCAAATTTCACCAACACTTGAATGTCAGCATAAAGTTCCATCGAAATATTTAACTCAAATAATATCTGTATACCAATCGAATAATACACACGTTAAAAAAAGTACTAACCAGGCTATCCTCAATCACATAACAATATGATGACGAAAAGATTTCACCTCCGGAAATTCCCAAAATAAGCACGTTTTTACAACTTCTGCCGAGAAAAATTGAAAACACATAGAATATCCATCACTAAAACATGTCCAACATCTCTACTGCCATCGGCGACGCCAAATTGTCGTGACCATAGGTTATAACAATCAGTGTAGAGATTTAAGATCCTTTATTCATCAAAATATCAGTCCATGTCCAAAGCACACTCCTCTCTCTCACGGGCTATCCCATCATCCTCTCTCATACACTCGGAACTGTCTCATTTACGATGCTTACGCAATGACTCTAATCTACATTATATTTGGTTATGACAAGTCTGTAACTATTTTGAAATGAAAAAAAAAATGACAATAATTTCTGAAATTTCCTAGTTCTGCTTCAACAATATGACCCAGCTAATATAGCAATAGAATCAAGCAATGAATTCTTAGAGAAACAGTGTCTCAGTGTACGGCGTTTTGATTATTATGTAATTAACTGTCAACTAGATCCTTTGTGTTCGGTAGTCGCAGTGGCTCCGTGAGTAAGACACTTGCTAGCTAAAACCAGGGTTCAATCCGGCATGGATCGAGATAGGCAAGAATTTGAATAAATAAAACCTACAGATATTTCAACCCAGTTTCCCCTGTCAGTAATGCTGGCCAGGATATTAGCCCATAAAGGTGCAGAAATAGAATATGTAAAAAGACATCCCTTATCTTTTCAGGTGTAACTGTAACAACTATTGAATAAAAGTTTATAAGAAACTTCCAATAAACAAATACTGCAAATCTGAATCTGCCAACTTTGTTTTCTTTAAAGGGTAATGTTCATCAATTTCGAGAGTCGATTTGAGCCTTGAATATATGTAACTTCTAGAAATACTAAAACTGCAAGAAAATCTCATAATCCCTTCAATTATACCCTTACCAATCTTCCCGTGGTCAAGTTATTCTCTTTACAACTACCGTACATCTAATACCTTGACAGATAACCCCTGAGTCAGTTGCCGATCCATTACAGTGTAACTAATAATAGCAACCAATCAAATGTACTGTAGTATCGAGTTATGGCCATAGAGTTATATATGGCGACTATTACAACGTAGTCTTAGTTAACCAATGAATAAAATTTGCAATTCATTCGACGGCTGGATGATAAGAAATAAATAGCTTGCATGCGTAAAGGTCGGTTATTAATTGTGAAAGAGGTTTTCATTGGTACGTGAAGGATATTGTCGCCAATCAAATTTTTCCGTATTTCTTGTACTATTATCGGTGATGGCTTTTGACGTACATAGTAAAGGAGAAAGGTATGCCATTGGGATGATGACCCTTACCTACACATTTATCTTTCAGTTTATGTATATGTGTTTCCTATATGGCATATTCTCACCAAAATGCGAGTCGTACTTTTGCCTTTCAATCGCTGATAATTATGACTACACTGGGATTTGAAGGCTTAAATTTCAAGGGAGGGTTGTAAACACTAATACTTAGTTAAAAATTCCCAGGTTCTGAGACTCAGGTTGGATTGGTCGAACAAAAATTGTAAAGAGGTTTTCTAAACTTTGCATGTGTATTGGAAAATTGATAGTTTCAATTAGTGCTATTCCCATTCCCATTCCTACATCTGTGGTTTTTGCCATACCACTAAAACAAACGCGGTTTATGACATCACTAATAATGATCTACTATGCAGATTAATATCAGTGACGTCATAAAACCATAGATATATATAATACACTAGATAGGAATGACGTCATCAAAACACGGCGTCATCGTCCGCCATATTGCAAAGCCTTATATAATTTATGTAAAGTTGCGACAACTCATTTGCAGGCGCCGTTTTTGGGTCCCAAAGTCATGACATAGCATGAAGTTAAACAGTATTAATTCATTCTGCTTTTGAAACACAGTCGTCGAAATCCATTACATTATATATATCAAATATATTTACACAAGAGTAAGAGTAAATATATATTATTTTTAATTCGACCTAAAAAATAAACGTAAATTGAGATCGGAGGTTTTATCGTACATTGTAATTAAATTTATATATCTGTAAAATGCGCATAGTTGCGATGTTCTGATGAAACCCTGTATATCAAAATATGCTATTTTCCAGGAGAGCCAGGAAACGTAACTAGGTCTACATGTGCATTTTACAGTTGCATATACTTCTCTCAAGTACCCCTGAACGTGATCATTGGAATTGATGAGATCTCAGATGTCTAATTTGATGCAAGTTGTTTGTCGGAGGTAGAGGAAACTAAAGTCTGGATTACGTAAGTCCAATTAGGAGAATCAATATAGATTCTATATCGTGTAACAGTCAACATGTTAAGACCCCGACCAGCGGATATTGTTACCTGGAAATTTTTTAGCTATTCTAGTCCATAATATTGTTCACAACTCTCCCTTGAAATATAAGCCTTCAAATCTCCGTGTAGCCATAAATATGAGCGTTTGAAAGTCTAAAATACGACGTTTAGTAAGACTATGCAATATATAGAAAACACATATACAGAAAGATAAATGTTTAGGTAGAGGTATAATTGAAGGGATTGTGTGATTTTTGTGCAGTTCTAGTACTTTTGGAGGCTATTTACATACATTCAAGACCTAAATCGACTCTCGATAATGCTGAACATTCCCCAGCTGTCAGGAAATAAACTAAGATAAAATACATTTAACATATCCACACCATGTTTCTTGTTTCCGCTCATTCAATATTGAACATCACATTTATAAATTATTTATTATTTAACACTTATTTCTAATTTGATGCACTTTTGATGAACGGTTTTTGAGTTATCGATTTTGAAAAAACTTGGTGTGATCATGGAAATTCGAAGAACGTTTTTTTTTTTTTTTAGTTATTGCCGTTGACTTTTATTCTTTTGATATAATAGCATTTATGTTACTAATGTTAGTAAACATTTTTAAACTCAAACGCTGAAAAATATAGAAGCATGGATATAAGGTTTTAATTTTCTACGGAGAGTTGTGAACAATATTGCTTAATGCTGATTAGCTTATGAAGGGGTCCATTCACCATCGACGGACCGACGGACGGACAGGGGTGCCGACAATATACGTCCTCATAGAGAGATGAGGGCGTATAAAAATACACCCTTAATGTTACAAAAGAGACATATAAAAGTGTATAGCGGAATTTCGTATATTAGGGCAGTGTTAATACTATCTACACATATTTTCATTTAATCTTAGTCAAAGAAATAAATCTTGAAAAAAACCTAAGTTACCCTTTGGTGTACATGTATAGGCCTATTCTATTCTAAGGACTAACCATAATGCGCTATTTGCGCATTTGATTTAACAGACAACGTCTGTGACAATATGCGACCACACACACCAGAAGGTATGAAACGATGCAATATACATATAAAATACAGAAATTGAAAAACAATTGTTTAGTTTTGAGTATATTTGAAGATGTTTGATGCAATTTTATTACACATTAATGTAGCCGTCGCCCCTGTCTGTCTTTCTGTCCGCTTGTCTATCCGCAATGTTGTGGACACGATAGAGATTTGTTTTTTTCGTGGATTTTGATGAAATTTTGTATGAGTGAGTGAGTGTATGAATGAAGCCTATTGAAAATCAGACAAATCGAGAAATATTTTCAAGGTTAAATACTTTGTGAACACGATAGAGAACTGGTTTCTTGAGGGATTTGGGTCTGTTTCATGCGCCACACTAGTCAGATAAAACCTGCCGTTGGCGCCACACCAGCCACTACTATATAAGTAGACATGAAGGGATACAATCAGATCATTTATAAATGCCTAGCTCAGCCAAGATGTAAGAAATAGATTTGATATTGTTATCCACAATATCGTTATAACCCACCTGCTGGCTTGGCAATATTCACCAGTGATGCTAAATGATATTTCGTCAATTTGTAAAGTTTATATATATATATATCATGAATCTCTTTATTACGAGAGACAACTCTGTCAAAATTTTGTTGTCTATTAATATTGTTATTTATAGAAGTCATTGGTTATTATTGGTTAAAATAGGTCAATGCATTACGGGAGATAACTCTGTCAAAAATTTTCAAATGTACACAGTCTGTCTGAATTAACTCCTAAGACATTTGACAGTCAAAGCATTGAGTCATGCACAGCTTAACTGCAACCTTCATCAATGTCCGTAAGCCTACTAAGGGTTGAAGTAACATTTGTACCAGCAATTATACCATACAGAGAGCAAATATGAGAGAGAAAAAATATAAATAATAAAATTTATATCATTTAAAATAACAATCAGATAAAACCAATTAAATAAATATTATATATTTATAATAATAAATTAATATATAAAATTATAATAATAGGTTGAGATAAATTAAATATTCAATTTGACAATTAAATATGTTAAAATCATTTAATGATGAAGTATATTATATTCTGAACAAACACAGATGTTGTGCCCGACCTTATTATTAAAGTATTAAAGAAAATATTGTGTGATAAAAATATTCTTCAAAATTGTCTTGTGTTTTGTACAATTATAACTTTCAAAATCATCCTTGTGAACGTTTTCGATTTTCATCACAACTCTGTGTTCGGAAATAACCAACTCATGGTTGATTGATGAAATCAAATTTATTTCACTGATTATTTAATTCTTATTTAAATGAGTTAAAACTAATGAAAATGAATAAATATCGTTATGAGACCGACACAATACATATTTTTTATATATAATAGAAATAATAGTTTAAACCTGTGTCACAAACCATAACATTATTTCTGATTCCTTGCCAGAACTGACCTATGAGACACATTTTAGTTAAAAACAACAATAAATATTTAAACCCATAAATAAAACAGCTTAAGCGATGTTAAGGCATAAAACTTCAGGCACAAAAGTGAACGCTTTTAACAGAACAGAACAAAATAAAAATCCGTACAAGCAAAACAATTCCGTTAATCAAAAACCCCGTCCAAAATAAAATCATGGCAAAATCGAGAGAAATAGTTCTATAGTAGTGGACTACTCCAAAGAGAAGTACCACCAGGTGTTTCGAAAACAATTAGCATGGTCTGCTTCGCGCACGACACCCGCCACTTATATATAGGTCAACATCACGACCAAAATTTCATAAATCAATTAAAACAAATATATTTATACTATTGAAAGATTTAACAGTGAGATTGGTAATAATAAAACTCAAGCACGAACGATCTCAACCTTTAATCAAATCTGGAAATACATGTCAACACATTGGCAATACATTGGTAGCAGCTGATAAACTTTTCATTTGAGGAAGAATGAGATAAAATATGAACTACCAAATACATGTACATTTGATTTACTCGGGCCGTGCTTTCCTACGTGTGCAAATCATTTTAGATAAAAATTTACTAGGATCTTATCGAAATATGTTAAAGATATTTCTATTGTTAACTTATAATATATGCTTTATGATTTATAGTGATGGTTAACCAATGCTTATTAAACGTTTCCAATTTTTAAAACCAAATTTCAGAATTAGAAGATGTGTTCAATTCCGAAATATCTACTTTATTCAAAATAAACTAATTGTCAAATTTACTTTTTTAGAATCGACTCTCAAATTATAAAGCTATGTTAATGTCAAAATGGACAATCGAAAGTATCAAGCGCTAAAACAACTATGACAAAATGGAAAATGCTTCTTAAGTCTTTAAATCGCTTTAATCAAAATATGGAAAATTTGTTCTAACGACACTCAAATGAATAATTTGATAAAGCCAGTACGATAAAAATGGGTTAGTCTCAATTTCATTTCGCCAATATTAATTTCACTTGAGAGTATTTGAATTACATATTATATCCATCGGGTCCAAACCACGCCCCCATTCGTCATACTTTCTCGGGGCCGTGGTAATATAAGTGAGCAAAATTACAAAATAATATAACCTAAATTATCACAAACATAATTTTTTTTCGAATTTCAAGAATTTTTAAGTCTACCCAAGCAGCCCCCTTATGTATTAAGACATTTTTGGTTTCGTTTGGTTCCAATGGGGAAGCTATATTTTTTTTTATCTCAAATGGGAAACGTTCAATATCAGGAGATTAAATTTCTCCTCACTTGTTAAAACTGACGTGATGAAGAGCGGTGAACATTTTTTCTTTCAGTGACAAGAAATCAAGTTTAGGAACGATAATTCTTATCAAACTGTTAAAATAGTCAAAAACATACTATCACTAGAACTAAAATTTCAGACAGAAAATCTAGATTCTCCACTTTTATTGCAAATGTTACAATACTTACAATTGGAGAAATTTAACTTTAAGATTATAATTTAGGTCATATTATTAAACACTGTGCAACCTAGCATGTTGAAAAAGTACAAGATTTATTTATTGTTTCGTTTTGCCATACGTAATAAGTCAAGTCTCAAATACCTTTGCGGGATGGTGGAGGAGGTCCGCCCTTGACGAGGGAATCAAGACATCGACGGATAGATACAAGAATGATTGACACTGTTTAAAATAACTGATCAAAATAAAATATTCTCCAAATATACAGACTGAAATCCCACAGACCGGTATACTAGCATACTTTATGTTTTTTATGTGCAGTTTAATAACCAAATTTGATCCATCTTTTTCGGTTCAACTGGATGGTATACTGCAATGGTTTTCTTTTTGATGTCACATAACTGTCTGGCTCCTCCAAATCCCATCGGAAAGTTGAACACAGAGTAGCCCAGCTTTTTAACACATATACCAGTGTAAACATCTTCAAAAGGAAAGAAGGGAACATATTGGGATACGATGAAGATGTTGACGGTCACCTTGGAAGACATGATATAAGTCCCTTGACAATATGGTGGATAAAAATCATTAGGATACTCTTTATAATTCATAAAAAATTTACTTTTTCTATCTCTTATTACTGGTGAAGCTAAAAAACACGTTCCCCCAATGGAATCACTCAATTTCTTTATCGTTGTTTTTTTTTTCAAAAGGTTCATCATGGTATCTACATTAACCCACATGTCATCATCTACTTTCAGAAAATATTGAACATGACTACAAAATGAAGTGAAGAATTCGAGACCCAGTACTGTCTTGTATGTCAGGTTTTTATAACCGTCAATAAAATCTGCCATAATGATATCCTTATGTCGTTCTGATTCTTCTGAAATATCGACTTCATCGGAATTAAGAGACGTTCCTAAAATAAAAGAATATCTCACACTCCCTAAATTATTATTAAAGGCAGATATCCACGTCTTTCGTATCGTTTTTCTTAATTCCACGTTCTTTCTAGCGCTAAGAATTGCTATAAAAACAAGAATCGGACTTCCGTGTTCTTCACACACTTTCTTATTGATAATTAAATATTCAAAGTCTTGAACAATGCTACTTTGTCTCTCTCGTACCTTCTTTTCTGTTCTGTGACTTGATAGAAGCCAAATAAATCCAACGAGTAGTAGAATAGCCCATAACAACCTTGATAAAGCATATACTCTAAACATCTTTACTTCACAACTTCATAATGTATGTGTGATATGAATTAGTTTGAATTGAGTAATCAATAAAGAAACCAAGTACTGACGATCCGAACCGCAAAACGAAACTCGAAACATAGGTAACAGCTTGAGAACTTTTCATATGAGGAATTATATCAATCATACATGAGTAAATATATCATAATGAAAAGTGGTATCAGGTGTCTAGAAGAGTAAGCATACCCTGCCTGGCGCCACACCCGTCCTAGCTGTTAAACATACACAAAACTACAATGATGGCAGTCGTAAAATTTCCTAAGAGAGGTTAAGTTAGAGTCGGTTTCAGCCAACATCTTTGTAGTAGGCCAACACACTACAACTACAAGACAAAAGCTTGAAAATGCGTCAAATGAAATCAGTGACCAGACGACAAATGTTTAAAGTTCATGGGACGCAACCGATGAAAATATCCAACTTCAAGGGACGCAACTGATCATAATAATTGTAATGCTATGATATTAAAAAGGGGGTTGAGTACGTCCGAATAAATGAGAATAATTAATTGACGAAAAGTGTTATCGTTGAGAAGAAGGGTCAGCAAATACTATCTAGAACAACACCGGTAATAGCTGCTTAATATTGAAGATAAAATAGGTAGGCAAAACAATTAGTAGTGTCATGTAAAATTAGAACAAAAGGTGAGTAATTTCGTGAGGACAGGTTTAAAAATGAATCGTTAAGCAAAAACATCTGTAATGATAGCAGAAACAGATATTTTATATTTATCAATTAGTTCTTGATGGCGGCCGTAAAATTTCTTAGACACATATACTCCATAAGCTGGCGAATGTGGAATATTGCTGCACATAAAAAGAAAATTGACGATTGGAAAATCAAAATCATCACGCTTATCATAAAATTTTACACTAAGTCTCTGTTTTTTGTCATATTCAAGACGCAGATCCAAATACGATGCGTAGTGTACGTTATCGGTTGTATTTTTTAATTTCTAATTCATCGGGATAGATGAAATCTAAATATTCACTAAATTTAGGATTATTTAAAGAGAGGACATCATCTATATAGCGATAAGTGAAATTAAAACGCTTACTTAGTCGTAAATGGTGCATTACTGGTATCGTTAAAGGGATTGTAAAGAGGTTTTATAAACATTGAGTGTTTATCGGGGACACTTATTGCACCAATTTGCATCATACCAATTTTCAATCAGACGTCTGTTGTTCTAGACAGTGCTTCTCAACCGAGGTTCATATTATGCACCCCAGGGGAAAATTTGAAATGTCAGGGATGAAATTTGGAAAGATCGGGAATTGGGGATGAATTTTGTACAAAAGTTGCATTTTCAGCTTTAGTATTATATTTTTTGTCACTGGAGTTCATCTTGCACATGTCATATGTTAGGTCATTTTCTGGTCATCATTATAAGAATGTTCTGCCAAAGGAGATGCAAGGAAATTTTATTTTAACAATTTCTCTAGGAGCCTTTTCGCATTGGTCGAACGATTATTGTTCGACCAGTTATATTCCTTGTAACAAATTATTGCAAGGAAAACTTTCGAATGACCAGACGTCAGATTTCTTGTAGCAAATTTACCTTGTGATAATCGAGTCTCAACGGTCATAAATTGAATGTGACGTAGTGTTTTTAAAACGACGTCATTTAGTTGTTAATGACGACAAAACCCCTTCAATCCAGCAACGGTAGATAATGCCAATGTCTAACGTTGCTGAAGGAACATGTGTAATACACCATTTACGAATAATATTAATTACTATAAAAAACTAATTCATATCACACATAAATTATGAAGGTAAAGATGTTTAGAGTATATGCTTTATCAAGGTTGTTATGGGCTATTCTACTACTCGTTGGATTTATTTGGCTTCTATCAAGTTACAGAACAGAAAAGAAGTTACGAGAGAGACAAAGTAGCATTGTTCAAGACTTTGAATATTTATTTATCAATAAGAAAGTGTGTGAAGAACACGGAAGTCCGATTCTTGTGTTTATAGCAATTCTTAGCGCTAGAAAGAACGTGGAATTTAGAAAAACGATACGAAAGACGTGGATATCTGCCTTTAAGAATAATTTAGGGAGTGTGAGATATTCTTTTATTTTAGGAACGTCTCTTAATTCCGATGAAGTCGATATTTCAGAAGAATCGGAAAGACATAAGGATATCATTATGGCAGATTTTATTGACAGTTATAAAAACCTGACATACAAGACAGTACTGGGTCTCGAATTCTTCACTTTATTTTGTAGTCATGTTCAATATTTTCTGAAAGTAGATGATGACATGTGGGTTAATGTAGATACCGTGATGAACCTTTTGAAAAACGAAACAACGATAAAGAAATTGAGTGATTCCATTGGGGGAACGTGTTCTTTAGATCCACTAGTAATAAGAAGTGGAAACAGTAAATTTTTTATGAATTATAAAAAGTATCCTAATGATTTTTATCCACCATATTGTAAAGGGACTTATATCATGTCTTCCAAGGTGACCGTCAACATCTTCATCGTATCCCAATATGTTGCCTTCTTTCCTTTTGAAGATGTTTACACTGGTATATGTGTTAAAAAGCTGGGCTACTCTGTGTTCAACTTTCCGATGGCATTTGGAGGAGACAGACAGTTATGTGACATCAAAAAGAAAACCATTGCAGTATACCATCCAGTTGAACCGAAGAAGATGGATCAAATTTGGTTATTAAACTGCACATAAAAAACATAATGTTTAAGTATGCTAGTATACCGGTCTGTGGGATTTCAGTCTGTATATTTGGAGAATATTTAATTTTATCAGTTATTTTTAACAGTGTCAATCATTCTTGTATCTATCCGTCGATGTCTTGATTCCCTCGTCAAGGGCGGACCTCCTCCACCATCCCGCAAAGGTATTTGAGACTTGACTTATTACGTATGACAAAACGAAACAATAAATAAATCTTGTACTTTTTCAACATGCTAGGTTGCATAATGTTTAATAATATGACCTAAATTATAATCTTAAAGTTAAATTTCTCCAATTGTAAGTAGTGTAACATATGCAATGAAAGTGGAGAATCTAGATTTCCTGTCTGAAATTTTAGTTTTAGTGATAGTATGTTTCTGACTATTTTAACAGTTTGATAAGAATTATCGTTCCTAAACTATGTTTCTTGTCACTGAAAGAAAAAATTTTCACCGCTCTTCATCAAGTCAGTTTTAACAAGTGAGGAGAAATTTAATCTCCTGATATTGAACGTTCCCCATTTGAGATAAAAAATAAAATATAACTCCCCCATTGAAACCAAACGAAACCAAAAATGTCTTAATACACAAGAGGGCTGCTGGAGTAGACTTAACAATTCTTGAAATTCGAAAAAATTTATGTTTGTGATAATAAATTTAGGTCATATTATTTTGTAATTTTGCTCACTTGTATTACCACGGCCCCGAAGAAGTATGCCGAATGGGGGCGTGGTTTGGACCCGATGGATATAATAATTAATATGTAATTCAAATACTCTCAAGTGAAATTAATATTGGTGAAATGAAATTGGGACGAACCCCTTTTTATCGTACTGGCTTTATCAAATTATTCATTTGAGTGTCGTTAGAACCAATTTTCCATATTTTGATTAAAGCGATTTAAAGGCTTAAGAAGCATTTTCCATTTTGTCATAGTTGTTTTAGCGCTTCGATTGTCCATTTTGATATTAACATAGCCTTATAATTTGAGAGTCGATTCTAAAAAAGTAAATTTGACAAGTAGTTTATTTTGAAGAAAGTAGAGATTTCGGAATTGAACACATCTTCTAATTCTGAAATTTGGCTTTAAAAATTGGAAACGTTTTGAAATAATTAAGCATTGGTTAACCGTCACTATAATTCATAAAGCATATACTATAAGTTAACAAAAGAAAACATCTGTAACATATTTCTATAAGATCCTAGTAAATTTTTATCTAAAATGATTTACACACGTAGGAAAGCACGGCCCGAGTAAATCAAATGTACATATTGTATTTGGTAGTTCATATTTTATCTCATTCTTCCTCAAATGAAAAGTTCATCAGGTGCTACCAATTTATTGCCAATGTGTTAACATGTATTTCCAGATTTGTAGTAGGCTTACAGACATTGATGAAGGTTGCAGTTAAGCTCTGCATGACTCAATGCTTTGACTGTCAAATGTTTTATGAGTTAATTCAGACAGACTGTTTACATTTGAAACATTTTGACAGAGTTATCTACTCGTAATGCATTGATCTATTTTCTTACCAATGATGTCTATAAATAACAATATTAATAGACAACAAAATTTTGACAGAGTTGTCTCCCGTAATAAAGAGATTCATGATTATATACTATATATATAAACTTTACAAATTGACGAAATATCAGAAACATTTTGAAAATTAAAAGTTGATTTGCTGGCATTTTTTCGGTGAATGATTTTTAGGTATATTTTACTGTGACAAGATTTTTCATGGATCCAATTGCTATGTGCTGAGATTTTGATGGGAGATGGAAGCTGTCCGGTCTGCTTTGCCTAGAAGTCAATCCGCCTTTGATGTAACATGTTGAAAATGTGCAATTGACAAAAAAGATTATCGGAATTGTGTTACTAGAAACAAGACGAGAACACTATCAAGAAGGAAATGAAAGGAAATAAGAGTTTTACGTTTTCTGGGAAAAACCGTCAAACGCGAATTCTAAATCACTGGATCAAGCCAAGTTTAAACAAATAAAAACACAAATGATCATTTCTAAATATGAATTAAAATTTAATAATAAATCCATTGGGACCAGTAATATCATAGCGAATTCTGAATGAATCGTCCGTTTTATCAAACGGTTTATTTTTAGGTCTTGATTTGGGGGTAGGCTGAGAATAGGTACAATCTAAGCCAGTTGGAATTGTCGGTTTGCCAAACATTGTAATTGTAGCGCATTGTGTTTTCTCGTCTATTATATTATACGTTGTTTTAATAACACCATCAACCGCGTAAGCAAACGTAACATTTTCATTTGGGAAACCCCGAATAGTAACTGCCAGCGAACTGCCATCATTCCAGAATTTAAAAATTCGTTGTTGAGACATTGGTACAAACTTATTGGTTTCTCCGTAAATTACTATCTTCGAAGTATTTCTGAAGCAAAAATAAAAGGAGTCTTATTTTGGATGATGTGATAAAATTGTTATTAAAATTCAACATAAAGAACAGGACTGGTATAATATAAACAGTAATAATTATACATACCCAACATAAAGAACAGGACTGGTATAATATAAACAGTAATAATTATACATACCTGACATAAAGAACAGGACTGGTATAATATAAACAGTAATAATTATACATACCCGACATAAAGAACAGGACTGGTATAATATAAACAGTAATAATTATACATACCTGACATAAAGAACAGGGCTGGTATAATATAAACAGTAATAATTATACATACCCGACATAAAGAACAGGGCTGGTATAATATAAACAGTAATAATTATACATACCCGACATAAAGAACAGGACTGGTATAATATAAACAGTAATAATTATACATACCCGACATAAAGAACAGGACTGGTATAATATAAACAGTAATAATTATACATACCTGACATAAAGAACATGACTGGTATAATATAAACAGTAATAATTATACATACCCGACATAAAGAACAGGACTGGTATAATATAAACAGTAATAATTATACATACCCGACATAAAGAACAGGACTGGTATAATATAAACAGTAATAATTATACATACCCAACATAAAGAACAGGACTGGTATAATATAAACAGTAATAATTATACATACCCGACATAAAGAACAGGACTGGTATAATATAAACAGTAATTGGTGGTAGTGAGTAAACAAACGGGTAAAGTATAGGGTTTATCTTCTGTAAACGGTGTAATATCACTGATGTTGGAACTGTTATATATAACTGATTCAGGGAACTGAAAAAATATGAAATGATTAAGGGTAAGCGTATGACTTACGTTTGCCTCCGATCTTTATGTTTTAAATAGAACATAAAATCAGTTAAAGTTAATCTATATTTTCCGATCTATATTTTTTCGTCCGATCGCGGCGAATTTTATAACCACCCCCAAAAATACGCACACTTAGAACAACTCAGACACACGAGCGTACTTTTTGGGGTGATAATAAAATTCGCCGCGATCGGGCGAAAAAATACGCTCGTCTGCCCCTAGCATAAGTCTTGTATAAAGGGGCGAACTTACATTATTAATGTTGACTGTAAAACTGGCTTTAGATGGGGTAATGTTGTAGGCTTGTGATAAATTAGCTACCACTATTATACCATAACGTTGTTTGATATATTCACCAAAATCACTGTAGGTAGAGTAGACCTCACCTTTAGGACCGCTACCATCATTTATTGCTTTCTGAAATAATATAATTTATTAAGAACTCTTTCCAATTAGAACAGATTTATCTTATGTAAATAACTAAATAATTTACTGAATATTAAATAAGCTATACTCAGATCGGAAATTGGTTTTAAGTGAGTGGTTCCCAACCTGGGTGCCATTGGGTGTTTGTTAGGGGCCATGGCGCATAAGAAATGTATAAAAAAAAATCTCTAGCCCAACTGTTATTTAACTATATTTTGCTGTGTAAGTTGCTTGTTGTCTAATGCATCTGACTTCCTGGTGATGAGGATGCACAAGACAACAACTTTGCGCTATATTTCCTCTTTTGCCCTAGAAATAGAACAGGAGGCCATGTCTCTGTGAAGAGCTTCGTGAATTTGGGCCACAGCTTGAAACCACTTTTCTAAGTAAATTAGATCATCATAAAAGAATGCGTTCACCATCCGTTCGACCGCTCGTGTCTGAGTCTCTGAATCGGTAATTATTAAGCCTAACTAATCAGTGAAGTCGCTGACAACTATTATGATAATCCCTCGCAATTTAAGACTTCAAATCACAGTGTATGAATAATTATCAGCGTTTTAAATTTTAAAAAACGACTTGTGTTTAAGTGAGACCTTGACCTATATAGAAAACGCATATTATACAAAATCTGAATATTATACAAAAACTGAATATTAAGTTAGAGGAATTTAAAGGAATTATGCTACCCTCGAACATACTGAAAGTTCCCCTTTAATATTATAATTACATTATACACCGACCTCTATTATTTGATCATCAATAGCTGTTGCAGGTTTGGAAGGTTTCAGAATCAAACCATCGGCATTACAGCATCTACAATAACCAATAGGATAATACATCTTAACAAATCCTATACAAATCAGGATTAGTTCAGGACTTGAAAGATACAACCTATCTCATAGACTCATCATATCATGATACAAACCTAGTCCGAAACTTGCTGACTTTATTCCCATACTTTGATAACTATTTGGACAGATATGACCGGGAGAGTCGCACAAATTGAGGATTTTCCACACCTTGAGCGCACAGCGCGAGCCACAGATTTTGTTTCTCGGAAAACAACTTTGATAGACTCATACACATGGCCTGTATGGTGTAGGGGGATAATGATGGTATGAATGAACTTCAAAATCATCCATCTTTCCAAATATATTGAAATTTTGTGGTAAATAAATACGTTTAAAAGCGGAAAATCGCAAGGAAATCAGTATAGTCAATTCCAATCCTTCGTCATCTTACCTCATGAGTAGATCTTTATCTGTATAATTAATACCATCACTAGGACCTACTGGCCCGGTACTTAATACAGCAAGTAGGGTCTGTAAGGCTGGGTAGGGTTCTGTCGTATCTGTAACGTTAAAAATAAGCTATCTACATTGTGCTGCGTCGTTTTAAACCCGTGATGAATAATTCAATTTAAAATTTCCTGTAATATTTTCTTTAATTGTGCTAAAAATCAACGGGTGTAGGAGAACATAAGTATTATCTGAAAGCACAAATATATTCCGCTCCAGATTCATTCCACCCTAGCATAACAGTAAAGCTGTTGTTTTAAAAAACGATTGCGTTCATAGAAAATTATACTTAAACATTCCTCAATGACTGTTTCAATTTATAAATCTTACTAAAAGGATTTCCTGGTTGATTGCTGGTTGTCCAGAATGTATCTTTAGAAGGACGAACTCCCATAGCATGAGCAAATAACGAGGATATTCCAATCTTCCACTGATCATCTGATAAATGGTAATCATCCGACACTCGGGCCTGAAATTAAAATGTATGGATTAACATCCGCAGACACTCGGATCTTGAATTTTCAGCACCTGTTTTGTCTTTTAATGCAAGCTGCACAGTACGTAGTGAGTGAAATTATGTCAGGACATCCACATTATTCAACTGGGTTTTTTTTTGCGTTTGAAACTGCTGAAAGTGTCGAACTTTAGTAGACACCTTTCTGAAGATAGAATAAAATTAATGGAGTTTTTCACTCTACTTATTAGTTCATGTTTGGTCTACCATTGAGAGCTTCCAGATGATACAAATTATAAAAAATTGAGAATTGTACCTGAGTGACGGGTGAATACTGTAAAGATTGGAATGCCATCCTGGATTGGGTCATACAGTACTGTATTGACATTCCATTCTTCTCAGCCGAGGTAGCCATTGAGTCTAACCAGGTTGTAGCCAGTGTTAGATTAGATTTCATCTTCTCCAGAAACATAAACTGTACGTACATCCAATCCTATATAACATTATTGAATACTAAATAAATCATAACCCGTGCTCAAACATAAACTGTACGTACATCCAATCCTACATAACATTATTGAATACTAAATAAATCATAACCCTTGCTCAAACATAAACTGTACGTACATCCAATCCTACATAACATTATTGAATATTAAATAAATCATAACCCGTGCTCAAACATAAACTGTACGTACATCCAATCCTACATAACATTATTGATTAATAAATAAATCATAACCCTTGCTCAAACATAAACTGTACGTACATCCAATCCTACATAACATTATTGAATAATAAATCAGAACCCGTGCTCAAACATAAACTGTACGTACATCCAATCCTACATAACATTATTGAATAATAAATCATAACCCGTGCTCAAACATAAACTGTACGTACATCCAATCCTACATAACATTATTGAATACTAAATAGATCATAACAACATAAACTGTACGTACATCCAATCCTATATAACATTATTGAATAATAAATCATAACCCGTGCTCAAACATAAACTGTACGTACATCCAATCCTACATAACATTATTGAATACTAAATAAATCATAACCCTTGCTCAAACATAAACTGTACGTACATCCAATCCTACATAACATTATTGAATACTAAATAAATCATAACCCTTGCTCAAACATAAACTGTACGTACATCCAATCCTACATAACATTATTGAATACTAAATAAATCATAACCCGTGCTCAAACATAAACTGTACGTACATCCAATCCTACATAACATTATTGAATACTAAATAAATCATAACCCTTGCTCAAACATAAACTGTACGTACATCCAATCCTACATAACATTATTGAATAATAAATAAATCATAACCCGTGCTCAAACATAAACTGAACGTACATCCAATCCTACATAACATTATTGAATACTAAATAAATCATAACCCGTGCTCAAACATAAACTGAACGTACATCCAATCCTACATAACATTACTGAATACTAAATAAATCATAACCCGTGCTCAAACATAAACTGAACGTACATCCAATCCTACATAACAGTATTGAATACTAAATAAATCATAAACCTTGCTCAAAATAAACTGTACGTACATCCAATCCTACATAACATTATTGAATAATAAATAAATCATAACGCGTGCTCAAACATAAACTGAACGTACATCCAATCCTACATAACATTATTGAATACTAAATAAATCATAACCCTTGCTCAAACATAAACTGTACGAACATCCAATCCTACATAACAGTATTGAATACTAAATCATAAACCTTGCTCAAAATAAAAGTCGAATGTCAATTGCAGCAAGTTCATTCATGATCAGTTTGGTCTAGGGGGTCTGTAATTACTAAGATTGTTGTGGGCCCGGTGCCTTAAGCCTTAAGTCAACTTACGTCTATGCAAGAATTAGTAACAAAATCTCAGATTTAATATCGGACTTTGTGAAATGCTAGGAACCGGACCCTTGTTAGACACAATTATTTTTTTGTGGTAAGCTATAACACATTGGTAAATAGTTTGTTATATCAAAACATAAGCATAGATAGCCCTTATTCTAAACCAAATATCAAATTCAAATGCCTCTCCGTGAATCTAGTGGCCATCTGCAAATCGTCGAGAACACAAATTCCAATTGTTAACCATGCCATGGGGACGGTCATGTAGTCGAACAAACAAACAAACAATGTAAAGATTGGGTGGTGGAAGTTTAAGAGTTAGGGATTGTAGGTTGTACTTTTATATTACTGACAAAGTTACGAAAGCATAGGCACAGGACGTATAAGTTTAATGTTCTTTAAGAAACAAAATGTGCTTATTAGCTATTTAGTGCTCATAGTTCTAAATTTTGTAAACTGTAAATAATCTGAAATTAGCAGAAGAAATACAACCCCTTATAATTCCACTAACCTGTTCATACATCTTCATTCCCCATGTTTTACCTCGTGTGAACAGAAAGTCCCAAAATTTCTACAAAAAATATTTGTGTAATTTTTGCAAAAATAAAAAAAATCCACGAAACTTCAGGACTCGAGAATCCAGTCTATCAGCTAGACTGTGGACAATGGCAAGACCATTCCCAGATGACCTGTACCCATTACAGATGGTTCATCTAAATATCTTCAGCAAGTTCTAAAAAGTAAATTAAGTTACTGTGGACAGTGGCGTTTGGGGTGCTGGGGGGCACGTGCCAATGGAAAGCAGGGGGCGCCGACGTTGCAAGGGGGCACCAAAAGCCCTTTGAAAAAAAGTCGGTCGGTAAGAAATAATAATTATTTTCGAGCTTATTCTTTTAGTCCCAATACAACTCGGGCCCTCCCCCTTATTGTTGGCCGAATAATGTCAGAACCCTCTATAAAATTGCCACTTGCGCCTTCGGCGCTCGCGGTGCCGTTCAATTTGAAGCATGTTATATTTCAGAGTCCCCCCCACCTTTCTCTAAATCCTAGATCCGCCCCCGTTATTGATATCCGTCGGTAAAGTTGAGCCGACCGACCGCAGAGCGCAGACATAAACATACAAAAAAATACAAAAATATAGCTTCGAATAGCCTTCCTGCATTGTTTCAAATAGCTAAAACCTTGAAGTTTCCGGGGGTCTTGGTGTGAGTGTTTGTAATCACCCAAGGATTAAGCCTATTGAAAATAAGAGCAATTGAACAATATTTACTATGAATTATTGACCTCGGTTTTGAATTGTTTGTGGAACCGATAGAGAGTTGATTTCTTGATGGATTTTGATGAAACTTGGTGTGAGTGTTTGTAATCACACAAGGATAAAGCCTATTAAGTTGTGATAAATGTGAAGGGAGTGAGCCGAAATGTTACATTTCACTGCTTACAGCTATTCAAGGGAGACAACTATGAGGGTCTCTCATAGGTCCGCGCTTGCTACAAGCGGTTACTATGACAAGTGGTAAAATTGCTTTTGCACTTCAAAATTAGGTCTTTCCGGTGTTAATTAATTATTTTGGCTCTTTGAATTTACTTCTTGGGTCCAAAGCCTAATTTCAATTTTAGAACAATGTTGAATTAACCCGCGTTTACTACAGTTCAAAACGAAAACTTTAAGGACAATGAAGACAATGGTGTGAGTGTTTATAATCACCCAAGGATGAAGCCTATTAAGTTAATCCACTTGAAGAAACATAATGTCAACAAAACCCGTGTAATATAAAAAATGTCACTCTCAGAATCTTTCATTTACTGATAACATTTACTTATTAAACCTAAAAAATTTGTGTTTTGCGTTTCAGTATCGAATATTTTTTTCGGGGCTGCAAGTGCCTGAAATATATCTAGATCGCACCCACAACAGTCTTAATTTTCAAAATTTTCCATGAAAGGACCCCCGTATTCCCTCATTCCTCCTCTTCGACGCGGTGTTCCACGGTCGAAGGGCTCCAGAGGTTTTACATGTGCATCAGTGCATTCATGCATTTGTGATCCATACCTGAACAGAATACCTTAGAGGTGTGACTGTATATTTGTTCCTCATAATAAATATTCCTCGTGGAACAAAAATTATTATAATAAATGATCTCAGGAACTCTTATCATATAATATTTGGGTTAGGGTTAGGTCTAGTTTTACATAATAAAAGTTCCAAATGGAACAATTATTACATAACAAATGTCCTTTGGAACAGTTATTATAGTGGAACTTATATATCGTGGGGACCATGAGTTGCAGGAAAGGCGCAGTTTTCATTGGAGCGCCAAAAAGGGTTTGTCCCCCTCCGCCAATTTGGAGCCACCACGCCACTGACTGTGGACCTTTTTTTACTAATCGCCAGTGATAGTTTGTCTTGATCTGGTTGAAAAGCGCAGCGAAAATATTAAAAACATTATTACCGTTGTTAAAGGAACACTCAAACCAACTCCCTTTAAAAATAAATATTTGGCGGCGTAAGGGGTATCCTTAGACCTGTAATACAGAGAAGAATAATGTACAGCCAAATTTATTTCAACTGCTATAAGATGATATCATAATTGATAATTAAAATTTGATAGGTCAATCAGCATTCCTCAGAACTGAGAATTCAGCATTAACCTGTGGGTTTCAATCCTGATTTGGTTTCTCCCTGTCAGAGTTGCAGATCCAAGGGGGCTCACACGGAAAAGGCGTCTAGTCGTTCGGATGGAACAATAATCCTAGGTTTGGTGTGCTACAAGCCCTGTGCAATTTACAGATTCCTCGACTGTTGAAAATCAAGAAAAAATCGGCTAATGCCGCTGTCCTGGCATAAATTTCCCCCATTGTACACTGCATGGCACAGCATAACACAAACAAAAGCAGAAAGGTAGGTCATACTAGAACTCCATATCAATTACCATGTGACCTCACCTATATTTTACAATGTAAACAGTCAAGAAGATAATTTGACAACAATAAAGTATACGTACCAATATCTGTTGTGTAATGAGAGAGGAAGGTTCAATTTGTCTTGTAATTTCCTGAAGAATACAAAGATTATAATAAGACATACCACAGGAAAGGGTTTCTATTGTAATTAAATATTGCTTCCGTAGAAGCCTGTATAAATTGCAACTGCCGACTATTAAGTCGTCAGTGCGGGGTATTGGGTATAGTTTTCAGGGGCGTAGCGTACGGGGGGGGTGTGGGGGGGGGGGGGGTGTCACACCCCCCACTTTTGATGATCTTGTCGGTAAAACGCGGTATCGGTCGGTAAAAGACTGGACCTGTCGGTAAAACCGATTGGTTAACCAAGAGACCATAAAAGGTGATTTTTACTAAACTTGTCGGTTAATCGAGGTCGATAAAAACTGTAATGGCTGGAGTTGTCGGTAAAAACCGATTGGTTAACCGACAGAGTTAAAATCTTGTTATCGGTAAAATGTTGATATCCATTAAAGGTGATTTTTACTGAACTTATCGGTTAAACGAGGAATAGGTCGTTAAAAACTGTAATGGCTGGACCTGTCGGTAAAACCGATTGGTTAACCGACAGAGTTAAAATCTTGTTGTCGGTAAAATGTTGATATCCATTAAAGGTGATTTTTTACTGAACTTATCGGTTAAACGAGGAATAGGTCGTTAAAAACTGTAATGGCTGGACATGTCGGTAAAACCGATTGGTTAACCGAGAGAGTTAAAATCTTGTTATCGGTAAAATGTTGATATCCATGAAAGGTCGATAAAACGATAATGGCTGGACCTGTCGGTAAAACTAGTTGGTTAACCCAAAAAGTTTTTTAGTGAATAGATACTTATGTGTGTAATTATGAAAATGGTGTTTATGTGCAAATAATTATATAAAGATTAAAACACGAAGCTATAACGATTGAACTAGATGTGCGAATTCTTTTCGAAAAGGCATCAAATGCAAGGAACTTTGACCTTAATTTTCAAAATTTTGTTAGGGCATAATCCCTCCAACGAGATCAGGAAAGGCCTCAGATGCAAGGAATTTAATTCCATTTTTCAAGATTTCCATAGGGTTCAAGTCCGTCCAAATCGCTTGCTGTTCGGAAAGGCCTGATTGCAAGGAAATCAAATCAAATTTTCTTATGATACAAACACTAGATATGCGAATTCTGTTCGAAGAGGTATCAGATGCAAGGAACTCGGACCTAATTTTCAAAATTTTCTTGGAGTAGGCCTACAATGCCTCCAAACCCTCTTCAAATGTGAGGTTGTTCTCTAAGAGAATTCTGTTCGGAAAGGCTTCAGATGCAAGAGAACTCGGACCTAATTTTCAAAATTTTCTTGGAGTAGGCCTACAATGCCTCCAAACCGTCTTTAAATGTGAGGTTGTTCTCTAAGAGAATTCTGTTCGGAAAGGCATCAGATGCAAGGAACTCGGACATAATTTTCAAAATTTTTTTGGAGTAGGCCTACAATGCCTCGAAACCCTCTTCAAATGTGAGGTCGTTCTCTAAGAGAATTCTGTTCGGAAAGGCATCAGATGCAAGGAACTCGGACATAATTTTCAAATTTTTTTTGGAGTAGGCCTACAATGCCTCGAAACCCTCTTCAAATGTGAGGTCGTTCTCTAAGAGAATATTCTGTTCGGAAAGGCATCACATGCAAGGAAATCAACCTGATTTTCCAAAATTTTCTTTGGGTGCAAACCCCTTCAAATCCCCCCTCCCCCCTTAGTTTTCATTTGCTTTTTACAGCCATGTATATATATATATGATTTAGTGCCAGTTGTGTTTTTGTCCTCGGAAAACCACGTGTTCGTCCGTAAAACATGGACCTTACACCCCCCCAGTCAAATTGGTCACGCTACGCCCCTGATAGTTTTCAACTAGCAATAACCACGCCTCGGAAATTCCTCATTGGCTATGGTACCGCCACTGCGCAAAGCTAATGATTAGAGGGTACTGGTTTTGGGTCAAATTTTCTTTTAAGTGATTGACCCTGGTTCAGTTCAACTAATTAGCTCAGTTCATTACGAGTTATTTCCCTTATTTAGGTAATTTAATTTAAAACGTATTAATGGGATTTCTTCTTTTAACTGATATCAATCTGTTTATGAAAATGCTGCTCTATTAGTTCGAATTTTTCAGACACACTCTTATAATATCTAATGAGTTTAACGGTTGTTTTTCTTTAAGGTACAGTTTTAGAATATATGCGAGTAGGAACAAATGAAAACCACTGGTCATAAGGTAATTTAAAGCAACTATGGCATAGACATGGGGTATTTTTGTATTTGAATATTGCTTCCGTAGAAGCCTGCATAAATTGCAACTGCCGACTATGAAGTCGTCAGTGCAAGGTATTGAGTCATTCGAACCGATCAGATCTTAGGAATTCTAAATTACCAAACCAACATCATACATAGTTTTCGTACACTTGCGAATGGGAGACCATAAAAAAAAAACCGGTTGAGACCCACTGATCATTTGATTTAATTTAAAAGGGAATGTTCACCATTATTTTGGTGGATTTGAGACTAAAATCTATGTAAACAGCCTTCAGAAGTATTAAAACTGTTCGATTATAAAAACAAATACCCTCTTATAGACCTCATACAAAAAAAAATTCTTTAGTTTACAAATTTCTGTTCTGCCTAATAATTAGGCTATCCGATAATTGTACGTCTTGTCGATAAAGTCTAATTTGAAATCGGTGTGAAGGTATACGACTGGATAATCTAACCTTAACGTATGTTGCAAAATGGCGGTTGTTTTCAATTTCGATTCGATGTGCTCCATTTTCAAACAAGGATAGTTATAGATTCGCATGGATTTTCACATTTTTACGGTAATAAAGCCTTTAACACTATTACTGATTAGATTATCTTAAAACTTCCGGTGTCTGTGACTAAACTAAGGTCGTACAAAGCTGTGGCTACGGAGTTAGTGAACATTACCCTTTAAGGTACGCGTGTATTTAGTCACCAGTGGGATAGGCAAGGGATATTCTTTTGAATTTGATTATTGCTTCCGTAGAAGCCTCCATAAATTGCAACTGCCGACTATTAAGTCGTCAGTGCGGGGTATTGGGTATAGTTTTCAACTAGCAATAACCACGCCTCGGAAATTCCTCATTGGCTATGGTACCGCCACTGCGCAAAGCTAATGAATAAAGTGTACTGGTTTTAGGTCAAATTTTCATTTAAGTGATTGACCCTGGTTCAGTTCAATTAATTAGCTCAGTTCATTACGAGTTATCTCCCTTATTTGGGTAATTTAAATCAAAACGTGTTAATGGGATTTCTTCTGTTAGCTGATATTAATCTGTTTATGAAAATGCTGCTCTATTTCTTCGAATTTTTCAGACACACTCTAAAGATTTTAACGTTTTTTCTTTAAGGGTATTGATTGGGCTAGCATTCGAGAAAAAAAACACGAGATGGAAGTTTTGCGAATTACTTATTATTTTTGGGCTCAGATTGTAGATAATTATTATTACTTTATTTGTAAACTATATAGAATGAAAAAAAACGAAAAGAAATTAGGTATTTCGTTAGTTTTTGCTAAAAAATTAGGAAAAAGTAGCAAAATGTGTCCCGGTTGATACAAGATTTCTCAGCCATTTTTTATTGGAAAATTACGATCTTGGTCTTGATTGAAAGCTTATTCAATAAGGATGAAACGTACAGAGAGTTTTTTCGAAAATTCTAATCAGTTTGGCCCCTGGAAAATGTTTGCCGTACCTACGTGTAAATTTTCGTAAATTTTCGTATTTCCATGGTAACCACCAAAATAATAATTTTTTTTGGAAAATCGCTCTGTACGTTTTCTCTACATTTATGCCAAGTTTGATGTAGATTGATCCATTCACATTTTTTTAAACTTGTATCAAAGGTTTGAAATGTCCAATTTTTATGACATGTTTGAAAGGGCTGTCAACTCATTAAAAAAAATCTGATTGACATGAAATCAACCTTAAACTATCGAGAAGGACCCCAAATCATCAACAAATGCACAACAAGTCTCAAGAAATCATTATTTCATATACTTATTCCATTTTTTCATAACGTCAAATAGCCCAATTAACACCCTTAAGGGACAGTTTTAGAACATATGCGAGTAGGGAAAATGAAAACCACTGGTCATAAGATATAATTTAAAGTAATTTAATTAAAGCAACTATGGCATAGACAAGGGGTATTCTTTTGTATTTGAATATTGTTTCCCTAGTAACCTGCATGATTTAAATCGTCAGTGCGGGTAATGAGTCATTCGACCCCGACTAGATCTTAAGAATTCTCAATTACCAAACCAAAGACCATCGTAAATAATATGCGAATGGGAGACCATAATAATTCAGTTGACATCCATTGACCATTGAGTTACTATTAGATACGTGTCAAGTGTGGATTAGACAAGGGGTATTCTTTTGTATTTGACTTTATTGCTTCCGTAGAAGCCTCCATAAATTGCAACCGCCGACTATTAAGTCGTCAGTGCGGGGTATTGGGTATAGTTTTCAACTAGCAATAACCACGCCTCGGAAATTCCTCATTGGCTATGGTACCGCCACTGCGCAAAGCTAATGATTTAAGTGTACTGGTTTTAGGTTAAATATTCTTTTAAGTGATTGACCCTGGTTCATTTCAACTAATTAGCTCAGTTCATTACGAGTTAGTTAGACAAGTTTTTTTGTTTTGTTTTTTTTTGTATTTGAATATTGCCTCCGTAGTAGCCTGCCTAAATTATAATAAGTCATCAGTGCTGGGTATTGAGTCATTCGACCGGACCAGATCTTAGGAATTCTAAATTACCAAACCAACATCGTACATAGTTTTCGTACACGTCATGCGCATTGGAGACCATAAAAAAAAACCCGGTTGGATCCTACTGATCATTTGATTTAATTTAAAGAGGAATGTTCAATATTTTTTTTGGTTGATTTGAGACTAAAATCCATGTAAACAGCCTTCAGAAGTATTAAAACTGTTCGATTATAAAAAAAATACCCTCTAATAGACCTCATAAAAAAAATTCTATGCTGCAAATGACGGTTGTTTTGAATTTCGATTTGATGCGCAGAATTTAAGTCGTCAGTGTGGGTAATGAGTCATTCGACTTGACCAGATCTTAAGAATCCTCAACTACCAAACCAACATGGTAAATAATGTGCGAATGGAGACCATAATAAATCGGTTGACACCCATTGACCATTGAGTTAATTTAAGATACGCGTGTGTATATATAGTCAACTGTGGATTAGACAAGGGGTATTCTTTTGTATTTGATAATTGCTTCCGTAGAAGCCTCCATAAATTGCAACTGCCGACTATTAAGTCGTCAGTGCGGGGTATTGGGTATAGTTTTCAACTAGCAATAACCACGCCTCGGAAATTCCTCATTGGCTATGGTACCGCCACTGCGCAAAGTAAATGATTGAAGCGTACTGGTTTTAGGTCAAATATTCTTTTAAGTGATTGGCCCTGGTTCAGTTCAACTAATTAGCTCAGTTCATTACGAGTTATCTCCCTTATTTGGGTAATTTAAATTAAAACGTGTTACTGGTATTTCTACTGTTAGCTGATATTAATCTGTTTATGAAAATGCTGCTCTATTTGTTCGAATTTGGCGTCCTGGGGCCTTATTCTTGAAAACTTAACTAACAATGATTTTAGTGTTCCAGTCATCTGATTGGTCAATCACTAAAATTGATTTTAAATATAGCTAAATTAACCAATCAGATTACTGTATTTCTTAAAATCTGGATTTTATCTAAGTTAAGTTTTCGAGAATAAGGCACCTGGTTGACGCTATCTGCTCGAAATACCATATAATTGCGAATATTATGCGCAATGATGTATAATGCACACCTCCCGTTTAATATAATATAGAACTAAGATACTTACTGAAGACCATCGGGAAAGATATCGGGTCGTGGTTCCCATCTAGTAACAGCTTGATTCTTATCTTTATAATACCACCATGAATCTAACTGCATGTACCTACAAGATCATGATATAAATTGTCTGCTCGAACTGTGGAAAGTTTCGTTAGGGCTCTGTCATTACGCACCTCTCAACAGTATGTTCTAGTAACAATGACTTTAGGACTATTTCTAGCATGATAAAGTTAAGACGTTCATCTCAACGTCATTGGTGAATCATAATATAGAAAAAAGAAAGATTTATATTTAATAATTTGGGTAGCTGTACTAGTCCTTCATTCGCATTGGAACCTCGACAGTTTGCGTACTGCTATAAGAAGACCATTTGTAAAAATAATTGAAAACAGAATGTAACTTTTAAAGACCTAGTCAGATAAAACCTTCCATTGAGCGGGTATTAAAGATCATGGAACTAAATATTAAAATAGTCAAGTCATACCTGTAAGGTATTTTAGTTCTATCTATATCTTTCTTAATATCTAAAACAGTGTCCTCGTAGTTCTTCTTCGGCTCGGTATTGTAGTAATAATAGCCTCCTGGAAACAGAATCGAAATCAAACTACATGTATTCTGAAATGTATTTTCTCTCAATAACTTTAAATATTAAAAATTTAATGTGATCTCTACCCCTTAATGTCGCTTAAGGATCATTATATTATAGTAAATGAAAGCATGAGTAGTTTATCATAAAATTTGGCACCATGCAGTGTGCAATGGAGACAGTGATAACTAATATCGACCACGTTATAATTGGTTGTATCTAAAAAATAAAAACTCTCACATTGTCAAACAACTAGTGGACCAGATAACGTATAACTGGAAACTTAGTTTGTACTCACCATTATCAGTCCAGTAACCAAGGTGACTAAGAGTTATATCAGCTGGTTGATAGTCAATCTGTTTATCAAAATAATACTGAACTAGCTTCCCATATCTATCAAATACCTGAAACATTATCCATACGTAAATTACGGACAATTCAATACTATTATGCGGTAAAAACCCGAAAAGACAAAAGGTGGATATGAACATCCAGGATCTCAGAATCCGCACTGTACTGTCGATACCCGGAAAAAACAAAATAATACCTATTGTAGTTCTTATATAAGATATAGAGACACTTACATCGTTAATACCACCGTTTTCACTATAAACTATTATAGTACTGATGGTATAACCTGGAGGAACCTCGTCTACACCGCCCATGATTCCCCATGATAGACTGTGATCTGTCTTGTTATAGTTGGTAGACATGGTCAGTGGGTTGGTAAACGGTGCTATCAATATAGCATTACCATGCTTATCAAATATAACTACTGGGCCTGTTCCATGTAGACCATCCTGTATCTTAATAGTCTTTGGACTCCATCTGAAATAAGTCAAATAGTTAAATCTCCTACCACGATGTTAATGCTCCATCCTGATAAAAATTCCGTCCTCATTAGCCCATGCATGTGCAGAAAAGCAGGACATTTCAAACTCCATTTCATTTCATTTGATAAAATATGATTTTTCAAAGCATAATTCATGTTTATTTTTTCGAGAGGCCACAGCACTACAGCAGATGGAAAAGACCATTTCTCTGACAGAGGAATATGAAATGTTGATGAAAACCTTTAGGAAGTTTTTACGCCAGTGTGCATTTTGTAATGTTTCCGGCAAAGTGACTTTAAAAATTCAGTTAAAACGTCAAAGATTTCAGTCTGATTGATTGATTGTAGGGATTGAAACCGACACCGGGAATACCTTCGGTAATATTGGTCGTGGAATGTTTTCTTACCACGGTACCTGTTCGTCTTGCAGACGACAATGTGCAATTGTGTAAATTTGAGAATAAATACTCACACTCCGAGATGTTTTCCTCTGTCACCAAACATATCAGCAGACAAGGACAGATAACCCAAGGTAGAGTTCACATCTTTTACAGTAAAACTGGGGAACCCACTGATTGTTTTATTGGCTGATGGAGCCTTGGTTCCCTTGGCACCATTTACATACGTCTGTAACGAAGTAACGTAATAGACTAAAACTGTAATATAGCATCTCATTTCGTTATGTTGAACGATAAAACATTTATTTATGAGTCTAGGGCACCAAGAAAGCCACAAGAACAAATTTGTCTTTTTGCTATCATCATTGTCAGAAATGTAACTGAAAATATTTATTCATATGCGTTTACTGGTAATAAACATCGACAATGTCAGATTTGCTGAATATTTAGCGATAGTTGACAATTAATTTTGTTTTTGTTACAGCGGTGAAAATGAAGTCTGTAAATACTACATCCGTATTCTCGTATCACGTATGGGGAACTGAAATGACCAGATGTGCCAGGCTATCCCTTTACCTACCTGTTCAAAAATAAAGGCCGGCACGGAATTGGTTTGATATGTCTTGATTCTGGCTTGAATGATTGTATCGTGTATGATGTACTTGAATTCTGTATCTTGCCATGGTCCAAAAGTATCCAGACCGCTTCTGGACGTTGTCCATGTTAAGTTCAATGTGTCGTCCATATTGGAATACCGTTTACCATTGACGTAGAAATACGTTTCAGCACTGTGGATCCACTGGACATGATTATATGATATGGCATAACTTCCACTTGTGGAGGTCAGAAATTCTAGCTCTAAAACAAATTATAAAAGTCTTAAACCGAGTTCATAAACCTTATGGTAGAGTGGCAGCAAGTTCCAAGGGGCTAAGAATCAATTACACTCATAAGTTGCGTTCGGGTCTTGGTTCCTTAAAGCTGTTTAAAATAATCTTTTAAAGCATTGACCTTTGTACTGTATCATGTGAATCTGGGTTTCGTAACGTTTCCAATAATTTTACACGGGAAATCTACATATAGCAAGCTAGGCCTATCTATTAGCCACCCATGACACATACGTGTGCATTTCTTTATCACTATTTAAGCAAGGCTACAAAGGTATATAATAACAATAAAAGAACAAGTACCTGCATAAGATGACGTAAACAACAACACCAAGAGAAAACAAGAGACATAGAGTGGGCGGTACTCCATGTTGACCAGTATGAAAGTATAATATAAAATATAATCTATAAACTAGTATTTATAACGACCTATCGACACTCCTGTAGATAACAAGAAATAAGATAAATCCTCGGATAACAAGAGGGACATAAACATATCATATGATAATTATGTTGAAATATCGTTTTCTATATTTATAATTTCAAATAGATGTTTAAGAGTAGAAGCACTGATAAGGAATTATACCATTGATTATTATTTAAAACATATAACAAATGATGTTTGTGATAAAGCATTTAGTGAAACTGAATAGAAGTCCTTTGATACTGTCACCATATCATGACCCGTCTTTGTTAGACTTAGCTCCCCGGACACAGAATTACCAAAACTTTTAAAACTGAAATTTACAGTTTGACACACAAATCGGTACAGCCTGTGTTCCCGAAACATGTAATTATTAGCTGTAGTCTAATTTTACAGAGTAGTTTCCCTTGAAACAAACTCTTTATAAAAGAGATAGATATAATCAAATTTGTTCGTTTAGACAAACCTACCTGATGCCAGTTATATTCGTTCTGGGAGGAATAATTCCTTATAAATATAGATAAATGGCATTCAGAATTTTTCAATCTGAATCAAATTATCACATTTCATATACTTAGATTGATAACCATTTTTTGTCATCGATTAATTACAAGTTTTATGATTTTGTTAATTAGAAGTACTAAAGTGTACTATGCGAACATTTCAAATATGGCGGCCGCCTTCACGCCGCGAAAGTTAGATTGTAAAGATTTACATTCATATTTGAAAACATTACCGAATCCTGTGCTGGATAGATTGTACAATCACCCTGCTACATGTCTAGCTGTCTTCAGGTAAAAATAGAAATGTAATAGTGACATTGGAAATATTGTTAATGGCCTCTGACTTTGTTGAAAGAGCTTTCTCTGACTCCGATCTCAGTGACTCAGTAGTTGGCCAGTTCAGTTGCTTTGGAAATTGAATAAAGATTATGCCACTACTACTGTCCTGTTCATTTCTGTTAAGGCAAATTTATCAACACAAACCATATCCAATGTTGAAGTTGGATCTTCCTCAAGGTAGCACTGGTCTGCATTCATGAGGAGTAGGTCCCATGCCTCTTCTCATCAACTTTACCGATTTACCTGATTTACCTGATCTTCGATCTGTAATAAGCAATAAATGCTTCTAGATCACCTTGTGATTTTTTTGTTTGTGTGCGCATACGTGAAGAATAAATATAAAATATAAAATCTCTGGTTTTATTGGGGTCTCGATATCAGGTTTACTGCATTGTGGAAGGGTTGAATTTAATATTGTCAGACTTCCAGGCTTTATTTAGGTTGCTTTTGAATTGGTTCAGAGTATCAGAGGCAACAACATATTCTGGTAGAGAGTTCCAGTTGTTTACAACTCTTGAGGTAAAGAAGTACTTGCGGATGTCAAGTCTGGATGTTCGTTTTTCAATTTTCTGGGCGTGGCCTCTCGTCTTTGTAAATTTGGATCTTGGGATGAATTCTTGGTTAGGTATGACATCTATTCCATTGAGAAAGCGATAGACCTGGATGCAGTCGTATCTCTTTCTACGGTATTCTAAGGTTGGTAAGCCAAGTATTTTAAGTCTTTCAGTGTATGGTCTGTTGGTTAGTCCTCTTACAATCTTGGTTGCTCTCCTCTGGGTGTTTTCGATATTCTGTATATCTTTGGTGTAGTGTGGGTACCAGACAGTTGTTGCATATTCCAGAGTAGGTCGGATCAGTGATTTGTATATTGGTAGAAACATGTCTTTTTCTAGGGGCTTGAATGTTCTTTTTACCATTCCAATAAGTCTGTTGGCTTTCTTGATGTTATTGCTAATATGTGAACTGAATTTTAGGTTGTCTTGTATTGTTACTCCCAGGTCCTTTTCTTCTTTTGTGGATTCGATACTTTGGATGGAGGGGTTATTGCCCAAGGTATATTGATGTCTTGTGTTGTTGTAGCCAAAGTGCATGGACTTACATTTATCTACGTTGAATTCCATCTGCCAAGTTGTGGACCATTCTGAGAGTTTGTTGATATCTTCTTGAATCGTCTGTATGTCTTTGTCGTTTAGGCTGGGACCAAAAAGTTTAGTGTCGTCCGCAAACAGCTTAACAAAGGATTCGACTATCTCTGGAATGTCATTGATGTAGACCAAAAAGAGCACTGGACCAAGTACACTTCCTTGGGGAACACCACTGGTAACATCGGTCCATGGAGATAAGGTGCCATTGAGTATTACTCTTTGACTTCTGCCTCTGAGAAACTGTTCAATCCATTTCAGGACATGGCCTTTGATACCAAGAGATTCTAGTTTCAGGAGTAGTCTTGTGTGAGGAACTTTGTCGAACGCTTTCTTGAAATCAAAATATATAACATCAATTGGGATGGAGTTGTCAACTTGGTTTGTGACGTAGTCGAGGTAATCAAGGAGTTGAATTGAGGTGGATCTGTGTGACCTGAAACCATACTGATGTGATGTGAGTAGTTCATTTGACTCCAGGGGTAACATAATTTCGTCTCTCAGGATAGATTCCATAGTTTTACAAATTATGCTTGTCAAGCTGATTGGTCTGTAATTGTTGGTATCTGTCTTCTTTCCTTTCTTAAATATTGGTACTACGTTGGCTGTCTTCCATTCTTCGGGTAGGGAGCCTTCACCTAAGGATCTTCTGAAGAGGATTTCTAATGGACTTTTTAACTCTGCTCCTACTTCTTTTAAGACCTTTGGATGGATTCCATCTGGTCCTGGGGATTTGGTAGGGTTCAATTTTTCTAATTTGCGGAGAATTGTGTCTGCTGAAATGCTTACTGTTGTGAGCTGTGGTGTTTGATTGTTTACTGCTATGGTTGGTATGGTGGTGGTGTTTTCTGAAGTAAAGACTCTGCTGAAAAAGTCATTGAGCTCTGTTGCCTTTTGGATATCTTCTGTTAGCAAGGTTCCATCACTACTAATCAGGTTCTTAATTGGGTTTTTTAACTTGGTTTTGGATTGCACATACTTCCAGAAGTTCTTGGGATTTATCTTTATGTCGTTTGCAACATTTCTTTCATATTCTTTATGTGCCCTTCTTTGGGTAGATGAAGCTTGGTTTCTTGACTTTCTATATCTTTCATAGTTGGAATAGGTCTTATTTTTGGAATAAATGTACCAATACTTGCGTTTTTCTCTAAGGGATGAGATAACTTGTCTGTTAAACCACAGTTTTCCTTTATGTTTCTGTCTGTTGGGTTTGGTGGATGGTATATGATTGAGTATCTCCTTGTTTATTATGTCCTGTATTCTTGACCATGTTGCAGAAGTGTCCATTAAGTGAAGTTCATTCGTCCAGTTGATCTCAGCTAGGCATGTTCTCATCTTATCATAGTCTCCTTTATAAAAAAGGTTTCGTTGTCGAGATTGCATACGATACTGACCGGCATTTTTATTTATAATCTGAAGTCTACTTTTTACGATCAAAAAGATTTGTAACAATCTGAAAAAATTTGACTAAGTTCAGACTCTGCAATTGTTGTAGGTAAAAGAGGTCAAATAATTGAGAAAAGAAGAATAAAAGGGGGTGTAAAACTCTTCAACTCATTTTTTTTTTATTCTTTTAGAGAATTGCCTGATTTAGGACGTCAATATGTGATGAGAACATTATTTGTTGAACAACCAGTATCACAAGCTGTTATAGGCCAGTGGGTTAATAACAAATTTATCAAGTAAGTTTCTTTGTTTTCTTTTAATGTTAAATCATATCAAAATCCATGTATGGTACAAACACTAACAAACAGTCTTGACAGTTAAACAAATCTCTAAATCGATAAAGACAGGTACCCTGTAGCCATTAATGCACTTTTTATGAGGAAATAAGCTTATAACAGTGAATAAAATAGATTTGAGGCAAAACAATCAATCTGATTCATATATATATTTTTTTTTTTTAAAGTGATATCTTCATAGGTTTATCATGAAGACTTCTAGCCCTTAATTTATTTTATATGAACTTTTCTCATGTTTATTTGTATGATATAGTGATCACAGATATGCCTGTAAAACATTAACAGAGTTAAGAGTATGGTATGAACAACCTATACCTGGTGGACAACCTGGATGGGTTTTAAATAAAACTTTCAGAAATAATACCAGAGTTGCTTTATTAGGAGGGTGAGCTTCTTAATGTAGTTATTTTTATGTTATCATATGCATTTAATAGTTTAAGATTGTTTTCACTAAACTGTGTCTTGATTTCAGTTTATTCTCAGAAAAAATAGAAGAAAAGAAAACTAATCAAAATAAACAATACAGCAGAGCAGAATTACTGTGCAATTGTATTTGATATAAGAGATGTTTTTTTCTGTTTTGTCAAAATCTAAATTCTATTTTTCTTTCAGTGGTAAACCTTGGATTGGTGGTAGATCAACTACAGTAGATAAATATGCTAAAGACATATCATTTCTAGATAAATACGCTCAAGAAAGATGGGAGGTAATTTTTTAATTGAGTTGTATTTGGCTCTAAACAAAGACTACGTTTATTTTATATCCTCAAAATTTTTGTTTCCATATCAAAATAAATAGAAAGAGATGATAAGAGTGTAAAACCTGAAGCTGTCTAGCAAGCTCTAATGAAACCAACCCGTCAATGCACACCTTGTTTTTTAAAGGAAATGTTTATCAGCGAATGTAAAGCTGTTCTAGATTGATGCATTGTGGAAATTAAGTGTAAATAACTACCGGTATCTTATTTATTGACAGTGTGTACTACACTTTATGGTGGGATCATCAGAGGGTATAGAAGGTGTTAGTAGAGATATTATAGAAGTTTTAAATAACAGTGGACTCATGAGAGTGTATGTTCTTCTCTATTTTCGTATTTTTTGATTTGTTTAATGTGTAGGGCCATTCTGCTCTTTTGAAAAAAGGTTCCATTATCAAAAACATCGCAAATGTTACCTGGGAGTATATGCTCATTATACCTATGTATCTTCTTGATCAAACTGAATTTGATTTTGATATTTTTATTTTAAAATATTACAGTGATGCTACAGATCCTAACCCCACTATAACACCAGCAGGTTTCCAGTTTCTACTAATGGATACAGCGTCTCAAGTCTGGTATTTTATGTTACAGTATTTAGAAACAGTGGAGGTGAGGTATTGGTTATAAACATTGTTTTAAATATAAAGTTTCTTAGTCTGTGTCTGTAGAAACTCGGGTGAGAGAAAGTTTCACCCTTAATAACCGCATGGCCTTCATTTAGAATAAAATTGAGTACCGGTATGTGAATTGTACAATTTGGGTAACTGTCAGTCATTTTTGTTAGAAATGAAATGAATGGAGTTTACGTCCTGCTTTTCTGCACCTGTATGGGCTAATAATGCGGACAGGCAAATGCCATGCAGTGTACAATGATAAATGAAAAAAATTAGTTGTTACAATGGGATGAACAAACACATGCCTATGTTACAGTGTATATATGTTAAAATCCATTAATAATAAAACATCACTGTGCTTAATAGCCCAATCAGGAATAGAAAAGAAGGATGTAAAACTCCATTGCAATTAATATACAAAGTAAATATGGAATGATGGAACTAAATTTGTGAGAATTTAAATTTGTTAACCTATTTTTCTTCTCCAGCATAGAGGGATGGATCTAGTGGAATGTTTATCATTTTTATTTCAACTGAGTTTTTCTACTCTAGGACAGGTAATATTTTACATATAGTTGATCAAAGGTCAGATGTATGCTTGCTATGTAGGTTCTAGTACCTCAATACAACTTAGTTTCTTGGCATCTTGCAAATCTGATGAATGGAACTGTTTATTGTACCTTTATAAAATCACATTACACCTGAAAGTAGCAAATATGAATGAATTGGCTCTACATTGCTCCTTCTAACAATTGATAACTTTTGTAATCTTTTATTGATGAAAAGAACAATTGTATACAGGGGCGACGGAAGGAAATGTTAGCGGCGGGGGCGGAGCTGTGATATAAAGGGCACTATGTGACCGAGCGAAGCGAGGGAACCTTCCGGTCTGGGGGTTTGAGAAAATTTTGTATTTTAGAGCTTCTTAGATCACTTCTTGGGTATAACAGAACGTCCGTCATGCCTATATTTTGGGGCATAGGGACACAACAAATTTTGCTGGAACAAATTTTTCCTGCCCCCGTGGTTCCGGCACCCCTGATTGTATAATCCTCTGACAGTGATATTGCTGCAGGTAGTTATAGGTTATTTGAGGGAGAAATTGTAGATGACATTTCAAAAATTTCTAGAAACTACAATGAAATTTAATAATGTATTTATATTATGTTATAGGATTATACAACTGATGGTATGAGTGAATCTCAACTGAAATTCTTACAACATTTACGAGAATTTGGTTTAGTGTATCAACGAAAGGTATTGTGAACATTGATGGTTTAATTCTATTTTATTTTTTTAACATTAAAATGATCATGATGGCTTTTTTTAAAAGACAAATCAAATTGGATCTGTTACTTATTACCAGTATGATTTCTGATAATATTTGGGAAATCTTGTGCTTATGTTTGGAATCAGTTGTGGATGTGCTTATAAAATTTTAATATAAATAATATAGAATTAAGATGTCAACTAAACTTATGCAAGTCATTGAATATATGACTGTTTTTGGCTGTAAGAGATGGTTAACCATTTAAATCACTAATAAGTTTAAATAACCAGTTCTTGTAAAGAAAACTTTCGAGATTTTCCCTTTTGTCTCTATATCATTACAGCTGACTATGATTATTTTATGTCATTCACACATAGGGGTTATTTATAGGGATGATTTATAGTCTGGTTTCCTTTCACGAATGATTAAATGAAACAATTTGTATATTTCAGAGAAAATCTCAGCGATATTACCCTACATGTCTGGCTATAAATTTAGCGTCAGGTTTATCAAACATATCTTCAGGACAGGAGAATACAGGGTTTATTATAGTAGAAACTAATTATAGAGTTTACGCTTATACAGGTAAATACTGGTTAATCTTGACTACTTACGTACTATAAACACTCATTGAATATAAGACTGGTTAATGTGGTCTTTTTGAATGGTTTAACTTTTGAGTATTGGATGCTTGATTAAGTTAATTGATGAACAAGATTTCTGCTCACAGATAAGAAATAATTTGTGTTGTAAATTATAAACTATCCGGGGCCTTATTCTCGAAAACTTAACTTAACATGATTTTAGTGTTCTAGTTATCTGATTGGTCACTAAAATCGATTTTAAATTATGTTTTATGATGCAATCAAATTGCTGTATTCCTTAAAATCTTGATTTTATCTAAGTTAAGTTTTCCAGAATAAGGCCCCTGATATTACTATATTTCTGTACCATGATTTTTCAACTATTTTGACTATCGATTCCACTATAATAGTTTGATTATTGAATATATTAATATATATTTGTAGATTCACCATTAAAGATTGCTCTATTAGCTATATTCTGTGATATGTTATATAGGTAATTACAGCTATTTATTTATTTTATACTGCTTCATGCTTTTATTACTTATTTTAATTAAAAATACTTTGATTTGCTTAGAGGATAAGGCCCTGCTACTCAATTAGTAACCCTAGTAAGACTTGACATGAAATATTTACTGAAAACAGTAGAACCCATGACCTAGCAAGTTTTTATAAGTATCTCGGGCCTTATTCTCGAAAACTTAAGTTTTAACATGATTTTAGTGATCCAGTAATCTGATTAGACAGTTACTAAACTCGGTTTTAAATAAGTATTATTATCCAATCAGATAAAAAAAAAAAATCTGGATTTTATCTAAGTTATGTTTTCGAGAAAAGGCCCCAGGTAAATAAAGACTCAAGTAATAGTAATCTATGTTAATATATTTATAGGTTTCCGACTATGGTAGTATGTAATCTAAGTAGAACTAGTGTACGAGAAGCTTTAATTAGAGGTATCACTGCTGAACAGGTGAGGTCCTCGTTTTATTTACTGTTGATGTTTTATTGTTAATAATTGAGTTATAGTTCAGATATTAGATGGATTGTAAAGAGGCTTTCTAAACTTGTGCATCAAGTACATTGATTTAGGAAAGTCATTGATATTATGATTGAATAAAAACAGTTTTAGAATGTGAATTTAACGCTTCAAAATTTATACCAAAAGTTTGCAGCATTCTCAGAGTTTTGCAGTTTGCATTTCTCCTATATATCAAAGATAGACTGTCAACCCACATAGACTTGATTTTATTAATCCAAACAAGTTTGATGATTATTTTATCCAGATCCTGAATTTTTTGCGGTCTCATGCTCACCCTAAAATGTTAGCTGAGGTGAGTAAATGTTCTATTTTATTTCATTTAAAGCACTGTTAACCATGTTGAGTAAAACAGTTTTGATATTTGCTAATACTGTGTGTTGCTCACAGATTAAAGATTACTTTCAAACGCTGATAAAAATGGGTACACATGTGTTTGAATGTAAATAAGTTATAAGTAATAATTATTAACACAATCCTATAATTCAGACTCCAGTATTACCACCTACTATAACAGATCAAGTAAGATTATGGGAGTTAGAAAGAGATAGATTAAAGTTTAATGATGGTGTTTTATACAGTCAGTTTAATTCTCAGGCTGATTATGAACTACTCAGTGATTATGCCAAGGTAATATTATAACTTATGATTTATATAAATAATAATTAACTGCAAACAGTACTGTTTCGGCCTTCTGGGCCTCATCAATGCCGTGCTGATACTGGAGTTGAGGTTTGGCTATATAGCCACCTCAGATGATCCCACATATATGATACCATCGTACCATGCCAGAGTTCTCAAACTAGATGATATTTATGTATTATAGCGCTGGTATGTTCACTAAAACTGCTCAGTGGCGGCACTGTTGGAATAAATATATGCCAATACTCTTTCCATAAAAGGACTTGAATCTCTTTTTTAGTTAATATCACTAAAAATAAATCAGAAAATATTTTTGCAAACTAGCTAATATAAATATTACATTGGTCATAGTCTTGCCAACAGCATATTATGAGTCTGGTCGAATCCAGTAAATTTTTTCTTTAATCTCTTTGTAAAGTTTTAAGAACTACCATTTATTTTCTTTCTGAACAATGTCTTTCAGGATTTAGGAGTATTGGTGTGGGAAAATGCTGCCAAGAGAGTCATGGTTGTTACTAAACTTGGACATGATGATGTCAAGAAATTCTGGAAACGCCAGAAAAACAGCTGATGATAGTAAGAGTTAGGAAAACAGGTTTAGAATGAGACGTCAGTGCTGTTGAACAACAGGCATGGGATTGAAGTGAAAGACTAGAGTTGGTGGTAATGAAGATCTTAAGTCTGGAGAGCTCTAAGCTATGGTTTGCCAGTCATGTCCAACTACTGGACCAAAATAACTGGTATTTCAATAAGATTTGTTTGAAGGTCACATATTTATATTTACTCTGGGTGAATGTTTTAAGCTATAACAGAATGTTATAAGGACAAGCAAAGAAATGTCCAGTTTCCCCCTGAAATATTAGGAATTGAAGGAATTATAAAACTAGATATAAAGACTATTTCTAATATGTTTAAGAATGGTCAAAGTGATTATTTTTTATATAAAGAAAGACCAAAAAGTGTATATGTATAAAAGACTGTTTTGTTATGATTTGTATATTTTGTATATAAAATTTGTATATTAATAATAATTTTATAACAATTTCCTATCTTGAGTATTTATGCAGCCATACACAATGTATAAGAGTTACTTTTTCTCAATTTCTATGGGGTAGGATAAACTGCTGAGTTTTTTAACGTTTCACGTTTTACTAGATTTAAGCAGTTTATACAATTTCTACAATCCATGCTTTATTATTAAGCTGCTTAACAATTTGCAATCCATGCTTGAGCATTTTTACAATTCATGCCGTGACTTTAAAAAAAAAATTAATTCACACTCCAAATTTAAACAATTTACAATTCATATTTGTTCTTAATACAATTTACATTTTGTTCTTTATACAATTTACATTAAAATCTTTAATCGTAATCCATTTATGGTATCAATGTCCAACAGATACTTTATGAGTAGGCTACGCCATCCATTAAATATCGTAAATCGTAAGGACTTCATATTTATAAAAATGGTTTTCTGACTTGTTGAGGTTGTTTCATGTTGAAGAGTGTCCTGGTGACAAATTTCCACATTCCATCATTGATACAGTTACAATCTTCTTCTTCCTCCGGGGAATAGTAAACCATGGTATAGTTGTAAACTGTAAAATAAAATGACACGTATATCTAACAGTTGAAAAGAGCAGGCTAATGCCGCTGTCCTGGTAAAATTTCCCTCATTGCCCACTGCATGGCGTTTGCCCGTCCTCAATTAGCCCATATAGGTACAGAAAAGTACTAGGACGTAAAACTCCATTTCATTTCATTTTCATTTCTAACAGTTGAAATAAATCTCCAGTAATCACAGTGGCGGTCCTGAATAGGGTTGAGTTTGAAAGAATGAAGAAGAGTAACTCACGCCACATCATACCAGTATACCATTCAGGGCTTTGAGATTTAAATAGAGGTGCGTTTGGAAGAATAAAGACTGAGGAAGTCACGCCACCCAGGGCTGAGTTTCACCGCCATAGAATTCGACGCGGCGATACAATCGCCACAGACCAATTGAACAAATCTGACAGACAATCAAACAACTACCTAGTTTGGTACATCAGCATCCGATAGTAGCGAACGTTAACTTGTCATCTACCAATAACTACCTAGTTTGTGACATCAGCATCCGCTGAAGCGAACGTTAACTTGTCATCTACCAACAACTACCTAGTTTGCGATATCAGCATCCGCTGAAGCGAACGTTAACTTGTCATCTACCAACAACTACCTAGTTTGCGATATCAGCATCCGCTGAAGCGAACGTTAACTTGCCATCTACCAACAAGTACTTAGTTTGCGATATCAGCATCCGCTGAAGCGAACGTTAACTCGTCATCTAACAACAACTACCTTTTTGCGACATCAGCATCCTCTGGAAGCAAACATTAACTTGTCATCTACCAACAACTACCAAGTTTACAATATCAGCATCCAATGGAAGCGAACGTTAACTTGTCATCTACCAACATACCTAGATTGTGATATCAGCATCCGCTGGAAGCGAACGTTAACTTGCCATCTATCGACAACTACATAGTTAGGGATATCAGCATCCGCTGAAAGCGAACGTTAACAGTCATAATACCAACCAACAACTACCTAGTTTGCGATATCAGCATCCGCTGGAAGCGAATGTTAACTTGTCATCTACCGTCTCTACCGACAACTACCTAGTTTGCGATATCAGCATCCACTGGAAGCGAACGTTACCTGGTCATCTACCAACAACTACCAAGTTTGAAATATCAGCATCCAGTGGAAGCGAACGCTAACTTGTTATCTACCATCAGCAACCTTGTTCTTTACCCATCTACCTTAAAGGGAGCACAAGATGCAATCCTACTTACCCATAAGAATACCAATGATAGCGACAAGAGTGATACACCCAATGATGGCAGCACTAGTCCAATTCCAGTGAGATTTTGATTGTTCTTCTTGAACTTCCTCGTCGTCAGTATAAACCTCTTCATCCATTAGACAAGGAACAACTTCGGGTAATGGTCGAGCTGGTGGGATGAACTCACAAGGTGATTCGGGGCTGTAATGGTGATGTTCGTGATCATGTTCGAATTCCATTACATGGTGTGGTGGTAAAGATGCGTCCGCTGAAAAATACAAACATTTACTGCGATTGATTATTCTCATTCTTGTAAAAATTCATAATCTTAGCTAATATTTATCTCAGTGGGCCGCGGTGGGTTGAGTTTTGAACCATAATTATATTTTTTCATCTCCATCCAATGTCCTGTATCTGAAAATTGACTGAACGAAATCCTAGGTATCTGGTGACTTGAGGGTCCCCTACCTCCAGGGACGCTCTGTGATCCCTGAATCTTTATTCTGGATGTAATTCCTGCAACCCAACGCCATTGGCATTGGCTCTGTTCAGAATGAAATTCAGACATCACCTGCTAAGTCAATGCGCTGTTATGATATAGGCATTAGTTGATAAACCATAACTCTCAAATAGGGATTGGAATCAATACGAATTGGAATGGTGCAAATCGGTGTCTCGTCGATACACATAAAAGACTAAAACATCTTCAAGAATGGAAAGTATAATTATATATCCACGTATCTTACCCTTGATCTGGTTTATACCTTTCTTCGGAATGGAATGCCGATGAGGAGCTTTAGCTCTTCTTCTCTTGGTGTCATGATTTTTCCAAAATCCCAGGGTCGAATCAAAGTTATATTCCTGAGCTTCAGTCGATGAATCCTGGTTTTGCCATCTATTTAAAACATCATGAAACTTATTGCTGTATTCTTCTAAAAAAGATAGATTCTTATTTTATATCATATAATACTATTCTTTATTTTAGAAAACGCTAAAAAAAGGGTATGGGCAGGCTACAATTCCATTTCATACTCACTACTTTAATATCAATATGTCAGGGTTTTGTTTCCAGATCCCCATTCTTAGTCCTTACTCCATTCGGATTTTCACCAACCACCTCCTGCTATGGACTTCATCCGAATCATTCCAGTTATATCAGAAAGCCCACCCCTTACAATACAAGATTTCCAATCATAACCATTGTCTTCGCGCTTCTCTTTTATCCAATTTGTTATATAAGTCAAATGCACTTAATTTTAAAATAATCCCCGTTTATAATAAGTTACGCCACTGAAAACTTAATTCGTAAAAATGTCTCAAAAGTCTGACAAGGAGTGCTTTGTAATGGAAAGAATGGGAATATCATGAAACGTTTTGCTATACTTACCACGAGTTTCTTCATATTCTGGGCAGCTAACCGAGTTGCCAACATTGGAAGCCATTTGGAAACCCTTGTCTCCTACGGCTATGGAGAACTTCAACGCTCCAATGATATGAGGGAAAATCATTGTGACGTCATAAACAAGAAGCCTTAATTATTAACGTTATCACGTTTATTAGATCTCAATCATTTCCAATGTCTGCTATTTTGTACTATTTTTTTATCTTGGGTCTCAGTAAATTGTTCACATTAAAATGGCCCCAGTAATATTGTCTTAATAATTCGGTCACAGTAAAATGGGTCACAATAACCTAATATAAGTCCCAATAATTCGGTCACAGTAAAATGGATCACAATAGCCTAATATAAGTCGCAGTAATTTGATCACAGCAAAATGGGACCCTGTAACATAGTATCAGTAAAATTGGACACAGTAATGGGTCACAGCGATACAGTTCCATTTAAATGGGTCACAGCGATATATTTCCAGTAAAATAAGTCACAGCAATATAGTTCCAGTAAAATGGGTCACAGCAATATAGTTCCATTAAAATGGGTCACAGCAATATAGTTCCATTAAAATGGGTCACAGCAATAAAGTTCCATTAAAATGGGTCACAGCAATATAGTTCCATTAAAATGGGTCACTGCAATACAGGCACATTAAAATTGAACACAGTAGTTTGGTCACAGTGAAATAGGACACATTAGTTTGGTCACAGTAAAATAGGACACATTAGTTTGGTCACAGTAAAATAGGACACAGTAGTTTGGGCACATTAAAATTGAACACAGTAGTTTGGTCTCAGTAAAATAGGACACATTAGTTTGGTCACAGTAAAATAGGACACAAAAGTTTGGTCACAGTAAAATAGGACACATAAGTTTGGTCACAGTAAAATAGGACACATTAGTTTGGTCACAGTAAAATTGTCCCAGTAAAATAATCTCGGTTAGGTCACTATTGTCCTATTACGGTCACATTAGAATGGGGCATGGTCATATGAGCCAATAATTATTAAAATGTTCTCAGTAAGGGCATAGGGGAGCTTTTACCCTTTAGAAAGATTAGTTTATTTTTTGCCCATAGTAGTAACACACCATTATCAAAATATTTTTAATAAGCAAAAAATAAAGCATTAAACAATAAAAACAAGAAGACGTAAATATGAAATATAAAAAATATGTCATTGTTTAAAAAGGCCTACTAACATTGTAAAATTAATGCCTGAATTTCGAAATGGTATGGTATTAGTCAATATATCATCTCTAAGGCACAAACAATTCTACTATTCGTTGTAATGTAATTCAATATGAACAATAGTGCTTTGAATCATTAAGTAAGAATTAGGGGTGGGTCTTGAATTAAATTGTTAAAATGTTAGACACAATAAAACTCAGGTGTAGCAACTAAAAAGGGCACAATCCACAGTATCCACAATAGTTTACAGTGTAGTGTACAGTGAAGTGGGCATATATAAGTTTGCTTATCGTTGAAATGAAATGTATTCTGTTATATAATATAGTTATTTATAGAAAATATAATCATAGAAAAAGTACACATTTGAGACATCAAAATCTAAAAAATCTAAAAAAAATCTTAGAACTGACATATCTAAACTATAGCACAAGTCTTTGATTCTTATAAACAATATACAAATTATAAAAATAAAATACAGTCAATATAAAGTTCAGATCTTTATAATGGACAGGCTTATCAGTGGGTACCCTAGATCAAACCATGTAGTTCATGGATATTATATGGATTTAATTATTTACCCTTTTGTAATAAAAATATCAAAGAATGGAATGTGAACACATCAAAATATTTTAAATGAAATTATCGTTAAGTGTGAATCTTGTCTTAGGCTCCCATTTCCCCAAAAAATAATACTTTAAAAGACACTTTCACCAAATCAAACCTTAAACTCAAGAACAGGGATTTTTTTTAGCTAAGTTAATCAGTAATATTGTGCACAACACTCTCTCAAAATTTAAGCCCTCAAATCTATTTGTAGATATTATCAGTGTTTGAAAGTCAAAAATACGACTCATATTTTAGGGAGACTATGCCTTATATAGAAAACACAAGTACAGAAACCGGAAGACAAATGTTTAGTAAGATTTAAATTTGAAGGGATTGTGTGATTTTTGTGGATTTCTGTTTTTTTTTAATATTGAGGATTACAATACTGGCAAAAAATGAATTGATTGTAAGTTTTCTTGAGAAACTCTGGCAAGATCTATATATGTTAAACTAAGTACAGGAAGTACAATCTTCTACCTGTAATATAATAGAGTTGAAGTTTTTCCAGACATTGTGGTTATTGAAACACACTGTTCCTCCACTTCTATGAAACTGAGTTGACTGTAACATAAAATACATTTATTGTTAATAACAACTTCACTTATTAAACATCAAATTACATTTTGTTTTTTTTCTCAAGATAGGGAGTTTCAAGGTTACAGCTAAGGATTTCCTTACTATAGAAGACCTAAACATTTCTTATGCACTAACTTATACATTTCATGATCATCTTTGTTTTTATTGAATGTATTCATAAACACATGTAGTTCATAATGACCAGTCTCTGATGTTTGAACTACCAGAATTCAATAATCATCTGACAATATTGCCATAGTTTTGTAAACTATGGCTGCCATTCAATACAGTGATATGTTGCAGAGCACTAGAGTAACTTTCACAAAGACCGTAGACCCTTTTAATGCCTGTGTCATCTAAGGAACTAGACTTGCAAGCTTGCTAGATAACCTTGTATACTGTATATGAAGATCACCATTTGAATAAATTATAGCAAATTGCAAGAGTCTACTCATAATTTCAATTCAGCCAATAAAAAAAATCTTTGTTCAAAAGTTGTTTGATCTTGTCCATTTAACAACAAGATGGCTGCCTATAGTGGAGGAGTCATATTGCTGGTCTTGAACACTGACAAATGATCAGTTGCTATAAGTGAACACACCAGTAAATAAATAAGTTAAACAATTATTTATTGTGACTGTAATTCTTACCTCTCTATTGATATCACCAATACAAACATACCCTGAATTAGTTATACCCCATTTACTATGATCTTTAGAATCTTTAAACTGGATGTTATCACTAGAGGGGAAACCTACTAGTTCTATATTATATACCTACAGTATCAAAATAAAAAATAGAATAATATAACAAATTTGAATTTTTTCTCTGGTATGCTTTACTCTATATGCATATAGATTCCGATTTTGATGGGGTAAGGAAGGGGTGCGCATTATACATGGGTGCGCATTATATTCGGAAATATACGGTATGTGTATATTAAAACTTCAAATGAAGATCAATTCCAAACATGAGTTTGTCCAGGTACCAAATTTGATCAAAATTGGTTGAAAACTGTTTTATTAATATTTATCAGAAAAATGCCAACCGATGGACACAAATACTGACATTATATGTGCACACTCTGTAGTGTACAGTTAAGTGGGAATATATAAGTTTTGCTTATTGTTTCTCTTGACCATTCATGTAGCTAAAACTCCCAGAAAAAAACGAACACTGACCTTATAATGACTACAGTTTGAACCCATCCCACCTCTTCCATTCTCCCACGTTTCTGTTCTCATCTCAGATTTATATGTCGGTGCTACCAGATCATGGTACAAATCTACAAAAATATATATCTTATTGTTATTATTCATATTTTCACTTCAAATATTCATACAAATTAAGAAAAAAATTTCATGACAGCATTTTGAGGAAAAAAATCTTAGTATTAAAAGTGAAGAAGTTCCAAAAAACATCTATGTAAAGCACTGGCCAAGGTCACAAATACAGAGAAAGATAGATAGAAATTCTATGGTGGAGTTAATATAGTTAGTATTGAGTTTTAAACAAAAATATGGGACAACTACAGCCTACAATGTGAAATTCTAAGTGCAATACATAAATTACTGTTATTCTGTATTACATAATTCATAATTCAGTCCTTCTCATACCTTTGTCAAAGTTTTTATCCTTAGCAAAGCTAGTGAAGGTTGTACCAGAGGATGATGTTAAGTTAACAACACTAGGATGAGGGTGTTCCACGGCATGTTTATTAGACAAAGCCTGGTACATAGTTGGGTATTTGTTTCTCATCTCAATAGGCATGGAGAAGTTGTAAAATCTAGGATAATTATACAAAAACTGGGTACCTGAAAAAAAAAATATTTTCACTATCAATAATAATATAATGCTAAATTCACTCAAATTAAGAGTGATAAGACCTATGGCTATGAAAGCATACAATTATTTTTTTTCTTTCCCTTCAAATTTGTCAGACATCCTTCAATAAAATTAGAGAAACTTAAAAATAGATTGAACACTGTATGCTTATTTGGATTGCTTTAAGCTTCTATTTGCATCAATCCTTATTCCCATCTCGATTCTTGTATGCTTTGATAGCAACAGCACTTTCCAGATGTGTTGCACATACCTTAGTCACATAAAACATGCCGTTGAACCTGCCTTGTACACATACCTGTGCTTGTTCATATTTCTTTGTTTAGTTTTTTTGAGCCATATCTGTCTAAATAATTATCAGAGGCTGGGAATGGTCAGCAAGTTTCAGACTAAGGTAATCCTAACTCACCGATCTTGTCTATAAGATGACTATCATAGGTTACACAAAGAAAACTCTGACCATAATTTCTACCACTATCAGGATAACTAAAGCCATCATATATGTAGGGTGGAAAATGGGGGGTACTGTGAACTAACCAATATCCTTGTTGATTATCAAATGCTACCACTCCTACAATACACAATTAACATTTTATAAAGCATAACAATTTGTAGGTTTCCTAGATCTGAGGAAATAATCTCGCCTCAATTTATTTCTTTGTTGTAAACTTTATTTATTTACATTTATCAAATTTCCAAATAACTATGGTGCACTTTTTTTTGTGACAAATCGTTTCTGTCACTAGTTATGGTCCTATCCAAACAGACAAAGTAAATGTCAGAATTTGAGAAATAATCAAATATTGATACATTAACATACCTTTAGAATGGCCATTTTTAAGGTAAATTCTTTTATTGGGTGTTTGGTCGTTGTACATAGCATAGAATATTGATGAAGGCTGAAATAGATAATGCATTACATCAACTAAGGCCCACATTTTTGGGGAATTTGAAAATCGAGAGGCCGAAATCCGAAAAGTTTTCAGAAGTATATTTATATGGGGTGGGGTTTCTTCAATTTTTATGAGGGAGGACCCCCCAGCCATGCACCTACTCCCCCTCCCCCTCCCCTCCCCCAATTCCATGGATGCTCTGCAGCCCCTGTGTCTTTCATGCCATCAATTTGGTTACCAAGGATCAAACAAATCTATAACCTGATCTCCAAGTATCAGCGAACATCAAAACTTGATGTTAGGGTCAATTTCTGTGAATCTTACCTTGGCCCCATATATCTGTTGTAATGTATAATAAACAGCATGTTTCTTGGTGTTAATACCATATTGAGATAGTTGAAATTGTGGATTGTTCTCATCCATATAATAAAACCCATACCCTTCGTGTATCAACTGGTTCTTACTATGTATCTTGGGTAACTTATATACAATAAACCTTCAATTATAAATATTAAGTCCGCATTAAGTAGTGCCCCTAGTGTCATACCTTGTTGGGCACTATATTCTGGAGTGTGATCAGGGTCAGATCCAAGGGAGGGCTCCGCCGGCTCAAGCCCCCCCCCCCCCCCCCCCTATTTTTGGCAGACTAATGTCAAAACCCTAAAAAAATTTGCTGCTTGTGCCCTTGGCGCGTGCGGTACTGTTGAATTTGAAGCATTTTATATTTCAGAGCCCCCCCCCCCCCTTTCTCTAAATCCTGGATCCGCCCCTGGTGGTATTGCTGCTTGCGTTATATGAAGCTCATTAACTTGCTAATTTGAGCACGCTGACATGGTATGACGATATCACAAATGTGGAATGATATGAGACAGCTTTATAGCCAAACCTTAACTACAGTCACTGGATTGTCATCTTAATTTAATAAGATATTGTCATTAAAAACATTTGTAAAAGTGGAGAAAATAATTAATAGATTATTTGTTTATTTTAAGGATCAAATAAAACTCCCTTTTTTTAATAGGATTGTCGATTAGGAATTGTAGCATTATGATTTCACAATGTTTCTTTGAACTTATTAGTGAAAATCTTTAAATGATATTTCTATTCAGCAGAGTCCATACTGAATCATACCGTCAAATATTTTCAATTTGATATCAATTGGTGAATTATAAATAGGACACACATTTCAGACAGTCATAAATATGTTTTAAATAACTCTGATTTGTGGAATATTAAATCAAAATATTCATATAATAATAGACAATCAATATTATTAGAGTCAGTGTGTAATTTTGGCCTGATGACAGCATCAATTATATAAATATAGGCCTGTATATGTATATGTATAATAATATGTCATCATTGACTCACCAAGATATTTGTCCTATTTATATGATAAATGTATGTATGTCATCAAGTTAAAATATGATTCACAATCACAATAGATACCTAGTCATATGATATTTAACTTCCTGTAGTAAGCTTATTTCCTGTCAATTATAATTCTACACTAGAACCGTGATAACGGTACTGAGCAGTGCGCAATTTAAACATCCTTGAACGGTTGCATTTTAGTCCTGCATATAAATTAGGTCATGTGACAGAGCTGTTTATAGTTAAAAATCTCAATTTTCAATCGGCTATTAAACCGGAAGTAAACATCGGAAAACACAAAGTAAAACATCATTTGATAGATTTTATCGAGGGCAATAGTTTTGGTTCAGATCAAAAGGTCATAAAACGTCAAGGTCACGAGTTATGAGCTTTGAAAGTGTTTGCTATTGCTGAATTTCTTTAACCGGAAATAGACAAAACTGTTAATCGAAATTAGGAAATCGGCTGTCACCATTTTGTTAGTAATATATTGAAGATGACATAGACATCAACATTATGTAAATCGGATGATATCCTGATCACTTATATCGATTTAAAGAAAAGTTGGTCATTTCAAGATGGTGGTCTACTAGTTACTTCTGGGTCCAATTTTATCCTTTTTTTACTATGAATGTTATGTCATTTTATATCTTCAAAAGAATGTGTCGACTCTCTTTAAAAATCCACAATTTAGGAACCACGTGTTTTTTCGCGCCAAAAAAGCCACGCAGTTACTTTAAAACATTGAACAAAATTTCCAAATTAAAAAAAAAAGCAAAATGATTAAAATATCTACTATTATATATCATGAGGAGATAAAGCATAATAAGAAAAGACGATTTTTTTGTGACGTACGTTAATTGGGTTCAAACTGACAATTTTCAAATGGCTGTAAAACAAGAAGTAAATATTGGACAACAAAAATGAATTCACCATTGGATAGATCTCATTTCGGGCAATAACTTTTGTTCGGATCATAAGGTCAACAAATGGCAAGGTCACAAGTTATGAGCTTTAAAAGTGTTACAATAATTGCTGAATATCTTATACCGGAAATAGACAAACACCATAATCGAAATAAGCAATTCAGCTGCCCTCATTTTGTTGGCAATATATTGAAAATGCCATAAACATCAAAATTATATAAATCGGATGTCGATTTAAAGAAAACATGTTCATTTCAAGATGGTGGCCAACGTGTTACTTCCGGTTACGATTTTGTCATATTTTTGCTTTGTTAGTCATGTTCTTTCATATCTTAAGAAGAAATTGTTACCTATCTTATGAAATCCGCAATTCAGATAACACGTGTTTTTTTTCCGCCAAAAAAACACGCAGAGTTACTATAGAACAAAGAACAAAATTCCATATAGCAATTTTGATCAAAATATCTAGTGTTATATATCACTAGAAAGAGGAGATACAGCGTATTAAGAAAAGAAGATATTTTGTGACGTGACGTCACGTGACAGAGCTGTTCAAAGTTCAAACTAACAATTTTTAAATGGCTATAAAACCGGAAGTAAATATTGGACAACAAAAATGAATACATCGTTGGATAGATCTCATCATGGGCAATAACTTTTGTTCAGGTCATAAGGTCACCCAAATCCAAGGTAACGTGTAATGAGCTTTGAAAATTTTTGTCATTTCTAAATATCTTTTACCGGAATTAGGCAAACATCATAATCGAAATTAGCAAATTGGCTGTCATCATTTTGTTGGCCATAGATTGAAAATGCCCTAGACATCAATATTATACAAATCAGATGATACCCTGTTCACTTCTCTCGATTTAAAGAAAACATGTTCATTTCAAGATGGTGGCCAGCGTGTTACTTCCGGTTACGATTTTATCATATTTATTTTCTTTGTTAGTCATGTTCTTCCATATCTTAAGAAGAAATTGTTACCTATCTTATGAAATCCGTAATTAAGATAACACGTGTTTTTTCCCGCCAAAAAAAACACGCAGAGTTACTATAGAACAACGAACACAATTCTAAAAAGCAATTCTAAAATCGAAATATCTAGTGTTATACATTTTTGGAAACATGAGATAAAGCGTGATAATAATAAAAGATAATTTGTGACGTACATGAATTAGGTCACGTGACAGAGCTGTTTAAAGTCAAAACTCGACATTTTCAAATGGCTATAAAACCGGAAGTAGACATCGAACAGCAAAAATGAATACATCAGTTGATAGATCTCATCAAGGGCAATGACTTTTGTTCAGGTCATAAGATCACTCAAGGTCAAGGTCACAAGATATGAGCCTTAAAAGTTTTGACTATTACTGAAACTTGTTTACCGGAAATAAAAAAAAAACGGAATCGAAATTCAAAAATCGGCTTCCCATGTTTTGTTAGCAATCGACTGTAGATTCCATACACATTATTTTTATTCAAATCGGATGATTCCCTGATTCTGAATTTCGATTTAAAGTAAAATCAGTCAGTTCAAGATGGCGGCCGATATGAAACAGCTGGGTCAGATTTTATCATTTTATATTTTGTGAATAATGATTACTAGCACATTGCAAAAAGATTTTTTAGAATATCTTCATTATTCCGGAAGTTGACATTTCAACTTTACAAGCGAATGACGTCAAAACCGGAAGTGATATAACATTTTTGAAAAGATCATTTTGTTTGTCATCAAAATGTCTATGCATATGTAAGTTTTCATATTGATCAAAATAAAATTGCAAAAGTTAAAAAAAATGTCAAAAAAGTGCTTCAAAAAGTCAGCGACAAAGTTTTAAAAATGCATGTTTTTAAACCCCCAATTTGAAGACAATCGGTTAATAAAATAAACAAATAAAAATCCATCAAAATCGGCTGAAAATCAGAGATGAAAATGGTAAAAACATTCAATTGGGCTTATTGGTCATACGTCATTTCCTGTTGGACGAAAATGCATCATTTTATATTCACCTAATACCGTGCAGTTAGGCATAGTAAAAAATTATATGAGATAATGTGTGGCATGCTCCCTTCATACCGAATTTGCGTGACCAGAAGTAGACAAAAAAAAAAAAACATACACTATGAAAACAAAGCAGTGCGTTCGCTAGAACGCACTGCAATTATATCTTATTTAATATTGAATAGCCTCACTACAGGAAAAAATCTTACGATAAACATTTGTCATAAGTGAGAAATTCATCTTGATATATTTTGAGAAAAGGACTCAATAGTCACATTCTTCATCAATTTATATATTATACGGTACCGGTATTCATATGAATTGATTAGGCTACTCTGTAATATACTGATCGTCTCTTGGAATCATTTTGCATTGAAAAGTTTTTCATTAGGCCTACATCTAATCTGTTATAACGTTCCCAATTCTCCCTCGAAATTTAAGCCTTTAGTTTAGACTTTAGTTAGACTATGCCTTACATGGAGAACACAAATACAGATAATTAAGGTATCGTGCGATTTTGGGGCACTTCTAGTAAATCTGAAGGATATTTTAATTACATAAATTCAAGGTCAAAATCTATCCTAAAAAATGTTGAACATTCCACTCGGACGCCCTGCTACGTGTCCCTGCATTAACTTTCACATCAACTTTACTTGGCTAGTGTCTTTTTAAAAATTAGCCTTGATCATCACAAAGCATTTATAATAATTTAATGAAGCCTATATCTATATTAGAAATAAGTTAACAAAATTCAACCTACCAATCTACAGGTTTTCCTTTGTTATCTAAACATTGTAAGGAATAAACAGTATATAGATATATAATATTCACAGTTAATATAAGGCCTACTAGTACTATAGTCTTCATGTTTTAATCTTCTCCTGTTTTATTCCTCTCCCAATGCTTTCTGTTGAATAATAACTTGTTACTTTCAATCACTTCTACATATATTTCCACTTAAACAGGAAATCTATAAATAAATCTTAAGCCAGTTTCTGTTAAGTTAAATTGTTACTCTTAATAATGCTGATTCTTTTTAACTTTTTAAAACTTCCTAGTTTCACTTTATAGATAGATTAACCAGTCTTTAGTGCTCTATTATCCAGTCACAATAGCCTTTTACAAAAGCAATAAAATGAATGTTATCAATTAAAATAGCAGTTTAAAACTACTGAACCCAATAACTTTCAATAAATTGTCTTTTAGCCTTGAGTTTCCTGCACATGTCACAAATGATAAAAGAAAATTAATCAAATGACTCACCTGATAGGAAATATTTTCAAGGAAAAAAAAACTAGTGGAGATATTTATACAAGGTGAATACAGTTAAACTTGGTCCAACGGTCACCTGTATTCAGCACCACCCTTTAATCAAAGGCCACCCAAATTACATCCCATGCAATTTTCAACCAAATTTACCTCTATTCAACACCACCCTTTTGACGCGGCCAGCGGTCACCCTTTTCTTGACAGTAAACATGTGTCACCCTGCAATCAGCGGTCATTTTCCTTAATCCTTGTTAATCCCATTAATTAAACTAACAGTTAATTACTGCCAAACAGATTAAACTTGGTCTATAATCCTTGAATGTTACTCATACACTGATATAATTAGGCCTAATGTTGTAAATGATTATTAAAATAAGTAATGATATATTCAAAAGTGTATTAGAGACTTGTCTAAAATAATATTTTTATATAGGACATTGCTAATAATATTTAAATTGCTATTGCTGTTTTACTTTCGTGCATGTACATATAGTTACAGATTACAAACTTATCATTCTAAACTAGGTTTGCCATACATGTACCACCCCTTAGTAAGCAGCCACTTTTAAGCATTCCCTTGACTGGCTGCTTAATACAAGTTATACTGTACATGTATTAAGTCTAATTAAAATCAGACCCTAATTTCGTTTCGTGCGTTTTTTTTTAAAACAAAACAAACGAAAGAAATTAGGGTCTAATTTAATTAGACTGAATACATGTACTGCCTTTATAAATAGACTTTCTAATCTTACCATTTCACAAAAAACTGTGAATAGGATTTTCTAAACTTCTTAAGTGTCTTGGAGACAATGATAGCATAGATCAGGCCTTCTAAAATGTCAGCACCCGGGCCAAATCTGGCCAATGACACCCTCCAGAGTGGCCCAAAGACATTACTTCCAAAAAAATATAATAATGAGGTATAATTCAATGCTGTTCTTGTGTAAAATTAGTGCCAAAACTGTTTAAAACCTTGAAGCTTTTGGGCCCCTGGACCCCACCCTCTAACATGCTTGTCTCGCTTCCCTATCTAAAACTCTTTTTGGCCCTTAATTTCATTCATAATATGAATTTGGCCCTTTACAAAAATTAATAAAGAGGGCCCGGCATAGATTTAGGCCTACCCACATCTTGCAAATCCACAAAATAAGAGCATATGATAAAATCACTTGGCAAGATCCCATTGTGGATTATTCTCATTTCAAATAAATCAATTATCCACAACACATGTCAGCTGCATGCATGGCATGAACTCTAGTCAATATGAGATAAATCGCTGAAACTTCTCTCTCTTCTTTTTTCACTAACTTAAAAGGACAGTCCTAATTTTTCTAAAGTAGGTCAGGACAATCATTATGTGTCAAAAATCTGTATAAAAAATATATTAAAGGGAATGTAAAGAGGTTTTCTAAACTTTGCATGTGTATTGGGGACACTGATAGTGTCAATTTGCGCTATTCCAATTTCCATTCCGACATCTGTGGTGAAAAAAGATTCTATTCAGTAATACTCAAGTGTATTTAAATTTCAAAATATTGCACAAACATAATCATATCACAAATGGTTTTAGCAAATTGTAATCAACAAAAAAGATCAACAAAAAATAAATAACAAAAAGTTCCAGTACCATTATAAAAAATGAGATTCAATATGAAAAATTAATAAATAAAATTCAACAAATTATAAACACAACAACAAATACTATAGTAGTATTATCATAGAAGCAATATTACAAGTTTGAAACTATTTTATTACCATGTATGCCATTTGACCTTAGGGGGAAAGCAGTACTGAATAAAACTACCAAGCTACTATAGAGTTATACAGAAACATGAACATATATAATTGAGCAAAGTTATCTACAAGGGGTAATAATAAACAGTATTGAAGGAGATATTAATATATATCAACAGATTAGAAATAATAAAATAAAACCACATAATGATTAGATTGAGATTCAACAAATCATGGAAAATAAATAACTAATTTAACCACTAGTATTATGCACGATAAAAAAACATTAAAACAAATAAAAACAAAATAACCAAATTTAAAATGAACTAGTTATACGGGTAATACAGAGTGGCTATAAAATAAAAGCATAGACACCAAACATTGTTATCTTTGAATAATAGTAACTTAATAACTTAATAATAGTAAACTTAATGAAACTAAAGATGTCATTTATTACTATAACTATTTTTTTGCCATTTAAACTAAAGACAGAACCTGTTAAACATTACTTATCTATTGAACAGTTTTTAAAGGCTCTGAGGGGGTAAAATCATGTTGAAAATACCTCATCAAGAACCAAAGTTCCATAATTATCATAGGCAAAAGACATATTTTTTTTCCTTTTGGCTTAATAGCTATTTGCCTATAACATCACATCTTTAATTTCATGTAATTAATAATAATTAACATATTAATTAAAACATGTTAATTAACCAGGAATATAAACTTGAAAAGATTTTTTAAGAAAGTTACTAGGATTGGTGACATCTTTTTCAATTTGTGACAACATTCTCGGTGGTGGAGGGCGGGGAGGTGGTACAGCAGACGATCTTTTAATATTCTTAAACCTGAAAATGTAATTATAATATATACACAAAACATTATCTCCATCATGTTAGTTTTATTTCAGGTTATTTTACTCTGAAGGGTGCCTCAATTTATTGAACTTTCAAAAATTACATTCCATTTCAGTCAATTAATCGGCTCTTTGCAGAATTATCATAAGTTTGTTCAATTACACAAATAAGAATTAATGGGCCATAATCAGCCCAAAACACTGGCCCTTATTTGCTCTAACCAAGAAAAAGTTGCATAGTTTAAACCAAAACAGCGTACAAAAGCTGGGATCTCATATTCTTGTTGAGATTTCCATTTGTTTTTCCTTTCTAGCTGAAAATCATATCCAAAAGATAATATCAAACAACTTTGTAAGAAATAATCTGCATAAAAACTTTAAAAGAAAAATTTTGTTCTCACAGGAAACGGAAAGATTTTTTCTTGACTTACTTTGTTCTTTTAGCCTCATCAGAATCAGTTGATAACGTAGGACCAAGATCACCGAATGAATAAGATTTAGTAGCAAATGATTTACGTTTCTCTTCTGCGCTCTCTGATATAGGAGTATTTAATGATGATGTACTACCACTACGATCTCGCCATAGTTCCTCGGACGCTGCCAGCTGATCATCAGCTGATAGGGTAGATGTTGTTTCTATGGAAACTGGTGTACCTACGGAATCTTGTTTTAAGGTACTCTGAGAGTCTGGTAGAGCATATCTTAAATTAACTTTCATCATCTCACTAAACTGAAATATCAGATATATCAACATTGAAACTTTCACGTGTTTACATTTTGGTCTCCAAGAAATAATAAATCATACTGACTTAAGTTTGAAAAACTCGAAAATAAGTGTTGAAAAAGATATATTTCCTTTGGGCTCAATAAATGAATGAAGAGCATTATGGATGAGGAGCTCAATAAACTTTAAAGAGTTAATTTCTTTAGAAAAACTTGATAGCTTAAATAGAGAGTTTAAAGTTGTATGTTTCAGAGAGCTCAATAAACAAATGGAGAGCTCCATGAGGAATGAGAAAAAAAAAGTTTGAGAGCTCAATTAATAAATATTCACACTAAATTGAGCCTTATCTTTCATTTCTTATTACATATTACTTATGTAGCCACTACAATATCATACTTCAGCCATTACATGCAGTTATTAATGTAATAAATTATTAATTGATTAACAAACCTCAAATATTCCAGGTTCTAATATTTCAAAGGAAACAGGAACTGGTATAGAACTACCTTTAGGACATGCACTGTTAATTAAAGCAAGCTAGGTTAGTTAGTTAGAATACTATGTTACAACTCTAGTGTTTCAACTATTAACAATTAATAAGTTAGTATAAAATAGGTTTATAATACATGTTGACCATTTTTTTCTAGATTCTAAAAGTTAATAATCATTTCAAATTCAGTCTTATCTAAATCTAATCCTTTTTCTGCATGCTAATAACATTGTCCCATTCATGATTTGATTCAATGAAACAAAATATAAATTTTGCTCAATTAAACCTTATTATCTTTTGCATGCCCAAGCTACAGAACAATGTCATTCATAATCTGTAAATGGCATAGTAGAAGCACAAGTTATAGATAAATAAGACAATTGTATGGATATATACTTCTAGAAAATTTATGACTTCAATGTTTCAATGTGGTTCTCACACCGTCATCATGAATATAATAATGATATCATTCATAGATCAAATTGAATTATATAGATAGGAGGTTAATTAGTTATCAGATTATTGGATCAGATAGAAAATTAACATGTGAACCCTCAAGATGACTATAATAATCTTACCCAACATAAACATCAGGATCATGACATATTACAGCTCTATTCATCATCTCTAGTTTCTCTATAGTTTTATTGTTCACACCTGTAATAACATAAACACTACTCAGTGTACAATGAGGGGAAATATTGCAATAACAAAAATATTAGTATTTTTTCTGATTATGCACTTATTATTTGACATTCATTCAAGTCGGCGAAGAGGCCATTTTACAAAAAAACTGGGAGATAATATGACATCCAGTGTTTAAAGGATTAATATAGTTTACTACATAGGTTCAATGCTATTTCAGTAGAAGCTGGCAGTTAAAATGTATAATTTCTCTCTTAAGTTATGATAAGTTGAAAATCAATAAATCAGCATACCTAAATGTTGAGCTTGAAGTAACTGTTGTTTTAAATTCCAGTAAAGTTTCATACTTAAAAAATCTTGTAGTTTATTGACTATGTTGTAAGTTAGGGTGAAACTGAAATTAAAATATAATTTGAATGATTTAACACATTTATACTCTCATCTCAGAGGGTATTATTTAGAAGGTAAACAGGTAAAGACATCAAAGATAGAAGAAATGAGCACACTAGCACTCTCAACATTAAATGTGAGTTCTAATACATATAAATCTAATCTTAAAATAGCCTAATAATATCCTAAATATTGCCAGCGGAAGGTGATTATACTGGTAGAGTCAATAATTCTTACCTTTTACCAAGAGTAATATTCTCTGTACAGTCAATAGAGATGATAAAAGGTGCGTATTGTATACAGTATTTGGGTAATCTGTAAACAGAAAATATATATAGTTTACTTTATCAGTATCTATCAATCTTACCAACATCTACTGTATGTAACCTTGGAGTAATGATTGACTGGAGGAACATCGCCTATAGAAATCGATAGCGCGCGTCGACAATCAGTGCCGCTCGACCCTGCGTAGCAACCCGCTTGACATTACGTAGTAACCATCTCGATCACTTCCATTGTCTGAAGCGGACATTATGATTGTAGCCGAGATGCGCAGTCGAACGCCCATTTATGTTTTATCAACACGCGTGCGCAGTGAAATCCAAGATGTCGGCTCCCGCGAAAAATGGATTTTCGTGATTTTTTTTTTTAAATCGATTAAAAACTAACATTTTTACGATGAGATTTACAATTAAAACAGTTCTTTGATATATTTTGATAAAGGTGCATTAAAACATTCATTTATGTGACTTCCTGTGATCACCTGAATTAATGGTAACGATATTTTGAAAATCGAAAGTGTTGTGTAAACAAAACATAGTGAATTTTCCTTGCGAACCGGTGCGGACCGAAGTTATTCGGAGTCATTTTTAGCTATATGGAGTAAAATGGATGGATATTCTTCTGAAATTCAACAATGGTGTTGTAAGACGTGAGAGAGTCAAATCACGTGACGCGTTGATTGACAGCAGCACTGATCGGTAACGTTACGAGACGAGGCGATGTTCCTCCAGTCAATCATTACTCCAAGATGTAACTAATTGTGTTTTGAATATCTGTAAAAATCTATGCATAGTGTACTATCTATCAATCCTTTTTTTTTATTTTACAAAAAATATTTTATTTGAATAAATAAGACAAGAATTTTGGAAACCTTGTTTTACAGATAATGGCAATTGTCAATCTTGTCATTAGATTTCAAAAGAGCTCACAATAATTGTGGATAAGATTAAATATATATTTCTCTACCTGTAAACTGTTAATACATCAGTAGTTGAGGAACTGTGCCGCCATTTTAACTGGGACTTGAAATATAATTCCTGAAAAAATAAACAATTTCAGTTACAATTACTAATCTGACCTCAGGTAATTGTCAACTGTACTAACAAACTAATTTGACTGCCACATTTTAGGTCATTTTAGAAATTCTTCACAATAACAAAGTTTTAAATACAGAAGTCTCAATAATCTAGATGAATATCAAATTTGAAAATATAGAGATTAGGTGCCCCCATTATATTTATTTCTACTTACCATTTCCGATATATTAGATTGTGGTGTTTGAGATGATAAAGTAAATATAAAGGAGATCTCTTCCTCTGGAAACAGAGTTATAGGTAGTTGATTTGATCCTAGTCTTATACATCTTACAGTTGATGATATATTTTCTTTATATCTGAAATATAGTGGATAGAAAATATACAGTGAAATGGTAGAAGGTGCATATTTCATGTTAAACTGAACTAACACATAATTTCAACTTTGAAGAATGCCGTAAATATTCTAAATGTAATTAAACAAGCCCCATTTCCTTACATACTTTTAGCCCCTGCACACTGAGAATGGATGAAATAAAACTCAAATGCAGATAGTTCTTGATACAAATAGTAAAAGAAAAAGCTCAAATTTTAGTTATGAGCTTAGAATACACTTTATGATTAACTAAGCTAAAAATTGTTGTTTCTGAAACTAATGTAGCCTACAGTTGATAGAATAGAAGGTAACTGTGCTCCTTTAAAACTTACAATAAGCTACTTACCTATTTTCATCTGCTGAATTCGATTCTGTACTATGTTCATCAATACTATTAAATCTACTGGCCGTATTTAATATATTAATATCTAATAACTCTATCTTTTCATTACTTTTATTACATACTAAAATATCAAATTAATAACTTATAGTTGACAATTTATCATTTTGTGAAAATCCTCCTCAGACCTCCTCAAATTCCGATGTCACAGTCAACGTTTCATAGAGGCAGTCTAGTGTCCATTACCTTAGTCTAATCAAAGAGAGATTTCAAATAAGTTTTTGTTGATGAAAATGGTCATGTTTTCGTTTAAAATCCATGATATAAAAATAAGTACAAACCTTGTGTTAATAGAAGATGTTTATCGCCAGTTGAAGTTATTCTACTTTTAAATACTGGAGGATTTATAACATTCAATATTTTACTCACTGAAAATATACCGTACAACATTTGAGAGAAATGTCAATGGTGCAATCAGTGCTTTATAAAAAGTTTTTAAAATCTCTATAACTTTTAAATATCACTATTTGTAGTACCTGTTTTTTGATGAATGGTATTCTTCCTCAAAAATTCTAATGTTGGATTATCCAGGTGGAAATCTTTCTTAGCTAATTGATCTGGTGATGGGTCAGGTTGAGATGAGAACATCCAGGCTGTTACTGTCAACTCTGTTTTATTTATCAAACCTTCTACATTATCCAGACTGGCTTGTAGAGGATATAAATAATGGCTTTCATCTAGAAAATAGGCTTTGTCTACCTAAAAGAAAGATTGGTAAATATAAGGTATTCAACAAGTAGCAATGTTCACATAATAATAGTAAATCTTTAGTTCCAATTATTGTGTGGCCTAAATTAACTGGGTACAATATGAACAGTTTTGTGTTCTTAAAAGGGCACATTCCCCCAATTGAAAGGGGTTGAAGTTTAAGCTTTATTTCAAAACAGTCTATTTTTTAATCAAATTTAAATTTTAATTCAAATTGATCTATTTCATAAATCACCTGAACACCCTATACTACTAAGGAATTGAATTTTTTTTTTTTTTTATGAGGTTGGAAGGGTAATTTCAGATTTTATTTTAGATATTTTAAATTGAGATACCTTTTCATGGTCATATTCTGAATTAAAGGAATTGGAAGTCAAGGTGACAGCCACTGGGCAGGGAACAAATAAACTGCCTGGACTACTCAACACCTTCTTAGGTGACTTCTGTTTCAGTCTGTTGGTTTCATCGATTATTGAGAATTTAGCTGTTGCAGCAAATTGAGAAATTCTGTTTTTCCAGTCTGATTCCACAGCCGGGCTTTTGGCAACAACTGCACATAGTGCTACAGTTTCGCCAAGGTATATGCTCTTCCTTTCGGGGTAGTTATTAATATTTGCAGCATTTGGGTTAATGTTATTCAGAAATATAATCTGTAAATTTTGTAAAACGTCTTCATTCTCCTCCATGTTGTTTTCCAGGTAATGCCTAAAATGAAATTATGGATTCTATTTCTTGAAAAATCAAATTTTCTTTTTATTTTATGATTCATGTCTTGCATTATATCTTAGAAATATACTCTACTCCGTTCCTTGTCCTTTTTGTAGTTTTTAAATAATTTTTTGATTATTTTGTAAACTTTATAAATGACAAAATACCAATTTTGATTAACTTAATGAAATAAAAATGATTTTGCTTCTGCCAAAATCTGATTGAATGGGAAAAAAACCTCATGAAAATTACATCAATATATATTTTGATTGATTTCATTGAACTTTCAATCATATTTCATTGGTGATGATTGATCTTGTAGTTTTTTTCAACTTGACGAAACTAATGTTAAATTTGACTCAACATTTTACTGTAGCAAATTAAAGGGAGAGAACTTTTTGCAAAATGGCGCATCTTTCACTTTCCTCGTACCTTCAAATGGTAATTTTTGTAGTTTAACAGTATATTCAGTCTGAAAGGCTGTATTTATATCTGTAAAATGAGCCACTACATTATCTTGATAATACCCGGGTGAAATAGTCACGATTTCTATTCACGATTTCCTTGTATAGAGTTAATTAATAAAAAAAAAATCCCACCCACCCCATCTTTTTTCAATTTATGGTTGATTTAAAGGGACACGTTCACCATCTATTTGACAAATTATTTATACCCGAAGAACAGGATGCTTTTCTAAAGACTTTTAACTCTGATGTTATGCTATGAAGACCATTAACTTAATTGAAGACCCAAATCCACCTCTGGCCTCTGGTAAAGCATAATTGTTCCCCTTTAACATAGAGCATGTCCTTGTGTCACCTAACATTTTCACTGAAATCTGCCATTAAATACTGAATGTGAAAATTTAAATGTGACATTAGACATGGGATTGGGGAGAGCACATCGGTGATATCACCCACACTATGTTCATGAGAGTAGCCTCAAACAAAACAAAACAAAAATCTTTATTATCATTACTGTTATTGTAGTTAAATATCATACAGTTTTAATTTATTGTATTTTTCAGTTAGATGATGCTATACAAAGAAGCAATGGACTCAAAGTTTCTGTAAGTCTGTAATGTGTGTTAAGATACTTAAAACTTTATAAAGGAAACATTAATGAAATAAGATTTTTTTTTAAAATTGAATATACTTTAATAAAAATTTGACAAATTCATTAGTAGACTATGCTAATTTTAATTCTCTCTATCTAGCCTTTGAAGAGGTGAATTGATAAAAAAAATGCAAGGAATGAATAAGATTTATCTTTTCAATATCCTTATGGGAACTTTTCTTGTGATTTACAGGAACTACTATCATTTAAACATGCTCACGTTGCTAACCCTAGACTACAGTTAGAGGAACCAGAATCTCAATGTCAGAGATTTTTTGATCCACCATATGATGAACTGGTGTCAGCTCATTTAAGGTATGCCTACGTTATTGTAATTTGCATGAAATGTATGTTCTTTTTTTTCAACCCTTATTTGGAATTTAGATTGTGTGAAGATTTGTAGGTTTACTATAAATTCTTACAGGGTTCGTACAGGTCATGGAAAACCTGAAAAATCAGGGAATTTTAAAAAAGCTTTTCCAAACATGAAATATCAGGGAAAATCATGATTTTTCTGGAAAATTGTCAAAATAACCTGGAAAAATGATACAGTATATCAAACCGTTTTCCTATTTTTGCAATATGAAATAAAAAAATCATGATCCAGACTAATCTCAAGTTACCCCTTCTGTCGATGATTTTTATAAAATTGGTCATGGAAATGACTAAATACTGTCTGGAAAGTCATGAAAATGTCAGGGAAAATTTGCTCAGAAGATCTGTATGAACCCTGTTTAATCATTCATTTTCACTTTTTTGGGGGGTAAGGGGGTAAGTATTAAATCTGCATATTTTGAAACAGACCTGTATAAATTGTTAAATTTGAGTTTTGTTGATGGTGTTTCATATATTATAGGTGTTGTTGGTGTGTTTCTAATCATGATTTTATACAAGCTGCTTCTTGTCAGGCCTCAGTTGTACAATATCCTTTATTAAAGTTCTTTCTTATTGACTATATCTTCTAAAAGATCACTGTTTGTATACATACCAGGCTTAAAAAGTATTTGATGAAGATAAATTAATTGCCTGAAAAAGAATGACTATTGACAGTTTAGAAATATAAGCTTGCTAATATACACTTCAGCCTATAGTTGTATTATTATGTACTGTATAAGCCTATCTTTTATCAGTTTGAAATACATTAGTACCAGAGTGGATGTAGAGGTTTTAAAACAAACAGTTGTTGACTTGTATACCTTAATAAAGGTAGATAAATATATATTTTTACCCTGGGTTTAACTTATTTATCCTTAACCCTATCCCTACAATCTTCACTAAGATATTTCAGAGTCAGAAAGAGGAGAACTGGTGTTTACCTGTTATGTATGCTGTTTGTTTAGATCTTAGATTGTTTGCTAATAGTGTAAGTTTATCATCTGAATTTTATTTACCATATACTCGATATATGTACTTGTAATTTTAACACATACCCATCTAAGAATCAGCTGTTAATTCACTCTGAATAATGCCATGTACACATAATTAATACATTGGTAGTAACTAATGAATTTTTCATATTAGGACTTATATCAATAAATGAGTAAATATTTTATAATGAAAAGTGTTATCAGGTGTCTAGAAGAGTTAGCATACCCTGACACGCCAACATAAACATTTCTTACCCAGTTACTACAGACATTTACTAACTTTATTGGCTGGTTGCACATTAAGTGTCATGTTTTGTCTACAGGCTGCAAGCTGTTATCATAGTGTTTTATGTATAATATTGTATATTCTATCTACAGGCTGATATATAAGCTGTTGTCATAGTGTTTTATGTATAATATTGTATATTCTGTCTACAGGCTGATATACAAGCTGTTATCATAGTGTTTTATGTATAATATTGTATATTCTATCTACAGGCTGATATACAAGCTGTTATCATAGTGTTTTATGTATAATATTGTATATTCTATCCACAGGCTGATATACAAGCTGTTATCATAGTGTTGTATGTATAATATTGTATATTCTGTCTACAGGCTGATATACAAGCTGTTATCATAATGTTTTATGTATAATATTGTATATTCTGTCTACAGGCTGATATTCAAGCTGTTATCATAGTGTTTTATGTATAATATTGTATATTCTATCTACAGGCTGATATACAAGCTGTTATCATAGTGTTTTATGTATAATATTGTATATTCTGTCTACAGACTGATATACAAGCTGTTATCATAGTGTTTTATGTATAATATTGTATATTCTATCTACAGGCTGATATACAAGCTGTTATCATAGTGTTTTATGTATAATATTGTATATTCTATCTATAGGCTGATATACAAGCTGTTATCATAGTGTTTTATGTATAATATTGTATATTCTATCTACAGGCTGATATACAAGCTGTTATCATAGTGTTTTATGTATAATATTGTATATTCTGTCTACAGGCTGATATACAAGCTGTTATCAGAGTGTTTTATGTATAATATTGTATATTCTATCTATAGGCTGATATACAAGCTGTTATCATAGTGTTTTATGTATAATATTGTATATTCTGTCTACAGGCTGATATACAAGCTGTTATCATAGTGTTTTATGTATAATATTGTATATTCTATCTACAGGCTGATATACAAGCTGTTAACATAGTAATTTTCTGTATAATATTGTATATTCTGTCCACAGGCTGATATACAAGCTGTAAACATAGTAATTGTATGTATAATATTGTATATTCTTTCTACAGGCTGATATAAAAGCTGTTATCATAGTGTTTTATCTATAATATTGTATATTCTGTCCACAGGCTGATATACAAGCTGTTAACATAGTAATTGTATGTATAATATTGTATATTCTGTCTATAGGCCTATATACAAGCTGTTATCATAGTGTTTTATGTATAATATTGTATATTCTATCTACAGGCTGATATACAAGCTGTTATCATAGTGTTTTATGTATAATATTGTATATTCTGTCTACAGGCTGATATACAAGCTGTTAACATAGTGTTTTATGTATAATATTGTATATTCTATCTATAGGCTGATATACAAGCTGTAAACATAGTATTTTTATGTATAATATTGTATATTCTGTCTACAGGCTGATATACAAGCTGTTATCATAGTGTTTTATGTATAACATTGTATATTCTGTCTACAGGCTGATATTCAAGCTGTTATCATAGTGTTTTATGTATAATATTGTATATTCTATCTACAGGCTGATATTCAAGCTGTTATCAAAGTGTTTTATGTATAATATTGTATATTCTGTCTACAGGCTGATATTCAAGCTGTTATCATAGTGTTTTATGTATAATATTGTATATTCTGTCTACAGGCTGATATACAAGCTGTTATCATAGTGTTTTATGTATAATATTGTATATTCTATCTACAGGCTGATATACAAGCTGTTATCATAGTGTTTTATGTATAATATTGTATATTCTATCTACAGGCTGATATACCAGCTGTTATCATACTGTTTTATGTATAATATTGTATATTCTATCTACAGGCTGATATACAAGCTGTTATCATAGTGTTTTATGTATAATATTGTATATTCTATCTACAGGCTGATATACCAGCTGTTATCATACTGTTTTATGTATAATATTGTATATTCTATCTACAGGCTGATATTCAAGCTGTTATCAAAGTGTTTTATGTATAATATTGTATATTCTGTCTACAGGCTGATATTCAAGCTGTTATCATAGTGTTGTATGTATAATATTGTATATTCTATCCACAGGCTGATATACAAGCTGTTATCATACTGTTTTATGTATAATATTGTATATTCTGTCTACAGGCTGATATTCAAGCTGTTATCATAGTGTTGTATGTATAATATTGTATATTCTATCTACAGGCTGATATACCAGCTGTTATCATACTGTTTTATGTATAATATTGTATATTCTATCTACAGGCTGATATTCAAGCTGTTATCAAAGTGTTTTATGTATAATATTGTATATTCTGTCTACAGGCTGATATTCAAGCTGTTATCATAGTGTTTTATGTATAATATTGTATATTCTGTCTACAGGCTGATATTCAAGCTGTTATCATAGTGTTTTATGTATAATATTGTATATTCTGTCTACAGGCTGATATACAAGCTGTTATCATAGTGTTTTATGTATAATATTGTATATTCTATCTACAGGCTGATATACAAGCTGTTATCATAGTGTTTTATGTATAATATTGTATATTCTATCTACAGGCTGATATACCAGCTGTTATCATACTGTTTTATGTATAATATTGTATATTCTGTCTACAGGCTGATATACAAGCTGTTATCATAGTGTTTTATGTATAATATTGTATATTCTATCTACAGGCTGATATACAAGCTGTAAACATAGTATTTTATGTATAATATTGTATATTCTATGTACAGGCTGATATACAAGCTGTTATAGTGTTTTATGTATAATATTGTATATTCTGTCTACAGGCTGATATACAAGCTGTTATCATAGTGTTTTATGTATAATATTGTATATTCTATCTACAGGCTGATATACCAGCTGTTATCATAGTGTTTTATGTATAATATTGTATATTCTATCTACAGGCTGATATACAAGCTGTAAACATAGTGTTTTATGTATAATATTGTATATTCTATCTACAGGCTGATATACAAGCTGTTATCATACTGTTTTATGTATAATATTGTATATTCTATCTACAGGCTGATATACAAGCTGTTATCATAGTGTTTTATGTATAATATTGTATATTCTATCTACAGGCTGATATTCAAGCTGTTATCATAGTGTTTTATGTATAATATTGTATATTCTGTCTACAGGCTGATATACAAGCTGTTATCAAAGTGTTTTATGTATAATATTGTATATTCTGTCTACAGGCTGATATACAAGCTGTTATCATAGTGTTTTTATGTATAATATTGTATATTCTGTCCATAGGCTGATATACAAGCTGTAAACATAGTAATTGTATGTATAATATTGTATATTCTGTCTACAGGCTGATATACAAGCTGTAAACATAGTAATTTTATGTATAATATTGTATATTCTGTCTACAGGCTGATATACAAGCTGTAAACATAGTAATTTTATGTATAATATTGTATATTCTATCTACAGGCTGATATACAAGCTGTTATCATAGTGTTTTATGTATAACATTGTATATTCTATCTACAGGCTGATATACAAGCTGTTATCATAGTGTTTTTATGTATAATATTGTATATTCTGTTTACAGGCTGATATACAAGCTGTTATCATAGTGTTTTAGGTATAATATTGTATATTCTATCTACAGGCTGATATACAAGCTGTTAACAAGAGAAAAGGTAAACCAGGAGAAAATGTCGAGAAAGCAGCTGAATTATTAATGGGATGTTTTAGAGTTTGTGCTAGTGATAAGTAAGTGTTTATATCTTACTGGGTAGTAAAAAAAACTTGTCAACACTTGCAACATGAAAATTCTGTGTAATTAAAAACAAATTTGGAATAAGACAAAGTTGTTTGTGTACAAAATTTTGTTTTAATTATACTTATAATTCATTACTATTTTTGTAGTCCAGTGATTTACATTAAGTTTTCGGCAATAAAAGTGATAAGACCAGGATTTAATCCTAGAAATTGGTCACAACTTGTACACAATATTTACTTACATATTATGATATTTATTTCAGTCGAGCTGCTATAGATGACTCTAAGAAATGGGGAATGTTAAATCTAGTAAATCAGTTATTTAAAATATATTTTAGGGTACGTTTACTCACACTGAATACTACTACTAGAAGCTAAAACCTGATTATGATCTGATAGATCTTATTTTTGAATATTACAAATTAGATAAGCTAAAAAATTCCATTTTCTGAGACTAAATGTTTTTTAGGTCGAACAGTTAGTGAACATATCCCTTTAAAATCTCTAAATTGCAACTAAAATATTTCATTGCCTAAATTTATGTATAATGTAAAATATACACAGGACGGCTATTTCGGACTTACATTATTTATGAATTAATGCTTATATCAAAAATACCAGTGGACCCCACGATTATTTATTCATTTATTCACTTATCAAATGTTTTATTTATTATTATAATTATCATTTTACAATATTGCTTATATCACGAGGCGGATTAATATAAGCTACTTAGCTTGTTTCTGTATCGTTTGTAAATTATATCATGTCATTGCAAATGCTTTCATTGTAATCAATATTGTTTAAATCAAAAACAATATTTGAATTTGTATGATATTTTCCAGATCAATAAACTTCACCTATGTAAACCTTTAGTAAGAGCTATAGATAGTTTACCTATTAAAGATCAATTTTCACTCTCTCAACTTATCACATTTAGGTTCGTACTTTTCTCTACCTTTAATTATCATTAGGTTCGTACTTTTCTCTACCTTTAATTATTTAGTTGGATTAGAGAATCATGCCTGGGGCTTGGGATCAAGAAAAATTTTAAAGCTAAAAAAACCATAACTCTGTTGACCAGAGACCCTTTATTATATTATCCAATGTACACAGCACACAGCTCAGTACCAGGCAGACAATGCTGCTGACTACTAACTAAGTAAAGGATACACAAATAGAGCAAGAAGAAATGTAATAATATAATTCCTGTAATGAGTTATTTTTTACTAAGTTTCAGACAATTTAAGAGATTATATACGAGTTATAATTTTATATCATGTATTTCCAGATATTATGTAGGAAGAAAGGCCATGTTTGATAGTGACTTTAAAAGTGGTGAGTATATTACATTTGTCTTGTATCACACTTCTGGGACACATGATACCACTGTTAAGCTGATATAATTACACTATTTATTACTTTTTTATTCCACAATATACATATAGACTAAACCCCTGCCTATGTCCATAACCTCTCACACTGCTTTTTAACATAATAACCATAACATTTTTTCTGAACATTCAACATTGCTTCAACCCTGCGCCAGTGCCTTCTGTTGAATAGTAACTTGTTGCTTTCAACCACTCTAACCACTACCTCTCACATTCTCATATTCTCTCATACAAAACTGTTACATACATCTTTCAGACAACAAATAACACAACGAGCAGACAACATGATAGATAAAGAATCACTATATATCATAGAATCATTTTAATATGAGGTAATCTACAGAGCTATGATTTTTGTTTGGTATTTCATGTATAGCAAATGCATTTGTACTGCAGCTGATAATAATATTATGTTTTATTTTTAGCTGAAGAATATTTAACGTTTGCGTTTCAACGTTGTCATCGTAGAAGTAAGAAGAATAAAAGATTGATATTGATATATTTAATACCAGTTAAAATGTTGCTGGTAAGATAATAATAAACTCTTCTATATGTTATATGGCTGGGATAGCTTTCTTTTGATGATATTTTGCGTCTTTAGTAACAACACAATGAAGCTTCAAATATTAAAGTTGTCATATGCATGTTGATAGCTTCCCTTGATTGTGTCTTGCTTATTTTGTGGATTAATTAGTAATTGTCCTCAAATTTTGACAGAACTAATAAAATAAAATAATCTAAAGAGGATAAATAAATTGTATTTAATTGTTTTACTGTGTTTTAGGGTCACATGCCGAAAGTATCACTGTTAAATAAATATGATTTAACACAGTTTGTAGAGGTTGTTAAAGCTGTTAGGTAGGTACCTGTATTTTATTTACATCTATATCATTAGATTTAGACACAGCACTCAATATTAATAACTCATTGGAATAAGAAATATAGGACTTGTGATAAACATGTTGGATCTGAAAAGATTCCTTATTAACTTCTCATTCAAGCTCAAAGAAGTTTTCTGTTTTGTGGTTGGAAGTTATTAGGTATGCTTACCCTTGTAAAACACCATGGTAAATTTGAGCACCTCTTTGAAAGTCCATATTTTGAAATTATTTCTCATATACTTGTATTTATATTCCAGTACTGGTAATCTGTTACAGTTAAACGAAGCCCTAGAGAAGAATGAAGCTTTCTTTATTAAATGTGGAATTTATTTAATTCTAGAAAAATTAAAAGTTATCACATATAGAAATTTATTTAAGAAAGTGTAAGTAAGAAGTTTTTATTGGACTGTTTTAACGGCAGATTTAATCCACAATACACTGATGTGCTGATCTAGATATGAACAGAGAGCTACTTAATTGTTCTACATCCCAGCAAACCAGCCTTGGTTCATTGCCTCATCTGAACAACTAGACAATTTATTCCATGTCAGCCCCTCTAACTTGCATTATTAACAGAGGGAAACACAGTTATACTGATAAGTTGTATGTTATTTAATGAATTATATTGTTTGTTTCTCCAGCACATAACTAATTTAAATTCAGCAAGAAATATTATGAATTGGGGGAAAAAAGTAATGAAATGAACAGAATCAATGATTTGTTCAACACTTAATTTTCATATTCTGCTATTTTCAGGTATTTGATATTTGATAAAAATCATTTGATACCAATAGAGACTCTAACATCAGTTCTTAAAATGATGGAGGTATGTAGTGGGCTTATTTAGGAGAGGAATGAGCTGTCAGATCTCCAGACCAATTCTGAGGGCCCAGAGGGGTCAAGGGCGTGTGATATTGAACTCTGTGAACTCACATTGAAAGCAATAGCTTTCTTAAGTTTTCAATAGAGAAATTATCTCTTTAAGTATATGTTGAATAATTAAATTGAAAAAATTAATAATTTTAGCCCCTTTGTTGAGCCCTAAGATATTAGAGAATGAAAATAAAAAGAAATCTCTCTATGTAGGAAAGTTTAAAAGTTCTGTATTAATGTTTTCTAGGTAGAAGATGTTGATGATGATGAAACTGCCTGTATTGTAGCTAATCTTATTTACGAGGTATGCAAATAGTTCTACACAAATAAATCTTTCTTTAAAACAATCACACTGTCACACAAATATATCTGCTGCTACGCCAGTCAATTTTTTTCAAAATTTACCATCAGTAGCAATTTATTCCTTTTGTATTGTTCTATTAATAGTTTGTAATTTTATTTCTTTATTTTTGTAGAACAAGATAAAGGGCTATATTTCACATCAACACAAAAAACTGGTCGTCAGCAAACAGAATCCATTTCCTCAATTATCAACTGTCTTATAGATCAGATCATCCAGACGGAAACTCAATCCATTTTTATCAACTGTATTACAGACCAGATCATCCAGACTGAAACTGAACATAGATTTCCTCACTTATCAACTGTATTATAGATCATCCAGATTAAAACTCAACCCATTTCCTCAGTCATCAACTGTATAATAGTCGTCATAATCATCCAGTCAACAACCAGAATCCATCAACTGTATTACAGACCAGATCATCCAGACCGAAACTGAGCATTATTATCCAGTCAGCTATAAACTGTTTTTAACACTGTTCACAAGTCAGTTATCATTAACATTTCAACATAAATCAGCATCATCATCTACACAAAGACGGATTTTCTTTTTGTAAATATTGTAAAATACAATAAAAGTATCATTCATCAAAAACTGTATTGTGCTTATTTTTCAATCAGTTAATTTTTACAATGGTTTAAAGATTCAGGACATATTTTTGCATACAGAGAGAAAGAATTGGTCATTTAAACTGTAATATTTGTAAAAGTTAAAATACTCTGTTGGAATGTTTGTAAGAATTTATTGCACAAAACAAGGAACATTCAGATTATAACCAAACAAGGCTTCAAAATTTACAGCTTGTACTGCCAAATATACAATAAACATCAAGTTTTTACATATTATACATAAATACTGCAGAGTTAACATTGATATTAAAGGGATTGAAAAGCGTATTTCTTAACTTTGTATGTGTATCGGGGACAGTGATAGCATCAATTTGCACCATTCCAATTTCCATTCTAACGTCTGTGGTTCTTGCAATTCACTTAAACTAACGTTTTTTATGACGTCACTGACATTGATCTACAGGAAGCTACTATTGCTATCTATGCAGATCACTGTCAAAGTTTAGAAATACGCTTTACAATCCCTTTAATATACACAAACAGATTCCTTCAACACATACAATTTGGATTTCCAGGTTCAAAAGTAGTTGGACTATAGTCATGCCTTCATTATGAGTTCTTAAAATGTTTGTATTGACTGATTATATCATGACATAGCAAGTGATATATCAAGAATATTTTTTAGAAGAAACACTTATTAAATAAATAATTATCAGCCTTAAACCCTGAAATTTATATAATCATTACATGTTTATATCATTACTATAATTATAAATTATTTTCTAAAATAAATTAAATACTAGGTTTACTACTAATTGCCATTGTTTATATAACTTATTACATCATTGTATCAAATATATCATTCAAAATTCATCTGACATTTATTAAAAATATAATGTTTTTATGACTATCTCTTTGCTATGTTTAAGAACTACAAAACAATGAACCATTTAATATTTACCTTAGAACAAACAGAATTAAATTTAACATTAAATCAGAAAATGTTTTAATAAGTGCTGAATAGATCTACTATAAGAAGTTTTCCTTGTTGATCAGCAATTTGTTTTTATTGTTAAAGAATAAAAAAAACAACAACATTACACAATATCATATACAAAGGAAGACAGAAATATAACCTTGAAAGCTTGCCTTTATTACATTAAAATACCACTGAACTTGTAACTAAATGCAAACTTTTTACAAAGCAATTCAAATCCTAAATTCTTACAATTAAAATTCAATGTTATATATTATCAAAAACAAAAACATTTTTTAACCATTATATGATTTTTGGCCAATTTCTTTCTTTAATTATCTGGATTTCATTTTAGTTTTAGATCACCCCCACCTTTTTACAAACATGTTGAATAACAAAATTGTAGCTGAATCTAAATTGTTTAGCAATTTTCAAATTCTTCTTTAATATTTCTGATCATTTGATTTTATGTTCATCAATACTAATAAACATTTTGATCTGTTCCTGAGGCATCCTAAATTACTAGCGATAGCAATTGAAACATAGCATAAATATTGTAAGTTTTGATAATAAATTAAAATCACACTTTGGGATGGCAATTAAACAACTTCGTTATCATACTTCAAAACACACTGTCATTATCAATAAGATGGAAACATGGCATGAAAAATGTTAATTTATTGTGACACATCACAGTCAGATCATAGTTCCTTGTTGACAGTTTTGGGGTTGATGACACATTTTGGGTTGATGCTGACACATTGTGGGTCAATATTAACACATTCCTAGTTAAAGTACCGGTACTCACAATATAGGTCAATGTCATTACAGTCTGGGTTGATGACGTCACTCTCAGTCTGGGTTGTAACATCAAGTCACCCTCTAGGTTGATGTCACATTCCGAGTTGATTTAATAAGAAGCTATGATAAGATAATATATAAACAACTTGTAGATTAACTATAATCACAGTAAAGATTGTTCTATCATTATACTGTCGTAACCATCAGGTGGGGTGTGGTAAAATTTCTCAAACTGAACATCTAATACAGCTCCATCATCAACTGAAAAAATAACAAAACATTCAGACTTAATATAGAATGAGAGAGAGATAATGATATTGTGGTGGCAAACACAATTTAGGTACAAGAATTTGTGACATGGAAAAAGTGTCTAGTCATTTGGATGGGACAATAAACCAAGTGTCTTGTCTGCTACAGGCTGTGCCCTTTAAAGATAAATCGAAAGTTGGAAACCGAAAATATGAGTAGGCTTATGCCTTTAATTTTCAAGAATTTGTTGGAATGGGAATGACAACAATCTACATACCATAAAAGATAGGGAATGCTGTTCCTTTTATACCAGTGACAGATTTATCTGTTAATTCACCATTAATAAAAAACTTTAAATCCATATGATCATAACTTAATCCCTGGAATACAGTAAAACAATACTCAAATACATCAACAGTTTCTTAGAAGATAGTCTTTTTCCCATTCTAATTTTTGATTAATCTGATTAACAATATATAGATTTGATAATTATGTTCCTCCGAGAGTCTTTCAATTAAGGCCTTGGTTCCCATCCTTTTGGACTCTTCGTACCCCTATTTTGTGCAAGCAATCCCCTGGTACCCTTTCACCCACCCTTAGTAACATTTAGAGCCAACATGAAAGTAAAAGGATAACTGTCAGTTGATGGAGTTTGATATTTAAACTATTCCATACTTTTTAAAATTGTCTTCTCTGGTTGTGTTCTCTAGTACCCCTGGTTGGAAACCAAGGAATTAAGGTAAAACTATTTGCTCAAAACCTTTTTAAAATAGTCTGGCTTTCAAAATGTTTTTATAATTCTACTCTAAACAAGATATTTCAACACAGACACATATATTGTTACTTGCTCTGTATATGAATTATATTTACCACTATATCTCCTTCCTGTGGAACTGGTGATAATTTATTCAGAACCTTTTTATTATTAACTAATTCACCAGTATGTCTTAATACCCACGACTCAGCATCTTCCCCTATTGGTACCTTGTTGACATCAGTATTCTGTGTGGCTAGACCAACACCCCATATACCTATTATTAAAATAATTTTACATTAAATATTGGCCTTGTATATTGATTATTCTTAATTATTAGATATAAACCAAACACCCCTTAAACCTAATATCTAAAAAATAATCTGATATACATTGAGTCTTACTTAGACTTGTCTTACAATCTGGGAAATCATTAAACTTTATTTTAATTAGAGTAAATCTGTAAAACAAAAGAAGTCCTCTACTTTGATAAATAACCAAGCATAACCTCTTTCAGAGTGTCTATGTTCCAACTAACCTGTGCTTTGAACTTTGATTTCAAAATAAGCTTTATTTTGTAGAATAGGGGCATTGGCAAGGGCTGCTCCAGTCCCACAAATTCTTTTACCATTTTTTACTATTACTACATCATTGCCTGAAATAAGATTATGTAGAGTATAAAGTATAGGGCTTATAATAATAATTTATAGGTCTACTGGCCTTATTCTTTTTAAGAGTAGCAGGCCTATCCTGAATGTACTTGTCCTATGTAATCTGTCGGCTACAGCGTTTCCAGAAATCAGTAGTAGGTTATTTAAGGTCAATTTATTATGACACAATTTATTCTATTGACAACAATCAAATATATTTGCTCTTATCGGCAATTTTATTGCGAGAACTTCAAGTTCAAGCTCAATAATGAATGTTTTCAATATGATTATTATGCAGCTGTTTGTGTTTCTATAGTAAAATTCTAAGCGACAAAATATTTCAATGATTATGAATCTTATACATAAACCTCACCCATATGTGATGTATCTAACTTGACTACGGGTAACTCTTTCAGTGGAACATGGCCTGGGCCAAAAAGAGAATTAGTACACCGAAAACAGCAGAAACACGAAGACATCTTTGTTTTCTTGGGGAATACCCGGATATGACGTAAAAATAAGGGAATCCTCAGTAATATTCTAAAAATAGATTCTTTAAATGGAGTTGTTTCCCTTTAATCGAATGCCACTGTGGCAGCCAAAACCACAAAGAAAAAACTCATGCAAAGTCCTAAACAGATCATAATTATTTATAACCATACGCTTTTATTGCTTATAATAGACCGAATCTGTTAGAATTATTTTAGTAGGGCCTTTATTCGGGCGTACTCGACATTTTTTTATTATCATAATATAACAATTATTATGATCAGTTATGTCCCTTGAATTATCAAAATTAATGAATTATCGACATTAATGTATTTTCACCAGTTACGTCCCTTGAACTTTTGAAAATTTGTCATCAAGTCACTGTTTTTATACGCCCACATGAAAATGTGGACGTATATTGCCGTCACCCCTGTCCGTCCGTCGGTCCGTCAACAATTTCTTGTGTACGCAATAGAAACCAGAATTTTTATCCGATTCTAATGAAACTTGGTACGTGTAATCATCTTTATAATATCTCGGATAAGTTCGAAAATGGCGCATTTCCAGTCGTCGGTTTATGAATTATTGCCCTTGACTTAGCGAAAAAACATTAAAATTAACTTGTGTACGCAATAGAAGCTAGAGTTTTTATCCGATTTGAATGAAACTTGGTATGTGTATTCATCTTGATAATATCTCGGATGAGTTCGAAAATGGCACGATTCCAGTTGCTGGTTTATGAGTTATTGCCCTTGACTCAGTGAAAAAACGTTAAAATTGACTTGTGTATGCAATAGAGACCAGAGTTTTTATCCGATTTGAATGAAACTTGGTATATTTATTCATCTTGATATCTCAGATGAGTTTGAAATTGGCACGATTCCAGTTGTCTGTTTATGAGTTATTGCCCTTGACTTAGTGAAAAAAACGTTAAAATGAACTTGGTATGTGTATTCATCTTGATAATAACTCAGATAAATTCGAGAATCGTACGTTTCTAGTCGTCGGTTTATGAGTTATCGCCCTTGACTTAGTGAAAAAACGTTGAAATTAACTTATGTACATGATAGAGGCTAGAGTTTTCATTCGAATTAATTCATCTAAATATCAGCTCAAAAAAGTGTGATGGTGCAATCAACTTTTTTAAAAATTTAAATTTGCTGAAGTGGGCGTATGTTACCTTGCCTGGCAAGCTATCTTTTCATGTTCTTGTAGTTTGTGGTTTGTTTCGTGTATGTTTAAAAGCTAGGACGGGTGTGGCTGTGGCGCCAGGCAGGGTATGCTTACTCTTCTAAAAACCTGGTACCACTTTTCATTATGAAATACTTACTCATCTCATGTATGATTGATATAATTCTTCATGTTAAAAGTTCATAAGCTGTTACCTATGTTTCGTCAAAATGTCCTTTGGATTTCAGGTTTCGTTTTGCGTTTCGGATCGTTAGTAGGCTACTTGGTTTCTTAAAGCGATGAAAAAAAAAGTTAAGTTCTAGCTTAAAACTTGGTCAATAAGAGTATATATTCATCAACGATGTCCAAAGTATACAAACAGAATCAAATAAACCCATAAAACTATGTAATTTTCCATACAATTACAGATTATTATTGATAAATGTCTTAAATTGGATTAAGACATTTATCCATTATAGTAATCTGTTTTATACTTATAGTTATGCCAATAGGTTTGTCCCCTGATGAATATACACTCCTATTGACCAAGATTGAAAATTTAATTTTTTTGTTCATTCTAAGACGTAGGCCTAGTATCGCTTTAATAGTTCTATGGTTAAACCAATAGGCCTACAAGTGATGTTCACAGATTTTGTGAATACGGCTTCATTCCTGTGCCAGTGGCAGTGCCTTCTATTGAATAGTAGTAACTTGTGACTTAGTCCCCCGTACGCACGTGTAATTTAATTCTCTGCCGAATTATTGACACAAACAATCGCCCAGTGTGTCCAATCCATCGGCCGAATGGTTTCGGCGGCGAATAGTTCGGCCTACCACCCTAGCATCTACCTTTCTTTCATATAATTATGAATAAATTATTGTTTTATAAGGGAATCAGATTGTACCAGCCAGGCATTCACTAAAAGGCATTAACCTAGACATTAACCTTTAGGTTCAATTAAAAAGGTCAATATGCCTATATAATTGAAAAATACATTTTAAAATTCCAAATTCCATAGAGTGTACCCGGCCCACAAACGTCAATATTACTTAGATAATACTTAAAAAAATCTTTAATTGATTAGGTATTATATAAGAACAGAATTCGTTTCAAACAAAATTATATTGACGATCAATTTTTGATTTTGATTTAAGTTGTAAAAAATCCAGCCTCTCTCATAATTCTCAGAGTATCGTCTTCCCGTGTCACGTGATGTGTAATTTGGATATTAAGAGGCCCGTCCCCCGAGGGAGTAAAGTGTTTGTTGACGTATCAATCCGCCTCATAAAATAACAATGAGTATTTTGTAAGGCAATTAATTTGGTTCTGTATTAAAACGGGTATTGATCTCAATCTTCTACACGCAAAATACGTCCAGTTTTACATTCGAGATTGTTGGTGGGCTTTTTTTTTCAATCAGGTAATCTGCAACTCTGATACAAAGAAGCGTTGCAGTGTCGTATACTTGTAGGCCTATTGGATACCAAATTCAATATTTTCCTGTCCTTAAAAATACATAATGATTATAATTCGCTTTATATGTACCACCTCCCAGACACCCGCTCCTTGTACAAGACAAGAATAAATTCAGGTGAAACAATAATAAGAAACATCATTTTCCTTTAGCATTTTGACCCCATGGCACGATTTTTTTGTCATTAAAAACCTTTTGAGTTGAGCTATCGGTTTGAAACTTGCTAGAAAAATAATACTATATGTCCTAGATATGCATTTTAAATTCCAGCTTATTCTCAAGCTCTCTTCCATTTGAATTCAAGTTTCAAATTTGATGAAACATCTTTTAGAAGCGAACGCCAACTTATTAAATTACCAACCAAACTAAACGAAGCAGATACGCGTAAACTTAACGATGTGCTTAATTCATTCAAGATAATATTCGGACTGTAGATAACGATAAAGTCTCGACTGAAGTCAATCAGCTATCGGAACTTGTTCTCATCATATTGTTCTTGTCTCTCACGAGAAGGAGAGGTTCTACTTATCAGATACCTGGATAAAGATAGCTTTAAACACGCAACATTTTTTATGTTGAAATACATTCTAACATCTTTTAATTACCTTTTACACATGGATCGTGCTATATTCTACACGTGTAAAACATGTGACTGGAACACGACTAACATTCACACGACTTTCAGTTTTCTGTCAGCTCTATTGAATTGTTGATGTCCAAATTAAGGTGCTGTCAGGTGTCTTTAAAGAAAACAAAACTGACCTAACAGCCAGTAATGGGTTTAATGGAAAAGATGAAAAAATAATTCTGTTTCAATGAAAGAGAATTAAATAAGCCAATTATTTCCTTTTCGCATTAGTGTACTCTTTAATGGAATAAATACAGCCACGCCAGGAATGGACAATCTGTGCTCTTCAGAAAGGACCTAAGCGCAACGTACGCTACTATATTTTGCTTGTATTTTGTTTCATCCCCTTAATATATAAAATCGAAAATGATCAAAATATTTGCATCATGGTATTATCAGGGACTGATAGCATCAATTTGCAACATTCCAATCAAAAAAAAACAAAAAAACTTTGTTACAGAAAATCAACTTCAACTAAGTGTTTGATGATACGAAATATGCTCGTACGACAAAAGGCCGTCGTGGGTATAATCATCAAACCCTTTTTTTTTTTTACATAAATATTGATTTAAATAGGGCTGGTATAACTTATGTTTGAGAGTTCGGTTCTCAATCAGGGTGTGAGAGTCCGGTGACCTTGAATAAGTCATCTTCATTCATAATTCCAGTCCACCCAGCTGTAAATAGGTACGGATAATCCGGGAAAGATCAATGCCAAGAGGTTTGGCCAAGGACCAGCTGGGAGAAAGGATCCGCACGGAACCTAAGTTGTTATCCTTATAGATGTTTCTTTCTTTCTTTTAAAGGGTTTGTTGAGGCGTGTGTGACTGTGTGTGTGTATTGGGGGCGAGGGGGATGTAGGGTGTCGAAGGGTGACAATTACTGTGTCAGAGGTTTTGGGATTCTGATGTTGGACCCTATTGACTGGAGATATAGACAGGTATATAAAACAGGCCCCAAACTGTGATGTACTAATATAGAGAGGATAGTAGTCTAGACTATTCAGTATTTTATAGCTTATAGTAAGTATAGCTAGGAGGGGACTTGACAATCTTGACATCTTAATACTCTGTCATCACACAAACATTTATATAAGTATTAAATTTCAGGCATTAAAAATCAAATTTTAAATTCTGTCCATCATTCAACATCAGTAGCTTATCATTAAGTCGCAGTAAGTGATGCTTTCCGAGAGCCCATTTTAACTATATAATGTTGTATGTGGCATCAACCAATACTAGTTAAATTATCATCGAAACACAAAGAAAACTTTCGAAACACATCATGATTTTTATCTTTATAGTAGAGGTGGGTGTCATGCGCGAAACAGACCATGCTTACTCTTTCCGAAACACCTGATGGTACTTCTCGTATGGAAGTTCACTACTATTTAATTATTACACCCGATTTTGTCATGGACGAGATTTTTGATTAACGGAATTGTTTTGCTTGTAAGGATTTTTATTATATGTCATTTCCAAAGAGTCACCAATTTTTTTTCCCACAATCTTAGGCTATAGGTATAAATCTCTAACCATTTGGATATTCCTATAAGTTGATATAAGCTATATATTTCCTCCGCTTAACGTTTCACTCATTATAAATAGCTATCCAGGAGTTTTATACTCCTCAAAATATTTTATATCTTTCTTTTAAATATCTGTACAAATCACACAGATCAAAGTCTCAGTTGTCGCCCATAAAACTTTCAGTGTCACTTTTTATATTATATTTGAGGTATTTCAGGGCTTGGAATTTATTTCCGAGGACCTCATTTTTTAAAAAATGTACATTACTGTTCGAAAAGCATATTTTAGTATTTACATGTAGGTCTAATTTGGAATAATATTTATTTTAACAAAACACAAGACAATATTATGGAATATAACACAACTCTTTAATCATGTTAATAACTGTATTAAAGAAGTGTGTTATATTCCATAATATTGTCTTGTGTATTGTGTTATATGTGCTCCTCGTTCAAATCTTATAATATTTTTTTTACTAGGAAAAACGTATCGATCATTATGTTTCAAAGCAAAACAGTTTGCAGGAATAACCAGTATGCCTAGTCTTTTCTGTTCTTAGTTTTAAAACAATATTATATATATATATTGGGATAATTTTGTCTTAGCCCTTCTTGGCAAGAAAATTACCTGATATCATCCGAGCGCAAGTGCAACACTTAATAATTATTACCGGTAAGGTTGGTAAATTGATAGGGTTGATACGGAAAGTTTAAAACAATATAATGAAATATTGTGTCAGACAAAAACTGAATAAAAACTCGTCAATTTATACATTATTACACCCTTTCCATTCACTGTCGTTATAAAATCAGTATTAAAATTAGCGTCAACAATAAAATAAACCTTCGATTATTCCCCTTGACGAATTAAATCTCGTGAAGAAAGGGAGGTAATCGATACTCTTATCGTCACTCGCCGATTATTTAAAATGAATATAAAATTATCTTAAAGAATTGAGACAGTATTTAAATGGTATTTTTATATAATTATTTAAGCCGTTCTTTATAATTTACATAGTTAGCGAGTACAAGCCAATTTACTGTAATTTTCATGGTTAGAATAAATGTAGGCTATATTGTGTAGTCCACAAGCTAAAAGTTCGGATGAATAACAGATTGTATTTTCTAGATTTCATTGAAATAAAGCAGAAATATTTCTCAGATGACAATTTTTTTAGGTACTGTAAAAAAATACTGCAGTTTATTTTCTGGCACGACATGAAATTTTTTTTTTCAAACCATGGTACTGTACAAACATTTCATTTTATGGTACCGTACAGATAATTCATATCATTGTACTGTTCAAATATTTAAGTTCTTGGTACTGTACAAATATTTCATTTCATGGTACTGTAAAATAGTTTATTTCATGGTTCTGTACAAATATTTCAGTTCTTGGTACTGTACAGATATTTCATTTCTTCGTATTGTACAAATATTTCATTTCTTGGTACTGTAAAAATAATTTATTTCATCCAACTGTACAGATATTTCACTTCATGGTACTTTATAAATATTTCATTTTATAGTAATGATCAAATATTTCATTTCATGGTACTGTACAAATATTTCACTTCACAATACTGTACAAATATTTCACTTCACGATACTGTGCAAATATTTCATTTCATGGTACTGTATAGATATTTCATTCAATGGTATTGTACAAATATTTCATTTCATGGTACTGGACAGATATTTTATTTCAATGGTACTGTACACCTACTTAATTTCTTGGTACTGTACAAATATTTCGCTTCAAGGTACTGTATAACTATTACATTTCATGGCAATTTCCAAACATTTCATTTCTTGGTACTGTACAAATATTTCATACCATGCTTCTGTAAAAATGATTTATTTCATCTGACTGTACAGATATTTCACGAAATGGTACTTTACAAATACTTCCTTTTTGTATTCCCTTTCATGGAACTATAGAAATATTTCAGTTCTTGGTACTGTACAAACTTTTCATTTTATATGGTACTACAAATACTAATATTTTGTTCGTGGTTCTGTAAACATATTTCATTTTAGGGCCCTGTGCTCATTTATTTCAAAATGAAAAAATTATTGTCTGTACTAATCTTTTGTTTCCGTAAATCATTTAAAATATTCCCTTACATGATACACAAACAATTCATTTCTTGGTGGGATACATAAAGACATTGTAGTCATTCAAATATGTTTTACAAATTATATTATTTGAGCTGCACATATTTATTACCAACTGCACTGCAAGGAAATTGATTAGAATGGTGCTAGCCGTGAGAATATCGATACTGTTTGAATTATTGATATAATTTATCTAGATACTGTATCAAAAGCCTTTCTAAAGTCTATGATAAATACCACACTAACTAAATAAGTGTTGAATCTGGCTTTAATAATATATACAGATCAACGGTCCAACAATTGGTGATTTGTTGATGATTTGATTAGTAACTGTCGTGAATGGTGACTTTTATAAATAACTTATGATTGAAATGATTCTATGAATGTTCCCACGAACTCACTGGAGCTACGTTCTCATCCTAAAGTTCCAGATGTAAAATCCAAGTGCGACAAAAACTAATATTATTCCTATTTTATGTATGGTTCCATATCCTATTAATTATCCCAGTACATGCAGAAGGCATCGCTAGCCAAGAATGGCTACAATTTTTTTTGAGGGGCGGTGGGGTGGGTGTTTAAGATTTTGGAAAATATGAAAAATATCGAACGATCGAATTTGAAGCCATCAAAATTTATTTATATTCATATATATTCTTTAAATTGTAAGCTTTTAGTTGAACTTAAATAGAACGAAAATATTTTACTCTACGGTGTTAAAACTTAGAAAACTTATTCAGGGGCACTCCGAGATACGGATTCTCTCTGACGGAGATACGTTATACGAAGGACACCTTTTTTACCTTTATGATAAAGAATGGTCACACTTCTCAATAAATTCAGCTAATTTCCATCTGTGTGGAGAACGATGCTCAACTCGGAAACGACATCCGATATTTCCTGATCCAATTTGACAAAAATGATTATCTGTAAATTAATGTTTTTATTTTTCCCGAGCGAACATGGCCGCCTTGTCAACGCATCGCGTGCATTTTACAACATTGCCACGTGACTTTGAATTAAATCTGGGATTGATTTGCATGTTGCACGTGCGATGATTCTATAACCTAGATAAATCACGTGACTAGACGAAGTGTATCAAGGTAAGGTATAATAGTAAAAAGAATACTGTATATTACTGTCGCTACAGGTACTAAATAATAATGTATTTCTATCATATTTCAAAACTCAGTAATTGCTATTATTCTACAGGAATATAAAGTAGTAAAAGTGAAAGACGATGGTAGCAATTGTCAACTGTCAGAATTGTCTCTTTTTACCTGAATATCACTTAAAGGAATATGTTCACTTAACTTCAACCAAAAATTGAAATGTTTTAAACAATCTAATACGTAATAATGTTCCAAACTCTGCCTCAATTTAAGCCTTCAAATCCCCGTATATCCAAAAATATCAACGTTTGAAAGTCAAAATAAGACTCGTTGTTTAGTAAGACTATGACTTATATAGAAAACACAAAAAAAAAATATGAATGATAAATGTTTAAGTAGGGGTACAATTGAAGGGATTGTGTGATTTTTGTGCCGTGTTTTTAAGGCCCAAATCTACTACCTAAAATGCTGAACGTTCCCCTTTAAAGGGACAACCAGAAAATTTTATAAAATCTTTGGAATTATAAAATTCGTTACAAGCAAATCCATCAATCAAAAATCTTTTCCAAATAATTTTATCCCTTCCAAAACTTAACAAGAAATACCATGAAATAGAAATATCAATACAATTTTCAATTTTTTTTTAAAGGTGACAAGAATGTGAATTTTTTTTGTTTTCATTTATATTTCACTATAATAAAGCAACCTGTTTTCGTGTGATTACTGCATTATTCAAAGTTCAGAATATTACAGAATTTTGTAGAACATTACTGGGCCTGTTTCTCAAAAAAAAATTACGATACATTTTGTCGTAAGTTCAGCATTTTACAATGAACAATTCCACACTTACGACAATTTTTAATCGTAAGACTTTTTGAGAAACAGGCCCGTCTGTCTTTTATAATTTCAGATCTTGTGAGTCTTCCTTGCACCTTGAAATTTCTGAATTATTTTTCTTCTAGAAAATTGCAATTAACCTTAAGTTATCTTACTTCCGAAAAATTATCAAAGAGGTTTTTGCTAGCCTTTTTGTGCAAGTGGATAGAATTAAAATCAAAATGAAAGGTTCGGATGTTAAATTTGTCAGGAAGGTTTGTTGATCTAAAAATGTTTTTTCATACAATTTTTTTCTTCCTTTTGTTGCAAAGAATTTTTTCCATCGCGAATTTGGGCCTTGCAATATTTTACCATGCAGCTGAAAAAATTGAAAGGGTTTCGAAACAGAGTTACAGAAAATCATATTGAATATTTTTCCATTGTTTAATATTTTCGATTGGGTTCATCCAAAAGCGATAATAATTATTTTCAACAAGTTTTTTTTTAAAATTCGTCAAATGTTAACGATGAATTGTGGACAGACGAATCAATGGACGGAAACGGAACATATTTCTTTAAAATGAACTTAAATGAAAGTTTAAATGGATATCACTCAAAGAGGCGATTTTCGTGCAGTTCTAGTACATCTGAAGCTGAAGACCGAAAACCGAATATTCCAACTATTAATAAGAAGCAATTGTTTTGGTCAGACAGCTTTTGTTGCTTATGATATGTTTCAAATTTTGTTTTACTTTTTCTTAAGAAAATTCATCCAAGAACGATACATAAAAATAGTCTGGTTGATGGAATTTAGAATTCCGTCGTCTACCGCAATATAATAGAAGAAATTGGTCAATATAATACAGACCAATAAAGATACTAATAAAATTATACCAACGTTTAAATATCAGATCCAATTTCAAATTAGTCGCTAACTCGATCGAATTAAAATTCTTGACATTGAAATATGGTTTGTCGGCCCTTCTGTCACTGCTACAATTACCCCTCTCCCTGGGGGTGGCAGCGAGAAATTAGGGGCGGGCCTCGACTCAGATATTTGAAAACATTTATCGCTCTAAGAAGAAAGATTACTGAATAAGTTAGCGGAGTCCGAAGCTCTTTTAGGTTTAAAACCCCACGGGGCTGATTCTCCTATCGTCATTCAATATCCTTGTTTAACCGATTGTCGTATTTACGTGCCATATGATAGCCCACACCCCCGAGGCTAGGCCACTATTGGTCGTCACCACTCATTCACCGGCACTGTAATTTTCACTGCGGGGCTGTTACCAAAAATAATTCGGTAATGTCCCTAAGACGTGGACAGATTTGAACTAAAGTTACCAGCTCAAATAATGATAAAACTTGTCGGAGATTTTGTTCATAATTTTCTCTACAATAGTAAATCTGCTCTCTCCGTGGTGCACGTTTATGACTATTTTAAGCCTCGTCTGTCGTCAATAACTAAACCCTGCCTCGTCACATCTGATGGCTTTATTATAAACAATACCAATAAAATTTACACATAAAAATATGAGCCTGATAGAAGTCTTAAACATTTAATAATAATAATTCTACATTATAATCAACCCTACAGGTAACTTCAAACATATCTTACCTGTACCGACAGTTATAACCAATCAGTGATCGTTGTATAGTCACGTGATCACAGTAGGCGGTCCCTATATCCAATAGGGTTTGTTTAAGCAATAATCGGGCGATTAAAGTCTCATTTTCTACTGATTTCAAATCACAAGTACCACAACTTGCACTTTTTACCAACATTGGATGAACATATTTACAAGTGAATGAAGCATCACTGTTAATGTACGAAGTTTGATTTTTTTTACCAAGAGAAAGTTTTAGCAAGAGCAATGTTTCCCTCACTGCAACTCAGGTAAGAGCAATTTTATTTAACGATAAACTAATTTATCAAAGACAGAGGTTTAGCTTGATTGATAGGAGATGCTGTGTATAGGCTGCAAGTATTATTGCATTTTTGTTGAATTGGTGACTGGAAAACGATTTTTATTGAAAACATTTCACCTGATTTTGTTTGGAAGTTTATTTCAAGACTTCTAATTTTATATATTTAAGTCTGTATAATGTCCAAATATTTTTGCATTAAAATACAAACTTTTGAATATCTGAACATAGAAAAACATAAATGCTAACGGAATTATTATTCTGAGCTGAAAACAACAACTTATTTAAATCTGATCGATTCTTGAAGATAACATCAATATTAGATACTTATCTAACATGTTTTTCTAATAGTTATACTTCTCTTACCGATTCAGTGTTGCATAACTGCGTATTTGAAAATGTGTAATTGACAATAATTGTATATCAAATATACATACAAACTTTAAAAAAAAACTAGATGTAAGCAAGTAAACTTCTGATTTAAATTCAAAAAGCACTATTGAAAAATTATTGTGAACAATAAACTAAAAATTCTAATAATGCTCTGTATTTCTGAGCTCGATTTTTGACAAACTGACACGAAATTCGGTAGGGGATTACTGTTAAATATATCCATTTACATTGATTTCAATCATAATTTTAGAAACCATGAAAATTGATGACAGGTACTTTTAAATACATGTATGGTAAAACGAAACGAAATCCAACTTATTCCATCATTTAACTTTTTAAATCATTTTTAGATGCAATAAAGTATATAAATAATACGTAATACATATTTCAGCAGATTTATATCAAAGGCTTTAAGCAGAATTGAATTTGAAACTTGAATTTAATGATGAAAACATTTTGATACTCAGATTTTTAATTTATAACCCAAAAATGTCCATCACTCTATTGCTTGTAAAAAACAAAATTATAAAAAACTTGAAATATATTACTGGCCATTTGAAATCAAGCCTTACAAAATAATTCATGTTTTTCTGAAGTTGGCACACCCTTTAAATTAGTTTCGAATAAAAATAACCAAAAAATTCAATGTACATTTTCGAGGGACGTTTATTGTCAACTAAAAATATTGAGAAAAATTTCATACATTGTAAACAAAGCTTCTATAAATTATATTTTTACTCCAAGATTAAAAATTTGTAAAAATATTTTGCGGTTACAGTAAAAAACCAAAAACATTGTAATTAATATATATTACCTTTTAAAAAACCAAAATCTACGTATTTTTTTTAAAGAAAAAGCTAATACACTTTTTAAACAGCTTTTACTTTCTAGAGAGCGGATACTGATACATGCGTCTTGAAAAGAATATTTACCTAAAAAGAGCCTTTTAATAACTTGATACTACAAAGAATATATAAAGCAATTCGCTTACAAAGTTACTAAAAATAATTGTTTCAACACCTGTACGGCAATATTACGATTCAATTGACAAAAAAAACTATGAAAAAACAACTTTTAACTTTTCCAGAGCAGGTTTGTTGAGACAATAAAATATTGAAATAAATTAAAGAAATATTAAAACAGTAGGAGATGATGAGATATTAAGATCTGAACGGTCAGTTTTTAATGATAATGACATAGTTCTAGTGGACAACACTATCTTAGATAACAAGTGGTTATAAAACACTAGATAGATGACATTAGTGGTCAAATATTACTGTTGTTACCGCGAGTTAACATCATTACTGACCATTGCGGTTTAATTTATGTTATTTTCACGAGTTTTTAATAGACAATTCCAATATCATTTGAAACATTTTTTTAATTTCTTAAAAAATTATATCGCAGTAAACATTAGATGTTATTCGTCACCACTTTAAGTATGCTTAAATTGTATGTCATTATCTAAAACCAAAGTTTCTCTAGGTGATATTTTGAAAATTTGCAAATCTGCCCATTTCAAGATTTCAATAATTTTCAAGTAATGTGAATAAACAATACTAGAAGGAAAGGCAACTAACATGGCAGTCTATTTTAAGCGTTTTTATAGCTTAATAGCAGATAATAAAATATATATTTCATAACCTTTTTATAAAAATGTAATTTTTTCTCTCGAAGATTATTTCCATTGATAATTTACATACATGGAGAAATAAATTGCCATGTTATTTGAAGATCACAATAAAATTTGTAAGAATACATCTAGGTGTAAATTTTGGTAAAATCAAATCAGGAATGATCTCAATCGTGTAAGTTTGGAAAATTCAAATACACATTACAAAGCCTACAAAGTAGTGTCTATCACACGAGTTACATGATAATTGTCAAATTGGTTTTTAAGGCATCCAGGAGTACCCTGTACTCTAATTTCGTATTATAGTATAATTTCTATATCTTTGAAGAACAGAAATTATCATTCTGCGCTTTCATGATTTAAAGAAAGTATTTGATTCTGTAGATCAGATAGACAGCTGTTATCATTTAAATATAGTAGTTACTTAGTTTTAGTAAAATTCAATAAGTGTTCAATGTTCAAAATGATCAAAGCTATGTATAAACATGTAAATTATATTGTCAAATTTTAAAAGGTTCTTTGTCGAATTATTTTAGCTGTGTGTAAGGAGTTAAACAGGGTGAATCACTTTCGTCACAATTATTCTTTATCTTTATTAAAAATCTTTGCAATTTGCTCATCAATGACAACCCAGATTTTGTACAAGAAGGCGATGCCTTGGTATATTTGTAGGTAAACATTTCTTATTACTTCACTGATATTGTAATAATTAAAGGAATATTTTCACTAACTGTTCGACCAATATTTTTTTTGTCTTAAAACCTGGAATTTTTTTAGCAATTCTAATCCATAATAATGTTCACAACTGTCCCTCAAAATATAAACCTTCAAATCCCTGTATAGCCATAATTATAAGCGTTTGAAAGTCAAAAATACGACTCGTCGTTAAGTAAGACTTAAGTACAGCCTTATGCCTTATATAGAAAACACAAATAAAGGATATGAAAGATAGATGTTTAAGTAGGGATATAATAGAAGGGATTGTGCGATTGTTGTGAAGTTCTAGTACTTCTGGAGGCTATATACATACATTTAAGGCTCAAATCGACCATCAAAAAAGCTGAATATTCCCCTTTAACTTTACTTCTATGTAGTAACAATTCTGATGCTTTTCATAATATGCTGAAATTGTTTTTAAAGGGAGAAACCGAAAATAACGGAAAGGTAACTGAAAGAATAAATGCAACAGAAGGTCGGAATAATATAAAAATAACAAAGAAATCAAAATTTCAAAAAATAAATCAAATGCTGACAAATTTGAATGAAATGAGAGTCAAGTGTCATTTATTGATGTTAAAGGGGTTAAAATTAGGGTATCATTAACCCTTTAGTGTTGAGTGTTCTATAATTAACCTTTTCACAGTGAAATAATAAAACGCTATAATACCTCTCTATAGGCTGATTGTTGGCTCTCAGATTGTGAAAGTGGCGGATATCAAGTTGAAATTAGCTCTAGTAATAAAAATAAACCAGTAAATGAGAAAACAAAATAGATCTTTTTAGACAAAATGGCGAGCATTTATCTTCTGTACAATAATTTGAATAGAAGCACGTGCTGGACAGAATCGTCAAGTGTCACTATGACAGTATAATTTGTCAGGTAGGATGTTTTAGGATAGGATTTGAAATGAAATGGAGTTTTACGTCCTACTTTTCAGCAGCTATTTGGCTAATAAGAAGGTGAAAATGCAGTATTTGATCAATTTGAGAATTAGTGATACAGGTTTTTAAATCTTAAATACGTTTTATCATGAATGTTTAGACGCAAAATGATTCTGGATATTTGTTTAAATGGTCAGTTCCAAATAATTTTCTTTTCAAAACACAGTAGATTATGTATTCTTCAAGAAGTAATCGACTCATATGTTTAAAACAGCACAGCCCAAATCTATTCAAAATATTCTATGAATAAAAATAAATACCCCTTGTGTTGTGCAATAAATTAGAAACATTTGCGATAAAAGAAATACACAGCTTAATTCTCTGTCATTTTGGAATAAGTATGTACTGTATGTTAGATCATAAAAAACCTTCCATAGCTCTAAATAAAATATTCACGACGCTCTAAAAGAAGATTTGTGACAAGTTGGATGCTGTAATAAATGAAAATTATCATAATAATAGGAAGAATTATAGCTTTAGAATATAAAATATATTATAATTACAAAACAAAAACTTCAGGTAAAAACACGACGTTACGAGAAGCGCTTCCTGTATGGACGTTTATGACGTCATTATTCTAGGCACGAGATCAAATGAAGAACGCCTCGTTCCTACAAATTAGCGGAAGGAAGTTGCCTTTTGCTTAAATCTTATATTATTTCAAGATTGATTAATGTAGACAATATGATCGCAGGGGGTCATTTTTACCTGATTATATTCTCCATTATATCATATTTTTATATTTCATGTCTAACTGATAGCATTTTAATTCTTATTCCAATATCAACGTGCGTTCAGCGCGTGCCTTAATTCCAGTCTTTAAATATCATCTGCTCATGCGCGTAAAAATGTTGACAGCATGTTGCCTGAGTTTTGTCGGAAATTATCGGCTAAACATCACAGTTAATTTAATTTTCCTTTAAATTATTAGCCAATTCACGGTTCCAGCCGATTTAAAATGATGAGTGATGACGGCGAAACAAAATAGAAATTCAACTAGTTATATCTTTATATTATGGATAACTCGTGCCGCAAAAACTATAACTTTACATTTTGTATAAAATTATATTCCTTATTCTCATTATTATTTGATAAAAACTAATTGAGTTCTGTAATATGATGCAGTATTATATTCATATTAGAATTCAACTTGTAGTTGACATTATTTTAGCTAATAGAAAACTTTAATTTGCGCAGTTCTTCATCACATTTAATTTTTTTTCTTGTCGAAAATCATGTTAATTACGGAATGGGAAAATAATTCCAAGAGATAACGTCACTTATAAATGTATTTTACATTTTGGTTCCATTGCCCACCATTTTGACCAATGTAATAGACAAAACTATTTCAGACAGATATTTGTCAAGCATGGTTCTCCATAAAACAATTCCGATGTTTTCCATCACTCCGCTCACCATAAAAGTTTTATAGAAACTATTTACAATAATTGATCTAATTAAAGTGATTATTGGTAGAATAAGACGGATTAGAATGGGAATCAGGGCGGAGTGATGTTATTATTTCTCATGTAGTTGTCAATCCGTTCTCTCGTGAGATGAAATAATGAGTGAAGTGATTTTAACCAATGGAAACAGTCGGTTTACCATAGATCTAATCTTGTTACCTATAATTACTGGCAACATTACCCAGAACTGTCCATAGAGCCTCCTATCAAATCACAAAGGCTCGAGTTGAAAATGATTCCCGATATAAAACTCTTGCCAATACTTTTAATCTACCCATCCACAATCCGATTCAAATTCAGAATTTTGTCAGATTAACCATGAAGACGGCGACAGTAGTTACCCACAGAAAAAAAAACCACCACATACACAAATTTAGATCTACATGTTATTCAGATAAATATTTCTCTGAACCAGTGTTCTTCCAACCATTGGATCAGACTTGATCATTTGGACTGGCTCTTGATAGATTTGTTTTCCAATTCACAGAAGGTCTTTCTGATTTTTATAATAAAATTCTCAAATTGAATGACACTATAGAGTGTAAACTGAGGGAGTCGTTGGCTGTCCAAAAAAAGAATTTTAAATGGAACAACCCATCAAACTCTTTAATATTCGACCGTCTGGAAGTATAATTTGCTCTCTCTCAATCCCTTTTCCAGGAAATGATTTAAAATTTGACCTCAGGTGTATACCCACTATGAACATTGAGACAATTACTGACTTATTAGAATGACAAAAACAACAAGTTAACTGACTGTTTATAATAATATAATAACAGACAGGTTAATGAAGCTAGGTGAAGTTAAATATTCTCATATCGTTCAGATTGACAAGGTACACGATCACCTCAATAATCTCCAGTATCTCATCATCAGTATTTTAAATAGACTCTTGTCATAAAGTGATTAAAGACGAAAACTTAGTCCTAAACCTTATCCTTTGATTGACGGTCAAATTATTTGTTCGTTTCAGGAAAGGTGAAGTTGTTTGGGTAAACATTTGACAGTAGCCACATTTTTGTAACAGTAATCTATATCTGTTGTCGTGTCGGTTAAACGACTTCAAGCTTAGAACAATATTCCTCTTAGTTTGAATAATGTCTCGTCGTTTTTCTACATTAACTATTAAATTACCTCCAATATCCTTCTTGTAACCACTTGCCAATCATCTTGAGAAACTTACACGATACTCTGAAGTTGCTATTGAAAGGAACAATGAGAGTGGGACAATGTCTAAAGATTAAAGTGTTAAGAAAAGGCGGTTTGTCTCATCAACTTGTAAACTGATAGTATTGGACGAGTTACGGGAGAAATTAGGCGTTAAAAATCTATTACAGACCCCACAATACACTGTTTACTGTCCCTTTACCTTATTTTTACACTGCATTACACCCGATAGACTTTCCTACAGGGCCAATACACCGCGCTTCTTTAATCTTAATACATTTAGTTACCAACCCAGCATCTTACCATGTTCAATTTAACACCGACTTAAACTTTAATTTGAGTTAATTTTGTCTTTTTCAGTTCAAATGATCGCAGTTCCTCCAGGGTGGTCGGCGAACCTGAGCGAGGCTTCAATCAGACGACAATTCAGTCATCACCATCTAGTCCCGAATCCAGAGAAATGAGAGCCACCATGACAAGCGTTTCGTTCGGATCTCTTGGTGCCAACGCTCTGCAACCATTTCCAGGCATGCCCTTCCTGTCTCCGACTGTAGCGACCCCTAACGGCTTGGCTATGACGTCACCATTATTTCAATATCCAGGATTCTTCTCTAGTCAAGCAGCGTCCGACCTGAAACAGATCAGTCTAACTCAGTACCAGGCGATGAACCAAGCGACCATTGCAGCAGAAATGTCAAAAATGAAGTCGCCATTTATTAACAGAAATTATTTAGAGCTAGCCATGTTGGTTTGTAATACGTTTCGGGGTAAACTGTTTCCGTGTACACACTGCCGTTACGTCACCGACCGTCGTAACAATCTAAAGAGACATATTTCCACCATGCATCAGGCTTGTGATAAAGTTCTCGAATGTTGCGGAGTAAAGTTCAACACCAAGGCCTCATTACGTGAGCACATTATGATATTCCACCATAATGGATATTCCTGTCCTTTCTGTGGACGAAGATTCTGTCGAAAAGCTCTATTAAAGCGACATCTATCGGTCCATAGTGGTCAGAAGGACTATACCTGTCCACATTGCGACTACGCTACAAGTCATAAGAGTAATCTAGAACGACATAAGAGAATTCATGAAAGGATCCGATTAGGAGATGATGTAGAGATTCCGGAAACTGGCTACGAGTCCTACCGGAAATCACCGATTGGTAGCGATTCTATTCCGGACACGACAATGAGAAGCGGAAATGAAGAGAAAGACGAGTATATCGATATGGAAGATAATGATTCTGATGACGACATGGATGATGATGATTTTATTGCTAGGCACCATCCTGTTGCCATGGCGGCGAAGAAGGGTGATCACATTCCAAAAACAAATATGGCGTCTGAAACCATCACATCTAGTACCGGAAGTGACGAAATTGATGTGGTTTGTACGGACAACGACGACTAGTCACTTGCATTAAACATACCAATGATATAGTTTTTTGTTAAATTACAGTATATTTATTAGGATTGATTATCCTTACATGGGCGAAAAGCTTTTTTTTTCCACAAATGTTAGTGACAATGACTTGGTAATTTAAAATTATTAATGTATTCCTTGAAGCATACATTTATTAAATATACCAAGAACTAATTTAAAGATATTGATGAGACAAATGCTTCTTTTTTTTAACAATTGGTCAAGTTGTTTCTAGTATTTTTCCAATTGTGAAGAAATACTTCTGTTAACTTTTTGAAACGTTGCAAGTCTTGTCTTAGCGCTGTATATATTCCTAGTCCCATATGAGCTGTTCAGAGCTGTTCAGAGCTGTTCAGAGCTGTCCCTATATCCTGAAATCCATCATCACTGCCTTGTGATTTATATATTAGCCTATTTACATTGAAGATCACCGAGTCATTTGTATTGAACACAAGGAGTTTTAGGAACGGGTCCCTAGTACGTTATTGGGTGGGTAGAGGTTTGACTCGATGGGACCTCCCCACCACACTTATTAAAATGTCTCTGTAGAGTAGAAGAGAATATTTATTTTGTATATTATTCACCATTACTCTATTATTATTTATTTATTATATACTGGATGTAAATAATCAGAATTAACTATTAAAAGTTATATGTTAGAAAACAGATTTGTTTTTTCAATTTTAGTTCCTTTATGAGCAAGGCTAACACAAGGGGCATTATTCTCGAAAACTAACTGAAGATGTATTGTTGGTGATCTGATTGGTCATCATTTAAATTAATTTTAAATAGCCTCAATTAATTGCTGTATTTTTTGGATACTGGATTCTGTCTTTTAATAGTTTTAAAGAATATGCCCCCTGGATTTTCTTACTAAGCCCATCCCGTTGATTGCCTACACTCGAAGGACTATTTCGGATCCAAAATCTACCAGTTACCTTGGGTATTTTTTAGGAATCTTATCAGTTAACAAGATGGGTTTTGAACATTATAGTTTAATTGCACATTCAAGTCATTTGATAAGATACATTAAAAAAAAGGAAAGGTACATTGTATATCAGTCCGACAAATTGCTTTCACAAGATGATATCGATAGTTCTTGCTGTACCAAGGATACACACCGATATCCAAACAAACCTAATATCGGCGAAGGACATGGTAGTTTATTCAAATTTCTTAAAAACTATCTCTTACGATGTCTTACAAATTAGCAGAACAATTCACTAACAACTATACAGTGTTATGTTCATGGGTGGCTTTCGACTGACTGGCGCCATTTTCAATTGATTCAAAAAACAAATGTAAACAAAAAAACAAGCGTTCAAAAGACACGTGATATTCGTGACTAATATGATTAATGAGCGAACACAGATCTTTTGTCCTCATTGTCAAGTCTTAAAAGAATCTTCTATTCAGTAGAAACTACAGGGGACAGTATGATACGATACGAATACGGCGTGTCATCCAGCTAAGTTTTCAGGTAGCTTTAATGTCGTGAGTAACAGATCATGGGTAGACTTTCTGTACCTTTAACACTAGAGATTTCCTAGCGATCAGTCAATCAGTTCCGGGTCACAGAGCGCCCCCTGCTGGTTGTCATCCATTAAACGTCACAACTGACGACTTGAAATGGCCGGGTGATAAAATTTAACATATTATAGATATATAGATCAATTTAATGGTATCAACAAGTCTTTAGTCAGATTAATTCATTGTGGTCATAAAATCACAGAGACAGTAAATGGTGACAGATTGAACTCCGCCTTAGGTTTAAAGTACTTAGTAGGCCTAGGTAGGTAGATCCTACCTGGTCCTTATCGGCCCTACTGGACTAACTGAACCTTGTTGAGTCTTATGATTTTTCAAATTCATTGATACTACAATAACTAGCATTTTACTGTGTATCGTGGACCATTATTAACACAGATCTTATGTCTGTATAATGACAGAAAACAAAAATTGAAATTGACGTCAAAATCGCACACAAACCATTTAATACGAATCATATTTGAGAGCCGATAATAATAAATATTCATTAAATAACGGAACACAATTTTATGGTATACTACTCCTTTGTTTTATTACACACAACGTTTCAACAATCTACATTGTCATAAGGTGAAACAATATTCAGATTCAGCACACCAACAGATATTTTGAACTATTTAAGAACTTCTTCCCACTGAATCCAACATCAAAATGTCATTCCAGTCTGACTTTCAGGAATTATTTAACTAAAGGTGCATTGAAGCTTCTTGTTATCAAAGCAATCAACGATTACGATTTTTCATGCTCTAGTGACTTTAAATTTTTATGTTAATTAGAAAGCGATAAAGAGCGGTGAAGATGGATATAAACCCGATGAAGAATTGCCCTACGTAAAGAGAGTAATCACCATGAAATTTAGAGCGCAACATCCGAGTCCAGAGGTCTGTTAGCGTGTACTGCATCGTAAATCAGTCTGGAGCACCACAGGAGACCTATTGTTCACGATGATGACAATAATTGCTTCAAGTCGTTAAATCTGGATAATGGAAGGTAAATGGCGCCTTTGTAATTCAGAAAATCTACCTATAAAAATATGACATCACCTTATTCAAGTATAGCCTTGGCCGTGACAGTCACCAATAGATAATCATAAAGAGAAGGGGATTTTTATGCAATTTGGTAGTTGCTGTAGGTAAGACGCTAGGGTACAGATGGCAGTTTTATAGTTTACCAAAAATTCCAGGTAAAGCCACCGCCAATAATAATAAAAATCCGTACAAACACTGTCTGCCTGTCTGTTTGTTATTAATTCAACACCTTCAACGTGGATTGCTTTGCACCCATTTGAAAATTCTGTTATCGAGTACATTGATCGATTATTCTTCTAGCGTTCATTACGGCTTTTTTGGAAGCGATATACCACTTTTTGCTTGACCTGAGGTCCGAAGTTTTAGCTCATAGGTAGAGTTTATATTAAATGCTGTTTTCAACTTCGTTTCCGCTCAGTCAAAGTACAGTGACAGTGATGCATGCCGTAGTGGCATCTAGAGTATCCACTCGTTCTTGCACAATTCAAGAGCCATAGAGGGTCCTCACACCATAGCGATCACAAGTTGCATATGGTTGAGAATTTCCCAAAATATGGTCACGAATTCAGAACGCATCTCACATCTGAACAAATAGGGTTTAAAGATCGGAACATTTCCTCATCTGAAGATTATTTTATTTGTCCGATCAAGGATACGCATGAAACCTTTGACACAATTTTTCAATATGGATTGCAGTTGTCTTTATCTTCCTTTGACTACATGAACGAAATCAATAATTCATTGTGTTCTGTAGTCGAAGAATCGATTGATCCAGATACTGACCACACTTAATTCCTACTGACATTCACTGACGTTTACAGACTTACCTCCCTTACATCGCTTTAATGTTGAGTTTGCTGTTCCAAGATAATCACTGCAGAGAATTATTCCATGAATATCGTGATGGTATGTAACATAATACAAATTGATTCGACGATTAAGTTCCCTTCATACTTGCAACTTTGGTATTAAAGTGTAGTTACCGATACTAGATACTAGTGGCATATTGGTACATTGTCTTATATGGAGAACTACAAATTATAGCACGAATATGAATCATTATCTGTAACATAATTATATATATAGGCCTGTACTAATAACAGAATCGTTAATATGGGGTATATGTAATTATTCCCGATTGTCCTTGATACCGATATTCCTTCTAGTTATCACATGGTGAGATAGGGTGATGATAACGCTTCTATGGGCCTCTGGTCTATTTAAAAAAAAAATAGGATGGATTGGAAGATAATAGTATTTGCTGCGAATTTAAATTCTGTTTGAATAAAATGCTAGCAATTTAATTGTTTCGCACGGTTTAATAGTGTATAGATTTCTAGCTGTATTTGCAATGTTATGTCTGTTTTGCGCATGACTATGGATGTGGGTGTGTGAAGTTGTAGGGGATAACTTATTATTTTCCCGTCTTTTCTTTCTACTTCCCACTATTGTATCTTTGTTCTGTTTTATTTTAGAACTCTTGAAAGATGGGCGAATTGATGGGGTTGAATGTTCTGAACTGTCACCTTTAAAATACCAAGTTTTCAATTGTCTAGTTGTGGTAAACAATATGAGACCTTGATATTACAAAGATGACAAAATGTTGGTACAATATAGTAGATAGGGCTAATGCAGATCAAGGCCAGACACCCTTCTTAGTTGCTCAAAAATTTCAAGTCCCAAATCAAAAAAGGAAACAAGAAAGTTTGTAAAAAATATTTTCAAACTTTTTTATTTTGCCTCGGTCGAAGGTCTACAATACAAGGCGTGGTATTAACATAGAAACAACAAGTTTCCCTGACATGTGTATAACCCCTTATTACTCAACATGTCGTATAGTGTATTCATAACTTTAGTCTACCAACATTCGAAAACCTGAGACAATTTGCTTGCTGAACTTGTCCTCGAATTCCGCGAATAGAAAAATTGAAAAGACAAAATACAAAAATTCAACAGAGTAGTTATTTAAATTAATAGAACATAATTTTTACAAAAATTGTTGGAAGTTCTGACTCACACTAGTTTGATAAAAAAAATTCTGACTTTTGAAAAAAAAATGTTTGTATTTTTGGAGGAATTCTTGATAGTCAATTGAAAAAATTGAGATAAGTTTTCCGCCAATAAACAGCGAAAACAAACACATAATCATCAATAGGCCACCATAGAATTGTTGATATCCTAGAAACATAACGAGTAACTTAGAAGCATTTTCTGTGGACGATGGATGGGCCGGATTCGTCATATTCTTGTTTGGAGATCCACATCTGTTGGAAGGTTGAGAGAGAGGCCAAGATGGAGCCACCAATCCATACGGAGTATTTCCTCTCGGGTGGAGCAATGATTTTGATCTTCATTGTGGATGGAGCAAGAGAAGTAATTTCTTTCTGCATTCTGTCGGCAATACCAGGGAACATGGTGGTTCCACCGGATAAGACAGTGTTGGCGTACAAGTCCTTTCGGATATCAACATCGCATTTCATGATGGAGTTGTAGGTGGTTTCATGGATACCAGCAGATTCCATACCCAAGAAGGAAGGTTGGAAAAGTGATTCGGGGCATCGGAATCTCTCGTTACCAATGGTGATGACTTGACCATCAGGTAATTCGTAGCTCTTCTCGAGGGAAGAGGATGAAGCGGCGGTGGCCATTTCTTGTTCGAAGTCGAGGGCGACATAGCAGAGTTTTTCTTTGATATCTCTGACGATTTCTCTCTCAGCGGTGGTGGTGAATGAGTAACCTCTTTCAGTTAAGATTTTCATCAAGTAATCAGTCAAATCTCGACCGGCCAAGTCAAGACGAAGGATGGCGTGGGGTAAAGCGTAACCTTCGTAGATTGGGACTGTGTGGGTGACACCATCGCCGGAGTCGAGGACAATACCTGTGGTACGACCAGAGGCGTACAGGGACAGCACAGCTTGGATGGCGACGTACATAGCTGGTGCGTTGAATGTTTCAAACATGATTTGGGTCATCTTTTCTCTGTTGGCTTTAGGATTCAATGGAGCTTCAGTGAGGAGGACTGGATGTTCTTCTGGGGCAACTCTCAATTCATTGTAGAAGGTGTGATGCCAGATTTTCTCCATATCATCCCAGTTGGTGACGATACCGTGTTCAATGGGGTATTTCAAGGTAAGGATACCTCTCTTGGACTGGGCTTCATCTCCTACGTAGGAGTCTTTTTGACCCATACCAACCATGACACCCTGTAATATACAAGATAAAATATTATAAGTTATGGTTGACAAAGTATATAACATGGAGGAATGGGAACACGGAGATGGAAAAGGTGACAAGGCTTGGGTAAAAGTATCAAGATGAGAGACAAAACGTAAAAAAGTCAAACGTGGATTACATATTATGTTGTTTTCTCCCCGGCTAGGGATGGAATTCATTTTGCAAAATGGATTCAAGTTTTAGACTGAGTTGCATCATCGTTTCAGTAGAACATTCGTGACAATTTGTTTTTGAATAAAATTGGTCGAGAAAATATTTTATAAATTTGGTATAAAATTTCGTACATGTTCGAAGATATGAATATCTCACAGCACGGCATGGATCATATTAACCAGCGCTTGGTCTAAAGATAATTAAATTCGAATTAAAATTCCAATTGGTACCACATTGTCGAAATGATAAAGTATAGGAGTTGTTATGATAATAAAAGAAATCTGTAAAAGGAATTAGCCAGATGCTGATAAAGAATCATGATAGAATTACATCTTGAAATTGATGCTTCATGATACCATGGTAACCATGTAGTATATCACATGATGGAATGATGTCATGCACTCCATGCTATGACCATATTTGTCGATCAGGGCGCGCGCGTGTATTCAAACACGTGTGAGTGAACCGGCATAATATACCGGTTAAACACTCCGCCATTTTTGGATAGATGCTTTCGAATTTAAATTTTGATTCATTTTTCTATACATTTTGTTCTCCTTACAGTGATTTTGATTCATAATTCCAAACATTCGAGTATTATTTTGCCCTCTTTTCAGAATAGTGCTATTTCCGTTAGGTTAGACCTTGGAATAATTTGGCACTAAAATAGTTTAGTCAGATGAAAGTTTGCCAACTATTGTAGGCAATTTCCATTCATTTGTGGTTTCACGAATCCTGCCAGATAAGCAAAAGTAAATTCAAGCAATATCTTTGCAGAATGGTAATATTTTAGTGAAAATTGGTTTGATACTGAAAATTGTATCGTTTTATATCAAATCTCATGAAAATAGCAGTAAAATTATATTTTAACAATCTTATTATATAAATTGATTGTAATAAACTGCCAACTTTGACTTTCAAATATTCATACCCCTCGTCTAGAGGTTATTCTTTCTGAAGTCTTATGCTACTGTATTTGCCTGATATTGTTCTTCCTCTATTGCATTTAGACATTCTGAATATTTATCTATGGATATTATGAATTCAGTTAATAAATATCAATCCTAGTTTTATCATTTTGCCTGATTTCTCAATTTTTGAGGCACATAATTCTCAATTTCCTTTGTTGAAGCAAGATATTCTATAAAATCAAAATTGCTTGCTAAACAAAATATGTTTCCAATTACCGGTATCCATAATTATTTTTCAATCACATTTCATAATCCAAAAGCAAGCAAAGCTTTCAAAATTTCAAAATCACATTTCCAATGCTCAATATGAAATAATTCACTTCACTATGGTATAAGACAGGGTTACTACATTAGCCCTATCTTATTCAATATATCCATTGATAAATATTCAAAATACTGAAAATTAAAAGTAAAAAATAGTTGCAAACTGACCTGATGTCTGGGGCGTCCAACGATGGATGGGAAGACAGCTCGGGGAGCATCATCTCCGGCGAATCCGGCTTTGCACATACCGGAGCCATTGTCTACAACGAGAGCTGCTACTTCGTCGTCGCACATTTTGACTTGTTACTGTGTACGATCTAACTACTGTGCTGTCTATTCACGACTGGTGAAAGAGTAACGATGCCAATGGCTTTTATCTGCCCTCCTTCACTGATTCCAAGAAATCGCTAACACTGTCTGAGTAACAGGCGCCATATATGGTATTGACAGGGCGGCGTATATGGTCAGCTGTATAGAGTGTATGGAGGGAAGCGGGATATTGGTAGCAGTATATTGTGATTGTAAGATGGACTATCGTACATGGTGATTGATAATTTACCCCCTGGATTCTACTCTAACCTCTTGTTTGATCTATTATATAATTTCTGTATCGTTTTGTATCTTCCTGATATTGTTACAGTTTTAATTAGCCGGTAGTAAATTCGGCTAGAGTGTACACAGAAATAACGTCAACTGAAATGTGACAAAAAATCAATGTCATGTCGTCTTCAAAATACCATTTCATGTGTAAAATTTAGTTTAAATTTTTTGAGAAGGTTTTATAAAAAATCGTTTTGCTGCGATTTATGTTAATCCTTCGTTTTTTTAATTTTTATAACTGAGGGGTCTGTAGTGTCCTATGAGCTATAAAAGAGGTCCTACTTTTTTAATGGACCTATTTCCTCAAAAATATGAAATAAATGGTGATATTTTCTGCGTCTCTTTCACGTGGAAAGGAAATAAGGTAGCATAACTAAAATTGTTGATGTGAATTTTCAAATATTACTCATCGATGACAAAACACGAGTTCGAGTGACATAAATAGATTAGTTTAGAATGGAATATTTTCAAGAGAAGCACAAATAACACCCCCGAAATATATGCACTTGGTATGTTTTTAAAAGAGAGGAAGATAGAGGGGGGGGGGGGGATAGTTAAAGTTGTGTCAAAATATGGTTTGTGATTTAACTTACAAATATAATGTAATAAACTTAATTATTGGGTAGTGACCACAGAACTGTTAATTTTGAAAATGAAGTTTGAAATACGTTAGTTCATGAAATAAGCTTTAATCAATTATAAAGTGAACATGATATTTCATTGTTTACAAATGTGATAACGGAACCGATTCTTTAATTAATGTTATTGGCCCGAGAGAATTGATTCCATCGCCATATTTGGTATACTCTTAATGAATAGTTCAAACTATGTATTTCTTTAAACCGATTACAATTTACAATTTTGATATGCTTTATAGTTATAATCCAAAATCATAGAAACCAAGACTCAGCAAAATTATTCCTATAGGGATGAAAGTAAAAGTAGAAGTTCCGGTATTTTATGAAGCTATATTTAGATTAGTCTTATAGTATGATGAGAGAAACGTCCTCTATTATGTCTGTACTATAAGATTTAAAAATGAAAATGAAAGTAGGGATTATTTTATTATGATTAAATGAAAAAAGACACATGTAGTTTAAATTGTAGTGGAATTTTAAACCACTACCATCTGGACTACATCATTTCATATCATAAAATAATTAATTATTAGAGATCAGAAGGGAGGTTGTTATAACATTTGATTCAGTAGCAGGATAAACATACCAGTGCTTTCGATGTTCATAAGAATCGGGCATCTCTGGTTCCTGTCCGGGAAAGATCAATGCCAAGAGGTTTGGCCAAGAACCAGATGGGAGAAAGGATCCTCACGGAACCTAAATTGTTATCCTTGTAAAATACATATGTTTCTTTCTTTCTTTCCAATGTCCGAAATGTCTTTAGAATAGTAGATCTACATGCTGCTATGTAATTACGAGACTAGCCTGTATCAGCTTGCCCCTTACCCTTACCCTACCTATACTTTAAAGAGACAAAAATGTGGGCCCTTGGGCTGCGCTATACCTATTACCCGTTTTGTGTTATAACTGTAAGACTAGATTTATTAACCATTGCGAAATAAAATACATTGGTTATTACTCATTATACATAACTAAAATAGACAACCGGGTTAAAGATACCACCATCATTGCATCAGAGCAACATGCTAGAATAATACTGGTCTAAACAATACCATCAAGGTTGGTTATTTTAAACAGAAGGCATGGGATGCAGAGATCGAATTGTCCAGTACATTAATTTACTTCAATGCTAAGGTTGATGTGAAACATGTTTATTAAAAGCGGGGTAGGTGATTTAGCATGGGTCCAGTCTCTCAACAGGAAGGTGTATTAAAATGGCTAACAATGCTGGCTGCTGTCCGGGTCAAATTGTCCTTATTGTATTTAGAGTAATATAAGTTAAACTTATTTCATATCCAATCCAATACACCTGAGAATATTTAGGTTACATGTTCTGCCTGTCGGGACCAATTATTAGTGTCGTAATTCGGAATACACAGATTGTCGGAATACTAAGATTTTTTTAAACTGACATAAGAAGTAATTCAATCGGGACCAGACATAGATGTCGGATTACGCAGAATGTCGTAGTACTCAGATGTCGGACATGACAGAGTACACTGTACTTTTCTGCATACCTGAGTATATTTAAGTTACATGTTAACCTTAGAGTCCACCTTTAACGATATAAAGCTATATTTATAATTTGTACATGTATATAAATCTGACACTTGTCTAGAAATATCTACACCTACACATTTCACCCAGTAATAAGTTTAAACTATCTATTTTAATCTATCGCAATGAAACGGTGCTTCACGTATTTCTGTGACTGGACTAATGAAGGACAACGGCAATGAGAAACAATTTGCCAGTAAAGTGACATTCATCTACTCTCCTGTTTCCAACTGTCTATGGATCCATAGCGTCTGCAGGTTTTTTTCATAGGAAACAGGCCCGATTTTTGTTGATTCGGGCAATTTTGGCTGAAAAACTGATATGAAATATTTCAAATCTACAGTGCATAACAATCAATTGTTAAGATTGATTTTGTATAAAATTTCAGATTTGCTAGCACGCATTCATTCAATTTTGCAGCCAACCTGTGTCCTGATATACATATATCAATGTTCAGTTAGATTTTGAAACAATATTTTTATTAATATGTGACGAGTTTTGTTGTCTACAGTTGACCTATCTGTAAAATGGGTACGGCTTATCCGGTAAAGATCAGTGCCAAGAGTTTTTAACCAAGGACCTGTTCATATATAGGATCCTCCCAGGAATTAAAGTTGTTATCATTGTAAAATATACCAGATAGATGATTCTTGCTTTCTTTTTGTTACCGTAGATTCTGTTGAATTGAATAGTTCCAGTCCATTATAGAAAATCTGAATAAACATTTCTGGCCCGTAGGAAGCAATTTCATATTTTGTGCAAAAACTCGTTATCAAGGGTGGTGGTGGAGAATTAAGGCTGCTCCTGCCTATATAAAGCAATTTTAATTTTACTGGCCCTAACAACATACCAGAAGTTTCTTGTTATATCTTACAAATAATTTTTGTATTGCTTCAGTCATTAATGCCAAAATTATTGGCACCCCTGTTCATACGGGCCTGCATTTACATGTATTTATACTTAAGAAATATTTAATGGTATTTATTTTTTGGCACGATGGTTCACCTTGAAAGTATGTCTAAGAGATAAATACGGTAGAATGGAAGGTGTGTCTAGAATGGGCGTGGTTCTTATTACACTAAACTGACATTTACCTATCTAATAGTGATATACAGGTAATACCATAGTTTACATAATAAACATGTCAATAACATCTGATACTACAGGTTTTATGCTGATTTGATACAATACTTTTAGAAGAGAATTCATGTGAATTAGAATAAAATAAAGTATCAGCAATAATTGTACTGTCTGAAAAGGCAGTCAATGGACAAATCTTGTGAATTAAATGTTGAGGAAGGGTTGGATATTCTACCAGGGCCTCATGGATATAACATTATGTACATTGTATTATGTATGTGAGAGTCAAATCAGTTTAGTGGTTCAGATGGTCTCGACTAGAAATCAGACAAAATAGTTCTAGCCAAACTAGGACTAGTATGTATTGGAAGGTCCCATTATTCCACACATTATATGGTTATTGGTCTGTACTTTGGATCAATTTTGACAGGAAACAATCCGAATAATGTAGATATTTGAATATTTGTTCCAATTCCATAGTTAATACACTTTGGTAGATGTTGCAGGGTAAGCAGATAGAACACGTCCACGCTAAGTTCCAGTTTGACATGCCATTTTAGTGTCCATAGTTTATATTGTTGTGGTTTTATTTTATACCAACCTTTATTTCTTTATCTTAAATGGTAAAATGATCATCTACTCAGTGATTATAACAGACGAGCACGTGTCGCTTAGATTAGTCTTCTTGATACTTTTCTTTCTTTTACCGATAGTCCATGCTGAATTAGAGTAGCTCCTTTCGGTCATCATACTAGACATACATGCTAATATCATATTAAAAATTCTGAGAAAGGGTCATCTTGGGATACTTGTACTGTACACATGACTTTTTGAATTGTGTTAGTATATTATCAATATTTAGTCCTACATAGTTCCCCAAAATAACCCAGCGAATAGTTGACCTATTTGGGAGACAAATTCAAATATTCTGGTGTAAAACAGATGCCGAGATCTCAGATGTCGACCCTGAAACTCTGGTCTCATTATAAAATATTTAATGGTGTGATATAAAGATGTTTAGGGCGGAGAATATTATTGAATTGCGCCGAATTCTCTTCTCATTCAGGCACCAGAAGTATTATATCAAGTGCAAAAATTTGGGTGTGTTCTTGACTGAAAATAAGAGAACCAAATGACACATCCTGAAGCGAAATTTTCTAAATTGTATACATAATCTGTCCATAAACTGACGATCACAGATACCAAAAGTATTTTATGAGTTATTGTTTAATTGGGGTAAATTTTGTTCCCTTTTTCTTGTTAATGGTTGGGTGGAATCGCTTTTCTTTTCATTTTTAGTTCGAAACGCTTTAAATATAACCCAGACCTCGTCATTCACTAGATAGTTGTGTGAATGTGAGGCATACGCCGTTTGAAATCTAAAAGCAGGTCGACCTTAAGCTATGATCATAATGACATTTACGCTTAAAACATTCTAATTTTACGAACAGAAATCTTAAAACGACACTCTTAATATGGAACTACAGGAATCCCCCAATACCGTTATTCTTGCTAAAAATAACTCTTAGAATTTTCCCACGCTCGCTCGACAAATATGGTAAGGGGTGCAGTTCCAACGTTGACTGACACGTAGAAAAATTAACCAGGCGTACATATATATAAGAAATATCAGGGCATCATTACGTCTGGTTAATCTGCCTACAGACAATCCTAATTTATCGAGGCGATGCCAATTTTCCCGCATCTTATAAACCTCCCGATTGTCCAGACGGTCTCAGACAAAGAAATATAGACTAAATAATCAAGACTATTTACTACGAATTCCTGTCTTTGTGTTAACGTAGGAAGTATATCATAGTCAATATAAAGATAGAGAAAAAACTAACGAATAAATGATGAAGTTCGGGATGAATTAACGCCGGAATGATGAAGTATTATAATATATATAGTCGACGTCATAGAAAAAGAAAATAATGTTAGAACGTAAAAACACTATTTGATTTAGTCAAAGATAACTGACTTATATCTCGTCCCACATAGCTGGTATTTATAGGTAGCACTAGAGATTTGGAAATAAAAGGAACTTAATTCCTTACAGACTATAATTCCATTCATTACAATCATTAATTTCTTAATTTCTCAAAAAATTAAATTTAATAGAATGTTGTCATTCTCAAAGTTGGGTTCTCGGAGTGGGGTTAGTTACCCCAAGGAATTAACGAGTGGTTCTCAGGACAAATTTATGCAGCGGTTTTAAGTTCTGATGTCCAAGAACAGCTTTTCCTAGCTTGAACACTAAGACTTGCTGGCTGGGTGCAGCAAATATATCAAATTGTATCGTTTATTGGGGTGACGCTTTGACAAAAAAGGTTGAAGAAATGTTTGGAAGAGTTCGAGCTTAAGAACCCAGACTCAACAAGAATCTCAAACCAATCCAAATCACAAACACCTAAACATAACTTTGTTCAAAATCATAAGCAGGGCGACCTCATTTTCTTCAAAATGTTTCAATATATCAATAGTATTTGAGTGGCTAAAGATATTAAATATATTTAAACGTGCTGCTTTCAGAAATTCCAGAAGTGGAAACGAGATTTTAATCTAAAATATTTTAATGATTTAAACACGGACAGTGTTGAATGAAGCATGTTTTATCAGACTAGAAGGTGCTATGACTATATATGGTGTTATAACCCTGACTGACCAGTGGCCAGTGTGAGGGTCAGTTGTAATGGATTGAACAGATGTTGAGTGAAATGGGTGGAATGTAAAATGAGTAAGAAGTTATATGATAAACATTGGCCGTGATTTAAACTATATACTATTTATATATAGAACAAGATAGTATAGATCAGACCTTCTCAATTAATTTTTTAGGGCCAAATGCATTTTCTGAATAAAATACTAGGGCCAAATAGAGCTTAGCTAGCATAGCGATCAGAGCGTTTTAGCGGAAGGGGTCACTCTTGAGGGGCCATTCTGAAGAGCGTGCACGGTACGGATTTGGTCCGCGGGCCGCCATTTGAGAAGGCCTGGTATAGATTATTATTTTCTTCTATAGGAAATAGTTTAGTGTTCGATGGTGATGGCACTGCCCTAGTATCAGGAAATTTAAGAATGATCGGGAAAAGGCTTTTTGTCTATCTCAATTTATCTATCTCATTTGTAATGTATTCATATATACATATATATCAGATAATAGAATGATACATCTGTACGTTCTGAAATGGGAAGCATTCCCACAATTTGGAGAATTAGACGCCTAGAAACGTGATTTTCTGATATTTTATTTCCCATCAGAATTAAGGTTAAAGATTATTTGTCTTATAACTCAATAGAATGAATTAATAATGTATTTTGAAAATAACAATTGCTATTCTTCTTTTTAGGGCGGGCAAGATTCTAATTGGGTACCACAAATGCGAACATTGATCACATAGTCCGAAACTTTCTGAGAAGGGGGTGGCGGGAGGGTTAGTTGTACAGTTCAAGTTGGAACTGGACATATTATTTTTAAATTCAAATCTATTTTTACAAAAGCTACACTCATATTTTTGACAGGATAGCAATTCCCCACTGGTGGAAGAAATGAATTCCAATAAAAGTACGTGTACAAGGAAAGTGTAAGCACGGTGAGCGACACAATTTACAGTCGCGGATGTCTTAGACGCGTTATTCAAAAATTACCGCTAAATTATCCATCTTAATACTTTGTAGACTACACCTGTTTTCCTATTATAACTGTGGCATTGACTGGTATATTGAAGGAATGCCAGTCAACTACTCTCAGAGTGCTATAGTAGGCCTGTAGTGTTTATATAACTAAACGAACCATACTCTACAATCTACATACATACACACCAGTCGTTCTTTCATCAGCAAACTAAACTTGGCATCAACACGCTCTCTCTCAATCTCAATTCCTAGAAAACTAGCGGAAGTGGAGAATACCGTGTACCGTATTTAGTAACAAGTCTATTCATAGTAGAATCTATAGTAAAAGTCAAACGTTCAGTTTATCGTCTATGGGTCTAGGCCTAGAGGTTTGGCACATAGGGCCTGTAGTCTTTGAAAATCTATATTTTTATATTTATCGATTGGAGTAGAGTTTAAAAAGGGAATGTCTATCCTAACCTGACTGGGCTATTGGAAGCCGGCAATATTTTCCAATACAATGGGGGGTTCTTTAACAGTGTAGGCTACGTAGTGTATAGCACACTTATCGTCCTCGTTATTATTCTGAGTTATTGAAAAGGGTGAATAAAAATATCTCTGGGACAGGGTTAAAATTTAGTAAGTGATGTGTAGGGCTCATGTAGGGCTTGAAACAATAGGGTTGATCAACTGCGATTTATTCTAAGAAAAATGCGCTCATTTGCATATTTGTGGGACATCATAATTATGTTATCAAGTAACCGATTGAGTGGAGTGGCTTGCTATATCATTTCCAATGTTTAGGCAAATATACAAAATCCATGTACATATTTTAGACGGCGATTGTATTTACGAGAGTTACTTCCCTTATATTGATCTGTTTACATTTTTTTGTAATTTTTATCCATGACTCAATATACCTTATAAATCAGTGATAAAAGAAGCTAAACACGTATTTACCTCTAGTTTTTATTCTAAAGTTAACTCAGACATGGTAAGAATAAGGAGAAAGATCACCATCCATTACCTTGGTCACTTGTAGTTGTACTAATAATAGGAAAAGAAGGTTATGATTTATTATGATCTGACTTCATGCTTTGACTATGTCGTCTATGATTATAAAAGTAGCATGGCAGTGGACAGTGCCTGGTGGGTCGGTGCTAAGTTTAACAAATTGTGTAGATTGTATACTAAAATTTGATTGATATAAGTCTTTAAATCATTATTACCTGTAGACTAGCGTAGGTAGGCCCTTCATATTTTTTATTCTAGTCAAAGTTGTTCGATGTTATTTTACTTTTTAATTTTAGGGTACACCAATAAAAGATGTCTCTATACCAGATAATGCACCTAAAGAATTGTTACTGTCAAAACATGCTGACTATATTGGAGCTTATGGTTCTAAAAAAGATGATTATGTAAGCTAAATTTTGTACGGTTGGTTCAGGACCTTTCGTCTAGATAAGTGTGTTCTGTATGCACACCACAGTACATTATTTTGGATTCTTCTGAAATCTTCCTTTGTGATGAGTATTGAACCAAAGACTAAAAGCATAAATATGTTGTATATTATGATGGTGTTAAAGCTCTTTTGATAGCTAATAAACTCTAAGTTTGATTAAAAGAAACACTGAAATTGAATTGGTGCAGTTATTTAGAAGAAAAATACAAAACAAGACTCATATTGTCTAGATAACATTCCAGTTTTAAATGGATATCTTGTTGAAAACTAATTTTTCTGTTTTATTTCTAGGAGTATGTGATGACAGAATACCTGAGAATGAATGGTATATACTGGGGATTGACTGCTATGGATCTAATGGATGAATTAAAAAGAATGAATAAAGAAGAAGTATTGGTATTTGTTAAACAATGTCAACATGAAACTGGGGGTATCAGTTGTAGTGTAGGACATGATCCTCATTTACTCTGTACACTCAGTGCTATACAGGTATTGTATAATATCTTATTCAGGAATATATAAAACAACACAAGACAATATTATGGAATATAACACACTTCTTTAATAATGTTAGGCACATAACGTTTCAACACAGATACACGTGTCGTCATCAGATGTAATGGTAAGAGAATAAAACATAACAAAATATATACCAAGAAGAAACAATTCAGAAATAACAAATAGAAGAAGGTTGCAATTCTAAGATTTTTTAGTCATCCTTTTGGGTTATGACTAGAAAATACAGCCCATGCAACAACCATACTTCAAAGCCATCTTAAAATAATTTATTAGCTGAGCTTACTTTGATTTGATACCAATTAATGACCAGTATAAAAACCTGACTTCTTGTAATAGAGGGTACTTTTATAAGTGTGCCTTGTGCTATATGTGATGCCAGACACTTTGTAATGTAATTTTGATGTGACTTTATGACTTGAAGAATTATCTCCCTTAGTTTTAAGACCTCATCTTTATATTTTTAGATATTAACACTATATGATGCTCAAGATACCATAGATTGTGATAAAGTTTATTATAATTTTAGATATTAACACTATATGATGCTCAAGATAAAGTTTATTATAATTTTAGATATTAACACTATATGATGCTCAAGATACCATAGATTGTGATAAAGTTTATTATAATTTTAGATATTAACACTATATGATGCTCAAGATACCATAGATTGTGATAAAGTTTATTATAATTTTAGATATTAACACTATATGATGCTCAAGATACCATAGATTGTGATAAAGTTTATTATAATTTTAGATATTAACACTATATGATGCTCAAGATAAAGTTTATTATAATTTTAGATATTAACACTATATGATGCTCAAGATACTATAGATTGTGATAAAGTTTATTATAATTTTAGATATTAACACTATATGATGCTCAAGATACAATAGACTGTGATAAAGTTTATTATAATTTTAGATATTAACACTATATGATGCTCAAGATACTATAGATTGTGATAAAGTTTATTATAATTTTAGATATTAACACTATATGATGCTCAAGATACAATAGATTGTGATAAAGTTTATTATAATTTTAGATATTAACACTATATGATGCTCAAGATACTATAGATTGTGATAAAGTTTATTATATTTTTAGATATTAACACTATATGATGCTCAAGATACCATAGATTGTGATAAAGTTTATTATAATTTTAGATATTAACACTATATGATGCTCAAGATAAAGTTTATTATAATTTTAGATATTAACACTATATGATGCTCAAGATATAGTTTATTATAATTTTAGATATTAACACTATATGATGCTCAAGATACCATAGATTGTGATAAAGTTTATTATAATTTTAGATATTAACACTATATGATGCTCAAGATACCATAGATTGTGATAAAGTTTATTATAATTTTAGATATTAACACTATATGATGCTCAAGATACCATAGACTGTGATAAAGTTTATTATAATTTTAGATATTAACACTATATGATGCTCAAGATACAGTTTATTATAATTTTAGATATTAACACTATATGATGCTCAAGATAAAGTTTATTATAATTTTAGATATTAACACTATATGATGCTCAAGACACCATAGATTGTGATAAAGTTTATTATAATTTTAGATATTAACACTATATGATGCTCAAGATACCATAGATTGTGATAAAGTTATAAAATGGGTACAGAGTTTACAACAAGAAGATGGGAGTTTCTATGGTGATAAATGGGGTAATATTTAGTAATCGTTACAGTAATATCCCCTTTCTTAGCCATGATATGAACAGTTCCAATTATCAGATCATCTTAATGTTATTATGTTCAAAGCTTTCAGTATAACCCATTATCAATGCCTCTTCAGCAAGATTGAAACAGTAGATATATTGTTATATCATTGCCATTGGTTCAGAAAAATCAAAATCATTACTAATTTTACTGATATCTTTTGTTTAGGGGAAGTAGATACCAGGTTTTCATTTTGTGCTGTAGCCTGTTTATCATTACTGGTAAGTTGTTCTAAGTGTTTATTGATTTCAGATCCTTGCGTATCATAATATCCATCCATTCAATACGTTATCTATAACAAGACACTGTCAATTGATACTGATATAATATTAAATATGATATAATTAAGTCATTTTTTTCTTGAAATTCAGGGTAAATTAGACAGTATTAATGTAGATAAAGCTGTAGAGTTTGTAGTATCTTGTATGAATTTTGATGGTGGTTTTGGGTGTAGACCGGGCAGTGAATCACATTCTGGTCAAGTAAGTTTTATTCCATATTAAAGATAAAATATACTGTTACTGTGTTAAAATGCAAATAATAGCTTACTTTGTGTGCATCTAACAATACTGTAAGGCTAGAAATTAATGCGTCAACAAATTAATGCGACATGGGGTATAGAGACTAAAATGCGAGTACAAATTAATGCGATCTGCGATAGGTGTCGCATTTTTTAATATCATAAATAAGAAAATGGCTTCCCGAAAGTATGACTGCTGGTGCTGTATTCACCTCTAATCTTATCAATTAACGGTTCTTTTCATTAAAACTCAGGCCATGATCAATGAGTTTGGTCAAGGGAAAATCTTTTGTCATTGATTACTAATCAGCTTCAAATTTAGAGATTACCTAATTAATTAATCCAGCCCGGTCTCAATTTAAATACTTGACCTATATTACCATATAATTCACTTGGAAATATGTATTTTAAAATGCGGATACAAATTAATGCGATCGCGGATAGGTCGCATTTAACGCATTAATTTCTATCTCGCAATAATTTGTAGCCTTACAGTAAATATATTCACTTTTGGTTATAACCTTTTGAACTTATCCACATTATAATCAAAATTATAAAAGTCTTAATTGTACAAAAGACTTTTAAATATCTGAGCCTGTTGAAGAAGGGTGTAAAACTCCAATATGTTTTATTTATAGATATATTGTTGTGTTGGTATGTTAGCTATAACTGGACAGTTACACCATATTAATGCTGATTTACTAGGTTGGTGGTTGTGTGAACGTCAACTTCCTTCTGGTGGTTTAAATGGTAACTATATTTCACTATTTCTTAGCTAATTATTATTTTATATCTTCCCTGAAGTGCCTGTAAATATTTAAAAAAAAAAACAGATGATTTCCTTAAAATATTATTGGATGGGTGACAATTTCTCTTTATCTTTGAATTATGACTGTATTTGTGTTAAATATGCCTGTACCATATAACATGCCCCAAAATTTTTTATTATATTACAGGTAGACCAGAGAAATTACCTGATGTCTGTTATTCATGGTGGGTTTTAGCTTCTTTAAAAATCATCAACAGATTACACTGGATAGATAAGGTATGTTATTTTAGATTAGGTATGAGCTTTCAGAATTGGGTGTAAAAGCTTTGCCTCTAGCAGTTAATTCAATGTGGAAAACACCGAAAATTAGTCACATTTATTTTCTTGTTACTGTTTTATATTTTAGAATAAATTAATAGAGTTTATATTAGCATCCCAGGATGAAGAAACTGGAGGTTTCGCTGACAGACCTGGTGATATGGTAGGTACAAAATATGTAAAAATTCCATATATTATATTTATTTGACAGCAGAAGAAATGGCTGTTTCTAGGTCTGAAATAGGAGACTAGATGTAAATTTGTAGGACAATTACTTAACACCATTTAGGGGATTTTTAAAGTACACGCTTTGACAGTAAATCCACTTGTTAGCACCTTGATGTTCATTTGAAGGCAAAACTCATTGGATGACTGAAAGGTTATTTGCAATCTGATACAATTGTTCTTTATCTCTTCAGGTTGATCCATTCCATACATTATTTGGTTTAACTGGTTTGTCTCTACTGGGTAATAATTCTATCAAACCTGTTAATCCAGTCTACTGTATGCCAGAAGAAACAATAAGAAGAGTTGGGATACAGTTAGATCTTTTATGATAGTGACAATGTACTGGATGATTTTTCTAAACTATATGTGCAATGTAAAAGATAGAATCATGCTGGACATGTAAAATTAAATTTCCAGCCACACAGAGATATTGTGAACAGCATGATGAAATAACTTTTAATTGAATAAATAAAAGGGTATAGCTGTTTCAATATCCTGCGAAGACCCTTTTAAATCAGACAATTGTATCAGTCTAATTGCATAGCAATAACTTAAATAAATTAAAATGAAATGAAATGACTGGAGTTTTAAGCCAAGCTTTTCTGCACCTATATGGGCTAATTGAGGACGGGCAAATGCCATGCAGTGTGCAATGAGGGAATTTTGCCAGGACAGTGGCATTAGCCTGCTCTTATTTTCGATTTCCAACTGTCGAGAGATCTTTATCGTGCACAGCCAATAGCACACAGGACCTCGGTTTATTGTCCCATCCAAACGACTAGACGCTTTTTCCATGTCAGCCCCTCTGACCTGCATCAGTGACAGAGGGAAACCGGGTTGAAAAATCCAAAGGTATCATCTCGACTCACTTAAAACAATCAAGGGAATCTATGTAAAGTATGTATATTAAATATAGACATTTATTAAAATATCACAGACAATTTAAATAATAAATATGGTATAAATTATAATCAGTCAATGACATACAGAAGCAATATATTAATATCAGCTTTATAGGTTTAAAAACCGGTCCATGCATCCACTAAAGCAAACAATAAGAATTTTATTTTACCAGGAGAATGTGTATTAATATCTTTGACTGACCATAATAAATTATCACAATAGACAATATCACATTATTAAAAACTACATTCACAATACATCATTCATACAATATGAAATAATAATAATATGAAAAAGACATGATATGGACTGTTCTCATATTCTGAGATGTTCCATTCACTAATATTCCAGTATAAATTGAATGGATGTTTAATATTTAACTGGAATCTAATATAAAATTCTCTGTATCTTACTTATAAAACATTATATATAAAAAAACATAACAGACAGTTACCGACTAAAACAAAACCACAAAAAACTACATTAAATCAAAATCTTTTAATTTTTGTTACTTTGTAGTATGAAATTATATATGGTACCGTATTCAATTTTTATACTTTTTTACACTTGATGTTACAAATGAAATCATTAAAATGAAGTTAATTTTTGAATTTTTGTCTCAGTTGCGGAATACAATACAGCCTTTGTATTATTTTTTAGGTACACAATGATCTTCAGTCAGTTTAAAACAGCTTCCTTCACAATTTTCATCACGAGTTAATAAAACAGTACAATGATGTAATTATGTAGTAAGTTGAGGCTGTGGTCCTACGATTTCATCCCATCCTTTACGACATGTTTTAACAATCCAATCATGTTCATCATCATCTACAATAAAAATATCAGTATTGTTAACTGTTGTAGACTTTCATTAATCTGGCCTTTAATCTATTTTATGCATTGCAATCTTGTGAAAGGCTATATATGGAAATTCTGATGGGCATTTTTATTCACTAAGTTTGTTTTTTTAGAAATAAAACATATCATTTTTTTTTTAGAAATAAAACATATCAAAACTTTGGCACTTTTAGCTTTTAAGTCAATGTTACAAATCATATAAGCTTACTGAAAAGTATGGTTATCATAGATTTAGAATTGTATAAATGAGTAGCTAGTAGCTGATATTATTAGCTGAGAGTTGTTTTAGCAATGACAGCAAAAAAAAATGATGCTGACTTACCAGCATTTCTGAGGAATTTGAGATTATAATCTATAATAACTCTAGAGATAGGATTATAAAAACCATCACCACTATCATAACAACCTTCTGGTATTTCTCTAGGTGGTACACGATTTGTTAACTGAGATCGACCTGAAATACATTATTGAAAAACATGAAATAGTTAGATTACATTAAAATTATTTATGAGACCACTTCTTAACCCTTTCAACCCTAAAAGCCAGTATACCGACTCAATCATAATGTGATATATGCCCAACAAGCCGATAAACCAGTCATTATTGTAATACACTTTAACAAATATTGCTGGGAGCTCAGGGTATGTGAGGTTTTAGCCAAAATAAAGAGTTCAAAGGGTTAATGACATATAAATATTACTTGATATGATCTAACAAACTTAGAACCATACCTAGTTGTCAAAATAAGCCACTGATGTGTGTGAATAAGTGATGTGTGTGAATAAGTGATTTTGTTATTATTTATCTAACCTGCAGGTTGTAAACCATTACATATTTCTGTATAAAATCTTCTATCATAGCCATCACAGTATTCCCAACCTTCTTCTTTATATTCTAGACCATCAGCAAACGTATATTGACCCTAAAAATATATTAGACCATCAGCAAATATGGTATTTTACATGTAAAACAAACCACTTGGAGTTATGGAAATTGTAAAGAAATTTCTTTTTGTCTTAAATTTTATGAGCAGTAAATTTTTATAATATAATTTACCTCTATTGCTATGCCATTCTCCCAGGTAGCCTGGTATTTACTTCCATTAGGGAAAAATAATGTTCCTTGACCATGAAACATGGTATCTTTCAGTTCACCTTCATATCTTGTACCAGTAGGAAAATTATACACTCCTTTACCCTCTAACCTGGTGGCAAAATAAACAATAATTAGCTCTGAGTCCGAACCCACAATCAGATTGAAAATTTTGCTCGGAAAATTTGAGCATTTTCATGCCCTTTGACCCCCCCACCACCATGTCCATGAAAACAACTCTAGTTCTAGCTATGCCACAATCACAGTATCAGTAGGTTTCTAATGCATACAGAAGGAGTATTTTTTTTCTTTGGCTAGATCTACTTTGTTTTGGACATACACTATCGCTAGAATTGAATTACACTAGACAGAAGACAGAAATTGTTATTTAATTCTTGGACAGAATTTTTCTCATTTTTGACCATTTTTGTTGTTGTTTTGTTTTGGGAATATATTTTTCTGGAAACTTGTCTTCTTTCTACTTCGTGACAATCCAAAAAGATCAAGAAAATATTTCAAATCAAGCAACAAAACAATAATTGTAATATCAGTCAAATTATTAAAGAAATTTAGATTTTATAAGATATTTTACCGTTTATTTTTTATATCTCCTTCATAACTGCTACCTGTATACTCCATTTTGACGCTGTTGTTAAGCAAATTGAAGGGAAATAACTTTATTATATTTAGTCGCGATCAGAAAGACGTATCCTGGACAACAGACCACAAATATTTTGAGATTAATCATGACTCGACATGACACGAGTCGATAAGTAATAATTCATAATCGTCTAATCGTTTTATCTAATTAAAAATAGCCCAGAATTACCTTTCCTTTAATTATGTAGACGTCGGCAGCCGAAGCAGTCAGTAAAATCTATATTTTTTTATCACCCCGTACTGTAGGCCTAAGTAAGGGATTATAAAATTCTTCTTGCCCTTTTCATAACTGGTTTAGGGACATTTATGACTTTTATTTGCATAATTCAAATTATATCATACGAAATTTGGATCTTGAACTTTTCCGTTTGATGTAGTGTAATCTAGCCCACATTATGACACCATACTCACAGACTGAAATTTGGAATATTACAATTAAACGCACCCCAGCCCCACCCCTTCCTTATAAATATCGAATTGACTTCATTTTAAGAAGGGATTGAAAGAAGGCTTTGGCTGGGTTATTTTATATCTGATTATGTTATTTTAGTGATTCATTCAGACATATTGTTTACATATACAAAAGTTTGACAGAGTTCTCTCCCGTGAAGTATTGACCCAATGTTTACGTTTGACAAATTGACCTCTCTATTAATGATTATTGTTATCGATGTTAAATTAACTCCCTTGAAAGTAATCCAGCAGATGAAAAAGTTTCTGATGTTACACATCATTGTACAATAATGAGCAGCAGTGGCGGTTGTGGCGCAAGGCAGGGTATGCTAATTCTTCTAGAAACCCGACACTACTTCTTCATGAAATATTGACTCATTTATTGATATATTTCCGCATATGAAAAGTTCATTACCCCCAACCAACGTATTGTCAACAAAGATGTCGATATTCGTATTACGGTATTAATCGTGCGTGTTTGGGTTTTTTCTAATTTTCAGATGGTTGTGATGAGTCGGTACAACACTAACTAAATATTTATGTAGATTGTATTTAAATATACCCATAGGATTAATCTTAACTGTACTGTATATATCAGGGGCCGTCCACTTCCAGAAACTCTCGTACTGTTATATCATGTTGTACCATATCCGTGCGCGGACATTTCAAACCCGGACAATTCCCGACCGACCAATTCCTATCAGGACATTTCGCATTTGGCAGTTTTCCTGGATGGTAATCGTCCTGGTTGTAAAGTGCCCGGGTGTGAAATGTCTCGGGTGGAAGTTGTCCTGATGGAAATCATCCTGGTGCGAAATGTCCTGATAGGAATTGATCGGGCGGGAATTGTCCGGACGGGAATTATCTTGGTGTGAAACGCCCTACTACCATGATTTCTAGGCTAGACATAGGAATTTCCTGTACTATAAGCGATAAACGTGAGACCTCTCAGAATAATGTTGAACACAACATTCTCCCATGAGATATGAAATACAAGACGAGACATTGAATGAAGATTTATTATGCCACGAAAGCATCATTACAAAACAGATTTATCAACTTCAGATCGCAGCTACAACATCGTTCAAAAACATTGCTTGGTCTTTTAAACACAAAACGAAAGATACAATATAACAAACAGATCTTAGGGGAAATATGGAATGTTTAAAATTTAGAATAAAGTAAAATAAAATAAATTTTAAGAAATAATAGATCTATAATCAAAATCACAGAAAAGCCATACAATTTCACTTTAACAGAAAATGAGAAAACGTAAAAAAACAGTCACATTTTAAATTGTGAGTATGGTTTCATATTAAACTAAATCAATTCTAAAACTCTATTATATCAGAAAATATAGCTAAAAAACTTAAGTTAATTCTAGTAGAAATCATTTTTGAAAAAAACGTATAAACGGAAGCTCATAAAATGGCAAGTAAAAGGACTATAAGGGTCTAATTTAAGGAACTACTTTAAAAACTATTAAAACATTGATATCAGCAGTAAGGAAATATTATTGGCGCAAGAATTTAAAAAGTTAAAAGAGATAGTAATGAGGATATTTAGTGATATTGTGATTCCGCGACAAATACACCTTCATTTAGATGAATCCAACTTGGCATAAAAACTCTGTGATCACTAGATAATCTCTTTACAATCACTTCAATTCACATCAAATCGCATACATAAAGACAAATAGAAGTGCAATGGTGCAAAATATTTCTCGATATTCGTTGCATCTTGTTTGACTGGATGGTGACTGTTCAATGATATCTTAAGTACAACGAAAACAGGGACCCATGCCATAAAACTTAACAAAGATAAAAGTCTGATTTGAGAAAAAACATAACCTGCATGGTTAGTCTCATCTATTCAGCACTTAGAAGATAAAAACCTTAAATAAGTTTGAATGGAATTGATCCCTTAAAGCCCCTTTTAGGAACGTTTGTTACGAAACGAGAGGACCAAGTGCTAGAGTTGTGCTGGGAAAGGAAACGAGTGATAAGTAATGAAATGACCATATTCCAACATCGAGTAGTCGGCGATGTATTCGAAGCATAAAATGTAAGTGAATATGTAAAAGTTACAAGAGTGAAGAATGATAATATATTAAGCTGTACATACATTTACATAAAGATCTGATAGCATTTCGTGTAAAAAAGGTAAAAAATAAGACTCTATCTACAGTTGTAATGATATTCTAAATTTTCCCCATAATGTATTTAGACCATAATTTAGCAATACATCGTCATCGTGTTTTAATCTAAAAATAGGTCACTGTTAACCCTGCACCGTTTTTATTAAATATATTTCTATCTCATCTCTAAAGTGTAAATATAAAACAAATTGAAGCATTTCAAAGAATAAATTCAGATCTTTCATTGAAATTGTTAGATTCAAGACAAAAATGTTGCTTAAGCAAATAAGGCAATAAGTTAAAATCATGAAAATGGAGGGATGCTTAAAAGCTAAAAAGCGATTGTTTGATTTCAAATATTGTTCATGATCAAACTAAGGAATGTCAAAAATATCAGCTCTTATCTTATTAATTAATAATTAATTCTAAAGTCACAACCTCTTCTCTATAAAATAATAAAAAAAGTAATAACATCTTGTTTATATGGTATTAAAAATACAGTATTCAATCGAGAATAATTTTTGTTCCAAAGAAGATTTTTTTAGTAAAATCCTTAAATGTGAACACTATCAGTTGTTGTGAACTTGAAATGTATACATGTTTTTTGTTTCAAAAAACTATTTTGGCATTTCCTTCGAGAACAAGACTGAAAATATCGATACCGGGCATGCTTACCCTTTCTGAAACTCATTGTATTAGCCTTTCTGGGTTATCAACTTGGCATATCTTAGGGAGTGTGAATTTAATATAAATATTTGCATCTTTTTGTCATCATTTTCCTCTGTTTTCCCAATTGGTCAAATAATTCCATTGCGTTAAGTATATAGAAAACATTGGCATCAACGGGTTGTACGGATACCCCAGAGTTACCCTAACAAGATTGAGAGATCTAATAACAAGTAATAAATTGACTAATATTAAATAATAATAACTAATAATAACCTCAACTAATAATAATAGTAATTATAATAACTAGGAGGAAATTGTGCTGTTTCTGCAATGTTGGCGTACAAATTAAGTGTAAGCCAACAATATGGACACAACATGGAATAGTGAGATGACTCCTGGCAGTAAGCTTGTGTTTATGTGTAGAGAGTGTTCTGGTTGTGGCAAGCTTTCTCCTGAAAAACAATAAAATTACATAAATTACTTTTAAATTGTTATGTTATTCTTAAGATTTATTCAAATGTTTTCTGTCTCTCTTGATAAAACTCATTTTTAGCAATCTACATCACTTTTCGTCTGCAAGAATTTCCTTCAATTCCTCAGTTAACTTCTGGTTAGGTCGCTGTATTTATTATCAATCAATACATGAACACCTTTCACAGCACCTGATGACACCATGGATTCAGACCTTAACAGAGCTTTAATAATGCTTACTTGGAACGACTTTAAGTTCAACATATAATGTGGAAATCTCAAATGTACTTACATCTCCTTTAGGATTAAGAAGAACTGTTTTAACATGAGCTCCCTGTCTCCATTCATCAGCATCTCTAAATACCAGATCGTAAGCATCAGCTTCACTGGCGGCTTTTCTAGCCCAGATCTACAATACAATACAAGTGTATCATGAAGTATTTATGGAGAAAGCATTTCTGTACAAGGTCAAAGCTACAAATAATCAAAAGAACTGATTGGAGAATGATCTAGAACATTATGAATCGCCAAATAACCTGCTATATTAAGTCATTTGTCTATAGTGCTTTCTGATGTGGCATACACAAGGAAGCAGGTTGGTTATCAGAATTTGATAAAAAAAAATACATGGATATTGCTGAAAAAAGTGACCAGGTTTTCGTGATTGACAATCCAAATCTTACCTTAACAGTGTCTCCTGCTTTCAAGACGAAATTCCTAAAGTTATAAACTTGTTCTCTGTATGATTCATTGTCTACTGTTCTCTTTATTCTAAAACCATCTAGATCGACATCCTGTATTATACAAAGAAACAACATACCACATCATTTGAGGACCATGTTAGGTTAGAAACGAAGATGATTGGTAAAAGAGGGCATAATGAATGCAACCAAACATTGAAAAAAAAAACAAGTATCAATTAAGTTGACAAACCAACGATATTAATTGTTGATCCATTTTGCTGACAAGCATAACTAGTATGGATCTTCGGATCTGTCATATGCTGTGCGGGGTGATGGATGCCATCCAATAACAGTTCGTATAGTGGTGACTAAATGCGAAAAAACAAAATCTCAGGGATACCAAGCATCAGCTTCAAAACTTTTACGACCAACTGCGACAACATAAGAGTACCCAAGGGACACTGGTTGTATATACCGAGCACCAGTTGGAAATCTTGCAAATGAACCATTATCATTAAGGCATTGTGAAAAGCGACATACTATATTCCTATCAAACCTAAATGGCTATTCTACTCACCCTCCTGTTTCCAGCAGAACTGGTGTTCTCCAGACAGATGAATCGTCCTTGAGGGTCGACATCAGAAATAGAAACTGGTCCATTCTGAGTTCTCTGGTAGGTGGTTTTAGCTGAAACTTCACCTCGCATCATCTTCATACCAAGGTTCGAGTCTTATAGAGAGAAATATATACACTTTAATATAGTTTTGGATTGGGAAAATTCTTGGTGCCAAGTAGTAACATTTTCTATGGTTCATCAGATATGAAATTATCAAGAGTTTGTCCTGTGATGAGCATGATGCTTTTAAATCTTGATTGTTTATAATATATATCTAGTTTTTGCATAAAGACAATTCTTAGAGGTAAATGCAAGTTACAAAATCCAACTATACAATCCAAATTACTTTTTGCAAATATTATCTATAAGTAAGTCTATGACGTGACCTTATCGTCTCGGTGGCGTCTCCTTTAGAAGCACAATACTGGATTTGTTATGGCTACAGATGGTTAATAACACTATGCAATAAAGAGAATTACTATGTTAAAAGTGATCTAAAAGTAGATTTACCGACCACTAAAAGGGAGCCATGTGACGTGATCGGGATGAAAGATAATTGAATAAAGTTTTTAGTTTATTACGTCATCAAAAGCATACAAAATAAACCAGCAGCACCAAATAAAAAAGGGACATAATCCAATAATCTTGGATAAAAAATATTGTTCTTATAGCTTCTATAGTGATATTTATCTAGATTAATATATCTTTAAAAAGAGATCAAGACAAAATTTTGATGTGAAATTTAGTGATTATTCTAGGAAATAGACCATGAAACGTCTGGTTAATTTGGTAGTGAAAAAAAAGACTGAAGAAATAACTCATTTTGATTTCAATTGTGCAATTAAAAGTATCAAGTTCTACCATTTGCTTTGTTAAAAAATCACCTTGGAACACATTTATGTAAAAGCATCAATATTTTAAGGGATATCTTCGCCTTATCACATCGTTTACCAGCTTATTATATTTTAATTGTTGACGAACTGAGTGCCGAATTTCATGTCTCAAAAGCGACACGGGTAAAGCTGGAAAGCAGATATTAAGACGAAAATATGCCTTTAATAACAAAGTTAATATCAAGGAATCCCAAAACCACCATAAATATATGTATTCACAATGCACACAAAGATTACCTTTACCCATACATAGTATAATATATAGCGAGATTAGTAGACAAGCAGTTAAATTTCAGGCAATGTTATAAAATAATATGAAAATCGTAGAATTTAAGAAAAAAAAGTGTAAAAATATGGAAAATCGTGCTTTAAAAGAATCGTTAATCGAGTTTGTTTATTGGAAATTGTTATATGAAATGATTCTAATCCCCCCATTCATTTCGGAATGATTTTATTTTAATTTATACATCAAATAAGAGTCGTAATGATTGTTTCATAGTCAGTTTGACTTTCTATGACCTAGCAACTCGATTTGGAATTATTTTAATCATTAAATATTCATAATGTCTGGAATGGTTTTCAATTTAAATAACCTCAGGCAATACGCTTCTTGTTCTAGATTAAGTGACAAATATCTATGTAGGATAGACCTATGAATTTCATAAGTTTGTTGTTTTTTGCTCCAGAACAAATTTTAAAAATATAACCCCACAGTTCCTAATCCGGATGGCGGATTGCTATCTGAAACACGCTTAGCAATAATCTTATTGTATAACATAATAGCTATTTACAGCCGGATCACTACTAAGGGAGATAGAACCCTGTTACTGAGAGGCAAACATACCTCGCTGACAACACCTAGCCTAATGTGTTTGAATAATACGTTTAAGTTAGTAAGGAGAATATCTAGAAATTATATCAAGTGTTATAGTAAGTATTTCTAGAAAGTTAGCAGAAAATATATAGAAGTTATATCAAGTATTATAGTAAGTATTTATAATAAGTTAGTATCATAGAGTTATAATAATAACTCTATGGTTAGTGTATCATTCTCTATCTAGTTGTAAGTCTAGTAATTATACCAACCGGAGCTGCTGCTCTCGAATGTGTTGGATGTATTGATAATATCTGAGAGTCGAGCACTACCACGATTCTGTACATTTACAACTTGCTCAACTACCTGCTTCAAACCAACTCTAGATATGGGGGAGAAACGGGGAAATAAAAATCATGCAAAAATAAAACAAAACTAACTAAATATCAAAATTAACAAGGAAATTTAATTTCCAATTTTCCCACTTTTAAAACAGGAGATAACGAAAAAAAGTTTGGAAAAAAAATTCTTGAAATTGAAACTGAACTGAAAATAAAAACTCATGCTTAACTGAATTAAACTGAAAAGTGTCAAATAATAAATGGTCAAAATATCTGGAAGCATTCTCAAAAACTGAACTGGGATAACATCATGATTGAAAATTTTTCAGCAATTCGATTGTGTTATTACTTTTACAAAACTTGATTGAAAATCAGCTTTCGTTTAAGCCAACCGGAAGAATACAAACCACATTGAGTTAAGTTTTTGAGAAGAAAATGCAGAGAACCAGCACCCTGTAGACTCCAATGAACATACCAGTTCCGGTTGTTCCGAGTGTCCCTTGTTGAAAGAGTTTGCCCCAATCAGGTTCTGGGAAATCTGAGTGAGATGTGAAATCTTGTGGGGTATCGCCTACAGTGTGATATTCAAAATCGTGCGGAGTTTCATCCAATGTATGTGATTTAGAGAGTATACGTGTACCCCATTCGTTCTCACTGTCTGAACTGGAACCATAAGTTGGTTCACTATGTGATCTGGTAAAATGTGCTGGAGTTATGATTCCCGCCGAAGTAAATATCCCATTGGCTTCACTTCTACAGATTAAAATCAAATAAATAAATAAATAAATAAATAAATAAAAATCTAAATGAAAATATTTGTGATAATTCAGCTACTATGTCAACAAACTAAAAAAAAATGTAAACTCAACTGAAATTTGAAGAAATTTAAAATTAAATTTTTTTTATTTCAAACACTCGACTACACTATACTACAAGTAACAAATTGACGGAGCCAAATACTAGTACACACTACATTGCGTTTACACGTCTCCATGGACCAAATCGGATGAAAAAAAGGACAAACTTTAATTTCTACAGTGAAAACATCTTGTATTATAGACGTGAAGTGTTTGAAACAATAGAAATATGGATCATGTTAGTTTAAAAAGCAAACAACCACTTTACAACATTTAGAATCTGAAACGTGAAATATGTATGAAATATTAGAAAATTCACAAAAAGCACTGTGCTATTATGGCAATGTTCGTTTTAAAGCGAAATGTTAACAGTTCTTTCGTTTGAACAACAACATTTGCGTGACGCGCGTTACAATATCCAATGGACTGCTGTTGTTCTTCAGTAGTCGCTTCACCATCTATATGGTCTCTTTTCACCGTCGTCCTTCTTATCATCATCTGGACCACCACCACCACCACGAGATGAACTATAGCCGGAGCTGGTGCTATGGTGTTCCTCGTATCCTCCTCCGATTCCTCCACTACTAACACCTCCTCCCATTCCACCACCAGTACCACCACTACCATGCTTCTCATAGAAACTATGTAGATCTTTCTTCACATGGTCTGATGTATAAACTTCCTTAGAACTGGTTGGTCCTTCAGTGGAATGCCAAGTCTCGTCCCTATAGAATGAAATTGAGGGTCGTCAAGTAAAATATACTTAACTACTAACAGACACAGATATATAAGGATGGTGTAAATGTCAACTAAAGGAACCAAATTTTACAAAAAACAACCAAAGTTGAACATCAAGTAACTCATAAACAACATCGAAAGCTAACTGTGACGGAAGTGACGTAAATGTAATCTCACCGTCATCATCTCCTCCATTTTTAACACTACCGGCGGTGCTCCCTTTTACACTACCTTCCTCACTTCCGGCTTTCCCTTCACTTCTGGCCTCGCTTCTTGCCTCACTTCTCGCCTCACTTGCGGCTCTTGAGTGACGATCCTCGTCATAGTAACTACGAACAGTTTCACGCAGAACTTGAGCGTCACCACCCTCATGGGGTTCAAGTCTTCTTACTACCGTCACGCCCTCGTGGCTGTGACAGACATCCAACCTATAGGATTGGGAGGGACGAGTTACTAGTGTCCAATTCGAAATGAAACATTTAAAACTAAGAATAAATAGACGACAATTTTTACAAAAACCAAAGAGTACAAAGCAAACAGAACTAAAGCTTTAGAAATGGGCCTAACTGAAAAGTTTTTGGAATTTTATTATGGATTAGGATCAAACATAAATGTCTAAGCAGGTGCCTTAACTTAGCGTACACGAACCGCAGATACACAATATCATGAATGCTTCGATACAAGTCTTATATATCATAAACATTAGATACAATTTTGAAAGACAAGTCTTACATTTCTGAATTATTAAAAGACAGCATCGTGAATACGACTACATCTGGTGATCTTCAAGTGAGAAATCCATAGCATAGAAATTATTTTTTCCTGTAATCTCTTACATGACATCCTTGATACTGAGAAACCATGTGATTGCAACCATGGACAAAATCCCATTCCAACCTATACCTATACAAATACTAATTTATTCTGGTTTTCCAGGTTAACGAAGAAGCATCTATAAAGGTAACGCCATATAAACTCCTATATACACGGGAATTCGGACTGCATAAAAACACAAATTGAAAGTAAAATTAAAAGTTAAATAGTGATGAAAAGAAATCATGATGCCTTCTGGAATCATTGAAACAAAAAAACTGGTTGTTACTGTATAAAATCATTCCGCAAACATAAAATCTACATTAAAAACTGGTTGATAGGGTTATAATATAATTAAACAAAATTAGCACAATCCTGAAAGACGACATAAAACATTAAAAACAGAAATCATGAATTACAGAATAAAAACAACGATACAGTAAAACTTAAAATACGATACAAAACAATATATTGAATTTATATTGAGAAGACCAAGTCAAATTATAATCTTGACAGCATGTAGGGCATGTTTTCAGTTTCCTCTAACATATCTAAACGTATTTTTTTCAAGGAATAACACACTTAGGGACCACTACTCTGTGATTTTGAATGAAAGAGATTCCCCTGTATTTTGAAGAAGCTGAAACAATCCCTACTAGCTGTTCAAATATAGAATGACATTGGTCCATCACTTAAATGGCATATAATTCACTAAATACTCGCTACAACAGACGATAGAACCCATTAATGCTTTTCAGAACGTAACATTCGTGCTTCAAAACACGTTTATTTGATCATAACCAAGTGTTGAATTATAGGTTTGAAAATTCTTTAACATATCAAAACTGAAGTTCATCATCTGTTGTAACGAATCAATAGAAGTGAACTGTGTTCTTGCCACTACACTACGAAATTCCGTCTTTTTCAATCCATGAATGGAATGAAAGACGTGGATTTTAGAAAACCAATGTTATTTATAGAACAAAATGCATCAATTAATTATCAAGTGATAATTCAAAGTCCACTTCCCTTTATCATGATGCAAACAAGGTTCATTTTGTCTCACGTTAGTCTTAGTATCTAGTAATTACTGCTGCCATATTGACACAATCATTTTGGAACAGCTCTCACTAAAAATCGTTGAATTCAGAAAATCGAACTTCAAAGTGTCAAAGTTTCTTCGTTTATTTCATCAGTTTCGTTTTTCTAGATGTGCTTGAATTCGTGAATAGCAAACTATTTTGTAGCGAGCACTGCTCCAGAGACTGTCTATACTCTTTTAGTTTTATAGAATTATACATACCGGCTTTCTTCACCCTCCAACAGTTTTCTATAAGCAGCGATTTCCAGTTCCAGAGACAGCTTGGCATCCATCAGAGTCTGGAGTTCTTGCAGGATTCCTTCCATTTCAGAACGTAAGGTGGTCAATTCCTTCTTGAATTCAGTAACCTCCAAAGCATGGGTATGTTCGTTTGATTCCATTTGATTTAATTGATCTTGGAATTGTTTCTCAAGTTGAGCATTCTGAAAAGCACCAAGAAATGTTATTCTATGGGTCGATGCTACTGTTATGTCAAGTCAAGTAGGGCTTCTTTATGGCAAATTCATTACATCATACCACATCATATTACATGTACATATTGGGATTTGGAAATAAAATATCAATACGCTTTATTATGTAGTTTTGTGCAGCATTGTTTCAACAGAAAAAGAGGAAAAACATAAAACAGACTAGAAATAATAACTACTTCTTGTTCTTGTTTTGTTTGATAATTACTCGTTTCTTAACAGAGAAATTACTGACTTGACAGAAAAATAACGTACTTAACAGAGAAATTATTAACTTAACAGAGAAATTACCTAACAGAAAAATAACGTACTTAACAGAGAAATTACTAACTTAACAGCGAAATCACATACTTAACAGAATAAGTAAGCTTACTTACTCTAGCCTCAAGATCGGCCATTCTGCTTCTGGAATCGGTTAATTGTTTACTGTATTTCTTCACCTCTTCACGGTGAGTTGAAACTTCCATGTTTTGTTTAGCGGCTCCAGTTCTATATTCTTGTACCTAAAATAAGTAATATATATATAGAAAGGGGACATTATTTCGAGGCTTTATTCTTGTATTTTGTAAAAGTTTGTTCACGTCTTTTGACAAAATTAAGATCGAATGATATACATGTATCATTATTTTTATTAAAACATGTCAAATTTCTGTTCTGTTTGAATTCATCATGTCATATATGCTTATTGATGATGTATCAGACACATCAGGTTACGGTATTTTTTACAACTACGAATTCATTGCCCTAAGAAAAAAAAAATATGATTTTAAAGCAAACTATGCTACATGATTCAATAGGAGTTGTCTTACTTTTCTGCATCTTTCTTTCTCAAATGAAATGATATGAAGTCTTATATTAGTTTTGGGGCTTAATCTGGCCCGTGTGACTTTACCTTCAGATTGTAGTAGGCTTCCATATCTCCTCGAATAGAGTCCACCTTAGAGTCATATTCATTCTGGATATCTCTAATAGCTTGAGACAATTCATTCTTCCAGAACTCACGGTTCTCGGCAGTGGTATCTCGGTAAGCAAGAGCAGCAAGTTCCTTCAATTCCTGGAATATAATAGAGACATTTGAGTAAAGCCCCTTTAGAATGGTTTTTTACTAAAAAAAATGTTGGAGATTCCGATAAGAGAAATTGTATATAACATTTGGGTTAATGAGATTGATAAATTTTAGAGAGGAGTTATCTCCCGTAATGTATTGACCTAATTAATAAATTTAACAAAATTTTGAAAGAGTTATCTCCCTTAATGAGGAATCCGTGATCATTATAAATATAAAATTCCCTTGAAAGTAGACGTAACATCATCATCCTATTGGCATAATATTATTGAGCAGCAGTGGCGGATGTGGCACCAGGCAGGATTTGAAATATATACTCATTTATTGATAAACTTGGTTTATATTATCATCACCTACTTCATACACAATTAATAAGGAAATTACTACGATATCCCTGGATAGTAAAATTATCACAAACCTGTTCATGAACACTCTTCATAAATTCAATTTCTTCCTCCAGAGTTTGACGTCTATTTTCAGCTTCCAGACGACCCAGTGTTTCTTCATTTAGAGACTGAAATATAACATAAGTTATCATATATTTAACATGGCTACAGACTTTGTGAATAAATAATCCAATGCATTCATAATCAAGGTACCGTAGCCGTATATATCTCGCTGAATTCATTGTGAATATAATTAGCCTATCCAGTGGAACTAGAAGCATTGAAACCTGAATTTGTTGTGTTAAAGAAGACGTGATCTACAGATCTTTAATGATAATTTGAGACTCATAAGTATAAAAATGGTCGTGTGAGGAAAAGGCATGATGATGACTCTGAGATAACCATTTCTCTTACTGATTACATTGTATTGTATTATTAACTCATGTAATAAGCACTTCCTTACATAAGCCGATGTTATAAAATTGTTCCTGGCTAAATATGGAAAATTTTTATTAAAATATAACTTGTATATGTATCAGTCCATACAGCCTTACGTGAAAAAAAGTTTAATTTATACCAAATAATGAGAATTAGTTTATTTTCTACCAGTGAACGAGTAGGTGGCTGTACCTGTACTGTGTATTTTATCAAGCTAATGTGAATGCATAACATAATGTACATTATAAACTTATAAACAATGTCGTTTACATTGAAGTTTAAAAAGGTCACGTGTTCTAATTCTTTGACTGATGTTTGCACACTATTTGAATGTAATAAAAATAGCTGATAGTTTTTTTTACACTTGTGAAGAGAAAATAAGTAGACATTTGACGTGTTTTAAAACTCTTCTCATAGATACATGTTATTGCATAATAACTAAACAATTCACAATTTATATTATGCTATACATGTATTTGAAATATTAATTTAATAAAATAATTTATACCAATGATGAATTTCTTTCGAATCTCAAGTCGTAAAGTCACAGAAAATAATCGACTTTCAATAATCTCAATGATTTGATAAATCAATTTCAAACGGTATATTCGAAATTTTGTCCCATATAACATAATAAATATATGTAATACCGAATATGATAAAGTCATGTTACTGCATAATAAGTTTTAGAACTTCAAGAAAAGAATTGATCCAAATGAACATTTATGCGCTAAATTTATACCATTGTTTGAATGTATTCAAATTTGTAATAATACATTTTCTGACCTTGCATAATGTAATAAAATTCAACAAACGATTTCTCAAGTAGACAATATGCACTGAATTTGAATCTCAAAGTAGGTGATAGTAAAAACCTTTGTTCACCTAGTTGTGCACGTAGCCTATTTATACTCAAAGCAGAAAAAGATGTAACATGTATTTCTATTCAGTAACATAATAGTAATTCAAGAACACTCTCTTCAATGTAATAACTTTCATTATGTTATGAATTATAACTGTTCAACAACCTTTCTGTTTGTAAATGGGTTGTATACTTGTTTCATATGGTTAAAAACATTTGTATCACAAGGACAATTTATTTCCCTTCACTTATATTTAATCATTTGTATTGGAAGCTCGTTGGTCACTTATACATTCCATCAACAATTATGACCAAAAAGCATCTCCTTGTGTTACACCTGATTATGGCAAATAAAAAATGTTGTTGAAACAGTAACTTGGGAAGATATATGAATGAAATATGTTACTTTATATTTTTGAACCTTGTCTAATGGGTTCTAGAAGCTTAAATGTCCTTTTTTCTTGCCATCAGATGAGCCATAAGTTAATCTAGATTACCTCTCAGGAGTTTAATACCATAGTTCTTGAGATACATGTATCAGTATAAGATGTTTAAAATAAAATTTGTAAAGTCAGCAGAGTATATATTGAGAAGAGATAAGTTTAATGAGCGATTTAAACAATCCCTTTTACTACATGTAACCTAAATACTGTAGTCAGCTATAAAAAAATCTTTTGAACAGCTAATATCGTACACGAAATAACTCCATATAATATCTTTTAATAGTCCCAGGGACATTACCGTCATTCAATTCATACGTTCAATTCATGCCTACATATTTTATACTTTCAATACAGATATTTCATAAAGGGGCTTGACTCATTATTATGTGTCTATTCTATTTAACATATTTTCTATCTGAATGGATCGCTTGTTATGTTAGAAAATATCCAGTGTTCAAGCAAACTTAGCAAATTTTATATAAACAAAAAAATCTAACCTATATTGTAATTTAATGTTTAGTCAATCATTATGAATATAATTTAAATGTTATAGACGAAGGTGTGTGGTCGATTACTTTAATACAGATCAAAATGTCTTGATGTTTCATTTAGGGACTCCACTTCTTTACTTAGGAAACGGTCATAGTCTTAGAGCTAACTTAGTTTTTTAGTCAAAATGAAATCCATTCAAAAGGAATGGTGTTAAAATTATGTGCAAGAAGGTATAGCTCAAGATTTGTTCTTTAATATGTTTGCAGATGTCGCTAAAGTGTTTAAATGTGAGAAATAATAAACTTCCAAGGCTTATAAAACAAAATGCTCTGTAAAGTTGATAGACCACTATTGCTGTACGGGGTTCACTTGTTCATTAAAACATTTCTTATCAGCTGTGAGGAACAAGAGGATGTCATACAGACGTTTATTGACGACGAAATGAAATCTTGTGTATCACTTACAATTCTCAGTTTTTCTACTTCATCTTGTAGTCTATTGATGATGCTCTTGTCACGTGCTCGCTCAGTTTCCAGAGACTCATTGGTTCTTCTGAGCATGCGTACTTCAGCTTCCAATTCTGATATCTGAGCATTGAGTTTGTTGATGAGTTCTCGGTCTTGTGATCTCCATTTCTTAGCTTCGTCAAGTCTGAAATATAGAATATCGATATTGTAACCAAATGTTTAAAACATTTAATGTGGTGAAGAACTTATGCCAATGAGAATACTTCAGCTTGATTCGTGGTGTGATAGATATCAAACGTGCAATTGCGAGCATTCTCTGTCTCTGTGGTTTCATTTAGGAAATCAATCTGGCCTTGCCTTTTTTACATAAGGAAAGACTTTTGGTAATCAAAAATATGAGTTGTGTGTACTATTGGTTTCTGTAATAATTTAGTTGGAGGTGTGTATGTAGCTTTTTGGAGATGTAGATGTTTATGTTAGTCGATATATAAACATATGAAAAACCTTTGTTTACGATGATGAATAAAGCTGGACATAAAGGTATTAATCTCTTAAGCGGCTAAAAGGTGTGTTTGCACGTTGTACCAGTTAATGTGCTTTTTAAATAGCTATAAATCACACAGTAAGATGTAAGTAATAAAAAGTGTACTATATAATGCTCTATATGGGATGAATACACTCCCACAGCGTAGTGTTCAAAATATGTGAAGTATCTTTATCTCACAAACAGTGTATCAGATAACTTCAGGATCAACGTGACATTACGTGCTTTAGGACAGAATAAATAATTTAAATTTATAAAGACCAAGGAGGTTCATTAGACAATTAATAATTTTTTACAACTTCCTTCCTCAAGACGTTATACAAAGTAACAATACATTGAATTTGCCCTATCAAAAAGGTATTAATGAATTTAAGTAATGAACAAGGTTTACCCATGAACCGTTTGACAAATCAGTGACCTGTTTACCATGTTCACAAAAAAAAGACTTACGACTCAAATCATTTTAAACTGTAATTTACAGTAGGCTAATGGACTGACATAGTGATTATCAAAGTATAACAGGAACCAACAGAGATTATCTCCCTTGATCAAATATTGACCAGTGTAAAGATTAGCTGGTGTTAATCTCTGTCACGTTTACCAGGTAATCTGATGGAATTCCTTCCCAGTTACCTGCTCAGGTCGAGCTCAACTAAGATACGCAGCAATACAGATGGGGAACGGTCGGCAGTGACGGGGGGGGGGGGGGGGGGATGTGGGTACATGAATATGATCGAGCTCAACTAACATTGGCAGCAATACAGATGGGGAACAGTCGGCATTGACGGGGGTTATGTGGGTCATGAATATTATGTCTATAATATGCAGAGAAATCCCCATTTAGAGACATGTATGACAGATCAAACGCATAAAGAATATACTCCTTGAAGGTTTTCATTGTCAGACGAATAATGAATAATTATTAAATATATTAGCGAATACCTAAGGATGCACATTCTTTTAATTAGTAAATAATGTAGGCTTATTCAAGGAATGGGTTTCAGACGTAGTTAAGATTTGTTGATGATAGACAATAAGTGGACATGTAGCAGTAATTGTGATGTACACAATAGTAGAGTTTAACAAGGGTTTATCTACCTACAATGTCAATAGCCAAACTAGGTCAAGTTAGACTTGATAACTTTATAGTGTATCTAATAATAACTAGCACTCCCTTTAACATCATTATCAAGTCAGGAAAAGCATTTATATTTTAACGGCAAAAAAGGGGTTCAAATTTTAGAAGGATCCCCTGCCACACACACACACACCCCTACATAACGTTGCTCCCTTTTACAAACTCATCTTTGACCAAACCTCTTTGCAACGATGTTGTCTAATGTTTCTGTTTTCATTTACAAATGGGTTGGTAAGAACTGCTTTGTTCAAGGTTACCAAACATTTCGCTTGTTCATCAATATTAATATTCATGCATACATATCGAGCATTTAACCCCTTAAGAAAGGGTTTCAAGGATAAACCCTCATATAACGCTGCTCCCTTTTACCAACTCATCCTTGACCAAACCTCTTTGCAAAGGTTTGGTCTAATGTTTCTGTTTTCATTTACAGCGGTGATGCAGAGAACTGCTTTATTCAAGGTTACCAAACATTCGCTTGTTCATCAATATTAATATTCATGCATACATATCGAGCATTTAACCCCATAAGAAAGGGTTTCAAGGATAATCCCTCATATAACGCTGCTCCCTTTTACCAACTCATCCTTGACCAAACCTCTTTGCAACGATTTTGTCTAATGTTTCTGTTTTCATTTACAAATGGGTTGGTAAGAACTGATTTGTTCAAGGTTACAAAACATTAGCTTGTTCATCAATATTAATATTCATGAATACATATCGAGCATTTAACCCCATAAGATATCGGTTCACGGTCAATAACAATTCACTGTATGAGAGATAGAATGAAACTCAACCAGCAGAGTAAACAATAAACCATCCCATAGTTCAATAACCAATCAATCTAGATTGTCTGATATCTGGAACCGTGGTTTCTAAAGTCTAAGATAAATCTGACAAGTCACGGAACCAATGCCATTGTAAATGTCAAAACTCTATGATTATTTGATTACTGGAATTTAGTTGTCTAAGATGTGAGCAGAATTCCATCTCATCATGTTCAAATATATCATTTTGTTGTAATCTTCTAATTTGCAAAGAAAAACGAACATAAGTTTTCAGCAATTTCATGTTTTCGGCTTGAACAATTATTACGCCCTGAAGCATCTTGATTTAAAAAGGTGATATTTTGCATATTTATGGTATTGTGCATTATGAAATAAAATGTGTGCATAAAGGAAGAAAGTACGTCCTAATTCATTCACATTTGTAAAAAAAAATGAAATGAATGGAGTTTTACGTCCTGCTTTTCTGCACCTATATAGGCTACTTGAAGACGGGCAAACGCCATGCAGTGTGATGGAAGATCAATTGTTTAAGAAGATTGTGTTCGATAACCGTATTGCACACTTGATGAGAAATAGTTAACCCCGTGATCAATGATCTACTTATACTGACAGATAACTATTGATAAAAAACTTCTATAACGGAAATGATAATGAACTGAACAAAGATAACAAGGTAAGGTTGTGTTCGATAAACTACCTGCCGTATCGATCAGCGAATACCAAGCAATGATCTAGAGTAAATAATAATTATTCTTAACAAATTGACTGTTCATTTATTTAAAAATGTACATTTACGTGGACATAAAGTCCAAAGCAGAAATCCCTATGTCAACTCCACACTATTCAGGGCCGAGTTTTCTCAAATTACAAAACCAACAGCACAGTACCATCCGATTGAACAAATCTAACTACCAACAACTACCTAGCTTGCGATATCAGCATCTACTGGAAGCGAACGTTGACTTCTTATCTACCAACCAACCATCCCTACGTCAATTTTTCAGATCTCTATATGAACGGCTGTGTTGCATTAAAACAAGAAATGAAGTACAAGATCAATATTCTCTACTTAGCCAGGCTGATTATTTTTTACATAAATACCACAGGAATGTTCAATAACGTACTCAGGTCGACACGATAACTACAATACAATATCTACATCAGCATTCTTTATTATTAATCTACAGTCTAGTAGGTTGTCTGTCTGCCATTACGGCACTGGAAGCCTAGAAGGTCAATACACTGTGTCTTGCTCGTCGTGCTTCTCGATATAGGCAATAGCGGATAACAATTCCTAGCCAGAAAATACACGAGCATAATTGGTAATTCACCTTTGTGCATTGCACCCATACGTAAGAGAGGGTGCAAGAATGTATTAAGTCACCCATAGACACAGATACTAGCTTAAATTGCAAACAGTGCCCAATAACATATTCGCATCTTTACGTTTCATCCACTTTCAACTCTGTATTGAAGTATCATGAAAGCGAAGTCAGGGAATAAATCAACCCAACGAGCCATAAATAAAACGATTCCATCAACTAAGCCATGTAAAAGGTGTAAGCTGATGATTGTGGTGTAAACTAGATTAGTAACATTATCGACTGATGCTCAAACATATAAAATTACCAGAGAGTTTACTCTCGATGGAACTGTACACCACGGCGATATCGATTATTATTTATCATCAACATGTCGAATACTGCTAATATCTCTCAGTTTTATCGCTATTTATCAACATTAATATGATGAAAGATAGCTAATAAAGGATGAAGTTGCTGAAGATCTGTTCTGTAAGCTGATGCTCATACAGCTTTGAAATACAATTTTCTTTTAATTTGGAAAATCGATATATATAGATATATGTCTGCAATTTAGTTTAGAACTAACTGTAGTAGACTAGCAATCACAAGGAGAGAAGCATCATCGCAATTAAAATATGAATTTTATCTGTCACAGTCTAAATGAAACAGACTGATTGTGACACAGGCAGCAAATAGAATAGAATGGCCATTCTGAAACGGTTAAGATAAAAAAAATAATATGATACAGCAAGATGTCCTAGGAAAGGGATAGCTTTTTTTTTATTCTGTGCAATAGATAAATTTGTAGGTATGACCCAATCACTTTCAGTCAACTGCTAGAGGAATATTAAATTTCTATTAGTTGATCAACTCATAACTAGCCTTGAGTGTTGCACCACTATAAATCCAATCAGAGAATGGAAGCTAAGTGTTATTGGTTATTTATTGCATATTGACACTTCAGGTTGAGGAGGATTGGACTTAATTGGATTATGGGGTTATATTGCATGACAATATTCGCTTTGTAAGGTCAGGTCAAGATGACCAGGATCTCGAATCTCTACTTCACTACGAAGTAATTTCATGTATTATGTATTGATAAGAGGCAATCGTAGCATACCCATTAAGATGTTGTTATATATGTATACATCTTACACCATTTTTTTTTTAGCTTGTGAAAGACTATAGAGAGATGCAGCAAAACAGAAATTACGATGACCCAGGAATACACCATCTTCTATATTCCAGAGTACCCATCTTCGCATTTCTTACTCGACTATTTTAGAGTTACACATTTATGATGGAGTCTCGCAATAATATATTTAATACCCAGTAAAGATCTAATCCCTAGATCCTTTCATTTTTTAGTGTTAGTTTTATGGTTTTATAGCAAAAGTCTTAAAACGAGACCGTCCTTTCAGAAGTGATAAAACCATCGATTATGTTCCAACAGCAGCAATATTTCATTCCAAATACTGATTATTTGACAGATAGGCTATAACACAAAGCTCATAACATCATACGACCTGGGAAAATAAACAGAGATAAGAGACTGAATTTAAAATTCATGTTTGAGAGCAATGTTCTATCAAAGTATCGCCTTTCAATTGATTATTTCTAGTGTTTTAATTCTAGAGATTGGTTTGAAATCGACTGTTTGTTTCTAGTCATTACGACCCAGACAACCTTAGATCAGCTTGCAGGATTTTATCCTTCTTTATGATACCATAGAACAAATACAAAGATCAATCGGTCAAAGCAGAATATTACATGGAAGTTTTTAATCCGGAACTCACTCGAGATTTTTATTTCATTTACACAGTGATTGATCTATCTCAGCCTAACCCATCGTTCGTATTGTCAAGGGACCTTAATCAATAGATTTTCACAGTAGGCTATGATCGTTAGTAATTCTGCTGGACCTCACACCACAGAGGATTTTGCTTGCTGAACTTCATAAGTTTTCAGTTCAAATATTGGACCCTTAAACTTCACTTCTAAACTACCTATTTTATATTAGAAACAAGCGTCTTGCTAGGACGGGATGACCTCTTGTGAAAAACTATACTATGTTCATCCCTTACTTAATAATAATAATATAACCTATACTCTTTAAATAACTTCTTGTTCACCCTTCAGTTTTAAATACCAAATATAATGATACATGTAAAAAATATTGGACTAGCTGTATAGTATGGGTGTAACTGCAATGTATTTTTTTTACTCGAACTCAATGAAGACAACCAAATAGTTCTCAAAAAATCACAACCAGCATATAATGTGAAAACATTTGTTATAAATGAAGGAAATGCATAGTTAATATGCAGTTATATTGTGAACACAATTTCAAATATTGAAAAATAGGGTATTGGTTATATGCAACATGCAAGGATGTGTGAGCACTCCTGTACAGTTTCTCTTGTTATAAAGTTGCAATTGATAGTCATAAATGTTTTTGTTCAACCCAGAGCAAATTATATACTTTCTGAACTTCAATTACACCTTATCTTTATTGATATCAAATTAGTTAAAATCTTTATTACATAAACATCATCATAAAATGTTTGCATTTAAAATATCCCTGGATGAAATATTGCTTGACGTGCCTTGATAAACTAGTCATGTAATTACTATATTTACTCAGTACACTTTTAATTAACTTTACAGAATACACTTGCTGAATTCGTGTATGCGTTCAATTGGAAAGTGTTGTTCTTTTCATTTAAATTGCATAATATCAATTAAATTCCACAATTCATGATAAAGCTGTGTGAACACAAAAAGGTTCCATATTTGATATTTTTCGTAGTTTGTTTGCAGCTTCTTCATGATCTTTTATTGAAATCCATATTGCATTGTGTAGTAGCTATTGCCATGGAAATGAAGGTCGTTTAGTATATAGTACTGAGTTAGCCTGGACAATTACAATGACTCAAGGGCGGTAACTCATCAATAATATGAAGAGTTGATTAATAGCCTCGATTATCAAGTAAGTAATGACTGTATAATGATGATTGTCTTGTTGTCCTAGCCTATAGTAATCAGTGAAGCGTGTTATAATTACCTGATGGAATATATTCAAGGTATTTGTATTATTCTGTATGTGTAAAGATAATCAATATTACTAACAGTTACCTAATGGAATTCCTATAGTTTATCTACTTGTTATTAGATCATGATGTTAGGTGATGCTGATTAAATTGACACACCCAAGCAAAGATCACAACGATAGGTGATTGACCTCAAGTCAGTTTGATACAGGCATTAGGTCGATTACAACGATATACTAGTCATAAAGAGAAGCCCTTGAAAAGCAACCAGTCATTCGAATGGGACAATCAGCCAAGGCTCGGTGTGCTTGAAATTGTGCACCCTAAAATACTTCCGACGATTGGACATAAATCGGTAAATTTAGGAAAAAATTGTCATATTGCACATGCATGTCTACCAGTCCTCGTTATCCCTAAACAGTTGAAGAAAAGTAGAACGTAAAATTGCTTTGCATGTTACAAAGCCTTGCATCTTGACTCGGAATCATCGATATCTATTCCATCAATGTCTTCTTATGTCAAGTTCTGTTTGATCGCATCTTTAGAAACTGAAGAATAAAGAATAGAAATAATGTAACTATTACGTTATGATATTCATTAGATGTCAATATCGCTAGTCATACCAGACATGACAATACATGACATATCGAATAATACTCAGCTTTATTTTTTAGAAAAACCAGTAAGTTTTGAATATTATTTACATAACTATAACCCTATAATCTTCTGTCTTCTCTAGGATGTTGTTTTTCTGAACCAGATTTGATAGAATTAAGTATTTAAATATGTATGTGGTGGATTGAAGTAATTTTGAATACTGTTATAACAAATCCACGGATGAACTCCGCTCAATAAGTGAATAAAAGTCTCAAATGTTTTGCCACAAAAAAAGGTAATAAAATTTATTGAACAGCAATTGGTAAGAACCGCAAAGATGGATCAAATATGGATGTCCAAGAGGATGTTCGAAACAAAATAAGCACCCATCGTAAGCAACTGCATTAATCTCTTTCAGAACCGTTATTGGAATTATTGCAATCATCAAAGGAGAATTCTAAAAACAAAATGACTTGATGTCTCTAGATATTCCGAGGGAAACGACATTTAGCATGTATAACTACAGTATTTTATTGGTTTCAACATGCATGATTACTCTTTACCATTTCTCTAAGGTGTTGGTTTTTTGCCTTGCATTTAGCAGCATGACTCATTGATTTAACTGTTTGTATTTTGTCTCAAAGGTTGCGTCAAGCAAAGATATGCAAATTTCAGACATTTATTTAAATTTCAGTAAACTTCCAAGAATAAGTGAATTTAATAATGTTGGGGTCACAATTACAGGGGATGGCATTCTTGAACTTAGCCTTATGGTGGCCGGACCTAATATACTACACTATCCAGAGGCCTTACATTCAAAAATTAACGTCAGTAGGATTTAGTGCCAATACATTTCTTAAATTGTTCTATTCTGTTAGGTTTTCGGGAATTTGGCTCTAGAGATTTAGGTTATTATAACAATGAAACCCTGGAATCTAAAATCGATGAAATCTCAGGAAAATAGGAGTTCAGCCTCTATCTAATAAAACTATGTCATGAAAGCCTTTGATGTTCCAACACGATTCCATTACCGTTGACAAATGATAAATTGGAATTAAGGACTAAAGGAAAATGGGATTTATTTGAAGTTTTTATGGGTTGCAAGGTGATTAAAAGATATAATAAAATCAGCCAGTGTAAAGTAATCGCTGCCAACCAGTAATAATGTTAACCTTGCTCGCTGCAGCCCTAATCGATTTTCCCAGTTTCTGACAACAATTTTCAAACTCTATTAACTGGCTGCAATAAAACAACATTTGCTGACTCAGACATTAATAAACAGAGTCTTTGAACCTTGATTCAGTTGTTTGGAGCTAAAAAGTTGTGGAATGATCTCAGATAAAAATTTGTTCGTCAACAGATTCATAAAAATGAAACCTATGTCCTGCTCCGATACTCATTGAGCACAATTGAGTTTCATGACCAACTGCTCCGTACCTTACTGAACATTATCATTTGGTTCCTGTTGTATTGCTCTGAACCTGGACAATATAGAGCTCAGGCGTATTTTGAAAGAGCCATTGAGTGTTATGCTAATTGGATTCGATAGTCTGTTACTGGAGAGAAATGAGACCCAACAAACTTCAATTGATCTACCTCTGGAATAAGATACAGCTACCTGTGTCCTGGAATTGTTACAACCTACTACACTAATGGACAGAAATGTAATTTAATATCTTATTTTATCTCACTTTATAATTATTAAACATAATCGCTTTATCTCTTTGTTTTTTCACCTAAATTGTTGACCTAATGAATATTAATGCAGTAACCAGTCATGTATGCACCCTTAATTGTTGTACATTATTCCAGTTTAAAAGCAATATTGTGCGGAATGCTGCATTAATGATCAATTTTTTTAATTAAAAATTACAATAGTGTCTTTCTGGTCAATTAAACAATACAGAGTTAATAATAGAACCCACCATTCAACCATTCTGATAAAAAATTTAACAAAAGGTGTAAGGAATTAATATCACTCGCAGGAATAAATGTATCTTTTGTCTTGTATTGCTGATATTGTAATAGAAGAATCGAACACAGCCTGGTGTGTTTTATAGCCTGTATTATAAAGGTTATCGATTTCCCAGCTGGAATCTGACCTGCTGATAAATTATTCCACTAAGTCAATTCTGTTTTTTCTGTGGAACCACTGGGGCTTCCAGTGATGAACTTAAGGATTCCTGTTAATAGAACAGAGGTCTGGTTATCTTCTAACAATTAGGCCTACGTGATTTCAGTTTCCGTGATGCACAAGTTTTGTCAAGAATAAAACATACAAATGATAAGGACCAATTTATTTTCAAGTAGAGTAAAAAGAAATTCAAACCAAACAAGTTAAATATAGCTTAAACTTATAATAATTGCATGACGCACATAAATTGACCGCTTGTGTTAATGTTTTGAATTAAGCCTGTATGATGTGCACAATTAACCTTCTTCTCTGAAGAACTGACCCATACAACGAACAGGTGGTCAAATAAATTCCCCAGAGAATTGCCTATTGCAAATCAATGGGTATCACAAGACTTAATTTTCTGTAGCCGTACTGACGAATGGTCAGCACAAAGAGCACCTAAATCCAACATTATCTTTCTTAACTATTTCTTACTAGTATTACACTAATAATCTTGTTTCTTACTTCATGACCTAGGTCGGTGTTTTTTGATAATACTATTCTCATGTCACTCTAACACCATGCTATCTTCATGTCATGTAAATTATAAAAAAGAATTTCTTCAAGGAAAGAGTTTTTGTTGAGATGATGGTCTTAATGAGGTAATCTTGTAGAAATGAAGAAACTCAAGAAAAACACATTCTAATATCGTCACGACATTCTAGCTGGAGGCATTTCACAGTAATAACGTCTTTTCTATTTCAGCTTTCTTATTTGATGGTGTAAAAAAAATATCTGACTTAGCCACTTTCCATACCAGCAATCAGTATAATTGTTTGTGAGCGAGGCAATAATACGTCAATAATTCCATTTCCTTTTATTTGAACTCAGTGGAATTGGGGTGAAAAATCAAGTACATGCTGACCTTGATGAATGGGGTAAAGGAATCAAAGTAATGAAGATTTATAGATAGATCAGATCAATATGACGCTAACAACTAGAATATATTTCCTTGGAAGTCTTTGTCTCGGTCACTGAGTCCAGGTAATGGTCAAGTAATTCAGCATGTATCTAATTGATTATCAAGAACACAATACAACACATGCAATATGTTCTGGCCATCTGGTGATTGGTATTCTGATTAACCTTACTGTAAGGTGATAGCAGTACAAAAAGCTGACCATGAAATAAAATTTGGATATTATTGCACGACACCTTATCGACCAACGCTTGATTGAAATTAACAAAGCCTAGAGTCAAATTGGAGTTTTTTGTTGCATCAATCTAGAAGACGTTGTTGTACTGATTTCTTAGATGACATTATCATCGTCCCAGATCTTATTTTATTACCAATGTACGTATTATCAATCATTGTATACGTCAATTGATTCCAATGACCTTGACCTACTTACATACCTGACCTTTCAGGTAAATTAAACTATGAAGGATTTGCTTGAGTAGTCCAGTATAAACAAATTACTAAATCTGACGACCCAGCAATATAACTGTTTACTAGGGAAATATTTCTCAAGCGAGAAATACTGCTGATGTTTATCTAAATGTTATGTATAAGAAAATTTGTAACGATTTATAATATAAGCCGTGGACCGGATCGCAAGGCTAGGTTAATGTCCATATTGGTGTAGATGGTACGATATAGGATGGGGTTATTTGCGCTTATATGCTTTAGTAATAACAACTCACAAATAAACTTTGATTGGAACTCTCTGGAGACGTAGAATAAGGTCAAGTATCCTTATCTTCTTTGCCAAATTCCTACTATGTAATCCTAACGAACTATGCTTCATCTATTTTCGAGATTTAGCGACAGGGCCTTTTTTCTCTATAAATGCTAAGAAACTAACTATGGTGTCCGCATTGTGTCCTATGATTTACTTCTATTTTACCTTGTATCGACAACCCATGTATTGGTAGATGGTGTAAATTCGCGGAGGTTAGTGAGTAGCTTATATCTGTAGAGTTTAAGATTAGGCGATAATCTTTATATCCTTCAATAATGTTAATCTTTATCTTATCGTACCCTAGTCACACCCTCAATACAAGTGTTATATCTACAGAGAGTGACATCTCACCCTCGATATGATGTAGTGAGGTCATGATGGTCACTAGTAAGATGATCTTGAGGAATGAACACTGGCGTATACAAAGTATACATTTCCACTTCTAAAACAGTACTGTAGGCTTTCCAAAAGGTTCCTTATCCGAGAATCAAATTTAAGTTTGTAGTTGAGAGAAATACTTTGGCTTAAGAGCAATTGAGCAAGGTTTATGAAGTAATGCAAAAGGCAATGAGTTGGATAGTCCCAGAGAGGCTGGACATACTCATTCCTCCGTAGCATCTAATATAGATCCCGGAAGTCTCATCCATTTAATGATAAGAACCAATCTGTTTTGCAAAAGTTTTAAAGAGCAAAATGTATATACCTTGCTCCCTGTTCTGAAAATGTTCGTCAACGGTAAGTGGAACATAACTAAGTGTATTCAACTGCAGTATAGAGTTCAGACAAATCTAATTGTATCTCAGTCTGTCAATTGTTTCCGCTGTCACGTTGATGTAATATGTATTATTCAGACACTGTCCACTATCTGTTAACCCAATCACCGCCTGTCAGTCATTGTGGTTTGACTGGAGGTCAGTCATTGTCACTTCACACTTCATGATCAATCTCATTAACCCTCTATCACCGAGATAATACCCACTTCAAATATGCATGTTAGCACACACAAGTCCCACTTCATAAATCTTAACCTGGAGCTATTTTTCTTTGAGGACAATTCGTTAACATTTAAAAGGCAAATCCTTTTGAATAACATCTTGCATTTCGAGACCAATTTCGGATTTTTGTCAGAGCATATCTTCCTTACATACAAATGGATCTTGACAATTTCTATATGATTAAAAATGACCACTCGCAGTTTTGTGGGGTACATACTACATGTATATGTATATTTTATAAATAGGTAATCATCGTGCCCAACCGTCAGACACCAGATTGTGCTCGAATTGCCATAGGCGTACGGGAGGGGGGAGCAGGGGGGGGGGGGGGCGACCGCCCCCCCAAAATTTTCGGCTCGATCATATTCGGGCAAAACTCTCGACATATTAGGGCACTGAAAGTTCCCGAGTCTTCTTGTTTTTTTTTAGAAAAATACCCACTAATATTGCTGGGAACCGATTCCTGCCCGAATCCCTAGATTCTATGGAAGCAAAATACTCGAATATCAAGATATTCGTGTGGAAGCCTTGCAATATTCCAATAAAATCCTTCATGATCACTTTTGTGCATGAATTCCGACATTGCGAGCATATTTCATGTTTTTTTCTCATCCCTCTCGTCCAATAATCAACCCCCAATTATGTCTCAGAAGTCAGAATGCAACAGATTGAATGTAGATTTTCAAAATTTTCTGGGGGAGGACCTCCCGCCCCCTGCAGCGTGCAGAGTCCGAGATTCGGGCACAAATCTCTCCCGCACCCCCAGTTTCAAAACCTCCCGTACGCCTATGCGAATTGCTGACGGTTTTATTGGATGAGATATCATCTATAACCTCGTGATAGCTTCCAATCTATGCATTATTAACCGATACATTATTTGATGTCCATTTCGACACGAAGATGACCTTGTCCACAGTCCATCCTAGGATGTACAGACAATATGAAATCGATATAACCCCAGACAATAAAACTAGAGTATCTATTTATATATTTTAATTATTCTCACGAGGTCAGTACGTCCATCACACTGTCTTTTATTGACTGGTAAGTTAAATAGTGAGGACTTCTGTATCATCTGCGTAACAGTATGAACACCTGATGATCTATTGGCGCAAAATTATAATGGATATGAGCTGTAACTTAATTGAGATGAATGCAGTTTAATATACTTATTGTCGGTTGAATGGAAAGAAATGGAGAATTCCTACTCCCCTGTTTCGCATTGGACAATTTTATTGGAATTGGGTTTTATATCTGACAATTCTGCACCTGGATTAAAATGAAAACTATAATCCAATCCAATGAAACATGTGCAAGGTGCGAGACCCTATCAGTAAGTCACAGAGACAATGATGTTCATAATGAATATGTAAACAATATCTTGAAGCAAATGATATCTATTTCTATTTTCTATATATAGTAAGGTTTCAGCTGAATCAGCATCTCTTATCGATCAATATTCCACTGGTGCCTGGCAGGCTGGAAGTCTTCGATCACGGTATCTGAGAGAAGAGAATAGGAGATACTCTATATTTGTCTTTTCTATTTACTAGAACTTGATCGTGGTTCTTGACCTCATCTCTATCTCTCATCTATAAGTCAACCACGAATACTAAAGATATGTAAGAGAGGTGAAACTCTACCATGAATATTCAACCCCTATTTTAACCTCTATCATTTAGAGTTTCCTGGTGATCAGAGATCTAGTCCACATATCTCATTTTGATATTGGATGCATTTCGTATAATATTGTTTCATATACCTGTGATATATGAGAATTAATCTAAACTAGAGTTAGATATGAACTATAAATAGCCTATAAGATTGGGTGTTCCCTGGTTATCCTAATATCGTGAATAATGTGGACAAACTGGATTGTTAACACTAGAACTGGTCTATCTTTAATAATATTACTATCAACATACTTATACTGTCGAACATGTTGCTCTTTTGGCCAAATATAATCATGCTAAGAACGGAAGATATGGCTTAAGTGATCTTACAACGAAAGTCTTGCCTCAATGTAACTATATGATTTGCTATTGATCCATCGTTTTTCTGTAAGTGCAGATGTTTTTGGCCTTTAACCAAAAATTAATTCCATTTCAGATTACCCAAACTAGTAAATTCGTATTATAGAAATCGGACGATGAAAACGCAAGACTAACGACTGAAAAACTTCTTCCCCTTTCATCCCTAACAACTATCAATCCATTTCGTCCCAATACTTTGGTCGGTACTTCCATAGGAGAGGATCTTCTAAAACACCCAATACAGATATCTCATGACATTCAAGGGTTCCAAGCATACAGTACGTGTGTCATAAAGTACATGTAGCTATTCCTTATGACAGACCTTTGCCAGTACTTCCATAGGAGAGGATCTTTTATAACTCCCTATTAAAAATACGGTGGGTGTGTCATAAACTTCATGTAGCTTAGTCCACCTACTAAATGATACAACTGGTTTAGTTAGTCCCCACCTGTCGGTACTACTAACCCTTTTTATGTCTTCAAAACAACCTTCATCATAGTCATATTACTTGTTCAGCCAGTTCTACTCTTTTAGATGTTTTTACACACCTTGTTTGAACTTTATGACGATGATTTAAAAACTACTTTATCGAATAAGTTGGTCAGAAATAAACCAAGGACTCTGACCGCTTGCAATTTATTTGTTTGCTATCCTAGGAATATTACGTGTATAAACTCAAAATAATGATCTGTTTCGCTACATCTTAACTTAGCTTTCTTCCAAACACAAAATCTCTGGGCCTTTATTTTAGTGATGTATAAGGCTTACTGGACCATTGAAAGTATCAATAGCAGAAAGTATGAAATCCAATGCTTCATCGAGCAATAAAACCTCAACTACCAAACTTACAGTTCCCGAACAATCAAATTGGAACCTTTTACCAACCGTCACAACTACCAACAACTACTCTCATGTCACCCTAACACTAACAACTACCTGGTCTAATTTGACAGTTTACTGGAAGTGGATGTTAACGAATCATTTACTAACCAACCAACCAGCCTATCAAGCCTGAAATATCTTCCAGAGTTGTATTTTTCTGATATACATTGTATATCTAATTTGATCGATATCTGATAAGAATAATAACACATTTCTAAAATTAATGTGAATAAATTCAACCTAAACTATATAGAACGTTTTGTTGTATCTATTATTGCCGGTGAATAGCTCATTGTGTAAGGTAAACTATTGTCACATATACATGTATAGAGTTATATTGTAGAGAGAGTAGTCATCATATGTCATTTATATTCATTCCAAATGTCTTCAATGGGAATATTTCACTCGTATTACAATATCACTTACTTTTGAATGAAAGGCCTTAGTTGTTCTACAGGTATGTATTTTTAAATGGGGCACTATCTGTTCTATACAATGTAGCCTATGAAGCATTTTGAGTTGAATTTAGATGCAATGTATCCTATATACTAAATAAGTATGCCTTCGTCCTCATATAAAATGTTGCTTACGTGAAATAGTAATTGTCGATAGATATGAATCTCAATCAATTATCCAAATTATATTGAGTAAATTTCATTCAGTTGAATTCTTCTTCTGGAGAGTATGTCACCGATATCACCTTACAAACAATATCATAATGGTGAATAGTATGTAATAAATGGGTTATTCACCTAGCGATGACTAAGGCAGTCAGAATATAGGTATGTCAGATTCGATATTTCTGTATTACACTGTTATTACCCTTGTCAATGCAAATAAGTTCATCGACACAACTGAGAAATATAAACTACGGTGAATAAAATGAGGACATCATTTTAAGCAAATGAAAAATTTGAAAACAAAATTGTACAAAAAAGGGGTGGACTTAAAACAAAGTATATCATCAATATCGGAAATCATTTAATTCACCAGAAGTCAAAGAACTGACAAAATTAGATTTGATATTTGTTCATGGGTATACATGTATAATCTGAACTAAAAATGCCTTTGAGACTAACATGTGTAGCATGAATTATTTATTTTATCCCATGCTATTTTAATATCAGGCACAAGGCTGGCGGCAAGTTTCTGACTCGAAGACAAAATTTACATTTAAATTTATTCTTAAAACATTTTAGGAAATGCACCATTTATTCCTAAAAAAAATACATGTTTTTATTTAAAATTTAAATCCGTATAAGCGAAACAATTCTGTTAATCAAATCGCATCAATGGCTTTATCTAGGGTAATATTTGTATAGTAGCGGACCCCTTCGTTCCTATTTATACGATTCATATCAACAGGAATTCTAAAATATAGCATCAAAACTGAAACTGATACAAATAACTAACATGATTGTGAGGCATTAAGTATTCATGCTTCAGTTCCTGACAATTCTGAACTCTACAGGTAACGTCCTGTCAGCATTGTCACGATAGAATGTCAGTGTGACACCACCTCCTGTCAATCAATAGACTAGTTCCAGGAATAATAGAACTGTAGTGATGGAATTATCTACCGACATCAGATGACTCATACAGTGACAGCATCAGCTTTACCTTGGGTCACCTTGTCTTACATTGCAACAAATAAACTAAGTTATTGAACTACAGCTCGGCTGATACTGTCAATATATTACCAGTATTGAATCTGGTATCAGAAGAGCCCGGAAACTCAACTTCCAACAGCTTGATCCAATACAGACGGAGAGTACCTGTTCAAACCTCAATTGCCCAGTGTTTCAAGACAGAATATATGCATTTTGGGGAACATTTTGTCAATTACCGGCATCAATGCAACTATCCTACTTGTAGATATGGATCTAAATGTTATAAAAACCCTCGATCAAATAGAGCTGTAGATTAAGTTGTTAAGTTATCAGATAGATTAATGTCATTAAAATGATGGATGATCTCTCTATAGACATTATCATTACATTGAAGGTCAATCCTATTACCATACATAAATAGTCCTGTTGTCTGAAAATATTGAGAAGAGGTGAAACTATGTGCAATATACTTAATGTTTCTGTGCACTATTTATTAAGAACTATATCTTGATTTCTCTTGTTTAGGAGCGACCGATTACATAAACATACTTTAAATTACTGTGCACTATTTATTTAAAATATATTTTTTTTGTGTTGAAGAGCGACGGTTACACTCCCTAATATCTTGAGTCCCGAACGTAACAGCCGCAGCCTTGAAACTTCAGTAATCTTTAGGACACACATTTGGATAAGATAAACTATTTGTGAATAAAGATATCGTAAACCAATGTTTAGGTTGAAAACAAATTTATTTTTTAAACACTAATTGACGTTATACGTTATATTCATTGTAGGCGTATTACTCATATTTTTCATCTCGAATAGTGTTAACTTGACAGATTTAATTTAAGATCAATGACCCATTCAATCATAGAACGCCTATCTGTTTTTATGTTTGTCAAGAAAATTATCAAGTGAAAAACAAAATACCACAATAACATTAATAGATATGTGGACTCAAGAATTAAGACTTTCAGTGGCATCCAGTGTTCCAAAATAGTGAATTTCTCAGTTTTGTTATGGAGACAACTCCTGGTTATTTTTCACTGAACTACGTTGGGAATACAGCGGTTTTTTTTTAGTATTTGGTAACATTGGAACAGATAACAGACAGTTGAAATTAAATTTCTAAATAGACATGATATTGAATCCAGTACTTGACTACTCAGCTGTTAACATTGAAATTAATAGGTTAATGAACCGTGTTCAGTTTCATTGAAGTGAAGTCCTTGTTATAATGACAGGAAGTGGAGAGAATAAAAGACCAATCTGACAACCCAGGTCACAATCAAAGCTTTTTAACGATTAATTGTAATATTGGTATGACTCATCCTGTAATAGCAAAAAAAAGAAACCAAAGCGCAAGCTTCAGAATCTAACCATTACTCCAGTATCAAAGTCTGACGAAAAACATCATCTACCACTGCTGTTAAATCACAAGCAACATAGCTATGTTAAGGTCTTTGTGGTTTAACTCTTTATATATTCTCCAAAAGAATTTGCTTTTGGTCATAATGGTACTTTTTTTTATGAATGTACAGATTGACACGGTTGTATATACCTCGTGTAACATAGTTAAAGTTGGTTACTTTGCGTTTAATGCATTGTAATCTTTTGAATCGCTGTACAATTCAGTTTAATCACAATTATGCAGTGTGCTAATATCAATTTGGTGTAGCTTGTGAGACAAACAATTGAGATACATGTATATGAAGATACAGGTACTATTAATTAAATAAATACATCGATTGTAAATTGTAGAAACGTTGTGCACCTCAAGACTTCCGCTTTATGATATTACCATGAACGATGTTTAATAGATTCAATAAGTTTATCGATTTTAAACTATAAATAACTGTGAGTAGCCTATATAAAATAGGTCAAGTATTCAATATTAGTAATATCTACAGCAGGTATATTGATATTGTGGTACACCTGTGACGCCATATAGCGATGGGGGAGTTATGCATTAATATAAACATATATATCATATTACTGCATTAACTATCATGATAAAAAATAAAAATAGAATGGACTAAACTCATCTAGAGAGGAATTTAAACTCTTAAAAATATTAAAATATAAAAATAAGCTTATATATCAAGAGTAATGTCTTTATACCTTTTTACATGATTTATATTCGTGACATATGATTTCACACTAGACACATAAATCAGCAAAATAATCTAGACAAAATACAGGTAACATTATCAAGTATTCGATTGAAGGAAGATATGGCATTCCAGATTATGCGAATATTTGTTGGGGGATTTTTCTATGCATATGTCTGTTAATGTTATTATAAAGTGTTGACGATTGCTTCATCTCGGCTACTTCCCAGAGAGACAGCTACAGTGATATTTTAATGTACCTTGACTAAGACAGACGAGGTGAGAAGCAATCAGCTGAGTGTCATGTCGGACGCCTGTGGGCTAGTGTAATGTCGATTGCCTGTGGGTCAATGTGATGACAGTTACCTGTGGGTCAGTGTTATTGTCGTGTATAGTTGTGTAAAGGTCAAAGGTCGTAGCTATCATTAGGTACGATGTTGTAGGTATCATTGTCTAGTTGTTAATGAAGTTGGTATCGTATTCATATCTAGTTTATATCTAGGTCAAATTCTTTAAATAATTCGATTTCATATTTCAGTTTTACTCGGCTAGATGTGTGATAGTAAAAAAATTGACAATAGGATTGTCAGTCGTTTCCATGTCGTATTTTAGACAGAGGAAACTGGAGGATAGGTTTTCTACCCTGTTTATTTAGATCAAGGACACCTAGCTATTTTATATACATGTAGTATCTTTTCTATTTCCATTTGATAGTGGAAGTATAGTCAAGTATTTTAAAATCACAGGAATCACAGACATCGGGGTGATTGGAAATACAAGTGTATTGGCAATATCGATTAAAATACTGCTATATTAACTAACATATTGTACTGGACTCTAGAAATTTTAAACTGAAATAGGTCATTTTTAACCGGCTTGTTTTGACATGTGAAATTCTGTGACCTCATTAAAGCTCTAACAGATTTAGCTAAGATTTAACACTTTAACTGAGATTAACTCGGGTTTGTATGGTTAGATTTAGGTGGGATAAGCCAGGACTTAGGTTACTGAGAAATGCGATTTATACAATGTGTAAACCTACGTTGGGTTATATATTCAATATCAAATTTAGGGTTATATTTTCAATATCTTATTTAAACATTAATAAGGGAACTAGTTAGTAAACCTATATATATTGCATTTTAAGATAACCATTCAACGGCACTAAAGCACCTAAATGTGAACGCAACGTTTCAACAATTTACATTGTAAATATCGAGTGAATTATATAATTGAATACCTGAAGTTAACCGATTATGCTATTGATCGGACTTTATTGATTGTTATTATTATTATAGAGAGGAAAAACATATCAATATATGACTAACATGTTTCATTTTAATGTTAATAGCATAGTGGTATATTATGTGATCAGGAGTCTTGGCAAGACAGATTGAACTGATTCGTCAGGGCAATTGCCTACTTGTTATTAATCAATTATGTAATTAAAACATTATTTCAATATCGTACATTGTTATGCACAAAATATATGCTGGAGGGAAAATAAAACGTAACTGAAAATACAGATGAAATATTTAACACGTTCTACTTCCTTCGATGCCTTAACCTACATAGCATTTGAAAATATAGATTTACATGTACCTCTATGAATATGACATAGCCACTTGCCGTTTTGCTGTTCAGGGTATATAACGACTGTCATTTAAGATTTTAACACAGGGATTATAAATACATTGCATTGTGTCTCAGTGAAATGTGTTGTCTATGCAAAATACTTTTATAATATATTATATATTATGTACTGTATATTGTGGTTGTAAGGAGTGGCTGAGATAAATTCTAGAATGAAAAGGGTTGGACGAATATCAAAACAACATGATAAAATATCAAGCTAACAAAATACTACCAGTCACAGTTTCTATGGTATATGACATCGTTTATAAGTTTATATATTATTATGTAGGAATATCGATATTATTATATTAAAACTTGATTATATAATGTCATGCAACTGTAAAATTGTTATGATTAAAATGTTAATAACACTTAAAGAGACTGTTATATTATGTTTTATGTGGTGTGTTTTAAGAATTTGCATGTTCATCAGTTGCTGTTGATAATGATGTAATAATGTTATGGATTCAAGCTGCAAGAAACAGGTACGGTAGTGCTGAAGGCATCATGTCATGGACAACTCAGAAATAATCTGTATGTAAATAATGAACAAATATTGTATAAATTTATGTGTGTGAATGCTTAAAGCAAAAGATCTCATTTATGATCTTATATTTTGCAAATATGAATTCAGAACAACTAATTCTGAGCTAACGATATCGCAGATTCACAGAGAGCATTGGAGTTTCACTTTTAAATCAGGAGTGTAAGCAGGGTAATAGTCGAGAGGCTAACAGACAATGTGAATTCTCTCAAGCAAACAAAAGTATTAATATTACTTACTGTCTAGCGAAATCATCCAATTGCTCAGTGATAGTGCTAATCCTTAATTCAAGTCGTCCCTTCTCCTTGTTCACATCATCTATAAGTTTCCTGGCTTCATCCAACTCGGCACCATACATCTGCTTGATGGCACTGGTTTCTTTGCCCCATTTAGACTTCAACTCTTCCAATTCAGATGCCAACTTCTTATTCTGGGCTTCCAGGAAGCGAACCTTTTCAATATAGTTAGCAAATCTCTCATTCAGATTTCGCATATCCTGTTTTTCCTTTTCTCGGTTGGATTTAACACTCTTGACACCGGTGTTGGAGAGGTTAGCGAAAGCTGCAGCGGATGGGAGGAAGCCGGAGGACATCTCCACGGTCCTGGTATATCCTCCTCCTCCTGACCTCATTGGGGAATGGGTGGTAGAACGTTGAACATTAGATGACCTTGGTTTAATATCCGATTTGTAGTACGATGTAGAGTGTGGTTCATCGTAACCGGCACTGGAGGACGTAATCACAGTCCGTTTTTCCGTAACAGACGAATGCGACATGATGACTGTAACTGTTTACAGACTATTTCAGGAATGATGCTGCAGAACTAGAATACTCCACTCCCAGCTGTTGTTCAGTCTGTGACAAGACTGACTGAAGGTTTACCGGCGTGTGACAAGCAGTAAGCTACCTGACGATACACTGAATATATTACTCCACAACTACCCACATATTATAATTTCAGCTCTCTCATTGGTCTAATATTGATCACGTGGTACATACAACTATAGTATATCAACCATATACCTATGAATTATAAATTCAACTTTTCTATATTCTATATATGGAAGAAGACTTGAAAGGAAAACACTGACTAACAAAACGACTCGCTCGACAAGTTTAACAAGCTAAGATTAGTCGTTTTCAACTTCACCCTGCTGTGTCAATCGAATACTTGTAGCCGACAACACGAGCAGTATAGTAACGTTCAACTGCCGGTTAGGAAAGACAGCGAGTGTGTTTCAAATTAACATAAAAAGCTAGAAAATGTTACTAGTTATGTTAGTTTACTGATTAACTGGATGCACAAACAAATTCGAACTATTTTACTCTCGGTTACAAGTCAAATTTCTCAAATATTTTACTCGTAATGTTGTAAATCACAAAGCATCAATCGATGCATCATATATCCGATGTCGCTCTACGACAAAGGATTGTTCAAATCAAAGGAAAAATTATCATACATCTCACATATATACATACGAACTACATTCAGCCACTTAACCCATAGAATTGCCATGCACAGAACAATAGGAAAACTCTTACACCAAGTCTTTTTTGCATGCAATTTACATTGTGATGATTTAACACAATACATGTAATTGTAATGTATATTGTACTATATTTTTATTCTAATCATTAATATTTGATATGATAATTGAAATGTATGCTCTCTTCTTGTGACCGCGGTCAGTGCTTCTATATACCAAATCTTCAAAACTACTAAAACACTTCTAGAATTGGACGTGGTTAAGTATAAGTATATAATAACGAATGTTAACAAATCAGTTAGAATATTCAAAGCAGACCAGATCAAATTAACTGTTTACAGGCCAATGATCTGTGTTCGGTCTAATAGTCGATAATAATGGAGTCATTTCTAACATTGTAATCGGGTTAGAAAGGGTTAAAATATAACCATAGAAAGAATGATCAAAATGATATAATAGAATAATGATTTGGGTACAGGTTGAATGAATATGAGTTTTTCTTCTTTCATTTCACGAACAGATTTAGAGGCAGATTTTATGGCACTATGCAAGAATCAGATAAGCCACTTGATTCTGCAAAATTGCCAAAATGTAATTTTTCAGTTTATGTTAAATGCATTGAAGGATATTTTGACAGAAAGCGTCATTAACCCACTGTATGACAAGCGACTATCGACGGATCTTCTATCGACTTGGAGGATTTCTTTATTCGCAACTCGAAGAACAAGAATGGCCTCTTCAAACATCACATTATCTTCAAATACAAATCTATCTCAACCTTCATTGGCCTCTAATAAGCAGAATCCAGATTTTCAACTAGCAGCAAGTGGCGTCTGAAAAATCAGAAATTGATGATATTCTGCTGCCAAAACAAATCAGATCCAGTCATAACCTGAACGATTGGTAGCCTCGAGAAATCAGCTTCTTCGCCAAAATCTCAATATATTACCGAGCTAGTCTGTCGACTGTATTGAATCCCTAAATATAATTTGAACGACCTGAACTTAACCATATCATATTAACATAATGATGTTTCTGTTGTTCATGCAAAAGTTACAAATACCCAAAATATCCATGTCAGAGATATCAGAATAATTTCAGATGCTATGATTCATTTCATGTCAGTTTTCTTTTCTAATAAGACGTCATTTTTGTTCTTTCTGTAGATTCTTCTTGATGGAACTATTCTTTGACACGAATCTGTCAGATAAAACGGAAGAAATCTGTCGTGAAATAGAATTGAGTCGGAAGCAATATGATATGAAAGATTCCTTATAATCCTTGTATTAAACTAGTCATTTTATTTTACAGGGTTAAATATATTTAAGACCCAAATTACCACCAACTCCCTCCCCAAAATGCCGGCTGTTGACCAGGCCCCTGTTTCTCAAAATATTCTTACGATAAATTCTGTCGTATATGGTTGGCATTTTGCATTGAATAAGTCCCCACTTACAACAAATTTTAATCGCATGAATTTTTAGAAACAGGTCCCTGATGAATTGCCTTATCCGAACCACTATACATGATTTTTCATATCAGCCTCTTCTGACCTGACCTGATCATCGACAAGAGAAAACTGGGTTGAAAAGTAGAAAATTCATTAATATTGACAGTATTAGAGCCTATACAGTTGTTGATGCATTGATTACAGATTTGATTGCCCCCTAGAGAGTTACGTAACACTAGACATCTGACAATACTGTATATAGACATATTGAATACAGTGATATCTCTTGATTAAAACATTGAAACTATAACCCCCAGAGAGTCACAAACATGCATATTAAATATTAGAATAATTTGATTCAATCCAAATAGCTGTTGACTCACATTATACCTACCAAGAAATATAGTTAATTTTGAATATTACAAGTTAATTTGATTACAAATCAATTAGTTGATATAGTAATAAAAATCAATTCTCATCTTATCTTATTATATAAACTGATAGTTTTACAAAATGATCGCGATGCAGAGCTGCTAAAGCTAGTTTTCTTGGATTTTATGAATCAAAATGATCACAGTTTCCGACAAAGGTGTCTTGATGCTCAAGGGCCATTCCGTTTTGTGTTTTTTCCCCTAGTTTTCATTATTAAAAACTAGGGAAACTTCCCCTGAAAATATTCCTATAATATTCTTGTTATACATCTTTTTGAAACCTTACATAATGTTTTTAAATATTTAAGGCTGGATTTTATTAGTTAAAATTATTGAAGTTCGTTTATGAGAACACATTTTGTGTATAGTTTTCACAAATTTGATCCCAAAAAAAATTCGACCGAAAGAAGAAGCGGATGGTTCCTTTAAGATCGGAACCTAGGCACAGTCTAGATCTTAATGTCCTGCAAAAATACAAATGACTTTCATACCCTTGTTTATTAGTAGCATATACCGCCTGATGAATAAATGATAAGGTGAAGACAGAAATGGGCTTATCATGCTGTACACAATACAAATAACAGAATTCAAACTGAATATCGATTAAGTGATAAATTCAATCTATCTGACAAGAACTGAAATTGAGATATTGAAAATTGAAAATTGTGTGATGTAAAAAACTAGAGTGACAAGTATTCGAGTTTCAAAGTAAATACTTTTCATCATTAATTCCATTATTGATCAATTTTCACTTGATAGAAAGTCATTCCGACCTGATAGCTACAATTATTGGTCTCAGTTCTGATTTTATATTTCATATATTATACAGAAATGGGAATGGATTTGCGGAAATCATTCCCCTCAAGAATTCAGACTGTGCTACAGGCAGATGACGTTGATACAAATTATTATATTATACAAAAAGATAAACCTAACCTAATACCTGTTCAGAATAATTTTTGTCTACATCTACATCTATTCTAATTTATGCTCTGGATAACTAGAGATGGTTACTTCTGATTTTTCAACCAATGTCGACACAAGGGATGAATAGCAAAAAGCTTTGTCCAGTTGGATTATATTGAGCACTGTATGCTACATACAGTGTGTGGAAAATATCTTGTTTTGAAATGTATGTTAAAATTAACAGCACAATGTAATATAGTGAAGGCATAATACTCAGTCTGCATGCATTTTTCTTAAAGCCAGTTGGATTCTGTAAAGGCAATGTCCCACTGGTTTATTTCAGTTCGGGATAGGTAGAGATTGAAGTATTATTATTAGTCAGCAAAAAAAAATGTGCCATTAGGCGTTTATATGCCGTTAATTCTGATCCTCCTCACTTAAAGACATTCTGATGCCACGACCAATTGCAGCTCTCATGTCCTATTTCTTAAGTTTTGAAACGTTGACCATGTGGTGTCTGGCCCAGTATTCTAAAGAAAATCTAGATTTTGTAAACCATGTTGAAAAAAATCAAAGGATGTCGAAAACATCATATGTTTTTGATGAAAAACTTCAAACATGTTCCCAATCCGGTCCTGCAACATTTCAAATCGAATATACAAGTCTACTTGAAGGGTGTAGTTATATTACCGTCTGAACTTTTTAATAACAGGTTCTGTAGGCGTAAGACACCAGTGAATACATCACGAGTGTTAATAATTTCAATACCCCCGTGTCCGTGTCAGTGGCTAATCGTCAAGTAAATCATTGGCTTGAGGCCTCTTTAAAGGGCCATTCTGCTTTTTTGAAAACAATGTTCATTAACAAAAATGTCGCAAAGCGAGCCTCTGGACCCCACCCGTTATTCACTCCGATCGCAATGTCAATATATTCTGTTCTTTACATTGCACCCTCAGTTTCGAAAACCTGGCTACGCCACTGCTGTTGTGAGCGTATGGTGTATTTGAAATTAACTGTGCTTTTTGTTATTTCGGACAAACGAAAATTATTAATTCAGATGCGTGAAACAGAAAAGTGAAAGTAGGTTTATAAAAATAGAGAGCAATACCCTTTGACCTGAAAACTCTGTGATTGTCACGTGATCTGTTCCCGCCTTTCTGTCTCTATTTTCACTTTTGGAAGGAGAAAAGTCACCCGCTGAATATTGGCTGAAAACATTGTTGTAATGTAAATTGTTACAACCCAGTGCAGGTAGGTATAGGTTCTAGAAGCCCAAGTATAAATATAAAGTCACTGACGGCTTGTTAGAAAAGTTCATTTATAGTCAGTAGAAATGTAAAAAGATTTTCGATCGTAGTTAGTGTAAGGTCATTCCGATTCTAGTATAGTTCTTGCATGTGTCTATCAAAAGAATGCTTGTCATTGCGAGTGTGGGTTTGTAACACATTAATCATCGAAGGCCTAAGCTTATTTTATTCTATCACAATCGCAGATCACGGTGGGAATTTTGAAGGTCATATAGAACTTTTCATCAATGATTTTGTATTTATTTGTAAAGAATTCCCCAATTTATCCATTTGATGTCACGTGATAGTGATAACCATTTTAACCTTTGATCTTGACTTGCAGAATAAATATACTGATGCCTGTCTGGTATACTGTTACAACTCAAACAGTCTTATTGAAAAATGCTACTTGACTCTAAATGGTCGTCTGCACACATAGCCAAATGAAGAAAATTAGATTTTGATAGTAGGACTAGAATGATTTATGAATTTTTATCATAAATATTTTTGTGAAAATGGTTTGAACTTGTGGGTGATTATTTTCAGTGAAAATTTACATTATTGAAGTTTATTATTTCTATATTGTATTGAAAATATTGCTAAAGTCAATTTAGTGTTGATGTTGTTACAGATGAAGGGAGACAACAGCAAAAATTTAGTACATTATCAGACAACAATAATTAGTTTTGAGAAGCGGAGTAATTCTTTTTAAGACTACAATTAAACTTATTCAAGGGAGGCAACCATAATATTATTTTTTAATAAAACGACACTTTACCGTTGACCTACATTTATTTTAGGCTAATTCTTAGTTAATACAGCGTTATTCTCGTATACTAAATATGTGTTTTATCAAAATATCATGATTTGCATGATGAATGACAATATTTATATACACACTTAGGACTACTGAATGATTGATCGCCTAGATCTTGATTATTTGATTCGATATGTAGCCTTCAATTGATATTTAGCCTTGGGCACATCATTGTCAATCGGTCTATAACAGCCGTCGTGCATAGAATTTGACATTACTTACAAACTAGCATTGTATGTGTTAGAAGGATGTTATTCTCATACATTGCTAGATCACGTGTCATAAATATAACGTTACTGTTACGCACTAAGGGAGATAATTCAATTTGTATTAATTTCATGTAATATATTAAAATTAATTTTTTCACGGTACCAGTGTAGAAATGTCCCAAATCAGCGAATTCAGAATTTAAGAAAATCAAACTTAAAAAATTTAAAAAAAAATTGGAATAATAATTCCTTGTAAATGCTTTGCGTAAAAAAATATTTCTTAATTGAAAAGACCAAAAAATAATTTTATTTTAAAATTTTATGACCTAAATTTTTGTACATATTCATTAGCTTTGCGCAGTGGCGGTACCATAGCCAATGAGGAATTTCCGAGGCGTGGTTATTGCTAGTTGAAAACTATACCCAATACCCCGCACTGACGACTTAATAGTCGGCGGTTGCAATTTATGGAGGCTTCTACGGAAGCAATAAACTCAAATGAAATAGAGATCCTTCAATCCCAAAACTTAAATAACTTTCCATTAAAATGCAAAAATATTTGCGATTTTGACTATGTTGTCTGCTATAATTACGTCTTCAAAAAATTATATACAATAGTTGCCTAATCTTGAGATTACATTATTTTACACTATACGACTTACCACTCTAAAAAAAAAAACCCAAAACCTGGATTAAAGGTGTATTGGGAACAATTATGGCATCAATTTTTACCATTCAAATTTTCAAATAATTAAGTTCCATTTAATATTCGAAAGTCTACTGTGATACAATTATATTTAACGAGCGTGACGTCATCAAACACTTAGCTTCAGTGAACAATCTGGATTTCTATTTCAAATTTCAATCATTCAACTCGCTTCGCAAATTTTGACTTATTTTCTATTAAGTAATTTGTTGGTAGTATGAAACGTTCCACTGTAAAATTCCATGCTTGATACACGGTCTGAATATTTTTTTTTTAAATCAGTGTCAGTCGTTTGAGCTTGAGTTATATCATGATTTGTCGAAACAGAAAAAATATCAGAGTACTATGAACACAGACCTATCTATCAGACGAAATCAGAATGGTTAAAATTGTTGAATTATAATCTTTCAATTGCATATTAGAAGCACATGTTATAGATAAATAAGACAATTGTATGGATGGATACTTCTAAAAAATTATTACTTCAACGTCTCATGTGGTTCTCACACCGTCATATTCCTGATGACGTAAAGAAATAACGTTGAAGTTTCTATCTAAAAAATTGTCTTATTTATTGTTGAATTACCTAATATACCCACAATAAGGGAAATAACTCGTGATGAACTGAGCTAATTAACTGAATTGAACCAGGGTCAATAAATTAAAAGAAAATTTGACCTAAAACCAGTGCAGTAAATTCATTAGCTTTGCGCAGTGGCGGTACCATAGCCAATGAGGAATTTCCGAGGCGTGGTTATTGCAATAAACACAAATGAAATAAAGATCCCTTAAATCCCGAAGTTTTTGAAGCTTTTTCTTTTCAAGAACGTAAGAATGTTTTAGGGAAAAATTAAACAAAAACAGATCAGCCGAATATAAAAATGTTGCAGTACACAAATTAATAAAAATTTCTTCAAAATCTAGTAATAAATGTGACTTTGTCTGAAAAATATTGGCATTTTGACTTTGTTGTCTGCTATGTTATAATTTCTTCATCTTCAAAAAATTAAATACGAAATTGTAGCCTAATCTTAAGGGTTTTGTTTAAAGAAAATCCATTTACGATCAAATCTACACTATACGACTTACCACTCTAAAAAAAAATCGGGCATCTGCATTAAAGGTGTATCGGGAACACTTATGGCATCAAATTTTACCATTCAAATTGTCAATCAATTAAGTTATATTTAATATTCGAAAGTGATACAATCATATTTTACGAATGTGACGTCATCAAACCCTTAGCTTAAGTGGACTATCTGAATTTCTATTTCAAATTTCAGCCTCTGATCATTCAACTCGCTTCACAAATTCCTCATTGGCTATGTCACCGCACCTGCGCAAAGCTAATGACTTTATCGCAATGATTTGACTTAAATTTTTCTTTTCATTAATTTGTTGGAAGTTTTTCTTTTAATTAATTTGTTGGAAGTATGGAACGTTCCACTGTAAAACTCCATGCTTGATACACGGTCAGAATATTTTTTTTAAATCGGTGTCAGTCGTTTGATCTTAGTTATATCTAGATTCGTCGAAACAGAAAAATATCAGAATTCTATGAACACAGACCTGTCTACGAGACGAAATCAGAATGGTTAATATTGTTGAATTATAATCTTTCAATGATATATTAGAAGCACAAGTTATAGATAAATAAGACAATTTTATGGATATATACTTCTAGAATGTTTATTACTTCAACATTTCAATGTGGTTGTCACACCGTCATTAGGAATATAATAATGATAACGGTGTGAGAACCACATGAGACGTTGAAGTAATAAATTTTCTAGAAGTATCCATCCCTAAAATTGTTGTTATTGTTACCTAATACACCCAAAAGAAGGGAAATAACTCGTGATGAACTGAGCTAATTAGTTGAATTGAACCAGGGTCAATAAATTAATAGAAAACTTGACATAAAATCAGAACGCTAAATTCATTAGCTTTGCGCAGTGGCGGTACCATAGCCAATGAGGAATTTCCGAGGCGTGGTTATTGCTAGTTGAAAACTATACCCAATACCCTGCACTGTCGACTTAATAGTCGGCGGTTGCAATTTATGGATGCTTCTACGGAAGCAATAAACTCAAATGAAATAGAGATTCCTCAAATCCCCATGCTTAAAAAGTAGCTGTTCTTCAAAAGAGAACGTAAGAATTTTATAGGGGAAAAAACAAACAGATCAGCTAAATATAAAAATGTTTGCGCTACTCAAATTAATAAAATAAACTTAATCAAAATCTAGAAATATTGGCGATTTTGACTTTGTTGTCTGCTATCTTATAATTTTTACGTCTTCATAAAATTAAATATAAAAAAATTTAATATTTACGTCTTCATAAAATTAAATATAAGAAAATTTATTACTTCAACGTTTCAATGTGGTTCTCTCTTGTAATATACCCACAATAAGGGAAATAACTCGCCGTGAACTGAGCTAATTGATTGAACTGAACCAGTGTAAAATAATTAAATGAAAATGTGACCTTAAATCAATACTCCTAATTTATTAGCTTTGCGCAGTGGCGGTACCATAGCCAATGAGGAATTTCCGAGGCGTGGTTATTGCTAGTTGAAAACTATACCCAATACTCCGCACCGTCGACTTAAAAGTCGGCGGTTGCAATTTATGGAGGCTTCTACGGAAGCAATAAACTCAAATGAAATAGTGATTCCTCAATTCCCCATGCCTAAAAAGTAGCTATTCTTCAAAAGAGAACGTAAGAATTTTATAGGGGAAAAAACAAACAGATTAGCTAAATATAAAAATGTTTGCGCTACTCAAATTAATAAAATAAACTTAATCAAAATCTAGAAATATTGGCGATTTTGACTTTGTTGTCTGCTATCTTATAATTTTTACGTCTTCATAAAATTAAATATAAAAATTGTAGCATAATCTTGAGGTTTTTATTTTAAAAAAAAATCCATTTAGGATCAAATCTACACTATACGACTTACCATTCGGGCACCTGGAGGACTTAATCTGATGTTACGAACCTCGATAAAAGATTTTCTAAATATTAAAGGTGTATTGGGGGCATTTATGGCATCAATTTTGACCATTCAAATTTTCAATCAATTAAGTTCCATTTAATATTCAAAAGTCTACTGTGATACAATCATATTTCTCGCGTGTGACGTCATCAAACACTTAGCTTCAGTGGACTATCTGGATTTTTATTTCAAATTGCAACCTCCGATCATTGTATGGAACGTTCCACTGTAATACTCCATGCTTGATACACGGTCAGAATTCTTTTTTTTTAAATCAGTGTCAGTCTTTTGAGCTTAAGTTATAACTAGATTCGTCGAAACAGAAAAATATCAGAATACTATAAACACAGACCTGTCTACCAGACGAAATCAGAATGGTTAATATTGTTGAATTATAATCTTTCAATGATATATTAGAAGCACAGGTTATAGATAAATAAGACAATTTTATGGATGGATACTTTTATAAAATTTATTACTTCAACGTTTCAATGTGGTTATCACATCGTCATCAGGAATATAATAATGTACCCATCCCTAAAATTGTCGTTATTGTTACCTAATATACCCACAATAAGGGAGATAACTCGTGATGAATTGAGCTAATTAACTCAACTGAACCAGGGTCAATCACTTAAATGAAAATTTGACTTCAAATCAGTTCCCAACTTTCAGTAGCTTTGCGCAGTGGCGGTACCATAGCCAATGAGGAATTTCCGAGGCGTGGTTATTGCTAGTTGAAAACTATACCCAATACCCCGCACTGTCGGCTTAATAGTCGGCGGTTGCAATTTATGGAGGCTTCTACGGAAGCAATAAACTCAATGAAATAGAGATCCCTAAAATCCGTAGGTTTCTGTAGCTTTTCATTTAAAGAGAACGTATGAATGTTTAAGTGGGAAAAATAAACACAAACCGATCAGCCAAATACAAAAATGTTTGCTGTACTCAAATTAATGAAAACTTCATCAAAATCTAGTAGTAAATGTGACTTTATCTGAAAAATATTGGCGATTTTGACTTTGTTGTCTGCTATCTTATAATTTCTACGTCTTCATAAAATTAAATACGAAAATTGTAGCCTAATCTTAAAGTTTTTTTTTAAAGAAAATCCATTTACGATAAAACCTACACTATACGACTCACCACTCCAAAAGAATCGGGCACCTGGAGGACTTATTCTGGTGTAACAAACCTTGATAAAAGATTTTTCTAAATATTAAAGGTTATTCAAGGGCATTTATGGCATCAATTGAACTTGCTTCGCAAATTCCTCATTTGCTATGTCACCGCAACTGCGCAAAGCTAATGACTTTATCGCAATGATTTGACTTAAGTTTTTCTTTTAATTAATTTGTTGGAAGTATGGAACGCTCCACTGTAATACTCCATAATTGATACACGGTCAGACTAATTTTTTTAAATCAGTGTCAGTCGTTTGAGCTTAAGTTATATCTTGATTCGTCAAAACAAGAAAATATAAGAGTACTATGAACACTAACCTGTCTACGAGACGAAATCAGAATGGTTAATATTGTTGAATTATAATCTTTCAATGGCATATTAGAAGCACAGGTTATAGATAAATAAGACAATTTTATAGATGGATACTTCTAAAAAAATTATTACTTCAACGTTTCAATGTATCCCTGATGACGGTGTGAGAACCACATTGAAATGTTGAAGTAATACATTTGCTAGAAGTATCCATCCTTCTTCTTGTTCTTGGTAGGTATGGTGTCCGCTTCGGTCGAAAAGACCATATCGCAGACGCTGAGTGAGGAGCAATGTGCTCATGTGTCTTCTTCTTCTTTTTCTTCGTTCTTCTTCTGTGTCTTCTTTCTTCTTCTGTGATCCATCCATAAAATTGTCTTATTTATTGTTGAATTAACTAATATTCCCACAATAAGGGAAATAACTCGTGGTGAACTGAGCTAATTGATTAAACTGAACCAGTGTGAAATAATTAAATAAAAATGTGACCTTAAATCAGTACTCCCAATCCATTAGCTTTGCGCAGTGGCGGTACCATAGCCAATGAGGAATTTCCGAGGCGTGGTTATTGCTAGTTGAAAACTATACCCAATACCCCGCACTGTCGACTTAATAGTCGGCGGTTGCAATTTATAGAGGCTTCTACGGAAGCAATAAACTCAAGTGAAATAGAGATTCCACACCCTAACCTTTTGAAGCTTTTCTTTTCAAGAGAACGTAAGAATGTTTAAGTGGTAAAAATAAATACAAACAGATCAGCTTATGAAAACTTCCTCAAAATCTTGTAATAAATGTGACTTTATCTGAAAAATATTGGCGATTTTGACTTTGTTGTCTATCTTATAATTTCTACGTCTTCATAAAATTAAATACGAAAATTTTAGCCTAATCTTAAGGTTTTCTTTTCTCAAGAAAATCCATTTACGATCAAATGTACACTAAACGACTCGAGCACCTGGAGGACTTATTCTGGTGTTACGAACCATGATTAAATATTTTCTAAATATTAAAGGTGTATCGAGGGCATTTATTTCTCTAGTGTGACGTCAGTAAACACTAAGCTTAAGTGGACTATCTGGATTTTTATTTCAAATTTCAACCTCCGATCATTCAACTCGCTTCGCAAATTCCTCATTGGCTATGTCACCGCACCTGTGCAAAGCTAATGACTTTATCGCAATGATTTGACTTAAATTTTTCTTTTCATTAATTTGTTGGAAGTAGGGAACGTTCCACAGTAGGAATATTTTTTTTAAATCGGTGTCAGTCGTTTGAGCTTGAGTCATATCTTGATTCGTCGAAACAGAAAAATATCAGAATTCTATGAACACTAACCTGTCTACGAGACGAAATCAGAATGGTTAATATTGTTGAATTATAATCTTTCAATGGCATATTAGAAGCACAAGTTATAGATAAATAAGACAATATTATGGATGAATAATTCTAGAATATTAACTACTTCAACAATGCAATGTGGTTCTTCCACCGTCATCATTATTATATTCCCGATGACGGTGTGAGAACCACATTGCAACGTTGAAGTAATAAATTTTCTAGAAGTATCCATCCCTAAAATTGTCGTTATTGTTACCTAATATACCCACAATAAGGGAGATAACTCGTGATGAACTGAGCTAATTAATTTAATTGAACCAGGGTCAATAAATTAAAAGAAAACTTGACATAAAATCAGAACGCTAATTTCAGTAGCTTTGCGCAGTGGCGGTACCATAGCCAATGAGGAATTTCCGAGGCGTGGTTATTGCTAGTTGAAAACTATACCCAATACCCCGCACTGTCGACTTAATAGTCGGCGGTTGCAATTTATGGAGGCTTCTACGGAAGCAATAAACTCAAAAGAAATAGAAATCCCTTAAATCCCTACGCTAATGTAGCTCCCCTTTTTATTACAAAAATATTGCTGATTTTGACTTTGTTGTCTGCTATGTACGAAAGCCTTTAAGACACACCTAAAAAAAGATATTTATAATTTTATTTTTCTGAAAATATTTTTCACAAATTGAAATTTGGGACTCCACAACTCGAAATTTCGGATTCCACAAGTCGAAATTTCGGATTCCACAAGTCGAAATTTCGGGTTCTGCTATCCTGATTTCAGAGCTGTTTTTAGTATAAAAAGTTGTTCTAAACCCACATGGAGGTTATTAGGACACACGTAGGCCTTAAGGAGAAAACACATACATGCGGTTCGTGGTCCGATTCGGCGATGCGATGCGTTAATTTCGCCACAACGATTTACCGGATCAAAACTAAAGGTGAAAACACATACATGCAGTTCGTCGTCCGGTGCGGCGATGCGATGCGTTCATTTTACCGCAGCGTTTTACCGGATCGAAACTAACAAGGGTATGCACTTGACATGACACATACATGCTGTTGCGGTGCGTTGTTATATTTCTCCACGCTTTTTTTATACTAAAAACAGATCTGATATCAGAATAGCAGAACCCGAAATTTCGAGTTGTGGAATCCGAAATTTCGAGTTGTGGAATCCGAAATTTCGAGTTGTGGAATCCGAAATTTCGAGTTGTGGAGTCCGAAATTTCGAGTTGTGGAATCCGAAATTTCGAGTTGTGGAGTCCGAAATTTCGAGTTGTGGAGTCCGAAATTTCGAGTTGTGGAACCCGAAATTTCGAGTTGTGCAAAATATATTCCGAAAAATAAAATTATAAATATTTTTTTTTAGGTGTGTCTAAAAGGCTTTCGTAGCTATGAAATAATTACCACGTCTTCAAAAAATTATATACGAAAATTGTAGCCTAATCTTGAGGTTTTGAGGTTTTTTTTTTTAAAGAAAATCCATTTACGATCAAATCTACACTATACGACTTACCACTCTAAAATTAAAATCGGGATCACTTATAGCATCAAATTTTCAATCAATTAAGTTCCATTTAATATTCGAAAGTCTACTGTGATATAATCATATTCGATAAGTGTGACGTCATCAAACACTTAGCTTAAGTGGACTATCTGCATTTCTATTTCAACTTCCTATCATTCAACTCGCTTCGCAAATTTTGACTTAAATTTTTCTTTTAATTAATTTGTTGGAAGTATGGAACGTTCCACTGTAATACTCCATGCTTGATACACGGTAAGAATATTTTTTTTAAATCAGTGTCAGTCTGTTGATAGAGTTATATCTAGATTCGTCGAAACAGAAAAATATCAGAATACAGAATACTATGATCACAGACCTGTCTACCAGACGAAATCAGAATAGTTAAAATTGTTGAATTACAATCTTTCAATGGCATATTAGAAGCACAGGTTATAGATAAATAAGACAATTTTATGGATGGATACTTCTAGAAAATTTATTACTTCAACGTTTCAATGTGGTTGTCACACCGTCATTATTATATTCCTGATGACGGTGTTAGAACCACATTGCAACGTTGAAGTAATAAATTTTCTAGAAGTATCCATCCCTACAATTGTTGTTATTGTTACCTAATACACCTAAAAGAAGAGAAATAACTCGTGATGAACTGAGCTAATTAATTGAATTGAACCAGGGTCAATCATTTAAAAGAAAACTTGACATAAAATCTGGGACCTTATTCTCGAAAACTTAACTTACAATGATTTTAGTATTCTAGTCTTCTGATTGGACAATCACTAAAATTGATTTTAAGTATAGCTTTATTATCCAATCAGATAACGGTATTTCTTAAAATCTGGATTTTATCTTAGTTAAGTTTTCGAGAATAAGGCCCCAGAACGCTAATTTCATTAGCTTTGCGCAGTGGCGGTACCATAGCCAATGAGGAATTTCCGAGGCGTGGTTATTGCTTGTTGAAAACTATACCCAATACCCCGCACTGTCGACTTAATAGTCGGCGGTTGCAATTTATGGAGGCTTCTACGGAAGCAATAAACTCAAATGAAATAGAGATCCCTTTAAACACAAACAGATCAGCCAACTATAAAAATGTTTGCTGTACTCAATTTAATGAAAACTTCATCAAAATCTAGTAATAAATGTGACTTTATCTGAAAAAAAATGGCTATTTTGACTTTGTTTTCTGCTATCTTATAATTTCTACGTCTTCATAAAATGAAATATAAAAATTGCAGCATAATCTTGAGGTTTTTATTTTGAAAAAAAAAAAGAAAATCCATTTAGGATCTAATCTACACTATACAACTTACCATTCGGGCACCTGGAGGACTTATTCTGGTATTACGAACCTCGATAAAATATTTTCTAAATATTAAAGGTGTATCGAGGGCATTTATTTCTCTAGTGTGACGTCAGTAAACACTTAGCTTAAGTGGACTATCTGGATTTTTATTTCAAATTTTAACCTCCGATCATTCAACTCGCTTCGCAAATTCCTCATTGGCTATGTCACCGCACCTGCGCAAAGCTAATGATTTTTTGGCAATGATTTGACTTCAAATTTTTTTTTAATTAATTTGTTGGAAGTATGGCAGTCTTTTGAGCCTAAGATTCGTCGAAACAGAAAAATATCAGAATTCTATGAACACAAACCTGTCTAGACGAAATCAGAATAGTTAATATTGTTGAATTACAATCTTTCAATGGCATATTAGAAGCACAAGTTATAGATAAATAAGACAATTTTATGGATGGATACTTCTAGGAAATTTATAACTTCAACGTTTCAATGTGGTTCTCACACCATCATCATTATTATTTTCTTGATGACGGTATGAGAACCACATTGAAACGTTGTAGTAATAAATTTTGTAGAAGTATCCATCAATAAAATTGTCGTTATTGTTAACTTATATACCCACAATAAGGGAGATAACTCGTGATGAACTGAGTTAATTAATTGAATTGAACCAGGGTCAATAAATTAAAAGAAAATTTGACCTAAAACCAGTACAGTATATTCATTAGCTTTGCGCAGTGGCGGTACCATAGCCAATGAGGAATTTCCGAGGCGTGGTTATTGCTAGTTGAAAACTATACCCAATACCCCGCACTGACGACTTAATAGTCGGCAGTTGCAATTTATGGAGGCTTCTACGGAAGCAATTAACTTAATGAAAATAGAGATCCCTTAATTCCCCAAGCTGCAAGCCGAATTATAATTGTGCAGCTGTTATATATGGAATGAAACGTATATTCTCTCGGATATTGTTTAGTGAAAAAGAATCCACAAACACGATATTTTCATGCTCTGGACGAGATTTTAGATTAACGGAATTGTTTTGCTTATTTATTACTGATTTTTATTATTAACTAGCTAGCTATAAAAATGGCTGTCGTATTCAAATTAATGAAAACTAGAGCCCAACATCTAATGATAAATGTGACATTTGACTAAAAGATATTTCTTATGAAAATATTGGCGATTGTGGCATTGTCGTCTGCTATGAAATGAAATGTATTAAGGAGCACCAGCACCTAATGGGCTAAATAGCTCCAGAACACGATAAAAATAAACATGTCAAAACAAAATTAAAACAGTAAAGCAAACATAAAACAATATCACAGAACGAACAAAATATCACAGACCAACACCACAAAGGTTTGAGATGCCTGCACTCAGTCGTCTGCTATGAAGAAAAAACCCTTAAATTACTAGACGAACTCTGTCTACCAGACGAAATAAGAATATTGTATACCTTTCCTTATCATTCAAAAACAACCTTATTGTCGACACAAATTAAAATAGAGTTACATACCCAAAACAAGGGAAATAACTCGTGATAAACTGACCGTATTTATTTAACTGAACCAGGGTCAATCACTTAAATGAAAATTTGACCTACAACCAGTACACTTTATTCATTAGCTTTGCGCAGTGGCGGTACCATAGCCAATGAGGAATTTCCGAGGCGTGGTTATTGCTAGTTGAAAACTATACCCAATACCCCGCACTGCCGACTTAATAGTCGGCGGTTGCAATTTATGGAGGCTTCTACGGAAGCAATTAACTCAAATGAAATAGAGATCCCTTCATTCCTTACACACCTTTAATCCCTACACTGCGAACCGACTTAAAGTACCACGGCTGATGTTTGAAGTGAAACGTTTACTATCTGGTTATTGTTTAATAAAAAAGAATCCACAAAAAATCATTAGTGGACTATCTGCATTACATTTTCAGCAACCGATTATTCAGTACGAACGCTAACCAATTAAGGACCTTGATTTGGCCTAAAATTTCCTTTTTTATCCATATGAAGGTCTTGATGTAAAATTGGAAGATTGTGATAATGAGAATGATAAGATTATTTGTGAAAACTTCGTGTAAGTTATCTTATCAGCCTGTTGAGCTGGAGTCACATCTTGATTGGTTAAAACAGAAAAATATCAGAATACTATGAACACAACTTTCTACCAGACGAAATAAGGATGGGTGATATTAGCTAATTATCCTTATTGAAAGGTAACCTTGTTGTAAATGCAAAATAGTTTGGTTGTCAGATGACAAGTTAACGTTCGCGGATGCTGATATCGCTAACAAGGTAGGTGTTGGTGAAGATGCAAAATAAAATTGAAATACCTTATACACCCAAAAGAAGGGAAATAACTCGTGATAAACTGAGCTAATTAATTGAATTGAACCAGGGTCAATAAATTAAAAGAAAATTTGACCTAAAACCAGTACAGTAAATTCATTAGCTTTGCGCAGTGGCGGTACCATAGCCAATGAGGATTTTCCGAGGCGTGGTTATTGCTATTTGAAAACTATACCCAATACCCCGCACTGTCGATTTAATAATCGGCGGTTGCAATTTATGGAGGCTTCTACGGAAGCAATAAACTCAATTTAAAATAGAGATCCCTACAATCCCAATGCTTCTGTACTTTCCGTTTTATTGCAAAAATATTTGCGATTTTCACTTGGTCTGCTATGTTATAATTTCTACTATGAACACAGACCTGTCCCGCCGAAATCAGAATAGTTAATATTGTTAAATTATAATCTTTCAATGGTATATTAGGAGCACAAGTTATAAATAAATAAGTCAATTGTATGGATAGATACTTCTAGCAAATTTATTATTTCAACGTTTCATGTGGTTCTCACACCGTCATCATTATTATATTCCTGATGACGGTGTGAGAACCACATGAGACGTTGAAGTAACAAATTTTCTAGAAGTATCCATCCATAAAATTCTTATTTATTGTTTAATTACATTATATTCCCACAATAAGGGAGATAACTCGTGATAAACTGAGCTAATTAGTTGAACTAAACCAGGGTCAATCACTTTAAAGAAAATTTGACCTTAAATTAGTATCCTAAATTCATTAGCTTTGCGCAGTGGCGGTACCATAGCCAATGAGGAATTTCCGAGGCGTGGTTATTGCTAGTTGAAAACTATACCCAATACCCCGCACTGTCGACTTAATAGTCGGTGGTTGCAATTTATGGAGGCTTCTACGGAAGCAATAAGCTAAAATGAAATAGAAATCCCTTTATCCCTAAGCATGTCTTTTCATGAGAACGTAAGAATGTTTACGTGGAAAAAATAAACACAAACAGATCATCCAAATATAAAAATGTTTTCATCAGAATTTAGTAATAAATGTGACTTTATCTGAAAAATATTGATTTTGACTTTGTTGTCTGCTATTTTATAATTTATACGTCTTCATAAAATTAAATACGAAAATTGTCAGTTTTGATTTCTTTTTTTCTTGTCTTGAGAATTATAATTTTGGTCCTTATTTTTATTAAATGGGTGAAACTGTTATATACAAATGTATACAGCTCAGTCTTAGTTAACAGTCACATATCGAATTCATTTCAATGTACAACTTTACTAAATATATTAATATCAGAGCCTTTTCTTATTTCTATTCGCCAGGATCGGTTTATTAGAGGTATTTCTCTTCCTGGTTCTAGGGAGGAAGCTAGGGTCAGTGGGTATGCTGATGATGTCACTGGTATTGTAACAAATAGAGCTAGTGTTCAAAGGGTATTACATCTTTATGAGAGATATGGGCAGGGTTTTGGTGCTCTTTGAAATAAACTCAAATCCAAAGTTCTTACGTTTGGCAAATTTCGAATGATGATTTTGGCGTAACTTGGCTAGAGTCTCAAAGAGTGTTAGGGGTTGTATTTGGCGGAGATATTGTGGAGAACAATTTTAATAAAATTGTAAATAAATTTATATCTATTTCTAATTTGTACCAATCAAGAAATATGACTTATTTGGTAAAGCTACAATTATGAAAACATTAGGTTTGTTAAAGTTATGGTATGTAGCCAGTATTTTAGATGTTCCTAGTGAGTTAGTGAATCAGTTTAATTCTACATGTATTATGTTTAAATTTATTTGGGGATATAAAATATAACCTTTAAGAAGAAGCATCATGTATAATGAAAATCAAAATGGTTGTTAACATTGAAGTTTCATTACGTTTAAAATATATAATACACAATGTGTTAAATAATTCTGATGATAAAAATACGTGTTTTGTTATGTATTGGTTAAGTTTCACATTAGCAAACATTGATCCTAAGTTATTTTCTAATTCTGTGCCACTTGGTGATATAAGAATATTAGAGTTATATAAGAAGACTTTATTTCTAAATTTATTATGGAAACCGAACCATTTTTAGATATTGAAATCACCAGAACAACAACCAGCCTAAGCACAACAGTCTACCGTAAACCCACCCATACTGATCAATACCTCCACTCCACATCATTCCACTCGACCAAGCTAAAACTGGAACTATTGCAGCCTTGACAAAAAGAGCCTCTTAAATTTGTGATGCAGAAAACCTACCTAAAGAAATAGAACATTCTACGCGACCGGATTCAGAACCTGACCGACCCCATGGACACCAAACTATCAACTGTGACAACCTGTATGAACAAGTTCATGGTTTACAATGGGAAGTTCCTATCACCCTTCTCATCACCGTCTACATGGCTCACTTTGAAGACCAGGGGCTGTATGCATAAAACTCTTCTTATCTTAGTATAAGTATTTTCCTTAAATGCGCTAAAGTGTCCTTCCAGAAGGAGGATACTTAAGTCGTATGCATAAAACGACTTAAGGTCAATCTTTAGTAAGTATTTCCCTTATCTCCAAAGGAGCTATCTTAGCTAAATTTATTTTTAGCATAGTCTGCAGCCAATCAGATATGTTGTTACATGAGGGAGTTTCCATTCTGTGATTTGGGAATCCCCCAATGCAAATTATGGTGATATATAGAAAAGAACATCACAACACACAAATTGCAAGCATTATCTGTATAGGACGGTCTAATTGTTTAGTATGTCAAATGCTAAGAAGAGAAAACCTAATTTCTCTGCTAGAGAAAAGGAGATTTTGGTTGAGGAATATATAAGGAGAAAGGATATTATCCGAGGGAAATTTTCAGCAATATTAACCAATAAACATAAACAAGAGGCTTGGGCAGCCATAACCGATGTGATCAACGCTGTGGAAGGTATGTCAAGAGACATCGACAGCGTCAAGAAAAAATGAGACAACTTATTAACGGAAGCAAAAAAAGAAGTAGCCGACTACAAGAGGGAACTAACTAAAACAGGTAATTCAACGTCAGATAAATTCAATATGATTTGTTGACTAAAATGGGATTTATGAAAACCGTTCTCTTTTCTTCAGTATATTATAGGCTATATATGTTCGGAATCTCAACTGTGGTAGAGCATATTCGGCTGGCAAGCGGTAGGTCTGTGCTTCGAATCCCGGTCGAGAAGATTATTTTTTTCCAGTTAAAACATTACATATGTTTATTTCCAGGCGGTGGTCCCCCTCCACCTGATCCGGATCCACTGTATATGAAGATTGCTGAATCATACGGAGAAGAGTCACCGACATTCCATGGGCTTCGAGGAGTGCAGTCGGGTGGAAACATTCCATTGTTGGATGATTATGATGAAACCACGATAGATGATGAAAATGACAAGATTCAAAGGTAAAAATAAGAGTTAGAAATATACAATTTATTTCATCCTATTTATCGTAAAAGATTGCGATGTTAGACTGTACTGTTTAAAGTTCAACTTTTAATCTAATGAAAATTTAACATTTTAGGTCGTATGGAGCTGACCAGTCTCACTGTATAGAATTCTCCCCGGCTGTTCTCGCCAAGAGTACGTCCCGTTCAAGCTCGCTTGCTACTGCTTCAGCATCAGGGGTATGTCTACCGACACTGCGTACAGTTTCACCATCACCATTGACAACTGATACGACACCACATGCAGTACACGGTAAAGGCGGAGGTGGTAGGAAACGATCCAGAGATTCAGTCATCAGTGATCTACACATGGAAGTACTTCAAGCTGAAAAAGAGAAAAATGAACTGGAAACTAAAAAGTTGAAACTAGAAATTGAAAAGTTGCAACTAGAAATTGAAAAATTGAAGCTGGAAACTGAAAAGCTGAAATTGGAGAAGGCAAAACTTGAGAGTGAATGGAACCCTAACACCTTCACTGCCTTCAATTATGGTTCATAGTATTACAGATCTCATTACATTACAAGCAGCTATATGTAAAATAATTCTGTGAACAATAGCATTTAATTTATTACTATATCATGTACATTATGTATAAGATTTGGGTATTGTATTTTTTTTTACTTTATGTAATAAAAGTAATTATGTTTGACTTTCTAGCTACCTTATTACTGGAAATACTGTTGTACGTAACGTTCACGTGTCATGTTATTCTCATTATCATCTCCTGGATGGACAGGATTAGGTTGAACATCATTGTTGATTTCATCTTCAAAATCTGGAAGATTCCTTCGTTTTGCAATGTTATGCAGAATGGCAGTAGCAGCGATTATTCGGCAGCACTTGATTGGATCTAAACGTAGTTCATCATGTAGGCAGTGGAATCTTCTCTTCCATATACCAATTGTACACTCAACAATACAACGTGTACGTGTCAGTGCCCGGTTATACCTACGCTGGGCACCATTTAATGGATTGGCAAATGGAACCAACAGCCAATTATTGCATGGATAACCGCTATCTCCTAGCAATATTCCTCTGTGGTCTCGCCTTGCAAATTGTTGTCCAATGTCGCTTTCTCTGAGGATACGGGAATCGTGTGTACTTCCTGGCCAACTTGCCACAACATTGGTGATAATATTGTCAGCATTGCAAATAATCTGTGTATTGATCGAATGATATTGCTTTCGATTGACATAGTCCGGTTCATCTCTGTGTGGTGCTATTATACGTACATGTGACCCATCCACAAGTCCGAGAACATTCGGAAAATGTGCTACATCATAGAATGCAGCTTTAACTGCGTGAACTTCGTTTCCAGTTGGGAATGTGATAAACTGGTTAATCCGTCTGACGAGGGCATTCGTTACTCTGTGTAGTATGCGACAAACTGTGCTCTGATGTATCCTGATAGTATCTGCAATTACCTGTTGAAAGCTCCCACAAGCATAAAATCGCATAGCCACGAAAACTTGTAAAATTGGTGGAATAGCATGATTTCTCTGTGTCCTTGGTGCAATTTCATTTTCAATCAGATTTGTAATGAAAATGATGCCACCTCTATCAAATCTGAACCTCTCGTAAATTTGTTCATCATTTAACATCTCCATCGGATTCTCTCTGTCTCGGAAGATTCTTTCCCTGGCCATAGCCCTTCGAGCCAGGACGTCGAGGGCAATAATAGCAGCCATCAATCCAAAAACCTGATGACCTCGTGTTTGTAATATTTTACAGATTTAAGTAATGATATTCACCTTAAGGTACCTACATAGGTACCTTGGGATTAAGGAGAGTTCTAAGAATTTTCCTTGACTTAATATGTTTTATGCATACCACTTTTTTTTAAGGAAAAAACTTAAGGTGACTTTTAAGGACAATTCTTAGATTTTAGAGAATACTTGCACTTAAGATGTTTTATGCATACCGGCCCTACAGGCCCTCCAAACCTCAACCATCAAACCTATCTGTTGGCTCCGGAAAGTGGACGATACATTTCTGATGTTGATTGACAATGATGACCCTCACCAACTTCTGAATCACCTAGACAGCAAGGGAACCCCTATATAATTCACCATAGAATTGATGTCCAGGTCAAGAAAGTGGGTAACACTTTATCAACAAGTGTGTACAGAAAACCAACCCATACTGACCAGTACCTACACTTTAACTCCAATCCATTGGCATTGCATGTGAAACGAACACTGAAAAGAAATACATTATAGGTGCTGTGTTACAAAATAAACTGTGTTGGATTGGAGCGTGGCTAAGAGGCACATGTATTAATGTCAAATGTCCAGGACACGAAGAATGCACAGCAAATCTCCAAAGACATGCACCTTTATCTGAGAAAGAAATGGGAAGAATAATTGGAGAAGATTTGTCATTGCAAGGCGTGCTTATCAAGTTTGCTACAACAGATGGAGATTCAACATCAGCAACCGGAATTGAAGAGGCCATGAAAACATTACATTCACTGTGGAAAGTTGAGAGATTAGCTGACCCTACCCATCTTGGTGCATCTCAATTTCGCCGATCTCACAAGGCTAATTTCAGTGGAGCCATGATTAGTGGGAAAACAAAAGTTGATAAGACAAGTCAAAAGAAGATTTTGAGCCAAGACATTAAGTCAGGTGTAGTCTTGTCATTTAGGAGCTGTTTTCTACTTACTGTGGAAATGTGGATAAACTGAAAAAACAGCTGCCAAAACTACTGGAATCAACAGTTATGTGCTATGATGGAAACTGTTCCAAGTGTCGATCTTACTCTGTGGTCTGTGGTGGCGATCATACTAATAACTGGTGGAACAGATCCGTGTTTCTGGCCTCAAACAACTTCAGAGGTCTACAAATGAATGACAATGATAAGTTGTTGTTGAATGAACTTCAGAAAAAAAGATTAAGTGAGGAAGCAATTGACAAAATTCCGTTCAAGACATATACGCAGAAGTGTGAGTCCATAAAGAGATGCATAAACATTTCACTTCCAAAAAGTGTGAATTATGGAAAAAATGCTTTGGGGAGGCTGTCATCTACAATATTCAGTTCAAATATAGGAGTTAAGAAGGCTGCAGAGACCAAGGCAGAGTTCTTAAGGGCAAAACTGTCTCCTCAAACTTTGCAATCTTTGTGCAGTATAGAGAATATGAAAAAAGACCAGAAGTTAAGAAAAGACAGCTTCTCTCCAGAGGGAATAGAATTCGTGAATTTTCCAAATATAAAAAACTCAATACATCTGATAGTGGTTATAAAAAAGGTCAAGTGGACATACCAAGTACTTTGCAGGACGACCATTCATATTCTCAATGATGTTATGTAAGATGTATGTATTTAAAAAAATTGTATTATTTGATCTGAAAAGAAAATTATTTTTGTTGATATTTAAGTGTTTTACTTTATACCTTGACTCTGCGGCAAAATAAGTGTCAAAGTCATCACTAGACTGCAGACACCCCCCCCCCCCCCCCATTATGATATTATAGTATGCATAATGAAATATTAAGGATGGAACAAATAATTTATTGAGAAATTCGGATCAAGGGTCTGCATGCTAGCTTTTCTTCTGTTCTGAAATTAAAAAAAACTAGAAACTCGCCCATAACCTCGACAGTTGAAAATATTTTAGAGTAGGCTAATGTCGCTGTCCTGGAAAATTCTTTCATTGGACCCATAACTTAGTATGGATTGGAAATAGTGTTGTGGAATGTGTGCGTTTGACATCTGTAGAAGAAATCAATAGGAGGCACTCGATTCTACTTCTGATGAAACCAAAGGTACCAAAGGTTAAACTTCCTGAGTAAATAGTTGACAATTAAGCTGTGTACAGAAGACATAAGTGAAGAACTTTTTGCCATGTCAGAGAATTTAAGTGATAACGCAGTTGATGAACCTGAAGTAACCATGAAGAAAATAAGTTGCAATAATAATGGTAATAAGAAATGGAGTTCAGAGGAAAAAATAGAAATAAGAATTCTTTTCAAAAAACATAAATTAAAAAAAGAAGAATTCTCAATATGATTAAAATAAGTCAAAAGAATGGAGGGCCTCTTGCCAAGAGAAGCAAAGATGTCCTCAAAAAGAACATGTTCAGAATTATTGATAGACTTAACAAACAGAAATGTTCTTAAAAAATACAAAATTCAGTCTATCAACTGACTCCTGATTTTCCTAATTATTCCTGATATTGTCTTGAATATTTCAGAGATATTCCTGATAACTCCTGATTTCGATCCTTTGTGCCACAAAAACATACTTGTTATTGAAATATTTATATATTTCATATTACGTGAAATGTGAATGTATTCATTGGGCTGCTGTTTTGGGAAGGGACAGAACTGAAATGAAATGTATTAAGGAAAATGAAATGAAATGTATTAAGGAGCACCAGCACCTAATGGGCTAAATAGCTCCAGAACACGAAAAAAAAACATGTTACTACTAAACTAAAACAATAAAACAAACATGAAATAGATAAACAAAAAACAATATCACAGAATGAACAAAATTAAAAACAATATCACAGAAAAACACCACAAAGTGGTATTAAAACAAAAATATATATTAAAACAAAAACGATGATGAAATGAAAGCATTTAAATCTTAAAATACAAATGAGCTGCTTTTAAAAAAGCGACAACCTTCTCATAAAGAGAAGGTTGCGCAAACAAATGAAACAGCGATCTAGCACGATAGTGCTGTGATCGCAAAGGTTTGAGATGCCTGCACTCAATCAGAATGTGTTTCACTGTCAGACGTACCTGGCAGTGTTCACAGACTGGTTGAGGCTCTCGCTTGAGAAGGTAACAGTTAGTGAGGTGAGTATGACCAAGTCGAGAGCGACACAAAACAACTTCATTTCTCCTATTAGTACAATAGGAGTTGGGCCAATCTCCTAAGAGAGGCTTGATGGCATGAAGTTTGTTTGTGTCTGCAGCATCCCATCTTTGTTGCCATCGTTGATGGATAAATGCCCCTACAACAGACTTAAAGTCGGTGTAAGGTAAGGAAAAGGGGGAGACAGGCAGTGACAAAGCAGCCTTAGCCGCCGCATCTGCCTTGTCATTCCCCCGTATATCCATGTGACTGGGGAGCCAACAAAGGACAATGTCCTTTTTTGGCCCAGAAATGAAATGAAATGAAATGTATTAAGGAGCACCAGCACCTAATGGGCTATATAGCTCCAGAATACGATAAAAGTAAACATGTCAAAACAAAATTAAAACAGTAAAACAAACACACAACAGATAAAACTAAAACAATATCACAAAAAGAACAAAATTAAAAACCATATCACAGAATAACACCAAAAGGTGGTTTTAAAACCAAAAAATAAATCATAAAACAATGACTATGAAATTAAAATTTAAAATAGAGATTTGTCTGCTTTAAAAAAGCAACAACCTTCTCATACAGAGAAGGTTGCGCAAACAAATGATGGAGCGATACAGCACGATAGTGCTGTGATCGCAAAGGTTTGAGATGCCTGCACTCAATCAGAATGTGCTTCACTGTCAGGCGGACCTGGCAGTGTTCACAGACTGGTTGAGGCTCTCGCTTGAGCAAATAACAGTTAGTGCTTTTTTGGCCCAGAGAGCTTGTATATGTCTCCGATTATTGGGTGCACAAGCTGGATGTTATTAATGGCTTGTAATGCGGACAAAGAATCAGAAAATATAATACCTTTTTTTAAATGAAATGAAATGAAATGTATTAAGGAGCATCAGCACCAAATGGGCCATATAGCTCCAGAACACGATAAAAATAAGCATGTCAAAACAAAACTAAAACAATCATGAAATAAATAAACCAACAAAAAATATCACAGAACGAATAAAATTAAAAAACATATCACAGGATAACACCAAAACGTGGTTTTAAAACAAAAAAAAGTATTAAAACCAAAAAATAGATCATAAAACAATGACTATGAAATTAAAATTTAAAATACATATTTGCAGCTTTTAAAAAAGCGACAACCTTCTCATAAAGAGAAGGTTGCGCAAACAAATGATATAGAGATCCAGCACGGTAGTGCTGGGATCTCAACGGTTTGAGATGCCTGCACTCAATCAGAATGTGTTTCACTGTCAGGCGTACCTGGCAGTGTTCACAGACTGGTTGAGGCTCTCGCTTGAGTAAATAACAGTTGGTAAGGTGAGTATGACCAAGTCGAGAGCGACACAAAACAACTTCATTTCTCCTATTAGTACAATAGGAGTTGGGCCAATCTCCTAAGAGAGGCTTGATGGCATGAAGTTTGTTTGTGTCTGCAGCATCCCATCTTTGTTGCCATCGTTGATGAATAAATGCCCCTACAACCGACTTAAAGTCGGTGTAAGGTAAGGAAAAGGGGGAGACAGGCAGTGACAAAGCAGCCTTAGCCGCCGCATCTGCCTTGTCATTCCCCCGTATATCCATATGACTGGGAAGCCAACAAAGGACAATGTCCTTTTTCGGCCCAGAGAGCTTGTAAATGTCTCCGATTATCGGGTGAACAAGCTGCATGTTATTAATAGCTTGTAATGCGGACAAAGAATCAGAAAATATTATACATTTTTTTAATGAAGTGGAGGACTGAAAGAACTCAAGTGCCTGTAAAATGGCAATGAGTTCTGCTGTGAAAATAGAGGCTGCTGGAGGTAAAGCTACAGATAGAACTTCGGATGGTGTAATAGTAGCGGATGCTACTTTATCACCATCCTTAGATCCATCTGTATAAAAAGGTGAGTATTCCCCATATTTAGACCTTAGTTCAAGGAATTTAGATTGAAAAACTAAAGAACTTGTCTGTGTCTTCTTATTGCTAGATAGACTAAAGTCTATCTGAAATGGAGCAATTGACCATGGTGGAGTTGTGGTCATGGTGAAGTCCGCAATACTGTCGTGGCTGATACCAGCCGCCGACATAAGGGGTTGAATGCGGACTCCAAAAGAAGAAATAGCACGAGGCTTTGCATAGTATAGATGTTCAAAGAAAGGTCTAAATACGGGGCAGTAAGCAGGATGATTCGGTAATGAAGCTATTTTAATTGCATACTGCAGTGAAAGTCTGTCACGTCTGTCGTGCAATGAGGGCTCGTTAGCCTCGACGTACAGACTTTCAACTGGAGTTGTGCGAAATGCACCTAAACTGATTCTAAGTCCTTGGTGATGTATGGTATCGAGCTCCTTGATGTATGATTGGCGAGCTGAACCATACAGCTGGCACCCATAATCGAGCTTGGAACGAACCAAAGCTCGATATAATCGGAGGAGGACCTTGCGGTCGAAATGTATTAAGGAGCACCAGCACCCAATGGGCTATATAGCTCCAGAACACGATAAAAATAAACATGTCAAAACTGGGAAGGAACAGAGGAGAATATCCATTATTGAGCCAGTGTTTTATGGGCGAACGTATCGCGTAGATAGGACAGATACGGTATAGGTTTATAGTTTAGAGAATGTTTATAGTCTAGTCAATGTTTAACAGTTTAGTCGATGTATAATAGTTTGAATGTAAAGTAAAGTGTATATATATTGAGTCAGTCTCCAGTCCTTCAACCAACAGAGTTTATAATTAGACCAACATCTAGCACCCTTACAATGGTCTAGCTCCCGTACAGTTCCAGCTATGTTGCAGTCAATTGGGAATACCCCAGAAGATAGCCAACAGCCACGTTGCAATGATAAGGATTCTATTGTTCCTTAATCAGGTTTAACTTGTGTAGTTATTCCTCGTTCGTGTACCATTATTAATTATGTGTAATATAAAGTTATCTTGTTCTTTGGTCAAGCTGACTAGTCATGGTATTTATGTGTACATTTTTTTTATATTAGTTTCTGTATCTTTAAAATACCTGAATTGTATACTTTCAGGTATGGATCAGAAAATTTACTTGCTGTGTCAACTTTTGTTGTTGTTTGTGGTCCTGGTAGAAATGAAAAATAATGTACAGTTCGTCCTGCAAAATAGATTTTATGCGTCATACAGTACCTGGCTTTTAAATTTCAATATTGATTTAGATCCATTCACAAAGCACCTACAACAATTGGAAACATCTCTCGACCTTTTTAGCCAGTCAAAAGATAACTTAATCGTACCCGATCCAAAAGTCGTCAGTTTAATGCCTTACACAAAAACTTAGTTAAAATTTTGAATACGGAACATAAACAGTTAAGGACAAAAGTCTCAAAGCTTAAAGGAAATTTTAAAAATTTTAAGTTTCAAGTTTCATCTTCATCAAAACCCCATCGACCAAAACGCAGTCTATTGCCCTTAGGTGGTATGCTTTCTTTTCTTTTCGGTACGGTTAGCGAGGATACGGTTGATAAAATACGAAAACAAGTAAATACTCTACAGGAATCTCCGAAAACAATCGCCCACGTCATTGAAAACGGATTAACCATTTTAAACACTACAGTAAAGAACGTTGAATTAAATAGGCACTTCATAAATCTTCTTGTGAACTCTACAAATACTCTATCTCAATGGATTACCCAGCTTTATTCCAATATTCAGGACGGTTTAGAACCCCAAATTCATTTTGTAGAACTTTCTCAACAATTATCTGGCGTTTTCCATATTCTCCATTCAACCTTCCACGACGTTCACCAAGCTATTTTGGATCTCCATGGTCAAGCAATGGAAGCCCTTCACGGTCATTTGTCAACGAAATTAATTTCGCAAGATCAATTGTTTCTAGCCTTAGAAGAAGTGCAGCAACAAATTCCCACATCATTAGAACTTCCCTTTCCCCTAATTAAACATAATTTACGTCAATACTTCTCCCTCCTTAAGGTCACCTTTATTCCCGGCAAACATTCCTTCAACATCTTGGTCATCATTCCCCCTTGTCAAAAAATCTTGTATCTTTAAACTTTATAACATCGTCCAGGTCCCGTCCCGAATTAACCACAATACATCCCTAACTTATAAGATTTCCCATTCCCAATTGGCTATTTCTCCCGATCGTTATGTCTATATGCTGCTCCATGATCATGAGGTCACTTTTTGCAAACAGTCTGAGTTCTCCTTTTGTACCTTCGATAAGCCAGTAATGTCCACCAATTTTGCTCCTTCTTGTATTCCATCCCTCTTTTTGCACAGTGCAAAGTTAGTCCAGCATACCTGTAACGTAGTTTTATCCCAACTCCCGTCTTATCCCATAGTTAAATCCTTAACCAAACGTAATTGGCTCCTTTTCAGCCCCATTCGTACTTCTTTAGATCCTGTCTGTTTGGATCCCTCCAAAAATTTAATGAAGAATATAGTAATTACTCCAGGTGTAAATATTTTAAACATGCCCGTCGGTTGCTCCGGTCACAATCCTTCTTTTACTATAACTCACTATTTGCAAGAGAAAAATCGATATCAAATCCGGAAGTCCATTAATAAATTGATTGATATATCCAAATACCTGTTTAATCTAACCCTCCCAACCACCCTTTCCCGCAAAAGGCTACTTAAAACCCTTCCCAAACTCACTATCCAAGACAAGAGTATTCATCACTTACTATCGGAAATCCAGGACATACAATACTCCAATCCAATGATGCACAACCCCTTCACTATGAAAGCTCATTGGCTCTATTATTTTCTTCTATCTCTCATCGGCTTAATCGTTCTCTTCTTTTCTTCCTACTTTTTCTATACAAAATCTATAAGACCTCGACGACGCTCGTAAATCTCAATAGGCAAATTGTGAAATCTTCAACCACCACTCAATTAGGCACGACGTATTCGGCAATATTTCCCATACCGAAAAAACGACAGAAATCCACCCCAGAAGACCTCCCGCCGCGATTACCAAGACGAAATATCATCTCCGAACCCGACGACGACGACCACTACAGAGAACCAATCTTCACAAGAACCATTGAACTTATTGCGTAGATACCACATCAACCATTGGAAGAAAATTAAATCATCATGTTTTCTTAATTTAATTTAATGAAATTTTACGAAAATCATTTTTGGAAATAAGTGATGATCGGAATCATCATGTGTGTTAAATTCATTTTAGAAGTGTGCGAAATTCAATTTTTGGAAATAAGTGATGATCGGAATCATCATGTGTGTTAAATTCATTTTGGAAGTGTGCGAAATTCATTTTTTTGGAAATAAGTGATGATCGGAATGATCATGTGTGCTAATTTAATTTTGGAAGTGTGCGAAATTCATTTTTTGGAAATAAGTGATGATCGGAATCATCATCTGTGTTAAATTAATTTTTTGGAAATAAGTGATGATCGGAATCATCATGTGTGTTAAATTCATTTGGAAGTGTGTGAAATTCATTTTTTGAAATAAGTGATGATCGGTCATCATATGTGTAATTTTTTCTTTCAGCAATAGGACATTAATGTACATAAACTGACATTTTCTTTTTTTTTGTATATTTGCATGTGCATGTTTCACCTTTCACTATGTATATATATTTTTGTTTAATTTTTTTTGGCTTGTAATTTTTTTTGTTTTTTATTTTTTCTTTCTGTTTTGTATATATTTCAAGAAAATCATACTTATGTATTTTCTACTTTGGGAGGGAAACTTATGTAGCGGGGCTTCAGTCTAAATTCAATCTCATTTAATCATTTCGGACAAACTAAGAATTCGCATAATATTTTAAGAGTTAACATTTTATCAGGGGATAGTTTCATTTCGCAAGATCAATTGTTTTTAGACCTTGAAGAAGTGCAGCATCAAATTTATTTGAACCCCCCTTTCGCCTAATTAAGCATAATTTACGTAAATATTTCTCTTCTAATTTTTCAAAAAGTCCTTTATCTTTGAACTGCATCTTTTGTCCATGTTAATTAACCATGTTAATTGTCCAACATTAATCCCAATACCTCCTTATGAGATCATACGCAAGACAGGGAGAACACTATCCCTACAACCTAAATACTAGAGGAAGAGATAGTAAAAGAAGGAATGGTGAGGAATATTTACCCGACACTGCAGTTACCTATATCAGACCAAATATCCAAATTAATGAATACCTTTCATTTTAATCTTAATACCCCCAAACTATAGCTTATTGATATTATTGTTAAAGATTGATACTTATCAACCATTAGGTAACATTCTCTTTAGGAATGTCGCCACATCACTTATCATTTTATATTGTATATTGTTATGGATGTCTTTACTATATATTGAAAGTAGTTGTATTGTAAAGGAAGTTTGGATATACCGACTCTCTCTGTGTGTACGTTTAGATCTGGACATCCGATTTAACTGAATGTCTTCATGTTTGTTGAATAAACTTCTGATCCAGAGTTACTGGTTATATCGTTAGTAACTATTAACAAGAGCTACATCATCCCCAGAAAACAGCACTACGATACTTGGTGGACATATGCCGGATAACGATTCCAATTCAAGAAGAACCAACAACATGGAGATAACCTGTTTGCTTCCTGAGTCAGCTTTAGCTGTCATTAACAGTATGGAAAGAAAACCTTCAAGTTGGAAGATAAAGCAGAACCAAGATTCGACAACCATAGTCGTGAGTTAAATAAATACAGTAACCATCACCAAGAGAAGTACAAATCGAAGGCAAAGCGAGAACGAGACTACCGCCTTCAACAGATGTACATGTATATAAAGAAGATGATGTCGGACAAATCGCAAAATGATGCAAGAGCTGACCATCATATTCAACCTAAAACAGAGACAAATAGTGAAATAGTTCAGTTGCTGACGGGCAACTAAATTTTTTTTATTTTCAATTTCTATACTGTACTATTAATTATGTATTATTAATTGAAATTTGTTTTTATGTTTTACGTATTTTTATATACTTTATAACTTTTTATTATATTGTACATTTTGGGTGATAGTATTTGTTTTTTTTTTTTTTTTTTGTTCTTTCTCTTTTCATTATTATTGAACTTAGGTTACTTAAAATTGAGGACAATTTTTTTTATTCCACAGGCGAATATATCAGTCTTGATAATCACATCTTGATAAATTATTATATTATATATTTGTATCTAAGAATATAAATTATATATGTAATATTGTGTTTCACATTTTAACTTATCTTAGGTAATAAGCAACTGTTATTAACAAATTATTAATGAATTGAATGAGGAGTGATAAAAACATCCCTTAGGACCATGATGCAATGGCCAATATAAATATGACTAGCCTTCTCTCACTCCTTACAATTTATATTACATTGGTAACACATATTTCAGGTAAGAACTATTAGAACTTTCAGTATGTTTCTATTATTAATGTTTAAACGTTTTCATACGCAATGTTTATATTTTACCTTTTTTTAAATGCCTTTATATATTATATTGTATTGTATTGTATATCTGTTAAGACAATTCATATTACATTGGTAACACATATTTCAGATCTTATTATTTACAAGTTAAATCAAAAACCCGAACTGCGACATCAAAAGACGATCCTGACACTTGGGCTTGAGAAACCATATTAACCCCAGAGCTACACAGGCGAAACCCCCCTTACTCCAAGTCATTACTATATCTTCGGTTTAGTATCGATCACCCCCGTCGATACTTCTAACTATTAGTGCTAACAAAGAAAGCAACAATTAGCACTGATAAACCTCCTTATGAGGTCATACGCTAGACAGGGAGAACACTACCCCTACAACCTAAATACTAGAGGAAGAGATAGTAAAAGAAGGAATGGTGAGGAATATTTACCCGACACTGCAGTTACCCACATAATGTCGCTAATGATAAACAACTTTCCAGATATTTTATTGGTTAGTTAAACCACGTTTCAGATATTTTAATGATACTTTTGTTTTACGACAGAAATTCTCCCCAGACCAGAAGAACTTTCGCCTCGACTACCAAGAAGAAACATCATCTCCGAACCTGAAGACGACGACTAATACAGAGAACCCATAATCACCAGAACCATTGAACTAATTGCAGAAGGCAGAATATCAATATACTTGATAATACCAATACGTGAAGTCTGTAACTTTAAAATAAAAGGATCCAGACCAAAGAAGAAATAGTTTTTTTTATATAAAAAATCCCGGAAGTGTCAAAAATTTTATTTCAGCAAAAAAACAAAAACAAAAAACAATGGCGTACTTAAAAAAAATATAATCGTACAGTTGCATGTCTATTCTTCCGTTGTGTATATATATATAATTTTTGTTCTGTTTTACCGACTACCTTTGTTTTTTTGGGGAGGGGGGGGGGTGTCTCTTTCTTTGATAATTGTTGCTGTATTAATATGCCACAAGCACGGGAAGTTAAGTTATCGAACAACTAAGACAATATGGGTAACAATGAATCGGAAACAATAAAACTAACGTCACCAGACTTAAGTTACACAATGAACTTATATCACACTACACCCAGAGTTTTAATAAATGGTAAAAACAGTGATATATTTATGGACAAACACCTACCAACCATTTTAAATGTGATTGACAGCAGAAAGGCGGATGAGCTGAATAGCCTTATTCAAGAGTCGGTAGAGACATTTTCTCCTCAAAACAACTCAAACGAAACCACAGAAGTTCACTCGATGGCAGAAGAAAACTGATATAAGATTTTTCAGCGGATGATATCTCACCTGTCAACAACATCCAGTCCAGTTCGTTATCAACAATCTACATTGAATCTTCAGTTGAAAGTGAAACTTACATAAAAACCACAGAAAAAATTGCCCAGATTTGCAGACAGTCTTAAATCAAAATTTGCCAAAAAATCCACACCTAAGACTACAAATGTTGAAATTGAAACCACAAAATTGAGGTTAGCAAACACTTAAAAAACCACAAATTTACCACAAACTTTAAAACCGGCTAAAACTAGTTCGGAATCAATCCATAATGAACTGCCAAGGATGGCAGATGGAAGTGCAAGGAATAATAAGGTTCCAAACAACCACGACACTACAAAATGTAGTGAATGAGGTATGGAAATGAAATGAAATGCATCAGCATGGATGGGGTAAGGAGCCAATAGGGTTGTGTTAAACCACAAGTCTATGTATTCTCAACTGTCGCTGTACCAGAGATACGCTGGGGGATAAGACCTGTATCAACGCACAAGGTACGACTACAGTTGATTATGTTTTGACCAATCTCTCTCATTTACAAAATATCTGTCTAAAATATGCTCACAGACTGGTTGCGGCTCTCGCTTGAGAAGTAAACAGTTGGTGAGGTGGGTATGGCCAAGTCGAGAGCAACATAAAACATCATTCCTCCTGTTAGCATAATAGGAGTTAGGTCAGTCTCCTAAAAGCATAAGTTTGTCTGCAGCATCCAATCTTTGCTGCCATCATTGAAGAATAAATGCCCTTACAACCGACATAAAGTCGTTGTAAGGTAAGGAAAAGGGAGAGACAGTCAGTGACAAAGCAGCCTTAGCCGGCGCACCTGCCATGTCATTTCGCCGTATATCCATATGACTGGGAAGCAAAAAAAGGACAATGTCCCTTTTCGGCCCAGAGAGCTTATAAATATCCCCGATTATTGGGTGCACAAGCTAAATGCTATTAATAGATTATAAGGTGGACAAAGAATAAGAAAATATTATTTTTTTTAGGATGATGAGGACTGAAAAAAACTGCTATAAAAATAGAAGCTGGTGGTGGTAGATAATCTCCTTAAAGAGGCTCGATGGCATACAGTTTGTTAGTGTCTGCGGAATCCCATTGCAGGCCAATTGTGGATGGATTGTTATCTCGATTCTCTCAGTGAAGATCAGTCAGATACCGTAAGAACTGTAAAAAGTAATTACGTTTTCAAGTTTAATTGCTGAGCAGTCTTAAAATCTAAGGGTAAAGTAACTTTTCCCTATGAAATTGCTGGAGTGAAATGTTTTTATATGTTCAATTTTTGTATCATACCAGTGCAGCAAATTATAACCGTAACAATATATACCGGATGTATCATCAACATTTGAACATGTTACAGCTGAAAATCCTATAAACATCGAGATGGAGAAATTCTCTCGTGGATATGATATAGTTTAAATCTACAACTTATTCTTTTTATATCAACTCTATCGTCTTTATTAGATTTAAGCTCCATTGTGATTTTCCACACGGCTAATGTTATGTGGTACATAATTAAGCACGTATATGATTATATGTTACCTTGACATAATGGTTCGAAATGCCATTGATCTTCCTTGTTACAGGTAGTTTGGACTGGTAATTGAAAACCTGGTTTTCACTGGAACTGTTAGTTGTCATCACATTTTGGTATCCATACAGCATTCTACGGTAATTCATACAAACAACAGTTTATAAATAATGGCTTATAGCTAAGTATATACTATAAATGATCTTTAGCATCCAGCCGAGATAGGAGACATGGTGCCGATATTTAAAAAAAAATAATATTAATATTCTGGTATATTTCTTATATCAACCCATGACTTGAAATGCGTTAAGTCGATAGAACAGGAACATAACAGATGGTGTAGATATGTTTTATTATATTGTATCCTGTATGATTCCAATAGCAACCCATGACTTGAATTTACATTATCCATTGAAACGGCAACAGGAAACATGTCACGCAAATACATGTTTTTTTTATTATTCCATTAAGGTTATTGTTTGTGACCATCTGAGTTCTTAACTCTTATAAATGAAATTTTTTTCTCATATCTTTTAATTGCAGGTTATAGATGAAATCCGAAGAAATCCACGGCTACCAAACCAACAACCACCAGATTGAACTATCATGGAATCCTTGACATGTCTATATCCCAGGAAATAATCAAGCAGATCGTTGTGCAAATTTAAGACTATATCTAGATCTCGGAATTCTGCAGTATCGTGTCATTTAGGATCAATAAGAAATGGACTGACACGCCAAGAAACATCACGACGCCAACCCTAGTTTGTAGCAGTCTGTAAACCGGTAGTGAGACGCTACATGCTGCATTCCAAAGAGGATGTCTTGGCTTCCACAACGGAACACTGGAATAAACTTATGGAAATCACCTTCAAATCAATTTTAACAAATCTTACACTACTCTCCCTTCCCTTTATTGAAAGATTTTCCCTTGATTTCTCTTCCAACATTTTCTTCCCTTAATATCTCTACCAACATTTTCTTCCCTTGATTTCTCTTCCAACATTTTCTTCCCTTAATATCTCTACCAACATTTTCTTCCCTTGAATTCTCTTCCCGTGAATTCTCTTCCCTTGATTTATCTTCCCTTGAATTCTCTTCCAACATTTTCTTCCCTTGAATTCTCTTCCAATATTTCCTTCACTTGATTTCTCTTCCCTTGAATTCTCTTCCAGCATTTTCATCTGATTTTCTTCACTTGATTTCTCTCCCAACCTTTTCTTTCCTTGATTTCTCTTCCAATCTTTTCTTTCCTTGATTTCTCTTCCAACCTTTTCTTCACTTGATTTCTCTCCCAACCTTTTCTTTCCTTGATTTCTCTTCCAACATTTTCTTTCCTTGATTTCTCTTCCAACATTTTCTTCACTTGATTTCTCTTCCAACCTTTTCTTCAGTTGATTTCTCTACCAACATTTTCTTCAGTTGATTTATCTACCAACATTTTCTTCATCCGATTTCTCTTCAAACATGTTCTTCCCTTGACATGTTCTTCGTCTGATTTCTCTTCAAACATGTTCTTCGTCTGATTTCGTTCTTCGTCTGATTTCTCTTCAAACATGTTCTTCGTCTGATTTCTCTTCCCTTGAATTCTCTTCAAACATTTTGTTCTTCGTCTGATTTCTCTTCAAACATGTTCTTCGTCTGATTTCTCTTCCCTTGATTTCTCTTCCAACATTTTCTTCACTTGATTTCTCTTCCAACCTTTTCTTTCCTTGATTTCTCTTCCCTTGAATTCTTTCACCTGATTTCTCTTCTAACATTTTCTTCACTTGATTTCTCTTCCAACATCTTCTTCACTTGATTTCTCTTCCAACATTTTCTTCACTTGATTTCTCTTCCAACCTTTTCTTCTCTAAATTTTACTCTAACATTTTTCTTTCTTATTTTTCAGGTGATCAAGTCTCCCAGCTGCTAACAGATAATATTACCAAACCAACGACCATCATTCCACTACTTTATCGACCAGAATCACCATGATCATAACTAGTATTGAAGAATGACGAGGACCAACTACCTCAGGTGGATCATTCCCGAGTATCACCGCCATGGTATTCGACCCAATCAGATCTCACCAGATTTTTCAAATTACCAAACCAACAACACATTCTTGTAATTAAACCATTCCAACTACTATCTACTAATCAACTTTATTAAAGCTCGTAATGTCAGTTGACACACTCTGCTGAACTTTCGGTAAAAATTACCTATGTGGGTCAAAATACCCTTCAACATGGATGCATTTCCAAAATGACCATTGCACAATAAGAATGGTCAGTTTTGACTAATTTGGGTAAATTCCTTACATCGTGTATTGTTGGCTTACTAATTGAGGTGATGCTTTGCGTGTTTTTGGGGCACTTGACTCTTGGGTATTCGCCCCAAGTTGGTGTAGTCGTCTCCACTCTACTGTCCTCCAGCTCCTTCAATTCGAATTGCTTATCTGCCATGTGTTTAGGAACAGGTATAAATCGTAATTTCGGTACAGAATTTTCGGTAGATTTCTTGACTACGAAGGCAGAATTGTCTTCTTCCAGATGTTTTCTTTTGGTGCCGCCACGAGCTTTACCCTTCTCTGCAGAGTACAGGGCTACAGGCGTGGGTCTGTTCGTTTCATCCGATACCACCGAATCAATGGAATCAGTAGAAGTACCGACGTTATTGACAATATAAAGATTTGATTCTGTGGTGGACTTATTGCCTTCACTTCGCGACTGCTTGTATTCTAGAGAATAAGGACCAGGGGGATCTGGATCACCACTGGACGGTTTGTTCAACAAACTATAAGCCTTGCGAGGGCGTCCTTTTGTTGCAGGTACGTTGTTTACCTTAGTTTTCAATAATACAATAGGTTTTGTTACTGTCTGGGGTTGTTCAGTTGCTGAAGGACAATTTGAGCGTGTTTGGTTGTTAGACCCTCCGACATTTGTTTCAGGAGATTCGTCCTCGGTATGTTTATTATACGGATCATGCGGCAGAGAAGTGTCACGATCAGGTTCGTCAAAGTCCACAACTGTTTCATTTTCTTTCTTGATTTCATCCACTGCAAGAAGTCTACAATCAGTTTCAATACCCATATCAAGATCATTTTCCTTTTTGATTTCATCTGATGTTAGAAGTTTCTTAGGAGGAATGGCGTTGAGCGATTCAGACGGGACAGCGTTCCACGCATCCGACATTGTCGCAACTCCAGACTGTATAGCCGTTTCGTATCCATACTCATCGAATGGTTCGATTTTAATATTGAAGCCATCATCATCATCATCATCATCATCTTCTTGTTTTAAATTTAGTTTATCACCATACGCTGTTGGAGGATCGGAACCTTTACTTGACATTTCAAGACTACATTCAATAGTGTTTCGAATGAAAGATCTTTCCGACTTTTTATTGTTGTCTCGAGTAGGCATTTGTGAACTATTTTGGTTATCATCGGTGTTCGGAGGAAGCGAAGTGACCAAGGAATTTGTCGAGTCGGTTATTGTGCTTTCTGGGATATGATCTGAACGAGTTACGGACAAGGGTTGCAACTTTCTCCTTCGAACGTTCGAACCATGGAAAGTTCTCTCCGATACACCGAATGTATCTGTTGAATTGTCAGTAACAACACGTTTTTCTATCAATTCAATTCGTTTCACTGAAGCCATATGTAATTTTTCATTAAGTTGTATTATTTCTCTAGACTTGGCTTCCATTTTTAAATCGTGACGCTTTTCTGCCACCCTAAATGCTAATTTATGACACTGTTCTTGTTGGTCCAATAACTTATTTAGCTCATCCACCTTCTCTTTATAAAACACTGTTTGAGAATCAGAAGGTCGTATATTCAAAGACATACGCAACAAATTTACCTCTTTGTTATTCGCTACATTTGTGCGTTGTGCTTGAGTAAGTTTAAGACGTAAGCGTTTCTCACTCTGAGCCAATCGCACATTTGCTTTGGTTAACTTAGTGTTTGCTTCCATCAGAGAAAGTCTAGTACTCAACTTTTTAGAAATAAGAGTCGATTTACCTATCTTTGTCACAATAGCTGGTGGGGCGTGCAATTCAAATTCCAAATCCAAGAAAATCTTGAGCTTAGTCATGTCAAGATTAACCTTGGTGAGAGAATCGACTGTCACGCATACACCTCGTATACGATGAGCAAGATTTTCTTCAGTATCACTAAAAGCAATGCCGTTGGTTTCGGCTATACACAGAACCTCTTTGGCAGTACACTCGTACTTGTTATGCATCTCTAAGAGCGAATGCATGTAACAGACAAACCCATTTGTCATTGGGTTGAAACTAGTGCGATAACTTTGAAGCACACTTTCCATATTGAACTTTGATGTTGTTGTTTATCATTTATAAATCAAGATTAATATACAATGTACAAATTAAACACCTTAACACTTGTTACTCTACACTAATAGAATATGGTAGGCCTACAGCAGAATGTAACAACTGTCGATTTAAGCGCTAGACTACTACCACTGTAATTTGATTGACCTATATAATTATGAAGTACAGTTATAGAAGATAATCTCCTATAGAAACACTGGCCAAGGTCACAAGAAGAGACAATGTTATACTATAATTACTAAGTATGGATTGAATCTCGAATGCAGAAATATAACCTACAGATATTATTAAATAAATTCCTACAGTAATTATAGAATGTCGAACTTTAAAATTTAAACTAATAGATTACAAAGATGTCCCGAATATAACTAAATTTTAGAATACAAAACTAAGTAAATGTTACATGTACAGTGGCCTATGAAATTAGGCCGACCCTTGTAGTAGCCACGTAGATTATGAAGTAAACATATAAACAATAGTTGTTATTAAATTGAACTTATGGTGCAATCAACAGGAAATGAACGGAAGCTTCGTACTATGAAATCTATTGAATGAAATGATAGACAATTGATATATATTTAATACGATATAATGTAATCGACAGAATTTATGTCAAATTAGAAAGATGAGTCCCTCACAATACAGAAAACGTCACAGTTTAACAGTGTAAGTTATAAAAATAGCTTGTCTTGAAGAAATTTCTCAACAAAACCACGAGTGAGCTAGCAATATGCGAGTCTATATTTAGCTACGATGTTCTCAATACGATAAGAGTTCACTGTAGTTAATCGATATATATACTACACAATGAATCAATGATAGCGTTATGATCTTATCATAGAAATCAATCGTTCTCAGTTAAAATTTGAGATAATTCGCAATCTAAAAATGCAATTCCAATCTCGTTTTTAAAATCGAGCTTGAAAACAAAGGATGTGTTGAATTAGAGTTACTTCCCTTGAAGATGAAACCGATCATTAACATAATTTATGCTGGTGACCTGCAATCGAATATTTCTTATATGAATTAACAAAATGAAAATATTTATAGCAGATTATATAGTACTTATAGTTTTCTTTCCAATTCCATGTTATGCTTCAATTTATCTGACTGATATTCAACAAAAATCAAATTTTAAATTATTTATACCGAGTTATCTCCCTTAATGTTGACTTCGAATTGCATTCATTGTCTAATCCACTACAAGGGTATTGTATACACTTTATAGAAATTGCAACCTGTTAAAAGACCTAAAAAATATTCATTAAGATTACTTTTAAGTTTGTTAAACGACAGTTTATATGATCAAAAGATATGTAAAATCGTGTAAATTCCAATGTAAAATTTTGTTGACACGAGTTATCTCCCTTAAATGTTTAACCGTTAGTAATATAGGTCAATCAGCCTAAAAGACTTTATTTGTTTTCAACCAATATGTAAAAGCATGTAGTCTAGCCGTTTGACATCCGAAAATGTGTTACTTAAAAAATATATATGAACGATATTAACCTTAAATCAAATATTAAATTATTTAGACGAGTTATATCCCTTTATGTAAAATTTGAAATACACACATTATGCCCATCTCCCTTTTGATCAACCCGTAACTGATATTATAGGTGAATCCGACATAAGTTATAAAATAGAGAGAGAAAACAAAATTAAACTGATAAGAGAAATCAATAAATGTTACGTAGTTGTGGAGTATCTTATTAACTGAGCGATATTCAACAAAAAGCAACTTCTTCATAAAAAATATCTAAGTAAAATATTGCATACAGAGTTATTTCCGGGTGGGTTTAAAAAGCCAACCGCTGCCTACCGGCCAACCGGAAATAAAAAAAAATGCGCTAAAATGAGTATTGTTAAAATTAGGGATCGTTGATTTTTATACTACAAAACGAAACTATTCATTTTAGCGGTTTTTTGTGTTGACGTTAATATTGCAGAATCAAAATTATTTTAAAAATGAAACGAAACAAATAAATATTTCTTTTCTTACTGAGATGTTTTTCTTCATATTTGCTGATTCAATTCAGGCTCAAAATAGCGAAGGTCTATTTTAAATATAAAATGAGCACACAATAAAACGTACAAGATCCCCTATTTATTTTTCAATGACCACAACAACGTACAAGGTCGTTTGTTTCAGAGTTACTTCCCTTATCGTCGGCGTCATGGAGCATCAAGGCGAAGGAATTTTTTTTCCACCTGTTACAATATTTTCAAAATTAATCCTTAATTAAACCATTCTTAACCTGCAACAGCTCAAAATAAGTGATAATCAATGATAAGTAATATAAGTCCAAGAAAGAACTCGTTCAGAAACGCTACTGCTTTACTACTGAAATTAAAGAACTTCTTGAAACTTTCTTTATTCCTTTATAATTTGAAGTTTCTAAACAAATTTTTATTTGTGCCAATGTAAGCAAATCTGATATCTTGACCTAATTTTCAGATAGCCGCTAAAAATGGGCCTACCCTATTCACCCAGTTTATTATCCGTCGAGTTAAAAGTTTGTACTTCGCTTATCATTTTCCTGACGTCAAAATACTTCGGATTTCCATGTTTATAATAGGTTTGCCTCATTAGATAGCAATCACCAATATCCTGACAACGTTTTATGACTTCTTTTGCCGGAACCCTCTCAATTAACCAGCCATCCTCGCCATCTTTTTCTCTATAAGTTCTATACCTTGACACTTGATTTTTCCAAGTACTTCCAGTCTTGATAAAGATGTTTGTCTACTACAAATACTGATGATTCCCTCGGATCAACAGGAGGAGCATTTCCAGAATCATTGTAATCAACATTAAGGATTAATTTTGAAAATATTCTGGAAGAAAAATTCCTTCGCCTTGATGCTCCATGACGCCAACAAACGATCACCTTGTACGTCGTTGTGATCATTAAAAAATAAATAGGGGATCTTGTACGTTTTATTGTGTGCTCATTATATTTTTAAAATAGACCTTTGCTATTTTGAGCCTGAATTGAATCAGCAAATATGAAGAAAAACATCTCAGTATGAAAAGAAATATTTATTTGTTTCGTTTCATTTTTAAAATAATTTGATTCCGCAATAGTAACGTCAACACAAAAAAACGCCAAATTGAATAGTTTCGTTTTGTAGTATAAAAATCAACGATCCCTAAATTTAACAATACTCATTTTAGCGCATTTTTTTTATTTCCGGTTGGCCGGTAGGCAGCGGTAGGCGGTTGGCTTTTTAAACCCACCCGTTATTTCCCTTCATGTACACACTGACTTACATTATGTATCACACAAACTGCATTGATTTGAACAATATACATTACATATAATTTATACAGAAAATAAGGTTTCGGAAACAAGCCGAAACTTAATATGCTAATCCGGCACCTGATACTAATGAAAGGCACAATATAGAAAATATGAACTATGTGTATAAATAAATGGTAATCAATATTCAATAACTTGATACGATTAATTTTGTATATTTAAATATGATTGAGAAAGTGCATAGGTGTCCACACAACCTGCATTTAATATTGTTCTACTAGGTCAAAATTATTCCATTATACCACTTCATGGGTTGTGAAATGAGAAATTATTTTATCACAAGACATGCGAAAGTGTAACAAATTAAAAAAATAGCTTTATCTGACAAGAGTTACTTCCCTTATATCTTCAACCTTTATTGGAAATATAGGTCAAATTGTTTTTATTCAATATTCAAATAAGTATAATGGATATATATAAATGTATTTTGTTAACAAACATATCGATTAATTTACTTTAGGCAAGTTGTTAGCATAAGTAAACCATTTTTGACATAATTTATAACACATCCACGAATGTTAATATTTTAATCTACCGAGTTATCTCCCGTAAAGTCGATCTCTGGTCTGGCAATAGCTTTTGTTATGAAAATATATCAGTATGTACATACCATGAGGTTTTGATGAAAGCGCCTGCTTTACTGGTTCTATGACGCGATACAGTTATATACGTGTTTTAATAATGGTATTTTCACTTTTCAAGATTTTTACTAGAACGGTTTAGGGTCAATGTCTGAAAGGCGATGTATAGAAACAAGAGTTTTATTCACCAAGTTGAGAAACCGCGCGATGATTTTTTTTTTTAATAAACAATATTTTATCCATAGAAATGAATGGGATTGGGGAACAGGCTTTCGCCTCTCCCGAAAACATAAAGTACATGATACAATGTGTATTTAAAATAGAAAATGAAAATAAAATTAATGATTTTGAGCTAAGCTCAACGTATTTACATAGGGGAGAGTTGGGCCACTTTTTACATTTTGATAAAATGGGCTCTTGCCATTCACGGGAGAACTCTGTTTTTCGTGTTAAGTGCAGACTATAGTACACAATCAGTAATGGCCGATTTTGAATGCAGGCACACATGTGCTCAGAGGAGTCGATTATAAAAAAGTGTCAATCTGGCCCAACTCTCCCATTAAGTGGGGAGACTTGGGACACATGAAGGAGAGTTGGGCCACAAAATGTGTGACTTCAGACATATATAAAGATAGTGGACCACGGCCATATACGCCTAACGAAAACGTCGAAAAAGGAAAAAATTTAATCAGGAGAAAACTAAACTTTCTAAACCTTTTGATTTAGGTCCAATAACATCCATTTTAAGTTTCATCAAAATCGGTTGAAAACTAAGAGAGTAATAGCATATTTAAGATTTGGGGCAAGGGCAATAACTCTGCTTGTAACGATCGAAAAAAGCTCAAATTCGAACTTGATCTTCATTTTCTGAATATATATACACATATCAAATTTCATTTGATCCCGTCAAAAACTCTAGTTTTTAGAGCGTTTACAAGCAAATGTTGATGGACGGACCGATGGATTTGGGGCAAGGGCAATAACTCTGCTTCTAACGATCGAAAATAGCTCAAATTCGAACTTGATCTTCGTTTTATGAATATGTATACACATATCAAATTTCATTTGATTCCGTCAAAAACTCTAGTTTTTAGAGCGTTTACAAGCAATTGTTGATGGACAGACCGACGGATTTGGGGCAAGGGCAATAACTCTGCTTCTAACGATCGAAAATAGCTCAAATTCGAGTTTGATCTTCGTTTCATGAATATGTATACACATATCAAATTTCATTTGATTCCGTCAAAAACTCTAGTTTTTAGAGCGTTTACGAGCAAATGTGGGGTGATTTTAATTTCTCTGAATTCAGGTTTTCAAAATCATTTGTAAAAAAAAATGCCCGAATGTTCATCCCAGGCTTGACACAAAAATGTAGCTTTCATGGTTATTGTCTGCATAATAATATGTTAAACTCACAGGCATAATATTTGTAAATGTAGATCAAGGTACCACTATTTGACTACTAAAAGGTGGAAACCTCATTTAAAACGCATATTGCATTACTTCATCATTTATTCTTTCCATCTAACTAAAATTCTATTTGATTAACCACTTCTTGATTAAAAAACATACAAACAATGATTAAAATCCTTTAAATGTTAATGTTTCCACAAAGAATCAGAATAAGATTATAATAGAAATAGTATTCATAAGGACAAATGAGCACTCAAACATAGCAAAACAATTCTCCAAGAATTTGGACAAAGTTTCTCCATAATAAGTATTGCCAAGACTACTCACAAGTATGGACAAGACTATTCACAAGTATGGACAATATTTCTCACAAGTATGGACTAAATTACCCACAAGTTTGGACAATATTTCTCACAAGTATGGACTAGATTACTCACAAGTATGGACAAGACTACTCACAAGTATGGACAAGATTACCCACTAGTATGGACAAGATTACCCACAAGTATGGACAAGATTACCCACAAGTATGGACAAGATTACTCACAAGTATGGACAAGATTACCCACTAGTATGGACAAGATTACCCACTAGTATGGACAAGACTACTCACAAGTATGGACAAGATTACCCACTAGTATGGACAAGATTTCTCACAAGTATGGACTAAATTACTCACAAGTATGGACAATATTTCTCACAAGTATGGACTAGATTTCTCACAAGTATGGACAAGATTACTCACAAGTATGGACAAGATTACTCACAAGTATGGACAAGATTTCTTACAAGTATAACAAACCCTTTACAATAAACCATGCCCCCAATTAAAACAAATACACTATATGTTGCACAATTAAAATGACAGCTTGCCAGACAAGATATTATACACCCACAAGTCAAGGGCAGTACCTAAAAAACTGTCAAAAAATATGTCAAATTGGAACTTGACCGCCGTCTTATCAATTCCAATGCTCATACCAAGTTTCATTAATATATAATACAAATTGTAGCTTCTATTGTGTCAACAACAAATGTTCAATAGACAGAAAGGAGTGACGACAATATACGTCCAAGTTGTGTATAAAAAGCTTTAAGAAAATGTAGCCATGAACTAAAGTAACCACAACTGTCAAACCAGTTAAAGGGAAACAGTTCTCTATTTAATCAATGATTCATCTTTTAGATTGTGTTTTTCTCATTTCTACCTACCCAAGAAAAATTTTGGTGGATTGTAAGCCAAGTTATTTCCTTTAATACAAGAAATAACGTCACAGGATGTGACGTCATTTCTAGTCTAGTCGCAAATACCCAGACGTAATGGAACAATCCTGCTGCACAAATCAGACTGGGTATTCGTGAATAAACTAGAAATGACATCACATCCTGTGACCTTATTTAGTGTATTAAATGGCATTACTCAGCTTAAAAGCAACCAATTTTTTTTGCCAGATGTGTCGGATGAGAAAACACAGCATATAAGATGAATCGTCGATTAAATAGAGGACTGTTTCCCTTTGAACGGACATCCTATTTCCTATTCAATTTGTCAATCATGCGAAACAGTTTCTTTTTCAAAGTTTCCTTGGAACGTTTATGGATATAACCCTTATTTACTTTGCTAAGGTTTATAGCCTTTTGACATGCTTTAGGCTTTGGTCGGGTTTTGGACACAAAATATTTCTTAAAGAGAACATATATCTCCTTTTCTTCATCTTCACTCCATTTAAGTTTTTCGCAATGTGTTGACTTCCTCTTTTTGGGTTGTGGCGACAATTCACCGTCTTCATTTTCATCAAAATTCCACTCTTTATTTTTATTGTACAAAGGTTCTTCCTCAACACCCTCTTCCTCTTCTTGATTAGTATTTACCACAATATCTTTAAAAACAATTTAATTTTTTAGTAATTATATCAGGGCAATTTTTCAAAAAATTGTAGTGATGGTGTTGTGTCAAACAGTAACAACTTGCAACGATAGCAAAGCACTACTTAGATATGTATGTAGGACTTTTTTCAGCCAAAAAACAGTAGATCTAGGAATTCTATTAAGTTGTGAAGAAATCTCACCTATACTTTGTAGTAAGAATGTTACTACTATGAAAGATAGTACTAAATTATTATATAAGCATTTACCGTGGAGTTGAATGTCTTCTAACTTTTTGTTGGCAAATTCATGAACTCTGTTTGAATCTTGTAAAAGAAGAATCTTTGCCACCTGCATTCTCTCTATCTGATCTGATGTAGCCCGATAATATATTTTATGAACGTCAATGGAATGGCCCATGTGATTTGTAACCCACTGAAGTTGATGATCATTTAAGTCCAGAACCTAAAACGTTTCAAAACAATCTGTCAGATTTTTAATGATGTTTCAAAAGTAAAGCACCTTATTGAACTTTTCAACTCCCATCGATACTAGCAAATGTTACTGAACTTTGCAGTGAAAGTATTCCATAAACTGACGGACCAACGGACGGACGGACGGACAGGGGTGACTACAATATACGTCCTCATAGAGAGATGAGGGCGTATAAAAACAATGTAAGTGAAGAAAAATGGTAACAATTTAATTATAAATTTATTTATAAATTTCATTTAGCCGAATTGTGACAGTAATGGAAATTTATACTCTTGGTACTTAATACAGGGATGAGTGAAAATCCCATTTTGAAAAATCGCTGGGAAATGTAAAATTCCCTGCTCGACGAGCTGTGCCACCAAGGTTTTGAGAGTCAGGTAATTTCTTAATAATGTCCATTTTTGAAAATGAGGCATCGTCTTTCTCATTAATCAAGAATGTTGGCCTTTCTTGTTGCCGACTAAATACGAGTTGGAGGAAGCGCACTCATCTCCGTCTATGACATTATACATGCTATATAATGGACTATTCTGGATTTGGCAGACACAAATCTTATAACTGCAAAGTCACCTTCCATGATTCCGTTATCAACATCCTCATCACTTTCCACGAAGGGCACCTCTTCACTGTCGCTCTCTGATGATGACGGAGTGGGGGATTTCTTAACCTGAGATTTTAACAAGGCCTTTTTTGCTTTAGGCTTGACCGATTGATTTGACTTTTTTTTCTTTTGGTGTTTTTTGAAGCTAGTGAGTCTGCAATGCTGTTTCTTGTCGGTGTATCAGTTACGATTTTTGTATCTCCTCTTTTACCAGATATGGTCACAAAAGGGGGGGGGGGGATAATTTAGATTGTGTAAGTATTACTTCTTTTGAACTAAAATTATTATACCTTACAACAGGATCCTTCTTACCAATATAGGATAAAACAATAGACATAAGAGTTTCAACTTGTAGTTCACACAAGTTTCTCAAATATTGGTATCAAAACCGTTAAAAAAACAAAAAAACAAACCAAAATCCGGGGAATCCCAGACAGGAAATACCAAAAAGAAAATAGAAAAAAATGGGAATCCCAGACAGGAAATTATTAACAGTCACCTCCTGGAATTATTTATTACTTCCTGTGGAATTCTCTCAACGTTTTTGTATCTTTTGAAACATAATGTGACTCTGCATTTTCCACACATAGTGCGTGTCCACTTCGACAAATTTTGAAGTCGTACCACCGTTTTGATATTCCTTGGTCACGAGTTGCAAGTTCACAGTTCTTTGCTTCTTCCTCAGTCACTTTAATTGTATAAAATACCTCCTCGCACTGCTTAACAAGCTCACTACTTGGAAGTGATCCACAATCCTCAGTTAAAGTCCTGGTCACCTGGTGTTAGATCAACATCCTGAATAGTAATTGGTATGTCCAGTTGTCCTTTTCTACAACCACTATCAGTGTTTTTTTTATATTTTGAGAATTCACGGATTTTATGTCCTCGAGAGAAAACTTCCTCTGAACTTCTAGTCTTTTTTTCATACTCTGTGGATTACGGCTCTTTTCTCAATTGTGCACAGAAATTGCAATGTTATTAACTCTGTCTCCCTAACCTCAATTTTATGTTTGTTTTAGATTTGTTTTCTTGACATGTTTTTTTTTATCGTGTTCTGGAGCTATATAGCCCATTGGGTGCCGGTGCTCCTTAATACATTTCATTTCCTTAACGAAAGACGTCCCATAGTATTTCTTCCATATTTCACACTTTTTGGAAGCGAAATGTTAATGCATCTATTTATTGACTCCCACTTCTGCGTATCTGTTTTGAAACGTGTTTAGTCAATGGTCTCCTCACAAAGTCTTATTTTCAAAAGGTTATTTAATAAAAATTTATCATTGTCATTCATTTGTAGACTAGTTAAGTTGTTTGAGACCAGTAACATAGGTGTGTTCCACCAGCTATTACTGTGACCTCCACGTCATACTACAGAGTTAAAGCGGCACTTGGAACAGTCACCATCATTACACATGACTGTCTCTTGCAGTAGTTTTGGTAGCTGTTTTTCAGTTTGTCAACATCCCCACATTAAGTAGAGAGTTTGTTTCAACTTCAGTAAGAGCACTTCTTAAAAAAATGATTTGGGATTTAAAGCACAGTTCACCCCACAAGTATTCATCGGGCAATATCTTTCAGTGTGAATATCTGCCTGTTTCCAAACTATAAAGTCTGCCTGTTAAAAACGCTCGAGTTTGAATTTGAAAATAATACTCTTGTGTGTTTTTTTAAAAGGTAACGAATCCCCATTAAAATTAAAAATCTCGCTTGCAGGTAATTTCTGAATAAATGAGCATTTAACACGTTCCCTTTAAAGCTAAATGGACACATGATTTCGCCAACACTCGCTACTGACTAATAGGCTCCCATAAAGCTATCTATAAATATAGTATAATTGGAGATTGTATATAAAAATATTAAAAAGTGTGGAAAATGTTCAGCAGAATAACATCAAACCAGTTATCAGTACTTGGCCAGTTTTTTTCGACAATCTCGGAAAACTCAAGCTGGTAAGGCCACCCAATAATGTTATCGTTATTTTGTCTACGGGCTCATCCCAGATTTCCTTTTGGTATTCTTTCACCATATATGTCAGACTTTTAACCATTAGATTCACTTCGAATTTCTCAATGAATCGTTTCTATTGAGAGTCATGTAAAAGCAGTCGGGCTCTACATTTTGCAAGCATTTTATATGATTTATAATACTTGTACTTAATTTTGAATTGTGTGACTTTCCATCCGGGGTAAAAAAAAATGACAAGAGTTCACATCCATGTAATTCATAGAAAAATGAATAGAAACAGTGAGAATGTTTCAGAATGTACAACTTTATTTATGGAACATAAAGGCAGCTCATGCAATAAAGAAACCAAGTACTGACGATCCGAACCGCAGAACAAAACTCGAAATCCAAAGGCAATGTGTTGTGTAAGATTCCAATTTAAAGGGATATTAACACTTTTCTGTGAATATTTTATTGTTTAAATTTGTCAAATTAAAATGTAGAAAACTTCTTTTCTAATTAAACATGAGTCCTTTCTCACAAAGAGAAACTAAATCTTTCTTTTTAGCTGCTTTGATTTTCAGTGGCGAATTGTACTTAAGTTTCAATGTCATTTCTTCTTGTGTTTTCTTCTGACGCTTTTTAACGTTCACTTTCTTCAAAGCTTCAGCTGTGCTGTGGGTGTACCGATTATTGGTATGAACAGGAGAAATGAAGTTGTTTTATGTCGCTCTCGACTTGGTCATACTCACCTCACCAACTGTTATCTTCTCAAGCGAGAGCCTCAACCAGTCTGTGAGCACTGCCAGGTCCGCCTGACAGTGAAACACATTCTGATTGAGTGCAGGCATCTCAAACCTTTGAGATCCCAGCACTACCGTGCTGGATCTTTGTTTCATTTGTTCGCGCAACCTTCTCTTTATGAGAAGGTTGTTGCATTTTTAAAAGCTGCAAATATGTATTTTAAATTTTAATTTCATAGTCATTGTTTTATGATTTATTTTTTGGTTTTAATACCATTTTTTGGTTTTAAAACCACTTTTTTGTGTTATCCTGTGATATGGTTTTTAATTTTATTCTTTCTGTGATATTGTTTTAGTTTTATCTTTTTTGTGTTTGTTTTAGGTTTGTTTTGACATGTTTACTTTTATCGTATTCTGGAGCTATATAGCCCATTAGGTGCTGGTGCTCCTTAATACATTTCATTTCATTTCATTTTCAAGCGAGAGCCTCAACCAGTCTGTGAGCACTGCCAGGTCCGCCTGACAGTGAAACACATTCTGATTGAGTGCAGGCATCTCAAACCATTCCGATCCCAGCACTACCGTGCTGGATCACTTGTTTGCACAGCCTTCTCCTTATGAGAAGGTTGTTGCATTTTTAAAAGATGCTAATATTTATTTTAAGTTTTAAATACTTTGTCATTGTCTGTGTTTTATGATATATTTTTTGTTTTTAATTTTGTTTTTTCTGCGATATTGTTTTTTGTTTATCTATTTTATGTTTGTTTTACTGTTTAGTTTTGTTTTGACATGTTTTTTTTATCGTGTTCTGGAGCCCATTGGTGCTGGTGCTCCTTAAAACATTTCATTTCATTTCCAATTATTGGTATGTAATTATTATATTCATTGACAAAGAACTATGCCAAACTATTAAGAACATAATAACATTGTTATAACTTAAAGTTGGTTGAATAAAACTTTATAATTTATTGCTGTTTCAACTCGTTTCTGAAATAACATACATAACATAATAGTGCCAGTCAAAAAAAATAACATTAATGATAATGGTCCTCAATAAGGCGTCGACTCTCCTTGTCTTTGGAGCCACTTAGGTTGAAGGATAAAAAAAAAACAGATAGTCTCAGATAAACTCAAAACCATCTCTAAGTCCATCGTCAGAAGAATCATGAACTGATACTTTCTGTCGTTCAGCTATCGATTTTAAGATTGCCTCACGATCCCGAAACTCTTGTTTCTGCAATCCATCACGAGAGGGGTGGAAGGAATCAGATGTTCTGCGAAAAATCTGAAGCATTTTCATCTATATTGAGAGGTATTATTTTTATCAATTTTTCAATAAATCTCTTCTTGCAAACCTCCATAATTTTTGCATTGGAGACACTTCCATACAGTGTGTGATTACACTTTTTTTTGCTGTTGTTATTTTTTATCACAACACTTATCAGTTGCCACTCTGAATTGATGATCAGTGGTTGTGAAATAATAAAGTTTTTCTGCTTGGTGGTTGATATCTTGTATTCTCCAATACAGAATTGAGGCTTCCACTGACATGCAACAATTTAAGCTTCCACCAAAACATCTGACAGGCCCGCGTTTTCCTATGATGGAGAGACATGACATACATGTTTGAAATTCACCTAAACGGACTATAAAACGCTGATAGTAAACTGCACTGTTCCATCTTATTTCCATATATTGTCAAATCAAAAATACAGTTACTGATTCAAGTTCAATGCTTCTGCATAAAATTATGTTCGCTGTGTCCATTTCTGTAGGGGATGCTTCTATTACAGGGAGGTAAGCGATATCTGAGTTGACCAAATCCTCAGTATTGCTCAAAAGTGTATTAAAGCCTGTCCATCCTGGTAAATTGTTCATTCCTTCATCATATTTCTCAATCACAAATACTAAATCTATTAGACGTTGCTTGAAAGACCTGATATAAATTTCTAACTGGAAATATTCTCCACTTAAACAAATTAAATGTAGACCTTTTCTTTTGTGTGCAAAATTAGTGTTATAGGGGGTACACTTAGCAGTGTAAAAGCAACTAAGTTGAATATTTCATCATCATCTTTATTCAATAACTATACGTAAAAACCCTAAAAATACAATATACATAATATTAATACAAATACTGGTATTATACAAATATAACGCAAACCATGATATATGTAGATATTGCGTTAAACTATGCAAATGAAAACAGGACCGTTGCGTAAATAAAGGTATTACAGCAATTCACATTAGAACAAATGCGCAGTTTGGCAGTTATAATATTATACACATATTATATACAAACTAAATGAATACGGGTAAACTACTATACTTTAAATAATTATAACCTTACCCTAGAAAGGGGTTTCCAACCACTTGGAAGACAAGTGTTCCGTATATATTTACTAATATATTCTTAAATCTACAAAGTTACAAAACTCGAGTTAAAACCGGACTATACAAAATAACACATAGATAAATAATTACACCGATATATAGACTTTGAAATAAATATAACTTATACGAATATTGCCTTAGCTAAAACTATTACTTGATTAATTACTTGATTTTATGAATTACTATTTAATAAAAACCTATACATACCTTTTATATTAATCCTGGTTCCTAATTATATTAATGAAACATTAAAATATAAACTTTAAACCATAAACTATAACTAGCTTCTAATTTACAGACCAAGTTGAAACAACCTCCTCAAACCAATTAAAGCTAATAAGTGACACTATATGACCAGTCAGGTGACCAAATCAGATGTGAACAAGGCATGAACATGTTCACAAACCACATGAACACAAAGAGATAGTACAGGGTATATAGAATTGAGTTGAGAGTAATGTTGAGAGTAATATTGAGAGTAATGTTAAGAGTAATGTTGAGACTGTGTGTGAATGGATTAAAATGTGTTCATTGTACTAAAATAAATATCTACAGTAAAACCTCCGTAATGTGACCCTATAATACACTCCCCCTGCTTTAAAAAACGTTGTCCTCAACACCAATAGCTAGAATACTTCTGGGAACAGGGTTTTGCACAGGCTCGGCAGCATCTCCAGCAATGCTCGTAGACTTTCAGGTGGTAACTTGATAAAGTCTTCTGGAAACATTGACTTCACGATCTCAGCTTTCTTCATTGCAGTAGCTGTAATGGTTTGCTGAGACATGATGAATTCTTGTTGCCATTGTGGTGGTCTTCGCTCCCTTGCAGATCTTCTCAGGGGTTGCTGTAAATCAGGGATGAAAACGTCATCTTCTGATGAAGCAGACTCTGAGGCTGGTGGTATCGGCCTTACTTCTTCACCATCTTGAGCAGGTAACTCCTCAAGCTGCAGAGCTGCAGCATCTTCCTCCTGTATCACGACAGTGGGGCTAGCTTGGGGCAGGAAATCTGCTCCATCCACTATGTACACAGGCTCTTCATCCTCGCTGTCACTCCTGATTGTAGATTGTTGCTCTTCTGCCGGTTGCTCATGGCGTGTCCTTGTTCCTCTCCTCGGTTTTGGCACTGGATGTGATAAAATGGGAACTGAGCCTATCGGTAGAAGATGATTCCGATGCAGTGTTCTGTTGCGCTTTGAGTCATCCTCGCACACTAGCTCGTACACAGGAATATCTGGATTAGGTCTTCTCTTCACTGTGTATGGCGTATCCTCCCATTTATCTTGGATCTTATGACGCCCTTCCTTGAATGCTAGGCGCTTCACTAGTACTCGATCGCCTGGCTCCAACACATTACCTCTAGCTTTCATGTCATATCTCTTTTTGGTACTATCTTGTCCTTTCGAAATTTCAGCGGATGCGATCCTGTACGCTTCCTCAAGCTTTTCTCGCAAGTTGGTGACATAAGAATTATAGGACTTGGCTTCTTCATCCTGATTAACTAGACCCAGAACAATATCCACAGCTAGAACTGGCTTCCTGCCAAACATCAATTCGAAGGGTGAAAACCCAGTGGTAGTATGTTTCGTACAGTTGTACGCGTGCACAAGAGGGGCAACGTAGGTTTTCCAGTCGGATTTCTGTTCTGGTTCCAAAGTTCCTAGCATGTTGAGCATTGTCCTGTTAAAACGTTCACATTGGCCGTTTCCTTGCGGATGATATGGTGTTGTTCGGCTCTTATCCATTCCAGTGATTTCACACAATTCTTTAATGATCTTACCTTCGAACTGTTTGCCCTGATCGCTGTGAAGTCTTTTAGGAATGCCATAATGGACGATGAAATTTTCGAAAATAGCCTTGGCTGTTGTTTTTGCCGTAGTGTTCCGAACTGGAATCGCCTGCACGTATCTGGTAAAGTGGTCTGTCATTACAAGAATACTGTCATATCCTCCTTTCGCCTCTTCAACGCACACATAATCCATACAAACGAGTTCTAGCGGTTGACTGGTTGTGATGTTAACTAACGGACAGGTAAATGATGACGATTTCCTAAGTAAACAACGTTGACATTTCTCCAAATACTTTTCTATGTCTGTTGTGATTCTCGGCCAGTAAAATCTCTCCTTAGCCAGACTGATGGTTCTGTCACGTCCTTGATGTCCTACTTCATCGTGGATGCCTTTGATTGCCTGATGTCTGTAGGCTGCTGGAAGAACTAACTGAAACACTTCCTCGTTGCCACACATTGTTCGTCGGTACAAGATCCCTGATACAAGAACAAAATGTCTGTATTCTCGTTGAAGGCTTGCTTCTTCTTGTGACTTGGGTTTGTTAGTTGGTTTTCTCCCATTAACAATGTCCTCTATGACGTCTCTCAGTAGTGGATCCTCTCTCTGTTTTCTGGGCCAAGCTTCTTTGGATACCAGTGGTGTTGACATCGAAGAGATATCACTAACTTCTTGGTGTACCATACATACAGAAGATGAGTACCCATCTTTCACTTCCAAATCTGCCAAAGCACCGATGACATGTTGCTGGAGTTCTACATAATCTTCTTCAGAAGATGGTAATCTGCTCAAGGAGTCAGCATCCACATTCTTCTTACCGGGTCTGTAGCGAATAGAAAAGTTATAGTTTGCAAGCGCCGCCAGCCATCGATGGCCAGTCGCATCTAACTTCGCTGTGGTGAGGACGTAGGTCAGCGGATTATTGTCTGTATAAACAGTGAAAGTGTTACTGTACAGGTACTGGTGAAACTTTTCTGATATGGCCCATTTCAACGCTAAAAATTCGAGCTTGTGCGCAGGATAATTCCTCTCAGATCTTGTCAATGCACGACTGGCGTAAGCGACAACTCGCTCCTTTCCATCTTGCTCCTGGTACAGCACTGCACCGAGTCCTTTTCCACTTGCATCGGTGTGTAAGATGAAGGGCTTGGTAAAGTCGGCATAGGCTAATACTGGTGGGTTCACCAAACATTCCTTAAGATGTTCAAAAGCTTTGTCCTGTTTCTCACCCCAATTCCAATCTTTACTTGGTTTCTCAGTTGGGCGTCTTCCCCTTTTCTTCTTGACTGGTTCTCCAACAAGCAAGTCATTAAGTGGTCTCGCAATGATTGAGAAGTCTTTAACGAAACGACGGTAGTATCCCACGAAACCCAAATATCTTCTCAATTCTTCAGGGTTGGTTGGTTTAGGCCAAGTTTTTACCTTTATCGTCTTATCTGGATCGGTGCAGACTCCATTTGATGATACAACGTGTCCTAGGTACTTGACGCTTTCCTGAAAGAATTTACACTTCTTCGGAGATAGTTTTAGTCCATGCTCCTTCAACTTCTCGAAAACCATAGACATTCTGTTGATATGCTCTTCGTATGTCCTACTGAATATGATTAAATCATCGATAAAAATGGCACATATCTTTAGGTTCAGTTCTCCAAGGCAATCCTCCATTAGACGTTGGTAGGTGGCTGGTGCGTTGGTCAAGCCAAATGGCATCCTGATGTACTCATAAAAGCCGAGAGGTCCAACTGTAAAAGCTGTCTTGGCCTTGTCCTCTTCCCGGATACACACTTGGTGATAGCCGCTCTTCATATCAAGAACGCTGAAGTATTTCGCCCCTACCAAATTGTCTAACATTTCCTCTATTCGTGGTAAAGCGTATGCATCTTTGATGGTTCGTTGGTTAAGCATTCGATAGTCAACGCACAGACGGAGACTCTTGTCTTTTTTCCTCACAAGCACTATGGGAGATGCAAAAGGGCTATGGCTTCTCTGTATGATATTTGCCTCCAACAGATCTTGCAAATGCTTCTTCACCTCGTCATAGGCCGATGGCGGGATTCTCCTATGCGGAATTTTGAATGGAGTTTCATCTGTTAACTTAATCTTATGATCAACCAGGCTTACACACCCAATATCATTCTCGTGCTGCGAAAAGACTGACGACCATCCTTCTAAATACTTCTTGAGATGACCAATTTTCTCTGGATCTAAAGCAGTTGACGAAAAGTCAACATCATCCAGGAAAGAATGGTTAACCACAGCTGTTCTTTCTTCGGTACTTGAAGATAGACTGTTGATGGACGTCCTTCTCACGACCTCTGCTACCTGCAACTCACACAACACAGACCTGGGAAAGATTCTAACCGGAGACAAGGATAAGTTTGTAATCTGGACTATCACTGGTTGTAAATTTTCAGAGTCGACTTCCAATATGACAGGTGTGACTTCTACTGATGCGGGCAACAACGAATCTGTTGAAGGTTGGAAGATGACTTTGTGCTTTCCTCTTAGTTGAAATTTATTGATGTTTCCAGTCAAACAAACAGACTTGTTGCTGGTCAGGAAGGTAGAGCTTGTTTCAGCACATGTAATAATTCCCACTTTATCCAGGGTCTTCTTGTCCTGAATTTGCATGCATCTGAAGGTAAGACTCCAGGTATCTGGTAAGTTGACATTGGATGAATAACTGTGTCCGTGATGTGCTAACATCTGGTTGAACGTTGGCCTCAATACATTTGTTCCAATTAATGCAGGAGTGGTCTTGCTGTACGGAGTGTCAGGAACAATCAGAAACAACACCTCTATTTCTGGCACACCCAAACTGGGTATAGTAAGCGAAGCGCTAACAACACCTAAATAAGGTAGACTGTGTCCTCCCGCACTCTCTATCACTAAAATTTCTTCAAGTGGAGTGATCGGACATTCTTTATTTTCTAGAAATTCTTTATAAAAATGTTCGCATATTGTTGACACAGTTGATCCGGTGTCCAGTAAAGCTGTGGCAACATTGCCATTGATGCAAACCACTGATGTATTACTGTGTCCAACAATATTACTCAAGGGACTGTCTATATACAAGCCATCTGACTGTCCCTCGTCAGAGGCAGTTAATGGTTTAACGTATCCTTCTTTCCAACTAGATTCCTACATCCTCTAGCAATGTGGCCTTCTTGACCACATCGGAAACACGTAATCGGTTGACCACCTGTATCTGTAGCCCGAGACTGTGGTTTAACTGATGACTGCTTCGATGTAGTTGGGGTTGACTGAGAATGATGTTGATATCCTCCCGACTTCATCGTATTAACATCCTTCTGTAATGCTTGCACAGAAGTTGTCAAACTTGCTAGCATAGTTCTCATGTCCTCATCTGGTTGCACCATTCGGACTTGTCCTTTAGAGACTGTCTTTGATTTAGACGGAGGTTCAGTGTTATTGTCCCTCTCTATCCTTCTCACTTCTCTGAGGAGATTCTCAAAATCCTGAATCCGATCGTATTTATGAGCAGATCTGTCTTTTAATTCTTGCTTCAGTCCACTCCAAAACTTAGCTCTCAGTTTTGATTCAAAGGTTCCATCCTCTACCTCACCTTCTAGCCTAGCCTTGTCCAACAAGTCTTCGATACGACATGCCCACTTTGAAACTGACTCTTCCGATCCTTGGGTAGCTGAGTAAAACTGGGATAACAAACTCTGACCCTCCTCTACCATTCCAAAACGGCTTTCTAGTTTATCCAAAAGCGACCTTGTAGATGCCTGATGTCCTAATCGCATCGCCACTCTTGCAGCTTCACCTTTAAGAGATTTTGTAACGGCTAATCTCACAGTATCCTGATCATGTTGGCGATCTCTCGATAAACTTAAGACTTCGAATTTCCACAAGTCGAAAGTAGTATCACCCTTAGACAATACATCACCTGAAAAGGTTGAGATTCTTGGTAACTGTGGTACAAGTTTAACACGGTCAGTTGAATCTTCATTTGCTCTCCTCCTCGGTGGTGCAGGGGTTGGTTCAGGTGCCAACTGAAAGTCAGACTGTATATTACCTTTATCCTCCACAGGTCCAAGTCTACCAATAGACTTTAAGTAGTCATACATACAGTCAACAAAGGCTTCGGGTGATTCGACTGAAGGTGTTATTCCAAGATGTGTAAAGGTGTCTGCCAACTGTTCTGCCTCTGTTGAGGACAGTGATCCTTTGGGTCGGACATCTTTTGCAGCCATTATAACAAATAAACACAACACAATAACGAGAACCTGTAAATGAAAAGTTTGGTTACTAATTAATTCTGTTAGCGACTAGTATACTAACAGAAGTTAACTTTCTCCACACACAAAAGTAGTTATAGAATATAACTGAAAAAAAAAATGTACGCAGTGCAGTTATGTATCGTACTAGACAGCGTCTAATAACACACAACAAAAACCGCAATACGTGATACGAGCGCAAAACACAGTACAAAACGCCACATATGCACTACTACCTGATTGTATGCATACAAATCAATCGCAATCGCAACGCATAAAATATCGCAATCGTGCAATCACACGCAATATAAAGTATGAACACGCTATCACAATAATCACAAATCAAATCAAAAACACATACGTAATTCGTAAATAGAATTACCTGAAACTCAACAAGAACTGTTGAAAACAATGGCTGGAAATATAGATGTTGTACGAGGACAATAATCACAATATATTGTACCTAATAACCTGCAAATTAAATTCACAACTGCATTGTGCGTTTTAGTATGCGTGTGTGTATATGTATTAGATGTGTATGTGTATAAGAAGTGTCAAACTGATGAAGAAAATATGAAATAATATATAAAATGAAGTAAGAGTCGTAGACAATGTATAGCACAGGAAAAGCAATACCAATATAGGTACACTATATATACCTCAAGACAATTATACCGAAATCGAAAACTAAATTCTTACTCTAAAGAAAGAAAAAAAAAATAATATATAGGCTACCGTAACAAAGAATCAAAAGACCAACCAATTCCAAAATAGGTATGAAATGTATGAAGTTATAATTAAAGTTTAATCCTAATTATCCTAGTTATATTATGCAAAGTTAAATCCTTACTTTAGTTAGAGTTGAAAAAGTAAACTATTTCCTAATTCTTATTAAATTATGCAAAATTAAATTTTAAAATAGATTTTAAATTTATTGAAATAATTTAAAGTAGAATTCTTAAAATTATTGAAATTACCTAATGTAAACTAAATTGAAACCTAAATCAAATTATGATAATTAAGTTGAATTGTAAATATATAAATTAATATTTAAATCTAAGTCAAAAAAAAAAAAAAAAAATGAATAATGAATGAAGTCAAAAATAAACAAACAAGATTATTTTAATTCATAAATTAAATTGCAAAAGTATAAATTTATAAGATAATTTCTGACTAAGTCAAATACAAATGCTGAATTAACAGATAAATTATCTGTAAAGTAAGTACGTGGGTACCGGTTACCAAATAAAGTCGAAGTATAAACTTCAATGAACTAATTCTTAATTTCAGAATACAAACAACACAAAAAAAATAAATAGATTATGAGAAAAGAAAAAGATGGGGGGGGGGAATCCAATATGGCGTCAAGTGTCAAGGCGACATGTAATTAAGATCAATATGGGGGGGGGGGGGGGAAATAGAGTATGAAATAATTGCAAGCTTGCTAAACAAGATATGGGGTGGGGAAAACAGAGCTCTGAAATAACTTAAATAAACTTAAATATAAAATAATTAAATAACGAACCAATGTTTGATTTCCAAGGAAATAATGAATTCAGTTTTTACGCACTTTCCACACTTAACACAGAAAGTATATGTCCGCACACACGTGATATCTTTCCACCATATTCCATACATTCATCTATTCATTCCATCTATTCTATATTCCATACCATTTCTTTTATCTTTTTAATTATCGGGCTCCAAATGTTATAGGGGGTACACTTAGCAGTGTAAAAGCAACTAAGTTGAATATTTCATCATCATCTTTATTCAATAACTATACGTAAAAACCCTAAAAATACAATATACATAATATTAATACAAATACTGGTATTATACAAATATAACGCAAACCATGATATATGTAGATATTGCGTTAAACTATGCAAATGAAAACAGGACCGTTGCGTAAATAAAGGTATTACAGCAATTCACATTAGAACAAATGCGCAGTTTGGCAGTTATAATATTATACACATATTATATACAAACTAAATGAATACGGGTAAACTACTATACTTTAAATAATTATAACCTTACCCTAGAAAGGGGTTTCCAACCACTTGGAAGACAAGTGTTCCGTATATATTTACTAATATATTCTTAAATCTACAAAGTTACAAAACTCGAGTTAAAACCGGACTATACAAAATAACACATAGATAAATAATTACACCGATATATAGACTTTGAAATAAATATAACTTATACGAATATTGCCTTAGCTAAAACTATTACTTGATTAATTACTTGATTTTATGAATTACTATTTAATAAAAACCTATACATACCTTTTATATTAATCCTGGTTCCTAATTATATTAATGAAACATTAAAATATAAACTTTAAACCATAAACTATAACTAGCTTCTAATTTACAGACCAAGTTGAAACAACCTCCTCAAACCAATTAAAGCTAATAAGTGACACTATATGACCAGTCAGGTGACCAAATCAGATGTGAACAAGGCATGAACATGTTCACAAACCACATGAACACAAAGAGATAGTACAGGGTATATAGAATTGAGTTGAGAGTAATGTTGAGAGTAATATTGAGAGTAATGTTAAGAGTAATGTTGAGACTGTGTGTGAATGGATTAAAATGTGTTCATTGTACTAAAATAAATATCTACAGTAAAACCTCCGTAATGTGACCCTATAATATTAGAAACAATGGTTTTTGCTGTTTGTTTAAAAAACATTGGATTGATACTCGATCACTAGACTCCGATTGTTTTTCAATGACTTTACATTGTACACATATGCCATTGGTATGTGTAGTTCCATGTCCTGGTGTTGTTTCTTCGGAAAAGTCAATATTATCCCATGCTAAAAGATTGTTCCTTTTCTTACAAAATCCATCAGGAATAAAAACAGATCCTTTATCTAGCTGCATTTGCGCAAGAGAGGTATGAAGTCGTAAAATTGTCTTTATGTGAGGATCTTAATAAATCCCACAAGTTTCATGTGAAGATTAATATTCTAGATTGACATGTCCCTGCACTCTTTAATAATCGTTGTAGTCTTAAAGCCGATGCATGACAAAAGTGCCGATGTAATTTTATCAAACATTTTACCAAGTCACTTTTAGATAAGTCATTACTAATTGCAAGAACTTGATGAAATAATTCTTCCTGATGACCATTATTTTCAAAATCAAACACATTAATACAGTAATGTCCACTGGAGGTAAATTCAAGAGAAAGAGTTTGTCCAAAAATAACAGCTTTATCATTTTCTAAATCTAGAACTGCTCCTGCTAAGAGTAAGATTCCCTACTCAATAACAAAGGTATATCTGAATCAATAACTTCAACATCAATGAAACAGCTTATTTTCCCGATTCTGATTGGCAAAGTTACACGTTTATAGGAATAATATAGTTTACCATCACCAAAACGGACAGATCTGTTTCTAGGACAACATTTAATTGTATTGAACTGCCTAGATGATAAATTCTCTAAAAAATTGTTCATCCATTTGTCACCACAAACAGTCTTAGTAAACGCAGTGTCCAAAACAGCTGAACCAAATGCTTCTATCACAAATATTTCTTGATCATTTTTATCCTGCGTAAGTAAAGATTTATTAAATAAAGTTATATTACAGGTTTCTATATCATCTTCATCTATTTCTTCAGTTGCTTTCACAAAATTCTTGTTATCAGGACAATCTTTTGCCCAGTGAAAAACACTTGAACGAAACGAACATCTACTTCTTTTACCAAATTTATTTAATGGATTTGTTCCACGTTGTTCACTGAAAGAATTGTTTGAAGGTTTATTATTAAATTGTCTGCCATAAAAAGCTTCCTGTTTAATTTGAATACCAAGACCAGCACCATTAGAATCCTCACTAGAATTACATAACACACGTTTCAAAGCCGATTTCATACTATCAAAAGTCAATTCCTGTGTAGCTGTCGAGGCCAATTGCCTCTCTGTATGTGACAAATTTGAACTATCTAAAAGTTTAAATGCTAAGACTGCATCGAGTAATTCGTAAATAAAGTCTTTGGTCTCCTTCTGAAACATCCAAGGCATCAGTTAAAACTTTCATCCCCTCATCTTAATTCAAATCTTCTGATTTAAGTTCAATGGCGATTCCACGGGCCTTCCCCGTCAATGACAGTGAAACTGCCAATGCTTGTTTCGTTTTAGGTAAATCTGTCATCAATTGCCACATCTTTAACTCATTTTTCCATGTATCATAGAGCATAGATTCATCAAACCTTGGTGGCAATTTATAATTTGTACTACTATTAGCCATCTTAAAATTTGTTTTGCTCTGCTACCAATGTTAATTGTCAATAAAACACCTTTATATACACTGTAATTATTATTCACCAGTCAATACGACTTCCCAATGTCACTATCAATCATCAAGTGAAGTCTAGCGTCCTTAGATACTCAACGACATCCTGTTATGCAGGAGCACATAGGGCCTCGATGTTGGTTTTGATCCCAATATAGTTTGCGCAACCTTCTCTTTATGAGAAGGTTGTCGCTTTTTTAAAAGCAGCTTATTTGTATTTTAAGTTTTAAATGCTTTCATCATCGTTTTTGTTTTAATATATATTTTTTTGTTTTAATACCACTTTGTGGTGTTTTTCTGTGATATTGTTTTTAATTTTGTTCATTCTGTGATTTTGTTTTTGTTTATCTATTTTATGTTTGTTTTATTGTTTTAGTTTCGTAGTAACATGTTTATTTTTTATCGTGTTCTGGAGCTATATAGCCCATTAGGTGCTGGTGCTCCTTAATACATTTCATTTCATTTGATCCCAATATAGAGTCCATCTTTTCGAAATACTCCCATGGTTTTCGACCCCTTCCCGATCTATTGTTGTTATCTAAAATTTCACGATATTTCATTCGAAGTTTTTTCACTTTATCCTGACACCGTTTATGGCTACGGAGTTCGTAGCCCAATTCGGCTAATGATTCCGCAAGACGAGTATAAACTTTGTGGTTATGTCTCGCAATTTCTAACTGAGTCTGAATATTCTCATCTCCCCACAGCGATATCAAATCAAATGTTTCCTTGTTCGTCCAAACAGTTCCACGTGCAGTCATGTTGAATGTTGTCGAAAATAAACACTTCGCGGGGAAACAAGGTCAAGGTTAGTACGTATTGACGCGTGCGGTGGTCTAGGTTGGAACCGTTCTTGAAACCGTTCTACCCGTTTACACTACTGACACGCTTAAAAGTTCCAGTGTAAACGGGGTTCAATCTTGAATTTTATCGCGGCCAGGAACGGTTCCAGGCACGGTACGCTTTATCGGGGCCAAGTGTAAAAGCAGCTATTGACGGTAAGAATTCTAGTTTATTAAAAAATGGATTTTATTGAACTTCCTCTTCTCAGACATAATCTTCTAGCAAATGACCAGTTAAGGGTTCAAAAAGAATATGTTCTTGGAGGTTATATATATTTTTGTATCATCCAATCTCTTTTCCTACTGAGTTGGTCTTCCTTGTTTTTACTCCTGTGTTGTCTGTGGTTTGTTTTTAAACTTTGGTTATTGGACAAACACATACTTAAAAGGGTATTTAACTTCCATGACACCTTTTCCACAACAATCACAGGAAGCAATTTCACCAGCTGTGGAATCAATAAACCAATACATTTGAAATCCAGCTTGATTGCATATGAAATTTGTGTGCATTAAAGACATTTGTTGTACATAACATTTTCCTTTGCCTTGCACTCATTTCCTATGCCCCACGGAACTGCGAGATTTCGAGAAAGGTCATAGGAATAATAACCCATAATGCGCTTGATCAGATTATCTAAAGAGACTGCAGATCTTTATGTTCAAACATCATGTGCTCGGGTTCCATTATTCCTAGCATTTTTATGCTCATTCTGATATAGGCTCGAGTTTTGATTTTTAGTGACTTCATGCAAATTTGTGATTTGATCAAAATCAATCTCAACTTGCATTTCATTCATAATATCCAAGCACAGATATTTAGATTTTGTTTGCAGCAAGATGTTAAAACCGGTGGAGACTTATAAATGAAATGAAAGACAGGAGGTTGATTTTAATCAATTCTATATTTTAAATTAAAATACTTTTGTCATTGTCTTTCTTATATATTGTCTTACTTATTTATATTTTTGCGTTTCTAGACATGTTTTTTTTTCATCGTGTTCTGGGGCTATATAGCCCATTGGTGCTGGTGCTCCTTAATATATTTCATTTCATTTTAATCAGTTCTGAAAAAGGCATTAATGTAAACAAAAATACTGCCTTTCATGCAGCTAAACGTAATTTCTTAATAACATCTGTTGGTGGTAGCTCATCCAGAAGGTATGGCAGGTATCCACATTCGATTTGCTTAACTCAAACTTTTCATGGTCATCATATATTGAATTTTGAGGAGATACTAGGTATTGGTTAGGCTTTTACGTGACATTATAAAGTTTTCAACGAGATTATTAAAAAACATTATAGACTGGATTTCGTGATTTGACATGGCAAATTATTTTAGTGGACTGAGTCCATGTAAAATTGCAAAAATACAATGGAGTAGTCTCCCTTCAATAACATTTTGCGTATTGGCATACAATAGCTTACTCTTCCTGAACACATAAGCCCTGAATACGTTAGCAAGTTACGAAGTGCTCCGTTCTCTAGTCGTGGAAGCCATAAAATTTACCCTGCATATTCTTTCTTTACTACTGCTATCATCTGTTTTCGTTTCCAATTCCAATAACTCCATCTTGTAGAAGATGGTCACATGAAACACTGTCCATTTTTTAAACAAACGTCTTTCTTGAATTTCCTGATTATTTTTGTTGTCAGGAATTGAACGGTACTTCAGTGCCTGAAATAAGGGCCAATTTTTTGGGCAAGTAAAAATTTAGAACTACTGGCCCAAATGATAAAGTGCAAGCCCAAATATTTTGGATAAAGTTTTAGATAGATCAATATGACTGATATTGTAATAAATAAAGGATTTTTTTTATGAAAAATCATTGTTTTGGTGTCCATAATTGGTTCTCCATATTTCCAGAATACCCAAAACTTACAAGAATGCTTGTATTTTAAATTGTGTTCCTTTTTATTGTTAATATTTTGTTGAAGAAAAAATATGTAAAAGTAAAATTAAATACATTCTCTCCTTAATTCTTTCAAATTTCTACCTAAAAAAGATTATTTTGGCTGAAAAATAATCCGATTTACAAAAAAATATTTTTTTTTACGTTAAACCATCATCTTTATTTTTGTAAATAATTCGGAATTGACACTGACATCACTAATGATGTATTTCTATCACTGCCCTGAGTAATTTTCACAATGTCAACTGCCGAAAACGTTAAATATATAAAATTTTCACCGAGCGACCACCATCATGTTTTATTTACATTTAGAGATGACCGTGACCTTCAATGTGCGTTCGATTGTCTTTTCAGTAGTTTTTAACTTTTCTCTGCTATTTAGTGCTAACTTGGCCAGTGTCGCATTCGACCCAGCGATATTTAAAATCGCCGTTATCATTGGTAGTTGGTGATCACTTTGGCCAATCACTGCGTTATTTACAAATATGTTTCGTTAAAGTACATGATTATTCGGCCCGGAAGTTGTGCAGGGACGAATTGTCTACGATAACAATATATATAGTCATTAATTTACGGTCCGAGTGTCCCGCTGGTCGATTTGTCTAGTTTTCTTCATGACTTTTTTCGGAAGAAAAACATTTTACAATTTGGATTTACCCGATAATTTAAAATTATAAAAACCCGATGCTAATGTGAATTATTGCAGGAATTTAGGACAGTCGCCCAGATATGTTAATTTTGGGCCAGTAATAACTGCCTTTGGGTCGCCCTGGTAAGAAAGTGGTCGCCTCTGGCGAGTGGGCGACCGTCTATTTCAGGCACTTCAATTTCAGCTTTCTTATCTTGTCCTGCCAGAGCTTCCCGTCCCTCGCCTCATAACCCTTCTCAATTACATCCACTTAGTTTAAACTATCTAAGAGCCTTTGCGTCATAATGTCGCTGTCCTGAAAAAATTTAATTCTGCACAATACGTTATCCATGGCGTTATTTCTCTGCATAGCGTTATCTCTCTGCATAAGTTTAATCAGATGCTGAAAATTTATGGTAAACATCGACTATATATTTTTTGTTTATGAAAACATGCAATAAAAGTAAGGTTTTGCTAAAAGTCCAATCATCCGTTAGCCATGAACACAACTATTGATTTGATCTCATTGTAAAATTTTGTTAATTTTTGTCAAGAGTTGCCGCCCTCTACAGCCCGGGGCATAATTATCAAGCAGATTTTTGTTTAAACTCAGAACAGATTGTGTTCGCTTGTTTTAAATTAGCCCAATTTAGCATGAAATAAAACCAGATTAACTCCCTTGATCTCTTTCGTTACTTTCATCTACTGTTTTAAACCGTCTTCTAAAAAAATCATCTCCGATTCAATTCAATTTCCACCAATTGAGAAGTTTTGTTGATTTTGCCGAAACGAATGAAAGGGAAAGGAAGAAAATGTACAATGCCAACAGATGTAGAAGGTTTTTGAGTATTTGCCTTCCCTTCTGGCGGTAACGTGGTGTAACGCAGGGGGCCTACTTTACTCGACGTTCAATTAACTCTTGTCTTAAAAAAGTGGAAAAGCTTCCTGAGTTTCTTTCTAGACTAGTGGATATCCCTGCGTGTTGAGTAGGACCTTGCGGCCAAACCATGTTGGATTCCTAGTCTCAATTAACATGCACAAGTGATGCTTTAATCGATTATCCAGAAATATATTTGGCCACTTTTTTAATGTTCGATTTTTAAGTTGAAATGCGTTTTACCCGAATCGTGGTCATACATCTTTTCAAGAGTGAATATAAAATAAAACACAAGCACGAATGGTTCCATCCGAAACAAATCTCACTATCCAAATACATGTATCCATAAAAGCAATGCATAGGTAGCAGCTAATAAACTTTGTCATATCAGAAAATATATCAATAAATTGAAGCAATTTTTTCAAAAAGAAATGTGATAAGTTCATAAAAAAAGATAATGTAAATTAATTCGAACTCGAAACTTGCCCGTCGTTCAATAAAGCGTTTTGTGCTTACAATTATGTCACATCAACAGCTTACTAAGAGACTAAGGAGTACAAAACGTTTTGTGAATTCAGTCATATTAACAATGAACGGTGGACAGATTTCTTATTGTATTATAACCATTTTGATGGATATAACCATCATCTGAACATAATGACATCTATTAACAACTAAACCTCAGGAAATATATTTTACCACGGAAATATCAAAACTGTTAAATTAGCCATAAAGCCCCAGTAAAAACCATTTCAGGTCCAATTTAATCGAAACTAGACTGGAGTATTTCCATTATTTTAGTCACTTCAAGCGGTGTGTTATTACTTTTAACGCATAAAAAAATCATAAAGCATGCACATTTCATAGTCTTAATTGCCTTGACGTTCAATATTAATGTTTTATTATCCAGTCTTTCATTAAAGTCAAATAGTAATTTATATCTCAGTTTTCAATGAACGACTTGACACCCAGTCATAAAACAACATACATTATTAGAAGACCATGAAGAGAACAAAATGAGCATTTTGCAAATTGCTTAGTTTTGTGGATTATTGGATTCTGTTTGTATACTGTAGACACCATTGATGAATATAATATACTCTTATTGGCGAAGTTTGAGAACTTTTTTGTACATTTTAAGTGGTAGTATCGCTTTAAACTAAAGATCATAAAGCTAATTTCAGGAATATGTGGCAATGATCTTCATTAATCTGATAAATACAACTCTATAATGTATTTTCTTGAATTGTTTATTATTAAATCACATAAACCGTAATTGTACCTGTCATTCGAAATGCCATAGCTTTTTTTATCATATGGTTTTTTATTCTATGCAAGTAAAATTTAAACGAGCTTCAATTTTAAAAAAATATGCATTTAACGCTACATCTAGTTTAAAATACGAATTTTTCGGGGATAGTATTTATTATGAGACTGATTATAAGTTTCATTAAGTTTATTTTAATACAAATTTCTATATACAAAGACGGTTAAAACAACAATAACAAGGATGGACGCGGGTCACTTCAGCATAACAAGGTGTTTCCGTTTCTTTTACAGACCTCCAAATCAAGGGACGTGTGTCGCGACGGGAGAGCTACGGTCTTACGAATTTAAATATATACGCAACAAGCGGAAAACATTTTGAACAAATCTCTATTCTTACAAATATATTAAAATTTGAGTTACAGGCGCCGAAAGGGGAGCAAATTACCCCGTATTCTGCTTGACTAATTTTACTATTGCTATTAATATTACCATTGTACTTTGTAAGAGAAGTGAAAATTCTGTCGCCCACAATTCAATAAAGTCATAGATCCAATTTCAAAAGACTTCATTAATTTTACGAGTATTGTCGAGATTTAACGATTGATAGACGATTGTTTACGAATATTAACGAGTCTTATATCCGTGTTCGTTTCCTCATTAAAACGATATTTTGATAAACTGTAGTCGATATTATTGAAATGTTGGAAAGTTTTTGTTAACATAACAGATAATATATTATATCCATATTATGTATAGCACAAGATACTCATCTAAATAGGTCGTTGTTTAAAAAGCAGGTGTGACCTAGGACGTAAAACTCCAATTAATTTGTGTTTTAGCTCGCAGCTAAATTCTAATATTCGTCCCATTCTTGTAACTTGGACAACACGGTATAGCAGTTCACCGACCGAATGAGTTCTTGTCAGTTTTGTTTCGGGCAGATTCATTCTTACCTTCATCTTAGGAACTGAAGATGATCACTTAACACATACGTGTATATATACCAATTGAAAGACATTGGTTATTTTTAATAAATATGTAGCAATGTAGCCCAAAAGCAAATCCATTGTGTTGTTTTAAATGGGGTGTGGAAAAAAATATTGCTTCTATGGTGTGAAATTCTTATTTTTGTGTGGATTACCAGCTTTTTAAATTGCGGGATGTGGTTACATCTAACTCGTAACTTGTGACTTACGAGACTATTTTTAACGTAATTTATCTATAACTCGTAACCCAAGTAGTAAAACGTTGTTGGCGACCTGTTAAAATTGGTATTGAAACTTCTCAAATAATTGTACAAGTTATTATTAAAGATCAATCTAACGGGTTGATGAGCTATAATTAACTCCTCGTGATGCTGTTCCTAACAATATACCCATTTACTTCTCAGGTCGCACGAGATTTGTCTCTTCAATAAGAACGACAACAAGACTTATTAACGGCTATCAGGTTCCTACCCACACCTGTGTTTCGTACCCCTTAAATTTGTTGTGAATTCATTTCTTACTCAATATACAATTACAACTAACGTTTCTTGGTTCCCATGCGTTGAATGTTTGGCACGACCATGTCACTCGGATGTATTGGGCATAATGTCTACCCATGCAAAATAAAAGATTATTATTTGTCGGTTATTTTTTCTTTAAAGGGCCATTCTGCTTTTTTGAAAAAAGTTTCCATTATCAAAAAAATCGTAAATGCTACCAGAGAGTAATTTTAAAGCATGCTTATTGTATCTCTATATCTTTTTGATCAAACTGAATTTGGTTTTAAAGGGTTAATTACAAACAGGGAGTACTTATTGTTAATTAAGCAATTTGACCTAGTTTTGGTGTATACCATTTAAATGGCTCAATATCTCTAGCTGAAACTTTTTAAATACACATAAGGGATATTTCTCTACAATTAGGCGTTTATTTTACTCAAATCCGTTCAGTAGTTTTCTATCAGCGTCCAAAAAACATAACACACTTAAAAACCCTTACGTAAGGTATTTAAAAATTCAATCATGTTTTTAGCGTTTAAAAATTAACGGCTGGATTTTTTTAGTTAAAACTTTCAGATACATTAAAGGGAACATAGTTACAGATTTTGGTGTACAGTTTTCACAAATTTGAGCAAAAAAAAACTTTGACCTAAAAAAAATTCAGACTGTCCCTTTAATATAACAAATTTTAGGTTATCTAAAAAAAATGCCTCTTATGTTTACACCTTACCTGTTAAAAAAACACTATAGAAAATTAAATACACTTCATTCTAAACTTTAAAATATATAAATAAAAACAATACTTATACGACACAAAAATTGCGCAAATGACTGTTCAGTTCATATTAGGTCTCCGTTTAACATTGCGTTTCAGGTTATGTCGTCAAATCAGATGAAATTTTCTGTGAGTTCCTGGTTTTAATTTCTTGCTGAACGAAACTTATATCAACAATATCAAAAGCCATAAATGAACGGCAGAAAACTGAAGGCAGTTAATGGTATTGTTTTCTGAGCTTAAGCTATTCCTTTGGGCAAAGAATTAAAAATACCAAACTCTTAAGGAAGGCAACTGACATGTTCTAAAAAATCACACTTTACTGATACAGGTGTGGATTTCCACTTCCGTTTAATGACATGTTTATGTTGAAAGTAAGCTATCTTATGGTTGGCTAATCTATCATTAATTTCTTCCATTCCAACCAATCACCTGCAGATTAACAACAGATTTCATTACGTCAGTTGTCCATGGATGGAATTCCAACACGAGCTGCTATGACATGTTGTATATTTATTAGGCGGTGCTGTATGTTTATTTTTAGTAACAGTCAACAACAGGTGAGGGATGTCGGGAAGAGTTTATTTTCAACTCTGATTGGTTGATACCGAGTAAAGTATAGAGCTAATTTCAGGAGAAAATTAGTTTAATTTAAACCAGTTTAAGAAGAAATGTTTTCAAATATTGTCAGTCCCGTGGGTGTCTTCAGGTGAAAGTTCAAGTCTGACACGGAACACTTGTTCAACATGGCTGGATTCTTCCTGTCCCGTGGTTCGCGAATCTTGCCTCTGTTAGTTCAGGTAAACAAAAAACGTTGTCGTTTTCATACCTTCTTAAGCTTTACTGAGGCAAAAATTCTACCGATATGATGTATGTTGCATGCTCCTTGGTGAAATGGATTGTAATTATCAAGTCGACTACAATACGTAAAATGTTAGTTTATCGAGGGCATTTATATCATCCTCGTACACCAGTATATCCGACCCATGTAGTTCTTTCTACTGCGCATAATCTGACCAGGAATTTCGAGCGTTACAGATCAAAGGTCCAATTGGAATGGGCAATTGGAACAAGCATCCCCGTCAATGTCTCTTATATCGAGTAACTTTCAGTGATATCGCAAAGTTATCTTAATGGCAGTCAAAATAATATTATTACACTAGATTAGGCACGTGTGTTGATATTTCTAATATTTAAATTATAAATAAAGGGGGGTAATTCAAGCTAATTATTATTTTCTCTTTCGTCAATTCCTTAATGATGATTGGCTTCGACTTTTTAACTTAAATATTTAAATTTTATAATGATAAGATGTTAGGTTTGGGATGTAAAGATTCATTTTTTTGGTACATAGCAATAGACATAATAATGTGATATTTTATTTGTTGAGCTTACTGTATGTTATTATACAATTTACCTTATATTGCAAAAGCATAAGAAATAAAACGATCAGTTATGTCGACTTTCCGAAAAAGGATGCCGAGCTACCAAACCAACGGCTGTGAGATAATTAGTTCAGGCCTTGACTCTTTTGGGTTTAAACTAAAAGAAGTTGTTGATTTCCATGATCTGAATGTTGTTAGACAGGACCAAGTTACGTTAATGGAAATGTAAATTATATTTATTATCAATCACGGGTAGTTTTCTAGATACGTATTTAAACATTTATAAGTGACATGCGGCAAACATGAAAAACAATACTAGTTGAAGACACATACAGAGATTTGTTTTAATATGCAGCACTATTACTGGCGACACCTAGTGGGGGATTTGTTGAAAATCTCGATCTTCGCTGACGACAAGTGGCTTATCTGTATAATGAACGTTGGTGCTCGGAATGAACAGAGGCAGGGAGTCGCTAAATTTGTCGAGAATTGGTGAATATTCAACGCGAAACGAAACTAATCGGTGATTGGAAAGGTCAGGTATCCTACAGTGAGAATAATTCTCGTACTTAACTAGGTTTAAACTCTAGTTAACACATGGTACCCACTTAATCCAGGATTAGTGAAACGCACGTCCTCACGTAGGATGCAATATTTAAAAAAAAAATATATATAAAATAAAAATAATAATAAAAAGATATTGAAAAAAAAGTTATCACTGTTATCAATTTTTTCTTAGTGTTAATGAGAACCTCTTCCTGGTAAGCTCTTCGCTTAAATTTAAAAATGTCTTATAACTTCATAATTTCTGCTGATTAGCTAGCATCAATATTGTGACTGCTCCTGAAGATGAATCAAGTTGCGCCGAGGATCCTTTATTATTTCAGTGGGATCAGATACAGCGTTCATTAAAATGTAATATTGCAGATGTTGAAGAAAAATAACGAAGAACGTCTTGTACCATCTATAACATTAGAAAATTACCAGTAAAATCTACCTTATAAGAAATCAAATACAATACAAAAGAAAGAAGATGGTTAAATTACAGCTTGTGTTGTGTATTGAAAACAGATCAAAGAAATTGTCAATTCAGTAGCAGTATAGAACTAATAAGACGAAACTGCCTACTGTCCGCCATAACGAAGATCTACGAGAAATTAATCCCACAAAATTTCGCCTGCAGGAAATCCCTCTAACAAATTTTCCCGCTTTTCAAATTTTCTTGACATGAACTGATTAACAAGCGCGGAGTAATTTCCAACCGGAAATGAGACATTACGCGGATTGTTAGTAAAGAAAGTTTTATGAGAGATCACTACGCGTGACCTTTCTTTCTTGTGCCTGAGAGAAATTTTACGAGGCTATTGTTGACGTCTGTTGTCGACATTTTGCTCTTCATCATTCAACCTAGCATCAACACTATATTAAATTTTAATGAAACCGGCATCCATCTTAATTTTGTCATTTGACAACCGCAGCCATTTTATTTCCGTCACCCTAGGTAACCCAGGGTACTAATCAGAAGAGATTTTACACGCTATATCTCGCTTTGATTATCAAGACGTATGGAGGAAATGGAAACTCAGATGCGAGCGGCATGATAATCAAGATTAGCGTGATGCCTTCCGGCGACTGCTCACCTCGCGGTATATTTACGACATTGAAGACCAATTTACCACAGCAGGCTGAACAGTAAGACAGCAGCGATTCTCTCAAGTAAAATATTAATTTTGAAAGGTGGTAATGATGCCATTATCATTTGATATTTGAGACGATAGTTTATCCAAAAATGTAGAAAAATTACAAAATTAGTTTCATTCCAACTGGATTGTCAGATGTTCACAAACATTATATTTCTTCGAATTTGGCTTTTGAAAAGTCGGATTTACCTGGATTTGTTTTGAAAAAGAAGAGTAGTAGGTTAAAAAAAAATGGTAGGCCTATGTTATGCCGTCAGATCATTAATTCGTTCTATTAAAAGTCAATAACATATATAAAATATATATCGTAAAAGGGTGTGCTTAATCGCAGATTAGACAACCGAACGATTTTTTTTTTAAGATTAATTCAACTTGGAACCATCTAAAGATATTGAAATTTTTCTACAGATGTATGATATTACTATCAAGAGCTATAGTTAAATGTTGGTTAAGAGACATATTCACTATTTATTTTACAATTTAAATTTCCTCAAAACAACCTGGATATTTTAACAATAACAGATCACATATTTTAATTATTCTCTATTAACCCGAGGTCAGATATTTTAACAAAGTAAAAATTGTTAACAAAGCAACAATCTGACTTTTTGACTTGTTCTAATTAAAAATATTCCTTAGTAATAATTTGTACCCCGGGGTTCATTTGTATAACGGTTCCGCCCTTAGTGGGTGTGGCAGTGGGGTGTTTAACACGTGTAGAAGGGCGCCCGAGGGTGTAATTCTACCCTATAACCCCTACCCACGTGAAAATATGTTTTATATTCTGTTATTCCATGTTTCATGCAGCGTCTTGTCACCTTTAAAACTCGTCAGCTCATAAAAAATACTCTGAAACATCGTATGATTTTAAGTTTTAAATACTTTGTCATTGTTTTTGTTTTAATATATATTTTTTGGTTTTAATACCACTTTGTGGTGTTGTACTGTGATATGGTTTTTAATTTTGTTCGTTCTGTGATATTATTTTTGTTTTATCTATTATGTTTGTTTTACTGTTTTATTTTTTTTTTCTTGACATGTTTTATTTTCGTGTTCTGGAGCTATATAGCCCATTGGGTGCTGGTGCTCCTTAATACATTTCATTTTTTTTTTTTGAAACATCGTATGTGGGGTTTGACTAATCAGTGGAATCAAGAGCAAACAAAGAAATACTAAAACTAAACATGCGTATAAGATCTTGTATATTCTAAATACTCATTATTCTGTGTCACAAACCTATACATTATTACAATAGTAAAATAAATACGCATTAAGCAAATTCTTTCAATATGATTCTCACTGTTATGTTTTCCCTGATACTTAATTTTTAAAGGAATTGATTTATAATTATAGATTTATCGCGTATTTAATATCCACGTCCTTTTAATTAAAGAATGCGCTTTAATACCTTCACTGCATCTTGAAAATTGTTGATAAGCAAATGCAATGTTTAGAATTTTAGCCTAAGATTTATTATAGATATACAAAATAAAATGTAAATCGTATTTCACAAAAGTGATTAAAAGTACACGTACAATTATTAAACCTAAAGAGTGTCAATGTATCTTTTGTGGTTCACCATTAATTTCACTATCTAATTAATTTTTCTGCCGTTTCCTTTCTCATATAGGAAGACCTTCTACGCCGGAAATAAATTGTGGACATTTTTTTTATTCCGCCCGCCTTAACCTCCGGGCTACTTCCGTTTCTTTCTCGTGACGTTACTATTTAGTGCGGAGCTATAAACGCGAATTTCACGATACATTTATTTTAATTTGTCGTTTACGGATCAATTTCACGAGTAATGATAATCTAAGTTGAAACAATGTCAGATTTATGCCAAGAAGCAAACACAGGAATTATTTTCAGCTTCGCGGAGTAATTGATGGAAGAGATTATATTAGTCGCTACAATGAACATCAAAACTCCGAGACAGACTACGGAAACAAAATGGCAGAAAATAAAAGGATTTGCCATCTTTGATTAGCGTTAATAGAAACTGATTAATTTCAGATATAACAATGAAATTAAGGTGAAAGTTTACGTCTTCACGTTTTGTACCTTTAAATACTCGAAAATTATATTTTAATATTCCAATGGCATAGTATAAGTACAAGATATAGATGAGTAAGACAATTATATAGATATGTACTAGAATATTTATTACTTTAACGTTTCAATGTGGTTCTTACCGTCATCAGGATTATATTGCTGATTTAAATATACTTCTCTGGATCTGTGAAGTATTCTGTTCAAATTTTTATTGCGCTTCATCTGATTTTTGCTCGAAAACCCCCATATCCCCATAGGTTTCTTTGAATAACATCGTAATGTATTGCCATTTAGTCGAGACGAAACTATTCCATTTCCATTTCACTGTCATCCATGTAAAGCATTTTATCTAAATTCATTAGACTGTATTAATAGAAATTGCAGTTTAATGATGTCGGCCATATTGAATTTACAAAAGCTAATAGTTTTCCAACATACTTAAAGCATTGAAGCAAACACTCAAAGCTTTGAAAACACCATCTTAATTTAGTGTTTTATCCAATTGAAGACAAAGCAAATCTTTAACTTCAAACACCCTCTCCTTCAAAAACCACTTAGATTACACGACTAGTTACGTCATGAACAATATGGTCTATCCAAAAACTCGTTAGAAAGAAATTGACTTTTCTTACAAAAGGTGAAACATTACGTAATAACTTTGAATTGATACGTCACTGGTCGACGTAATATTACCAATAATAGATGACATTATGACGTAATAATCTAATAATAGCTTGTAAATGCCTATTCCCAAGTTTGAAAGGGTAATAATGTGCGTATAAATCTAATATAAAGGTTTGCAACACTAGCTCCTTGACTTTTGGGAAATTGGTCTGAAATGTTAAATGCTGACTAGACTTGGCCGAGATACCTTGAAATATGCCATTTTGTCGTTTTTCAGTTATATAGACAAATTCTAAGAATATTTCGATTTTTATAGCAGGTGCTTTATTTGTTTTTTGGGGGGAATATTTTGTGGAATTCTGCTTTTTAATTAATCACAACACAAAACGATACATTATACTCTGCGACGCCATAAAAATGCCTCTCTATATCATGATTTGTCTCTATATTCCAAGAATTCTTTACATAATTTTCATAAATAATTGGTGAATATTTCTGCTGGCTTCTTTTAAAAATTCAAACGAATAGTTCTTCAGTGTAAACAAGAATGGCGGCAACCCCAACAACAAGGGGCGATAACCAGTGTGTTTTTATTGATAATCTTGTTATATTTCATTGAAAACAATATGAAAAATAAACAAGTGTAGCAGATCACTGAGATCTTATCATCTTGAAGGATACACAGATATTATTTTAACTGTAAGAATGGTGACGTATGTTCTTTGATCCGCCATCTTATTTACACATTTAGTCGTGCGCCCCCTGGCGACTTTAACTATCTGTGTGAGCCATAACCTCGTATTGAAACGGTGATCTCATCGGGTAACCTGTAGGGATTTCTGAGCATGAGAATGTTAAATCGTAGAAATGTTGAAATGCACTATAGGAGCCGTTCTCAGAACATTTTTTCATATTCTTAAATAAATACAATTCCATTCGGCATATTGACTTTAGATCGAGGCTTTTGTTGCAATACGTGCACCCCATAGCGACGCCTGGTGAGAAAATACTCAATCAGTTCCAAACAGACGTGTATCTTTTATCAAGGGAGTAAAATGTCTTGTGAATTCCTGAAGAAGTTGACACCCGTAGGAAGAGGAATTAAGAAGGATATTAAATATTACATAATAAGTAGCACCACCTGAACAAATTGCTCAATGAAAATATCAGACATTCACAATATCAGTTGCAGTTCAATAAATATGGCAAGCTCCTATCACACCAACGTCAAGGTTTGGTATTAAATACAAACCACTTAAGTGGAAGTAAACATGCATTTTTAGGTTATGCTAATGTAATGGATCAATTCATTGCCCATGATATTGATTTTAACATTCTGTGCATTTGTTAACTTATGGTTCGGTTAGGGAGTTCCTACACTGATCACCTTTTCTAAAAGGCCGGATATACCAGCTATCTTAGAAAGTATACATATTTACACTGCCTGGTGGCCTATGCTTCTTCATTTAATTCCCAAAATGAACATCCCTAAATAACATATTTGCGAATTCTTTGATCATTTCGAAACCTATGCCACAGCACACCGCAGTCACTACTCCGATCCAGGAAAATGTTTACTGTAAGATGCTTTATTTATCAAACTGATTTTTAACAAAAATCTTGAAGGTTGATGATTTATTTCGACAGCGCTGTCTCTGAGAAGAACGAAATCAATGGTCGCAGACTGACCTTGGTACCGGTCTTGAAATAATAGTGTGAACTACCCTTAAGACTCAGCAGTGATACTTTTATTCTATTTATCAAAATATGTTGACAATACATAATAAATATTTACAGTTTTAAAGCAACACGGATACAGGTTTCACCTTCAAAGTGGAAATAGTTGGGATAATTTCTCCATCTGCGGCAGGTTAATATTACAGTTATGAGGAATATTTACTTCTATTATTCCGCATTATAAAAGATACTGTTGGTAGTATGTGGTTAATGTTATCCAATTCTGTGTATACTGACACATGTTGCATTCTCCAGAATCTGTTTGGAACTGAAACAAACTGTACAAGCAATAATAACATAAAGAACGATTGCATGCATCATTCATTCATTCCGAAAATAAATGACCGCTGAGGTCGTTACATTAGTTTACACGTTTTGTTTTTCTAATTATTTAATTCAATAATGTCTACCTGCACATTTTGTAGTCATTATCGAAATTAATTTGATTAAAAATTGCAATTTCAAATCGTTACAAACATGATGTATCCTACATCGGGTAAATTTTAATTTCAAATCGCTTTTGTCCGAAAACGGAAAACTGTCTTGAACAGTCGCTGTGTGGTCAAGCCAGTCGGAAGTTTGGCGCATCAAAATATAGCTATGCAGTCACGGGACTGAGTCCTGATAAGGTTTTAATACTTTTGGGAGTCGATTTTCCCAGACCCCTGCACATTATTTTGTAATTACCCAATATCCCATCATCTCCCATTGTTTTGGTATGTTGGTTGTCGAGTTGTGTCCAAGACGGTAAGGACTGTAGTTGACTGTCAATGCTTGGGGCACCTGAAATCACATACTGTAGATCCGCTTGTGTTCTCCCTTTCGCTGCTCTAAACTTTTACCAGTCAATATTACGAGATTACATCTTGACTATTAAAGTTCACCGAACGCAAACGGTTAAATTGTTTCCGAAACACCTGCATATTATATCTCTTAATAAAGGAAATATTTGATGCATTAGTTAATATATTAATGTCTTATAACAGTCATTTAAACGCTAGTTGAACAATATCATGAAGAATGACGATATTATCATTTAGTAATATCAAAACTTTAATTTTATTGAGAAAAAAACCCGCTAGTTGAACATAAAAAAGGGTTGACGTTATCTTTTGGTTCTATCAAAACTTCCATTTGATTCAAATTTTTGTTTTGTTTTTAATAAAAACCCGTACAAGCAAAACAATTCTGTTAATAAAAATCTCGTTCAGAGCATGACAAAATCGGGCGCAATAATAATATAATAGTGATCTTCCCATACACAACTGCAATGTATTCAAGGTGCCATCCATTCTAAAATAGGTATTTTTCTGTTTGTCTTGCAAAGAAATGACTTGAAACGTCCTGAACCATTCTCGAAATCTCTGATGAGATAAGATTGTCTATTTAATATGACCTAATATCTAGTAAAAGATCCAATGTTTAACTCATCAATACACTTTCTTTTTTACCAGAATTTAATGATGTTAAACGACCCCACCCCTTGTCGTATCGTCAAGACATCTTCAACCCTTCTCAAGTGACGAATTGACGTAGATTATTAGATTTATTAAAAGATCAAAAACACCGACTGACCACTGGTTATTCATTGATTTAATGATTATGTCAAGCCTAATGTCCACAGCGTGTGTCCATCCATTGTCCAGCAACAATACGGACAAGATTAAAAGACCATTTTGTTTTTTAAGAACTAAAGATTGTTAAATCTTGAAACCTTTTGACTGCAGCGTCTTCTAACCGGCGGCCATGGTGAATCGCAGTCGTTAAAATGACGTCAACGTATCTTGACCACGTTGTCGTGTTGTAAAATTAAAAACGGTTACTGTGATAACAGCGCTATAAAACTCAAAGCGAATCATCCTTCAAATCTTTAAAATAAAACTGCATTTTAATTGAGTCATTCAAACGGTTTGTTGTGATTTTAATATCCCTTTTAATCTGTGAATTGGAATGCAATAAACATTTAAAATGGCCATTTGAGAAATTGATAGTGAAATGTCCGATTTAATGTCGACTGTCGTAAAACAATAAACGTTCGTCTTTAATTCAATCAGATTTTATATTTTCGTGATTAAAAGGGTGCGATATTGCCTAAAATTCCTTTGGGTCAGTACCAGTTTATAAGAAAAAGAGAAACGTGCTGAAGCGTTGAAGGTTTCCCTTCATGGACAGAATGTCTTAATATCTAAAATATAAACTTCAAGACAATCACGACCTGGTAAACCGGGATTAAGCATTGTGCTTTAAGGTATGGACCTATGCTTTAAAAATAGTTCTAACGAAGTTCGTATGCTAAAGCCGCTTATACTGTCTTTAAGTGAAGGTTTTATGCCTAAAATAGTCTATGTCAGGAACACAAAATGTATCACTACTTTCAAGCTTGATCCATGTATGTGTTTGTAGTTACATCGAATGGACTTATTTGAAGGATTCAAAGTATAAAGAACTATTTTGTTAAGAATTTAAGGATTTGGTAAACAATAAGAGCGTTTAGTAAATAACACAGTCTGTGGTTTAAGTAAATCGGTTGACTATAATAAATGTAAAGTGTCATATCGAAGATAATCGGAATTTGAACAGTTAATAAATTATCATATTAGTTTGGAAGATAACTACTCTACAAAGTCGCCAATGAATTGCTATTAATGATATCTGACGGGCCACAAACAAAAGCGTAAATTTTTCACTTTTTACTTTATCATATACAAGAATATAACAAAAAAACGTACAAGCAAAACAATTTTGTTAATCAAAATCGCATTCAAAAACATGCCAAAATCGAGAGTAACAGTTGTATATTAATAGTAGTGGACTACTCCAAAGAGAAGTACCTTAGGTGTTTCGGAAAGAGTAAGCTACGAAATGATGATGATAATATTTAACAATACATGTACATCTAAAAGAAGGACTGACGAAAGTTTGATTTACGAAAATGTAAAGCTAAAGTTTCAACTGAATAACTGAAAAATTATCTGGAAATTAAAGTTAATTGAAGTCAATTGTAACACAATATAAATTATAACTAAAGTTTATACCCTGCCCCTATAATAGAAATATAAAACTTTAAATTGAAACAATTAATATTTAATGTCTGTCGTCATTCTGATTGACGGGTGAAGGGTTGTGTCACGTGATCCATGGATCTCATTTCCACGAAGCAATTATCATGTTTGGAAATAAGATAATTTGTTGAATACATGTATTTTGATACTGGATTTAGATAACGAACCCCAATACACGTTATTAGCCAATATTCAAATTTACTTAATAAATCAAAAGACTTTCCGAACGAAATTTGTGTATGTGTAACAAGAGTGTCACGTGTTCGTGAAAAAAAAATCCTGTTGGCATAAGCTAAGGTTGTCTGCCATTATTGATATTAGTTACTCTTTTCGAAATGACTGATGGTACCTTTTTTTATGGAATTCCACTACTAAACAACTATATATAATATATTTTTTATATATATATAATTTGCCGGTTTTGCAAAATTTGGAACGAAAATATTTATTCACGGAATGTTCGTGCTTACACGAATTTCTATTACTATGATTTAGAAACATTTTATATCATTCTGAAAAAAATATTTTCCTATATTTGATTCATTAATAAAAAAAATAATAATTTCTCTCTCTGATCAGAAATCAAATTTCAGATTCAAAGCTTTGTCTCAATTTTTTTTTTATTTTTTCAATCCCTTTAATTGATACTTTACTTTAACTCAAAACTCCAATGTTATCCCATAGAATTTTGGAAGTTTTTAAAAATATTCCTTAATACAGTATATTAAAACTAAGGAATGTTTTTATACTAAATTCAAGAGCTTTCATTTAGTATCTTTCCCGCAATTTCAAAGAAATTTGTAAGATATACTCAATTACAGAGATAAGCTTCTGTAACACATGTTTCAAGAACTAAAAGTCATTTAATATTGAGCCGTATCTTCTCACGCCATGTCGAAACTTCAACTTAAGTACTTGGCATTTTAACTTAACATTATACCGCTTAAAGTTGTAATAAATGTCAATACGAGGCTATATTACCCATTGCCCCACCTAGCGGGATATAATAGCGTCACATATGATTTGAATTAAAGTAGAGAGTTTATGATAAGGGAGATAATCTAGTGGACAATAAAGGGCCGTAATAAAAGTAGCGGGTGGAGAGTTAAAGAAGCATCTGTCATCATCCCTTGATAAAGGTGTAGGTGACATTTCTTATATACTGTAAACTCCAATATTAATCAGTATCAACCGTATTCAGGCGCTATATAGATAGGTGGTGCCGAATGCTCCTTCATGCACTTCATTTCAGTTTCCTATTTCTACAAATATACCAATCAAAATCATTAATCAACGATTCCGTAGAAATTAAAACGGTAATACCACACTTAAGGAAATTGTATGTCTTGAATTTTGTTTTAAAAATCTATGTGGAATTCGTTTTTGCCGTTTTAGAATTAGATATGTATTTATATACTTCTTTGTTACATTTCGCTTTTAGTAAATTTAATCCCAGTACAATTATGATGAGTTTAGGAGCGTTAACTCTGTAAGCCTGGCATGATAAGTAAAGGGCGTTAACTCGGGAAGAGTGACACGATAAGTTAATGACAAGGGGAGGTAACAACGTCTGACAGAAAACATTAAATACTAATTATTATTAAGTTACGTTTCTTGCAGTGACAAAATTCACAAAAGAGTAACACTTGAACTTAAGACCCAGCGATTATATATTAAATGCATAATAACAATATTACTGATAGATTCTTTTGGCTTCAAATTGTTGATAATATTGTATGTATAAAATGAGAAAAGTAAAGGTTTGAGGTGTAAAATGGTGCTTCAGAAAGTATGATTTGAGGCTTTTCAAAAATTAAAAAACACCCCTGTAAAACATAAACCAACAATTGCTTCTGTAAATCAGTCCGTTTTAAACCCTTCACTTCAAATCAATATCAACATCTTAACATTATGCAAGAGGTATTTCTACTTTTCATTAATTCACCTAGGGTGAAATAATTTATTTTTGCCATTTTTTAAGTCGAGGAGTTGATAATTTATCAACATATCACAGTGTGGGAAAATAAACTCTACAAGGTAGCTCTTCATTTGAACATCGGGAGGTACGAAAGTTTTATTGCTCTTTAATGAATGAGGTACATACAGTCTAGTGCTTTGGGATTATGACCGTGCAAGTGTTTGGCTTATTACAGTATGGATAATGATGTGAAAGCTCTAAAACTCTTGAGATTCCATTTTTTAGTCTAATGATAATCGGCGTTTAATTATTTCAAAACGTCCTCAGTTGAAGTACGCCATAAATTTTGTGTAAAATTATGATTTATTATCAAGCAGCCGTATACATCACCAAGTGTCAGATTTTAAAAGTTGACATGATTGAGACGCTTAAAAATCGAATTATTCACTTAAAAAAATTCAACTCCTTTATTTCCATAATTTAAACTTATCTAATAAAATTAAAAGAGAAATGAGCTGTGTTTTCGAGAACAATATAAGCTCAACAAACAAATGTTGGTTATGATGCAATACATCAATTTGAATTTAAAATAAATCTTTATCGAAGCTTAGCAGACTTCAAATTCAAGATATACATTTATGATTAAATATTATCTTATAAAAAATATAAATATTTGTTGCTTATGATGACGCTTAAAATAATATGGATGAAACAGTAAAAGAAGGGAAAGAGAGCAATCTTTGTTACAAAAAGTTTGGTTTCCAGTTTCCTATATATATACAGGATTCGAACAGCAAATAAACACGGAAAGCGGTGTATTTAAGGAAAGTAACTGAACAAATGTAATACTTATTTTTAAAAGTAATATTTTTTCTATAAAAATGTGCGCATCTCCCTCGTAAAGATTTATCTCGATTATTTCCATTCCAAGGCAAATTAATGGTCGAAAAACGATTGTCTGAATACAATACGAAACGCTAATGATTTAACCGTTTGATCTCTATTTAAAGGATTTCGAATTAAGCCCTGAGATACGGCAGAAATAACGTCTGGATGTTTGAGTTACGTTGTAATTTCCAGTCGTAATTGAATAATTATCCAGACATCTATCTTCATTTACCCTCCTGTCATTATTGTCTTCTTCATTTCCTGTAGTCGCGATTCCCAGGGATTTTCTGGAACAATTTAAATTACCATCTAATGATGCTTATTGGTTTCCAGCCTTTTCTTAAATCCATTCCTAATATTGTATTCTTCAGTTCTATGGTGCTAATAAGACTAAATGTTTGGCTAGCATTTTTAGGATTTATCTTCCAAAATTTATACCGTGTGCGGGTGCCTTCTGCAACTAGTAGCTTTCAATAATACTCCTAAATATATTTTTTGGTTCACTGAATCATGACAATTTTCGTGTTCAAAGGACAGATCTGATATTATTCAAGATATTTTTGGTACATGTATATTAAATTTGAGCCACTTTTGATCAAGTATACAGATTATTCTAGTGCATTTGTGTGCAAACAAATCCATGAATCATCAATATTGTCTACAAGCTAATATTGTGCAAGTTTTTATCAATTAACACAAAAGTTTAGCATTTGCTAGATATTCCTGTTTAGAATATAATATTAGCGGTTTTAGAGCAACCCCAGACCAAGACCAAGTCTATCTTGACTACCAGATTTGGATATGGAAAGGATATTTGCACTTCTTCTTTATAAACAAGGAGATGCATCTTAGTCGTTTTGATTTCTATTCGACATTAACATGTGAGCACTAATATGGTTATGAAACCAAAAGTACCATGAAACTAGTACGTTATAACGTACTTTTTGACATTAGAGAAAGAGAAAAGCTACTATATCTTAAACTGAGAATCATATTTTTACTTTGATCAGAATACATTTCAAAAGCCTTTTATCTTATTTTTAATTTGATTTTATCAGTTCTTCATGAAGATTTATCTTCAGAATCAAATTGATACAAACCAGTTGCAGGAACCACCATGCTGGTTCCAAACCCTAAAATTTCCAAACTGGCGACATGAAAATTGCTAGTGCCTGATAGTTTTGATATTTGATCTTGCGATAGAGATACCGATATGATTGCTATCTAGTGATAATTCTAACAAATTTTAAATGCAATCACTTGAAAATAAGCCGGTACGTACACCCATAATAACACACACACGTGTACTGAGCAACTATGCACGCGATATTTAACAACGCGTCAATTAAGTCGCCATGTTGGTCACATGACATGTCAGATGACCCATGACCCTTCTAAACAGTTACGAGTTATCGATCCTTACTGATTACCTCCCTTGATGAAATCTGAATTGTTACTCTGGAAATATGATCTGCAGTGCATAGTAGTCTTGATTTCTAGGGACAGTAAGCCTATGATGAACAATGAACCATGTAGAACTCAACTGATCGAGACTACTCCGAAAGAAAACAAAGGATGGTATAATTGGACACGTGTATTATAATAACTAATTTGATGTGACATGGTCTTCTTTTATATTTAATAAGACATTTACTGGTATGATCAAAGCTCAACAAAGACAGTACTGTGCATTAGGATCACAAGATACAACGTAGAAGATGCGTAATTCGTGCAATTGAACTATTAAACAAGAAATTATTTAAATTATACAAAAAAAAATGACAGTTCTATTTTCTGTACAGTTTTGAAATATTCCTGAACAAATGAAAGTAGAAAATATCAAGGGGACTAGTCTTCATTTTTATTGGTTGATTTGGGTCTTGAATATACTTAAGTATCCTTCAGAAGCACTAGAAATGTACGAAAATAGCATATTTCCTTCAAATATATCTTAAATTAGACATTTCTCCTTCTATTTCTATAGATGACTTTTCTATATATTGCATAGTATCGCTAATGTGTAGTAGGGCATTATAACTTTCAAATGCTAATAATTATGGATGGACATGGATTTTAAGACTCAAATGTCAATGGTGAGTTGTGATAACCAGTACTAAATTGCTGAGCTAAAACATTTCCCCGTTTCTAAGACTTGAAAAAATCGACCCACAAAAGTAACGTTAACGAGTGGATTGGATCAACCGATTTAAATTTTGATGAAAGTCAGTACCGTATTCAATGAATTTTAACAATTTTAACAATTTTAACAATTGTGATGAATATTTCATAGTCAGGATGAATTGTTCGACTACCAATAAAACGGTTGCATAGGAAATATTTCCCAGTAACAGATACTTCATTAGAGAAAATATTTGGAATGTTTTTCGTCACGCAAGCAAAGCAATAAGGCTGGTTTTAATTCCACTGCGCTGTGGGACGTTTTCAATACTATGCTATTATAAACAATGTAATGCTATATATTTATTTCAATACAGGCAATAAATCGAACTGAAATACATTCATTAATCAACTATATCTTCCTTCTTTCTCTGTAATGCATTTAATTACTTCCCTTGAACAAAACGTAATGGAACTAAAGGTAACATGCAGATCAGTAAATACCAACGCTTGTAATCGGTCACTAACTAATTCTGTATCGCACCAAAAATGTATGTACCAGTAAATTTGCTTTCGAGATAAAAACGGAATATAGGAGATACTTTTCCACACATCTGCTACAAATTTCGTTTTTGGTTTAACCATTGTATTTTTTCAGCAACCTTAGTATGAATTCCTTTGCCAAATGCACAGATAATGGTATTACTAAAATAGCATGGATCACCATAATGCAATGCATAAAACAAGAACTTGTGAGCACATTATATTCCATTCTGACTATAATCTGCGACATCGATGATAAGGACAACAAATGTACGCTGTAGAGGCTCTTTCATAAGGATAGAGTTCATGTATTTATAGGAAAAAAATAAAATTATAAATAAAAGTTCACACAATCTAATGGAATGACCTGCATAATTCTATAATTGGAAAAGGACACTAAAAGGATATCGAACAGATTTTAATAAAGACATGAATGGTATGCTAGTATCAAAAGTCTTTCAGAAGTAAACGAAAATTACTAGAAAATCAGACAAAATGACGAGAGAAAAGATGAAGAATAAAGATATGAATATCTTGAAATAACGAAGGTCAAAAAGCATCAGCGGTGTTCTTTGATGTGATATGGTATATAGACAGGCGGTGTCTTTGATGTGTGTATATATTAATCAGTTATCATAAAGGTACATTAAAATAATGTGTTCAGGTGTAAAACGTACTGGTATTGTCACAGCGGTGACTACATGCTTCTAACATACTAGTGTTTGCTTCTGCTCCTTTACAATAGATAAACAAAAACAAACATCACCTTTGCTGCATTCAACTACCATCCACGCTTCGTTGAAGGTTTATACGAAACTAAAAGAGACGGGAGTAAATCCTCTTAGATTTGAACCACGCGCCGCTTTTCCTCCTTGCCCTCAACATTAAAAAGAAACTAATCCTCCAGTTTGTCGATTTGAAAGAAAAATCATTAAATATTTTAATAAATCTTTTATTATTTGATACTGGATGGGAATTGACTTCTTTTATTCTCTCTCAATGTCGTTTACTACAGAATTAATATGGTTTATTTTAAATAAAAACAGCCAGCATAGTTCTGTATAGAATACGGTTAAAGGCTAAGGAGTTTTCGTTGAAAATATATTTAATTTGGACAATGTATCGAGTATTAACTTTATAACTCCAATCAAACATCAAAGACGACTTATTGTAACAATTTTGATACAATTTTGTAAGTTTTTCACGCTTTTTACTCTGTTGCCATACAAAATATTGCAATATGTTTGAGGCTTTTTTTGTTAAAGGCCTTGTCATGTACTCTAAAGAATTGTTGCAATTGTTAAAAATACACTATACTTGTTTTTACAGACTTACTCGATCAAGATATGTTAATGAAGAACACCAGAGCCCGTATGTATAAAAAAAAAGCTCAGGGTTAAATCAGGTTAAAATCAAACTCAAGAGTCAAACCATTGATTCGAATAGGCTTTTGAAGGTTAAATATGGATTGAATATGAAGATTGTTATGCATACGGGTCCAGGTTTAGAAGTAATTGCCAATGACTAAACTGCACCAAATGCAATTCGAATTGACGTTTTTTCTGTGTACCTATTTACCTGTTGTTCTATATAAAATATGTAAATTAGTTATAAATATATTACCTGATAATAATCTACACCTGTCAATCAAAGAACTATCAAGGTGTATCAAGTAGATTTATATATCATTAGTGATACCAACCAAGCGACGTACCACACAGAACCCCAACATGTGAGTTTTCAGCCTTACCCAACAGTTTCAGCTTCTAAGAATAGTTTTGCAAGACTATATCACTTTCCAAAAATGAATATATGCGTGCATGCAAAGCTCAGTAGTTCACTTGTTTGGGCTCTCCGGCAAAGAACGATGCTAACACATAATTATGAGGCATCATCAGTGACGGTCATATAGTCAGACCTCAACTCAAATGAAATTAAATGTATTAAGGAGCACCAGTACCAAACGGGTTATATAGCTCCAAAACGTCAACTCAGGCATCAGCATTACACCGATGAGGCCCAAAACGGTAAAACATATATTTGGTTTGTCTTTGACATTGTTTTACAAGCATATGCCTATCTTAAATGGTCATTGCATCCTGCCAGGAACCGTTAACAGCCATGGGTTTCTCTTTAGTACTTTTAGTACATAGTGCAACGTAACAGTGCAACTAAAGTTAGATTGTGATTGTGATCCAAGTACCTGCAGAATCTGGCCTTCAATTTGATGTCTATGTTTAGATGCGTGTTAATGTTTTCTTTGTTAGATCTTTTTTACTCTATTAATTTAATTGCTTCCTAATAAATTTTCCTGATTTATTTGAAAGATAGTCTTGACAAAGAAAATTTCAAACGTAATTGAATTCAAAATTAAAGTCATATTTTACGCACAGCACGAATTCAAGAGGGCAATAAAAAATTTATTTTCAAAATTACAATTTTTATAAAATTGTGATAAATAACCAAAATAATAATTTAGCATTACTTTATGATAATAAATGATTAGAGAGCAGAGGGACGGTGAATCATTGCTATATCTATGAATATATGAATATTAACCGGTATATTCGAGGTATCAGATTACATTCGTACTCTGTCAACTGGGCATTATCTGTCATATATCACAGTAAATATATTATATATAGACTAGTAACTGTCACCACCCCTAGTTACCAACCTCCTACAATTTCAAATCATTCACTTTTATAACAATATTTGTATTCTTTCGTTTTATATTTAAAACCGAGTATAAATTTTCAGCCAGCCTTCTAAATGTCGTGATTAAAGAACGATGACAGTTTAACACCTTCTTAAATGTTCCACAATCTCAAGATCAAGAGATATCAGGTGTTACTTTTATGTAATGTATGTTAATCATATCATAATGTGGAAAATTCAGCTTTACAATCGCTTTGTTGTTTATTTTTAAATATTTTAGGTAACTCCGGACAAAGATATTAAAATATTGGCTTTCAGATTTGTTTGTTGTACATTTTCATTATTAAAATTTAATAAAAAAATCACACTACTGGATGTATAAATATGCATTCCTGCACGGGAACTTACTGACAACAAATATCACCAGCACGCATCCACCATCAGAGACCTTTCAGACAAGTGCTTTTCTAAAACATTCTTTAATTCAAAGGGATTTTCGTTTACTATTTTTGTTTGTTTACATTTTGCATTACTTTGGCCGTCTATGCCTAAATTCACTTATGCATTCAGGTAATAATCCATTGCATAATCCTAGCTAGATACAGAACAAAAGCTCATAAAACATTCCATTCCCATTACCCCGGTGAAAATTGAAATATCTCTTGGTTTGTTTCGGAAGTTTTTAGTGACCTCGGCTGACAGATGAACAATAATGATATTCAAGATAAAAATCAGTTGACTCTCATAAACACTATAATATCATCCTCTTAATAATTATTCTAGCTTAGAAAGTTCAGTCCCACACTCATATACACATATCTTATTACTTTATCTCCTAACTTAACCAACTATACAGCGAACCTACTACCACTCTCAGCCAACTACCCACGGAGACGTTGACAACTAAATTATACCCTGAAAATGAGGGTATTTTGGTCTCATGCAACTATCCCCAGGGGATGGTGGTTATCCGTCAATAATAGCTGGAACAGAAACAAAATGATGAAACCTAATCTTATGATTTCCTGGCGATCACCACACGACTTTTTGATTCTGGATTTTAAATGTTGTATGATTTATCACGAGCATAATTAGCCCGCGGTTTTCACGAAGGTTTCATTCTGGTTTTTGATTATATCACCGTTTATCCAACAGTGAACAAAGGCAAGCATCTTGTGCTTCAGTATCGTTTACAAGTATGATCGTATGATCTTTCATTACCATTTAACGTTAGATAATGTCAGTCACATAGATAGGTACAAAACCGCAGATGGTAGAAGAAACAAAATGCATATACAAACCAGAATTTATATTAAAAACAAATTGGCTTTGAATTTACCATAAGACCACCATCAATTGAAATGGCCTTTTGGGATATAAAGATACGTCAGTTTGAAAACAAAAATTACAAATATTCAATTAATGCTTCAATTTATACTCCTTTTGAATAAGTTCAGGAATTCAGATTTGTATTCAGTGCGAGAGGAAGTATTACTTTATAAATGACAGTTGTTGCCAGTTGCTCTTAACTGTGTTATAATGGTCTCTGTTGGTATATCTCAAGTGAGTCCACTTCTTAACAATTGCTCTCGATTTTGTCACTATTTGTTTGTGCGGTTTTTAATTCTAATATCAAGTTGTAATTAGCAAATTCGCTATCTTCAATGGCTACGACAGGTTCAATGAAATGCTTTGAAATGTTTTTCCAAACCTGTAACACCAACCATGTCAAGATTTCTTGCCTTACGGTATGTGTCGCATATTCAGGCCCGTGTCTGTGATAATACTATAATTGCATCCATTACCAACCTTGCCTCTAACCTGATCGTTTCTAATGTTGCTGTGAAAATATAGGTACATGGAAATGCTGATTCAGATTCATATCCAAGCTGTCATAGAGTTGATCATTTCTGTGTGGTTAAAAACAGTAGAACTGAATCAAATTACTGTACAAATAGCAGAATTCTTATCACTGAATTTAAAACTCCTCACGTGACCATATCATATGTTTTAATATAATACATGTTTATCAGTATACCCCCTGCACGTGTTTATACGTCACAGCATCGCCCCAGAACTACCAAATTGGACTATCTGAAAACATTAAAGCTACATAATTTATCTTTATCAGAAATCTTTCGATAATATAGACAAAATCTTCTATAAACCTTGCATGATGGCGTCGGAATATCCATCCAACATGGCGGCCATGGTGAGTTAACCGGAAGTGGCGAGATTCTAGCGACGTGAGCATGATTAAAGCAAGTAATTAATGTTGTTTGATCAATAAAAGAAGAGATTTGATTGGTTGAAAAGATGAGTTAGAAGATGTTATTAGCTCGATTTAGATTAGATTGTCATCTGGAGTCGACAGTTTGTATAGAAGAGAAAAGAAATAAATTAGACGAACAGTTTGAAGCAGCTATAAGACCAGTATGGAGATGACATATCGCTCACTAGTTACTCTCATATCACCCAGTAGGTACAGCTTCACACCGAGTTCCACAGCCAAACAAACCTAGCTTAATGCATACCTTCCCGCAGTGTCCTCTTCTCTAACTTTATTTCTGGCCCGACGGGAGTTTCAGTTTTTCACTCAATTCCTTAATAAAAGTTGCGAGAAATAAGAAATGATTCAGATCTATGTTGTCAGTTCTGTTAGAACCATTGTTTTGTTTGTTTTAAATGTGACCATATTTCAGATATTGTTTTGCTTATATGTTTTGGTATTTCCTTACTGTGTTGGTATCCTGAAGTACATAGTTTAAATTTGTCTGGATTGTTTGGACACTATTGTACAATGTACAAAGTGACCAAACATCATTTGAGTATTCAAAGGAAACAACAATGTTAGAAATTAAAATTCACATAAATAAATACATCTTTAATGTTAGTGATAAATATGTAATGGAATGTGGCAATGACATAGAGTTTCTTGTTGCGTACGAACATCGGATATTCGGATACATGGATAACATAATGGAGATCATTGACGGTAGGTACCAAAAACAAATTCCCTCAGTGTGTACTTCATTAATCCTGGTCCAACTTCTAGTTCGTGTTGCACATTGAACCTGACTACAATTTCAGAAAATGTTATTTGTATAACTTATGGAGAAGTATTATGCCAATCGATCATGCCGATCATGAGAAGCCTAAAATATGCAATTTGGAATGAATTTAAAGGGTGATCAACAATGGTACAATATCACATTTCTATCGGCTTTCGACAAGAGATCTGAAGTTAACTTTACTACCCATTTCAATTTCTGGTAGCCATTTTATGACGTTTGATTTATGCTGGCTGTCAGCCTCACTTTGATTACTACTCCATATCAATTACATTGCTTCCAGGGAGCAATCATTACTTTTTGAGTCCTAGGGAGAGTTTATTATTTGGTAAATATTTTTAAGGGCTATTTATCATGTGTTGTATAAATAAGTTATTAGGTTTGGTCAGAGTTGATGGGAATATACCAAATTTACCCGCGTTGCATGCTGGGTAGGATGCTGTGTTGCCAGAATATTAACTGATGATTGATATTGAATTGAATAATTATTGACAGATTGTTTACGTGCCTTGAAATTCTACCTGAACCTTCATTACAGTTTGTGGTTTTTGTAAACTTACTGGCTGCTGATTTCAAGACGAGGGTAGACTTTAATGACCTTTTTATCAAAATAATGAACAACTGCAGCTCAAAGTTAATTATAGTAATTTGCAATACAAACATTTCTCCAGATTATTCATTAGTGAAACCGAATTAAATTGATTTCAATACTTATAATTTTTACCAATCTTGAAGATTTGTTTTAACTGAAAATGCATACCTTTTATATTAGGCTCTACATTTGTTGTTTATTTTGATAGTGGAACTATTTTCATTATTTGATCATGTTCCGGGTATAGGATTAGACAATGCCTCAACATTTTATTGAATTTTTGGAGTATTTTACAAAAATGAATATAAAATTTATTTCATATTTGTCAAAATTCGGTTTACTTCAATAAGTGCTGATTTTTAAACAAAATAATATCAAACATGTAATTTTATTTTACTTGATCAAGATTGAGACTTATTTGAAACTTATTTAAATAAAATGGAAGAGACCGAAAGAAAGAAATAAATCTGTAAATTATGATCAAATCAAAATCTACATCTATGCCAAATGTAAAGTGTCAATATATTCCGTTTGCTATTTTACAAACGGATATTCTTAGAAATAATGATTATATTTCACATTCCAACATGGATGTTACTTCAAATGCATTTTGTGAAATTTTCCAAATATTATTTCTTTAAAATTTATGTACTAAACTCTATTTTAACAGTAGAAAATTTCTTTATATTGTCTGAATATAAAATATGTTTCTCGGACCACCGTGTCTGTATAGCGGACATCTGCAGCAAAATTATCTGATAAATCCTCGAATTCTATCATAACTATACCAATATTAGCACCATTAGAAATTCTTCTTCCAAAATAATTCCTGATAAATACACAAAAACTCTGGTATTTCATATTCTCATTACAAATCGTTACATACTCCCTGAAGAATTTTAATGAAACATTCGACAATTTCGAATAAAAAATTTCAATGATAGAAAATTATCAAAAAGAAATTTTTCTTCAGTATCAAGTGATGTAACTCCGTGGGATACTCTGATAAAATAAAGTCTTTTTCTCGTTTCCATGGCAACTATAATAAATAACACGATAGGCTATCTTTATCATAACACAAAATAAATGTGAAAATTGGCGGATTTGGATGATATTTGGAGGAATATTGCCTGCCTATCTGATAACTGAATGTTGTCGGCACAAATTGAACCTTTCATCACTAATCGCTCGTTTTACGTTTTTATCACTAAAATGATTTTCAAACTTGAGATAACTAGGATAGTTTTCGACATGGAAATCTTAGAATTGACGATTTATCTCGAATTTAAATCTTTTTATCATATTAAATTGTATTGGGCTACTTTAAAACACAACAGATGTGACGGTCGAAATGTAATTTTGTTGAACAGTAAACACTTTTATTCTAGTATATTTTCTAGTGAAAAAATTCTGTTTTGAACATGCGATATTAACTCCAATGCCGAATGAACCTTTTCTTCTAGTTGCGCCAACCTCTTTTTCTTGCACCTGGGTTTGAATAATATAGAATATTTTTCTAGATTTTATTTTGTTGGAAAACAATAATTTCATTGTGCATCTGATGAACCATTGCTGAAAGTTTCGTCCACTAAAATACCTGTACTTGTACCTGGATTGGAATATTGACTTCATTATATAACAAAGCGAAAACAAATTCTAAGGCATTCCTCTTATCTTACATATTAAAAATAAATTTTAAAAACAAATTTGAGACATATTGAAAATCTTAAATTTATTTTATTTCATTTAATAACAACAATAATCTACTGCAGAAGTATTTTAATAATTTTTCATAAAACAGTGACACTTACTGCCACCTGTTGACGATGTGTGAATAAATGGAATATGAAATATAATATTAGATTCTAGGTCTCTAATGCCATAATACTCTGTTTGTTTTATATCATTATAATCTCCAAGTTGAATCGTACAGCCTAACAGTTGTTTTAAAACATATTAATTTTATATTTTCATGGGAACCATTTTAAATATAATTTGGACATGTTACAACATTCATATTACATTTTATACATTAGTGGTATCCAAAATAAAACCTTTTTTGTATAATATGTCTGTGCAAGTATTAATTAATTTTGAGAAAGCAAACATTGATCACGAATGAAATAAATATATTGGAAAATATTTATATTTAAAATGGACATTGTTTGAATGACCTTTTTGTCACTTACCCTTTCTTTTTGGGACTTGATTTAGATTTGATCGTAATTTTATAGATCAATGCTGATCTCCAAATATATTATATTTAAAAGTTATATCCATTACAATAATAATTTGTAGATTAATATTTCTACATTCATCGCTGCCTGCCATAATTACAATCATTCTGTATATCAAAGTGTATACTTTTTTTCAATTAAAAAAAAAATCATATAATGTAACTGTATTACAATAAAAATATTTCATTTGCGAAGAGAAAATCTAATTTCATGTCTTTTTCAGAGCCCAGAATAATTTTGATATCGTATAATCTGTAATCTAAATTTTATCTTGTTTTTAACGTCATGAAGAAACAACAAAACGCTAGGAGGCGCTACTATAATAAATCATTTTACTTCCGGTTAAAGAAGAAAGCCATAAAATACTATTTTAATGGAAGCTGACAGAACAGATATGTGAATTATGCCAAAACATTAGTTTTAAAAGATTTTTAAATATTTTTGGCGACGGTTTATATAGTTATCAGTAAGATTCTGTCGGCGTCGAGTATCACAGCTCTCCAAGCCTCTCGTTTAATTTCAGTAAACTATTTAACATAAATGATGATTTGACTTACTACTTCCGACAGTTTATTATAGAAGAACATGATGTCTTGGGACAATTTCTTTTTATGTAGTAAGAAATTCCCTTTGAATCTTGTATGATTGTATCATTCGCCCACAAGTGAAATATTTCTTATTTAGAGTATTTCTCTAATCAGTCATACATACTCGTACTCACAAGGATTTTGCTTGGCACCACTTTGAATGATAGTAAAATACCAAGAAGTTCTATCAAAAAATATCCGCTTTTTTCTTCACTGCTAGAGTACTACATACATACGTACGTACATTTTAAAGAATTTAAATCAGTTCCAAAAAGACACGACAGTACTTGTTTTTTTATTATTCTGCTCCAGGAGTTTGAACATAAGAATTCTACAAAATTCGTATCTCCCTTTGGTTCATAATGCAACATCGTAAGTTTTAATTGGATGTTCCGTTACGGCTAAGTGATAATATGTATGTTTATTAAATAAAAGAAACATTGGAATACTTTTTCAGATCATACAAACACCAGCACCTTAATGGTGATACTGAAGTTGTCACGGTGTACTCTCCAGATTAATTGTTCTTATTACAATAAATTTGACCCATGCACATGTGCACATTCGAATGTGTATAAATATATTTTGCTAGATTATATCTTGTATCTGGCAAACGTCTTGTGTCAAAGACACAGAAATTGCCAAATTACTCGTGAGTAAACCATAATGATCCGCATATTGTTTGTTCCTTCAATCTATTTTAGTATCACCAATTCGTATAGAAACTAAAATTTAAAATATACCACGAATCCTATTGAATGATTACGGGGTAATGCTGGATTCAATACTTCGAAAGAGCCTATACAAGGCGAACTTTTAAAGTGTGGGTGAGAGACGAAACTGTACTATAGAAATATTTCAATACTTCCTTGTTTCCGCTATAGTACTGAGATGTATTCAAGATAAGAATAAGAAAACTCTACTGTAAGAGGGATAGTAAGAGATGAAAGTAAAAAGTAAATGAAGGAGAGAGACAGAGTAATTAGTGCTGTCTGTTATATTTTATATGATGAACTATGTTATAAATGACAGAGTCTAATACACAGTGACGTTTTTATTACTTATGGTATTCATGTAGTAATTTTATGTCCTTTGGTACTGTAACGAACTCGTATACCAAGCCTTTCCTTTAATTTAAAAAGAAAGTACAGATTAACTTTGTAAAATAGTCCGAAGTTTAATCAAAAAAACCAACGGCATTAAAATCACAGTATTCGTATTCGTGGTAAGCTGGGAATATCTTCTTTTCAAGATTTATCTAAAATTAAAATATTTTATCTGATTATATTAATGTGGTTGTTGACAGTGTTTGATGGAATCTGATTATCTCCCTTTGGTTTTTAATTATATTATGATGTCTTTATAACATGTATTCTGTTTTATAGACTTCGTCAAGTGTTGGAAGAATTTAGGTCTCGTCAACAGTTTCATTACTCTACAAGAAAAGTAACACTGTTTGAATCAAAATGAATGTTCATTCATATATTCATGAGTTTAAACAATTAATGTAAGAAATGCCCCCCGATAAACCTTATAAAAATATTGAGCACAATGCAGCCATGACGTGAAGTCAAAGGATCTTTCTGGATTTTCACAATACAATTGAAACATGGGGGTTCGTTTTGCGTTGCATCCACTAGAAGACGATTCAAACCAATATTTCAGACCTTAATAATTATTTGAACCATGATTTATTTGAAATTTTGAATTCGAACACAGTGTTTTTATTCAAGAAGTGCCCTAGAGTTATCACCTGTAATTAGTCAAACCGGAAACGGAAGTTCCTTTTTATTTTTTTAACGCTAATTATTAGAACCAAGGGAATGTTTTCACAATTTATATTTTTCACTGCATGAAAACTTCCTTTTTCGTGTCGGTTCCTTAGATCTTTGGTGGTGATATAAATTTATAAACAACCGACAAACATGGCGCTAAGAGAGTCAATTGTTTGTGGTAAATTAGGAGTTAATTTCGCCAACTGTGAGATACCGGGAGTCGGGGTGAGAAAGGAGGGGTCAAGGTGAGAAGGGGTGGGTAAGGGAATGTATTGACCAGCTTCACAGTTTGGTCAAGGGAGGTAAATTAACGCTCTTATAAACTAGAAAGCGGAAAATCAACATAATGAACCATGACAATAATCCAGAAAAAACGAAACGAAATTATTAACAGGATATTTACTATTGTTTACTAAATTGTTCGTTTCCACTTGTGAATTGAGGTTTATGTTCCCAACTTTTTGATGTAGCCGGCTATTTAGCACTGTATTTGACGAGTGCTCTATTGTCTGATATTAAGTGACAATAATAACTATTAATATTAATTGTAATATACTTACACAGTTCGGTGAATTGTAGCACAAATAATTGAATCTACCCCCTACTTTAACCTTTTCACTTGAGTTTAATCCCATCATTAAAATTTTCTCAAACAAAACGCATTTTCGAATTTAGAGATCTCAAACGACAAGGACTGACTTGAAAGAATAAAGATCTTGCATATGAATCGTATACTTGAGTCTTATTAAGACATTACTTATTTCGTTTTAAATTGGTACTATGTATGCGCATCTACTGCCATCGAAATTCTGAACCAATTGCATGAAGTTTGATCCTAGGATTAACTGTTCACAACAAAGCAATTCGTAGTCTTTACATTTTTCGGTCCAATTTAGAAATTCCAAATTTAAATCTGGTCTGAATAGAATTAGGTGATATAATGAATTCTCAAGTTATTTAATGCACAATGATAATTTTACAATGTGTCCTTTAATTATCAGACGTGTGCTGTGAAATGCACATGAAAAGCACACACGGGGTTCTTCAAACCATATTCTATAGTTCAGGAACCTGGGGTGGGGCGGTATACTGTTAATAGTTAGACATTCTCACCCCGTGGGTGGGGGTATAAAATACATAGGGGCAGAAAGTCTCGATTATTCGTACTCTATTGAATTGCATGATTGAATAAAAGACCTGACGTTCGCGACTGTTATGTGATATTATCGCCTAATTGACGATTACCAAGTCTTAAAGAAAAGTTGTAAATAGATTTGTTAACTCCTGACAGGAAAATTAGAAGGCATTTCACAACCTACTACTGTTTATTACGTCTTTTAAATTATAACTGCATTATTATATTACTAATTTATTATGGGGCGTAGGCTGAGTGAATTATCTCCCTTTAGTATGGGGTAATGACTGAGACCAGGGTGCCTAGTGTACAATAGAATTAATATAAAGAATGTGTAGTCGTTACATGGAATCTAACTGAGGTGTTACACACTAAAATTAACGACCACGTCGTTTTCACTGTCGATTCACCGGACTGGATTTGAATAACATTTTACTTTGCTTTTAATTAAGAAAATTATGTCATTTTGATTATTGAGAGTATCAAATAATTCCAAATTCGATACACTTTGCTATGTTGGATGTTTTAACGGGTTAAAAATAGCGTGGGATGTATTGTGGTGCGGTTAGCACGATCTGTATCGTATCTGATAATTTGATATTAACTTGATGGTTTTGTTAATATTCGCTTCAAGTTAGCTGATATCGAAAACTACACATGTAGAAGATAATCGGAAAGTCGGAGTTGGTACCTTAGTGGATTTATCATAGAGACACAAGCAAAAGCACAGTGATCTCCGATATTCTGCGAGGGTAAGAATGACCGGTTCCGATGGCTAGATATATTCTATATGATGAACGTACATTTATTTGGCAGTAAGCAGATTCTATTACCACAACCTTTTGGCTCTAAAAGTCTTAAACAACTTAAATCCTATCTGAATCATATAAAACACATAAACCTATCAACGTAAATTAGGCGAGATGTTTACCATATACATATATATTAATAACTAAATATCATATATATAACATTAGATATACCATATGTATATTTCATGTCGCCATAACAACTATATATCACATTTAATAGCACCCCCTACTGTCTAATATCAGTCTGGAAACAGCGAGATTTGGCCCCAGTGTCGAGGATCAGCGCGGTTTAATAGCGTGTTTCTGGTATTCAAATGACCTGTTTACATGCAACACAATAATTGTAACGCTGGCATACAGTTTGTGAAAAAGAGATGAGCTTCAACAGAAGATGTCTGTAAAAACATTTTCTGATGCCAAAACTAGAAAATAATGTGCTTTACATTATATTATACAAAACAATTAAAATTCAATATGCGCCCTATACAAAGCTTGCGAGGAAAATATCACACCCTTAACACTCTATACGACGGTATGAAATTTATTCAAATATTCATGAAACATTTCTGTATACGATAAGAAAAAAATTATATATTTTAGGTAAATAAACCTGAACTGCGAGTCAATAACGATTTATTAAAATTTTAACTAGATGTATCGAAAGTCCTCATGCTAATTCGGAGGTAACTAAGCGAGAAAAGCGTAAAATTGCCAGAAATGAAATGAAATGGAGTTTAACGTCATACTTTGTTTCAGCAATTTTTGAACAATGAAGACGGACCAACGCCATTCAGTGTGCAATGAAAGAAACTTTACAAAGAAAATGGCTTTAGAGAATAAAGAGAAATATTACCAAACAGTGGTGTTTTTGTTTTATACTGGTTGATCAATAAGGACGGGTAAACGATATACAGTATGCAATTTTACTTATATCTTTAAAGAGAAAAAAAATACCAAAAAGAGTTTTTGGTTTATAGTGCATGAAGAATGTTAAAGGGAGACCAGTGACTAATGAGAATAAAGTAATTAACACAATGAACTATTTAATGTCATATATTTACATATCTAGAAGTATAATATTCATGAAGTAAATCCGCACGCGTCAACCAAGAGAGTTAATAGCCGTATTGGTAAAGGTTATCACTGATTATTGTAATATTAAATAATAAAATAGTTAATTATATCATTATATTATCGTATATTATGTAGAGCATAATTCATCATATATTTTACTCGGTTTCGATGGTGAGACATGGCTTGCTCATCGATTTCGATTATTCAGAACACCCTATGTCACCCGTTTGTTCTCCCTATGAGCTTCCATAGAGCTGTAAAACTAATAACGATTATTGGATAATTAATAATATATGTATTAATTCAGCATATCGTCACCATCAGAATACGCACTGAATGGGAATCAATTGAGTTATTTTTTTTCGTTGACTTTTCTATGATGTATTTATCATAATGCAAGAGGCCCGAATTCCTCAATTAGTACATTGTGTTGTAAATGACATTAGTTACAAAATTGCAGACCTTAGAAGTTTTAAAATCGTGTAATATAATAGTAGAACTGCACATACGTGTCTATAGGAATTCAATATTGCATGAGGGGCTTGGCGTAGGGATATCACGAGTGTGCGTAGCACACGAGTGATATCCCGCCGCTAAGCCCCGAGTGCAATATTGAATTCCTATAGACTCGTGTGCAGTTCTACTTTTATTACATACACTATCGTTGATTGTTTTGAATGGAGTGTAGGTTTTTCATGTACACTGAAAAACGTACAACAAAAATTGTGCGATAAGGTTATGAGAGAAGTAGTCTTAAGCCTAGGTGATAGAGACTACTAGCCTAACAGGGGATTTCCAAAATTATTAATAGACTCAGAAATTTCCGGCTATTAATAGGCTATTCCCACTGCCGTTCAACACGTAACCAAGGCTATTTTGCTTTCAAAAACATTAATTACGGTGTTCTTTATGGGTTTTGTAGACTATTTTTGTTTGGACATGTTTTAAATTAAGAATTTATTTTAATTCATCATCATTTGTTTAAATTGAAACTTGTAATGCAACTGGGAATATTCTAAGTGAGATAAAAAAAAAAAAAACAAGATGGCGTCATTCGCGAGTCAGTAGAAAAAATAGTTCCGACCGTATTCAATGACCGTTGAATATGGATTCAATTATTACATGGGCTTGTATTCAATGATTGGCTGTCATAGTATTACACATGTATGTAATAAATTATTTAATATCATTAAAACATCGCCCTCTCGACCTTACTCTACATATAGCTTGTCTTTTTATTTCGTTTTCCACTTAATTCCTTTCAAATAAGATTAATGCGTATTTTGTACGAGATTGTGAAAATTTAACCGGAAGTGAAGCGAGTAAAAAGGGAGATTAGTAGATAATGAGTGTTAAGAAGTGTTTGTCACATTCTAGGAAATACTAATAGTAATTAGGGTTAATGTCGTAATTACAATTTAGCTTCAAATTTATATGTATAAAGAAGCACACGTTATGTGTTGCATCTGAAACTTGTTTTTTGAAATTTCACAATTGACCGATCAAACCTATTCAGTCCTCATATAAAACTGAGGGTTCCAACGCGCACAGTGCCTTCTCTGACTTGATCTGCTATTGTTAAAAATCTTCATTTGTATCACAAAATGGTCATCCAATATTTTACGATTTTATGATGCTAAGATGAGTAACAATATCGTTTGATCAAACGAATACTGAGTAAAACAGTCAGCTTATTAAAAGTTAATCCATCTGTATTTAATTGATTGGACTGTCCCATATATACTATAGGTATGTACTAATTTCAGAAATTAAAACTTTTTATGAGTACTGGCATTATGAGTAATGGAATTATGAGTAATGGGAACACACCGCTAAGATAATACATGTACTGAAATTGAAGAACCATTCGTAGTGTGGTTGCTAAGATAAGGGCAATAACTCAAAACCGTTCATCATTAATTAATAATTTCAAACTTACCAAGAGCGACAGCAATATTCGTTAAATTTATCATTATGCTTACTCTTTTCGAAACACCTGATAGTACTTCTCTTGGGAATAGTCCATTACTTTACAACTATTGCTCTCTATGTTGCCATGGTTTTGGATGCTATTTTGATTATTGGAATAGTTTTTTATACACGGATTTTTATCCTAATAGAAGTCCAACAAAAAGTGAAATAGATTTTTTTTTTTAACTTTAAGACACCATTTTAATTTCTGACCAAAGATGATGTGTAAAATTGATAACTAGTTTGATGATATTTACAGGAATTTGCAACAAAGTGTTATCTCAAGATTAGAGGTGAAGACGTCATTGAAATTTGTCACCAAAACTTGATGACGTGTTACAGAATGACGTAGAAACATAAAGTAGTGATGAAATGCACACCAGAAATAAAAACAGTTATCAATAAGAGATGTTATTTATTAATGGCAAGGTTAATCCTCTTGAACGATTAACAAACCCCCACTTAGTTACAACTTGAAATAATCGTCGTATTGAAAGAATATTTTCAAACTGGCATGACGTCATGCGAAGAGTTTTTGAAACCACTTAATTAAGCTGACGTTAATTACTGTAATTAAATATGTGATAAATATTAAATGTTTCCATTTTAAGCCTCGCCATCTTTCTCAATTTAGTTTGAAAGTTTTATAACATCATTAATATTACCCCTCATTATGTATACAATTACTAATATATTAGACATGATATACAGAATTTGAAATAAGAATTTCTCGAAGGTTTTTTTTTTCATGTCTTGGCGAACAAAGTCAGGATCAAGCAAGAACCGTTTGTCAACTAAATTAGGACGAAGTTACATTCACTACACGTTCACATTTTGGACCATGTTGACGAGCACAATTGGCATCCCTTTTTTCTATGCAAAAATATGCGTGTATTGTGATATTGTGGGTGTAGATGGTTAGATCTAAGAACGCATTTTGAGTTGACTATTAACAAATGGAAAGAAATATCCATCTTGTGAAATTATCTACAAATTCGAATCGTATTTCACGGTTGCATCCGAAACCTTTTTTTTAAATTACAAAGTATCATTTGAATGCTATACATACTCGACATAAAGTGATTACGTCAACAAATGATGTGTAAGTGTTTGACAACCATGTTAGTACAGACACTCGTCAATTCAACACTTCAACAAAAGTTTGGTGGATTAAGTACCAACTTATCTATAAGATACCAGCAAATCTGGTCTAATTTTGACAGAAATCCTAACGACGTAGCTTAATTAGAGGAGGTGGAATAATTTGCGTTGATTTTCCGCCTCGATTGCTGAAGCAGACGAGTTAAATTTCGCGCCAACAATAGCCGTCTGTTTCTAACATCCTTTACTACGTTACGTCTTCAGATTGACACGTTATGACGTAATAGTGACACTAATTCTCACCAAGGTGGTCTGTCACGTGCTTTCATTCGTCAATTAACTAATTCTATATTGAAATATGTGTAGAATGGGGCAGATTTTGTTAATCATAAATTATTAGAAACAAATTTAGAATCCCTACAGTGTATTATACTTGTCAATCATTCTCTGATAGTCATATTTCATGCCAAATTTACTGCAGGCACACTTAGTTAACATATATTATGGTACATTCCAAAGTCTTGTTTTGACATGCTTGCTAATAGATGTCGAAAATAACGGCATTCAAACATGGGTCCGGTTCCTAGCATTAAGTAAGTTCAAGTCCGATATTCGACTTTTGATTTTACTACTAATTCTTGCATAGACTTAAGTCGACTTAGGGTTTTAGGCAAGAAATTGATCAAGTAAAGTAAACAAGGCTAGGAACTGGGCCCTGGTTATGTCGTATTTGCATTTCAACGCTTTTATGACAGTATAACCAACATACTTGATTTCTGAAAGTATGTTATTCAATTAAGTATTTCATTGTATAGTTTAATAACGTAAGATTTCACCTAATAAAACATCAATGTTTATTTCTTTACTTATTGCTAAAAGGTGAAGGGTCAATTTCTGTACGTGTTGTTAGCGGTTGCAGAAAACATAGCTCGTGACAAATTTAGCCTATAATTACAAAACAATTTCATAAAATGATTTTTGATTTTTTGCGAAAATAACAAATATAGGCCTATCTTAAATTTATATTTTCATTCTAGGTTTAAAATGTATAGATGTTCGTTTGAGATAAATCAGAAAATGATGATTTATGAATACTAAGACCTAAATTTCTTAGCTATTTTCTCAAATTTTCGGCATCGAAATAATTGTTATAAGTGATTATCAATTTCCTCACAGTCCCCAACAAATATATAGTTTAAGACTACTGCTTTAAATAGACTCTATTACCGCTTCCCTTCCCTCCAGTTTTCTGGAAGTGCACCCTCTAGTTGCTATATTAGATGACAATTAAGACATAGTTTGCTGATTATCAATAAAATATATCTATACTATCTAGTCTGGAGGACAAACCACAATATGACCTTGTTAGACAGTTTTTAGAGGACAGTCTTAATATAGATATTAACCGGAACTGCACTAAATATAAATATTGTAATGTCACTTCTCTACTTCCTTCACCATAAAATTTCACAAAAATACTAGCAACTATCATTTGCCATTACAAACAATACTTCAAGCAAAATTATTTTTAATACACAAACTTGTAGTAATATTCTCAATTTATGTAATATTAGAACCAAAAAAGTGTTCATTGTATTATGAATTTAAAAACAAACATAAGATATACACTCTCTCCGAAAGGCCGTACTCAGATGGCATAGCACCTGCAGAAATGCTTGTGCTACTGTAATATTCAATGAAGTCTTGTAGGTTGAAAAGTGACGGTGTGGGCAATTGTGTCCATCAGTCATTTGGCTTACGCACTCCTACAACATATTTGTAAACATAACATTTCTTATGCTCTCAAATATTTGTTAAGATCTTTTTGTATCAGAATTTGATGTCTGAACGGAATTTTCATAATATTGTCAGGAACAGGTGTCACGACCTTTGAACCCGAGGTTAGATAAAGGTTAAATTGTGAAGGTATATTGTATAATATTTTTATCTACCACTTTTCTTCATTAAGATCTGTTAACAGTAATTAACTAACTGGAGTAAGATTGAACAAGTATAAAGAACTGTTTGTTTTTGTATTTATACTTTCCCACCATTTCCACACTCCACCATACTTGCTGAACATATTAACCAATCAACAAGTACAAGTGAATTGCTGCGGGATATATATTTATTTTACGTCATTTCCTTTAAACCATGTTACCGTATCTATTCGCGGTAAAAGTTTGTGATAACAACAAGTACCAAACGATACCAACGTTAATGAAAGAAGTATTGTAGGAGCGTAACATATTGGCTTTCATAAGTTTTGTCAATTCCAGATCTTCGAATTATCGCTTTCTGGTGCCAATACGCAAGTTGATCCAGCAAAGACGGATGTACATGTTATAAAGAAAAGTCGTTTTCATTATTATAATGCATCAGGTAAAAAAAAAAATGACAATATACTATAATTCAAATTCCGTTTTACAAAAATGCAAGCCAGAGCAATTTGAATGAGCCAACTATGTTAGTGATAACATGTATTCTTTGAGTTGGAGAACTACCGGCATGAAACCTAAACACTACTTTTAGTTGATACATAAATACTCATCATTACTATATTATACTCTCAAACAAGATTCCATACTGCAAAAACAACAATACACGTAATCGTGTCCTTAAATTGAAAAACTGCAATGGAGCAAGCAGATTTGAATCAGTTTCAATACCAACATGTGGGTTGTTTACTAAATATTGGTAAAGTTAATAAGGTGTTGACATCAACATAAACACAACCCAGTCGATACAAGAATTAAATATAGACTACACCTAGTGGGTCAGCTCATCTGATGCTGGGATTCCTGCTGGTGTTTCTCCAGTCCTGCTGATGTTGTCCTAATCCAACAGATACCTCGTCACAATAATGATAAATATAACTGTAGGATTCCTGTCAGTGTGTGCTGTTGGTTATAATTATATTAGCATGTAATGTTATCTTATGCATTGACACCAATGATCGATTTTGGAGAGATCTGTCTGATGACTTAAGCAGTTTTTTCATGAATTAATGCGAAAATGTTATCGTTAATGAACCATTCATATTATTAACTCTTGATTTGGACATGTAGTTTTCAATGTTTACAACTGCTCATTTGATCACTGTGCTTTATTCAGTACAGTTCAGAGGCGGATATAGGGTTTGACGTTAGGGGGGGGGGGGGCGCAGAATAAAAATTATTTGAGGTTAAAATAAACAAAGTTATTGAAATATTCTTCTAGAGTGGGTGCAATGTAGATAGATATCTTGCCAAGCGAAGTGTGGCGAGAAACATTTGTGGTAAAATGGTGCGGACAACCCATGCTTTGCAAATTTTAGGGGGGTTGCACGCCCGCCACGCCACCCCCTAAATCCGCCACTGCAGTTGTTCATTTTAATCAATCAAATAAATTAAGTTTTTAAGAAAAAGAATTGTTAAATGATTGAGTTGCATATTTGTTACTAATATTAACATGATAAATATATATTATGATTTGTTAGTTATTTAACTTCGCCATACACCACGATTTGAATTGTTAAAATCTTCAAATGCGAAGAAATTTAGTGTACTAATTTTTTGAAGAGATACATAAGTTAAAAGTATTTGTTGATGCAGTAGAAATGAATATATGCAAATAATATCAAGTCTATTCAGTCAGTTAACGCCTCCCGTCGTGGGTTGAATTTTATTTTTAACTGTAGGATCTAAATTATGTTAACTAATTACTTAAATAGTGGACAATCAGGTATAAAAGTAAATAATATTCATTTGTGGGGCGCAAGATAAATGTATGTCAGATATTCAAAACAATGGGTGTTTTTAATTGTTGAATTGAAATTATGTTTACTAATTACTTAAAACGTGGCAATGAGGTATAAAAGTAAGAATATTCATTTTGATAACACACAAGATAAATGTATGTAGAAGTTATCAATCTCTATTACGATACATTCAGTCAGATATTCAACACAATGTTTTTCTCTAGCCTCATATTAATATTATAGCAGGCGACAACCAGTCTCGTGTCCTACCCTACCAAAATGCCAAATTCTTGCCGGTATATTTTCTAGAGGAATATTATAGGATAATTAGGTCTACGTTTCGACAACTTAATTTACTTTCCTTTTCCTCTTTAGCTTCATTCATAAACTGATATGTATCATCCGAGATGATCAGTATTTGAGATTTATGATTTTTTTGCACTGAATTACTCCAACGGTCGAGAAATTCAATTTAATATAAGAAACTTAGATATTCTAAAAAAAAAGAAAGAAACATACTGTGCTGCTTACATATAAAAGTTCCACGAAATACGTTATTAGAATGAAAGAAAGACAAATTTTGTGATGTTATCATTTGTGAATTGTTAACTTTCACTCGTGACAATTTTGTCAGAATTTTCAATATTTGTAATCTGTCATAAAAGAATTATTGTAGATGGTTCAGAGTGCGCTTTGTACTAAGCTGTAATAAGTATTTTTAGTACATGTATTAGATATATTGATAATATTCAGTGGATTAAAAATAAATAAAAGGTTTTTTTTTCTGTGAGTCAGGTTCACGCCCATCTGTATCATTCTTATTTTCCGATAGTCTTCTGCGTATAAAACAGAAAAACATAGCAAGATGTTGAACTCATTATTGCAAATATCATCCACGTCAGATGGAACCAACACACACCACAATCCTCAAAAGTCTGATGAGATATAACAATAATATGTGCTTCTTCCTCCTTTGATTTTGTTAAAAAAAAAAAGAGGTATGAATCTGAATTTTCGGATTATACTGAGAGTGTTAACAGTATTGGGATAAATAACTATCAGGGTGATATATACACTATATTGCTTACATTTAATTTGTGGGACTTGTCGCGAGTTACTTACAATTTTCACCCATTACAGATCGCCCAATATAATTTCAAATTTAATATTTCACATTTATTATTTATTATCATTTCAAATATTCAGGCAGCAAAACCTAACAAAGGTAAAAAAAAAAGCTGTTAACGTAACGCTGGGTTGTTCACAACAAACAAAACATGTCGCAGACTAGTGGTTGTAGTAGTATCTTAACACTACGTGTAAATGCAAGTGAAATTGGATGAATCAGATTTTGTCCAAATGGTACCAACTTTGGCAGTAAGTAAAACGAGAGAAATCTGCAGCTAATTTCGAGCATGTCATTTCTTAGACACATCAATGACACTTTATTGAAAGTTTTAAACTGGTAAAATTACTACCTCCCGTGACGTAGATAGTTCCTTCATAATTAACTTAATTATTTCATACACAGCCTCAAACAAATATTCTTCCGCTGTAAGAAATAATTCTTGACAATTTATCTTGAAAACGAACCAAATTTCGTGTTTTTCTGCTAGAACGTGCTGAGTTGTATCTCGTGTTTGGACGGTATTTTCATGTCGTATTAGGGTGGTCCCGTCGTGTTTCCATATCGGTCACGGTGTGATTTCGTGTCGTGTCCCCAGTTAGCCAAGAGAATCAGCCATCATTAGTTGTGTTGAGGACTGGTGGTGGTCTGTGTTTAATGAGAATTACTCCGGTCTATTTTCATCATAACTGACTTCTACCATGCAACCAGAGAAAAATTCTTTACTAAAAACAGAAACACTGTTGAACTTAATGCCTCAGATGCACTTGATAATTTCAACTATTTCGATATACAGTACATCCAAGTACATGTACCACGAATCATATAATACTATTTAGATATCGTTGTGAGCACATCTTCGTATGATAAATAGCTATCGTTTTGTTTTCTGTCAAGTTTCTTGAATGAGATTCATGAGACTATTCCCCAATATTTCAGCACAAATTTTTAATACAAACGCTCTCTATTAACAATGGATCATCTTTAAATACTCTAAAAAATTGTATTGCCAGTAGCCACAATTACCCGAATAGCCCTGATAACAAACCTTCAAAATTATATTTATTGTAAAAATATTAAAAACGTAGTTTTCTGTGGGAAACTAAAATTTCGTTCAATCTGCCAGAAGCTATGCTCTTCAACATGGCAACATTATCATCAAATTCTGCTGCTTTGTTTCCCACTTAATTACTGTGTTGTTGAAACGAATTCCCAAATTACCCTTTGATAGCCAGATTGAGTTTAATTTTAGTGGTAAAATCGTTTAGCAAAATTATCCAGCAGCCATTTTGGAATGATTGACGTGTAGCCTCGCTGTGAGGGGAATAGAGAGTTTAAATGAATGCTCCCTAAGGGATCGGTGATTGTGGACAACAATTGAGATGTATGTCATATTATCAAGATTACACTCTTACACTGATATTACTTATATTTAAATACAGCTCTCGTGTTTGGGAGGAGAGAAAGGCTTGTAAATTACCACCGATACAGCATGTCAACAGGGAATGGTGGGTAATTTGTAACTAATCCATTCAAGATGGCGGTAATTTTGTGGTGTTTAAATTGAAATTAGAAACTAATGAGAGATTAATTACTTCATCTCAATAAAATTATACATTCTATCATTTTTAAATTTTTTAAATATATATTATTTTTGTGCTTTTTAGGTCATGAAATTGAAACAAAACATTTTCGACTATTTTTTGTAGTAATCCATTGAATGCTTAGTGTGCAACAATGCTCTATTCTGATATTCAAAACCATCAGTTCAGTTGAAGATAAGATAAGAAGCAAAACAAAACCACTGTTCTTTGCTTTCGAGTTACTTTCCTTTTTATTCAACACTTATAAAAATGAAACTATGGTTTTGGGTCATTCACGACACCTGGGCCCTGTTACTAGCCTTGTGATTAAGATCAATTTTGTGCTGAAAACCCTTAGTCCACTTTAGTTTAGTCTATGCAAGAATTACTAAGACAATCTCAAGTCGAATATCAGAATTAGTTTTAGATAAATGCTAGAAACCGGGCCTAGCATTATGACTATGCCTGTGACATACTAAGAAATACACAATAGAAATCTATAAGAGTAGCAGTGTTCAGATACTAACAATATTGTTGATGATCTGAAGGGCTCTATTCTTGTTTTGTAGTTGAGTAAGTTCTGTCAAAACATCTCGACTCAATTTAACACGATTTAGTGTGAATGTTTTCTCCCTTAAGGCCCTCAATCTTATAAATCGAGTAAGGATTTGTTGTAATCTGGTGTGAATTACCTCCCCTGGGGCTGTTTAACCTCTCACTATTCTCAATCGGTTGCCAGTGTGGCCTGAATTTACCCGTACATATTCTAAACACTTTAATATTACAATTTCTCTTTCTCTGGGTTTTTTTACCAAAACAAAAAGGTTTCCTTACGATTGCAAATGATGCAATACACCGAATATAACAAAGCTTCTTTACAACCCCTTTAACATTATATGAATCTGAAATGCAAAATACAATAGGAGCCGGTTTAAATATGGTGACAGACATAATATATAAGAAATATTTAAACCTTCTAATCTTATGGAATATTCAATTTACGTTTTGCCTTTTCGCAGGAAGGTGACCAAAACACGTGTCTCGCGAGATTCACAAGACGACGTTCGTTGTCCCTCTCATTGATGACGTATCATGTTATCTCGTCATTCTGATTGACAAGCTGTCAAAAACAACCGGAAACTGGTAGCCGATAAGATCACACTTCCACCAATTTCTATGTCTCGAGACCAATTCAAATACTAGTCCTAGAGAATACAGACAAATAATTCTATAACTGAATAACATAAAGCTTGAATCAAGAGAAAACTTGAAGGGAAGATGAAAGACGACCGACAATGGTCATAATAATGGAATAATTTCTCGAGTTCGGTGTATTTATTGAATATACTACTTCATTTTACAGCCAATTATTTCGCTTAGAAACTTAATTTCTACAATTAACCTTTAACTTTAAAATTCATCCTTCGACTTTTTTTTTAAATTAGGGGAATTACAATTGCATAGTTCTCTCATTAATTGTATTTACGTATATTTAGATAATATGCTTCTGAGATATACCGCCTCAAAGATCTAACCTTAATAAAGCTTCCTATATTAAATCTTCTTTCCGTTTCATTTAAAGGGTTACAGTTTCATAGTTCTTTCATTTCTTTGCATATGTATAGGCATGTCACTGCAATTTACCACTTCAAAGAAATAAGCTAAAAATTATTATTTGGTCATTGTCTAACATGGCGACAAAACATCCCTTAATTTACATTTAATAATTTATATTTAGAAGGGCTTAATAATTTACATTATCTTACATTAATTCTGAACTTCCGACTTCGTCTCGTAATAACCCCAGTTATGTTACAGAATAGATTATTAGGTATATAAATGGAATTAAAGAAAAGATAACTCTATGAAGTATTACTGAAATAATCTAATTTCAAACACTAGAAAGGTTATAGAGTGTCACTTTCCTGGGTTGATGGTCGTATTTAATACACTTTAGGTGATAAATAAGGTTTAGAATGATAACTTACGATAACACATAGCTTAGTTACACAGGTATTCTTAGTCATATTTGATATTGTCCCGATATACTTTATAACGCACCTTAAAACACCTTTATTTTGATAACTTATTAAAACATTGAATATCAGGGAAAGTTTGCCAGCACACATGGAATAATTGGTACTTAAAACTTATATCCTGCATTTTGCCATACGAACGAGTATGCAATATTTTACTTCTTAAATCTTGTCAGAATGGCTGAAGGATCCTTCTGTACAGTCTGTAGTACAAGGGTTATTGTCTCCTCCGAACGATAATTCGCTTGTTTTAAGACTTCCTCTGGTATGGTACGATGATATTACATATATGGGATCATCTGAGGTGGCTATATAGCCAAACCTCAACTCCAGTATCAGCAATGTAGAGGCCAAGAAGGCTGATGATAAATACGATGACAATAAGTATGCGTGTATTTGAAGAGTAAAACTTGGAGACATCACCCAAATTAAGTTTCTAAAAATGAATATTACTATAACGATAATAGTAAAATGTAGAGTAGAGAAGTTGAAACTGTTATGTTTTTATATTATCATAGTCTTACTGATAAAATTAGGCAGATTGAGGTCAATAAAGTGTTAAGTTGATTCCTTTCTGTCATACTTCAAACCCTCTTGTTTACAGGCTGGTCATAGTTTGATAAATCTCATATTGACTTGTACCTATACTGGGTGCGAGTTTGGGTACAGATTAAGGTGGGGGTTCAGATATAAAGAAGGGTCCTGTCCGGAATCTAATTGGGATCTTGAATGACAAACAGTACTACGTTATCCTAACCGAACGATTATAGTTTTACAGTTATTTTCAATATACAATGTATACATCTTACTGGATTAGGATAACTGAAATATAGCTACATTTTTTAATGGCATACTACATATATGTTGTACCGATCTTTATCCAACTAAATAATCTCAAATCCTTCTTGGCTTCCGTCACACAATTTGATACTTCACTGAAAGTAGGCACTATAACTAAAGAAATTAGGGATGTTGCTCGTTGTTACCCTAATATCAAAAAATCCCTGCAGAACCACCGTTCTGATGTCCTTTAAGTTTTTTAACAAGGCATTCGAGTAAAGTTTATTTGTTCTTTGTTTACTTGGTATTTATAATTTAAATCAACCAGTTCATTGACGTTCTCATTTTCAACATAAAATAACAATTTCGTATCAAATCATGTATAAATATTGTTATATTTTATACTTTATTGAATATTATAGCATATTTTATCATATTTCTATACCCGATCTAGGTCAGATTTTATAGCAGTTTTGTATTTTGCTACAATAAAATACTTTATGGCTGTTTTTATATTTTCGATTGTCTTGACGTTGAAATTTTGTAAACATACCGAGACACAGATATATTTCCGTCGGTTAAAAGACTTACAGTAGCCTACTATGCAAGGTCCTTAGTTAACTCTCTTGGACAAAGTTCCATCTCGCTCTAATATATGTCACTGTGAGTGCTTTTGACTTCCTTCATACGTCTTCTGACAGTTAGGCTATTAAAGCCAGTCAAACGCCATGCAGTGTGCAATGAGGGAAATTTGTCCGAAATGGAGACATCGGCCTACTCGTATTTCCAACTATTGATGGATCGTCCATACCCTGTAGCATAGGGGGCCTCAGTTTGTTGTCCCATCGAAACGACTAACAAAAAGTACATGTATTAGTTTTTTTTTCTTTCTAATATATGTTACTGCAAGGGCTTTCGACTGACTTTATAAGTCTTCGGTCAGTTGGGATCTCAGAATAATTAATGATCTGTTAAATAATGTAATTTCGGTTCCAGTACATTCGTTCATAAATAGCGTAGCTATAAAAGCATATAATATGTCCATCGTGTTCCATAGGCAAAATCCATGAAGGAAACGAAATGATCGGTTTCGGTTATTAAAGCTGCAGGGAAGTTATCGATGTCGATGGTAGAGTAATGCTGTATCAGTATCAGATGAGATTAGTAAAGAACTTTAGAGATAAACTTTGATACTTTAATATTTTATCATAAGACACCCCACCCTACTTCAGCACTGTTGAGACACGCCACCCCACTTGAAACAAACTGAGACTCTCAGCTTATCGATAGCATATCACCTTACACTCAAGTCAACGTTGAAAATTGAATATTTTTTCATTGTCATGTTGATGTTTTGCATTATTTTTTGTTCAATTTAGTTCAATTGTATAAGCGATGAAATACCAGGCACAATGCCAGTATACACAGCTTTTCTAGTGGAGAGCTTGCTGTAACCCCTTGATTCATTTAGAATACCTATTGCTCATTATTTGATGATGGGAATGTTTGAATTGTCAGGCACAGGTCCAGTATTCACATTCTTCGTAACCCCTTGATCCATTTAGAATACCTATTGCTCATTCTTAGATGATAAGAATGTTCGATAATGTCAACCTAACTATTTGCGAAATCGCAATTTTGTCTTTGTGAATTTTCTGTCTGACGATGATTTATAACTTATTCCTTTATTATTCACCAGTTAGGATGGCCAAAGAATATCATTTACTGATGACATTTATCATACCAGTATTCATGTATATCTGACCAGTTCCGCCACAGTAATATTATCTGGGATGTAATCGTGGAGGCCCGGGGTTCGACAAATTCCCATACAAAAAACTACATCAATCTTAGCCAATGTCTCCAGTCAAATATTCCATCTATTCCTGACATTAGAGAGTGGCGTGGAAGTTAGTCTGTATCTCCAGGAATCGGTCAGTAACATTATACACATTATCGCTTTACATCTCTAGTTATTCTCAAAGTTTGGAATCGTGATTTATACAAATTGGCATCATGTTCGATCTTATATCTCTTGTGTTTCGTCTATTCTATTTTCCTATTTGAAAAAAAAAAGATAATATGCATTTAACTTTAAGATTATTTTAAAGAGTATATTGTCATTCCTAGTGTTCGATTTTTCTGTATATTGTATTGGCCCAGAAGACATAAGATATAATTATCTAACACGCACATGACTTACATGTACATATATTGTACTTTGTACTTCCTCAACTATTTAAATTATATACAGGACATTGTGTGAATTCATTGAAAATACAATGATCAAATTGAATCATGATAGAATATTTTCCACGATTGTGTTCCCGATTAACATGATGCCAAACTTTCAGTAATATGGTATTAATATCGGGGATCTGTCAGGGCTCACTGATTACTATTTAAACATATTTGACACTTGATTAAAACAATAGTTATTTCATGTAACCTTATATTTCCTCAGTCTCTATTCTCTTTATTAAATAAGCTGGCTATTGTCCATTTCTAACTGACCGGACACGTGATACAATTATGGAATTCCTTAAAAAAAAAAGTCTGGGAAAAAATTCAAACTTTTTGAAATTGATAAACCGTCATAATATAAATATATATTTCAAGTTTATTCTGAAATGTCTTTTCAATTAAAATAAGATTTGAAACGTGCACTCATAAAACTTTATTAAATATATACAATTTATTTTTTGTCTGCTTTTTTAATATTTTCACTCATTTTCTTGAAAGAGTGTACGGCTTTTAAGTATGTGATGAGGCTGTTTGCAGTTATGTTAAAAATATTTGAATAAAAGTATAATATGTAACTATTTTTCCCAAGAAGTACTACCCTTCTTTTTTATTTTAAATCGATTTCCGAAATTATCATCAAGATGGTACTGGTCATAAAATAATTACAGAAAGTGTCAGAGTGTCCTTTTTAGAGGATGTATACTAATTAAACATGTGACAATTCTTACACCTGGGTCTGATCTCTCGACTTCTGTATATTCCAGATTTATCTCAGAAGTCGTCAACATTTATATGATGCCATCATCCCAAATTACGATGTGACAATTCTTACACCTGAGTCTGATCGTTTGACTTATGTTTATTCCAGTCATAACCCAGAATTTTGAAAACATGTAACACGTTTTCTGAATATTCTGTCACTATCGTAATAGCCGTGTGACAATTCGTACACCCAAGTCTACTTCTATATATTTTAGCAATTTTCAAGGCTTGCAGAACATTTTTAGAAATCATGTATTTAATATTAGTAATATCCATTTTCTGTGTACCGCCTTGAAGCAATGGCAAGATAAATTGTTGAAACATATACTATAAATGACAGAAGCAGAACATAATCAAATGATGCGCTATGTTGCTTATCTTGTCTGTTTATTATTTCAATATCCCGATTTATACATGTTCCTGATATCTGAAATTCTTAATATTCATGCTTATAGGCACGGAATTGATATACTTTTGTTGCAAATTGTGTAAATAGAACAACGTAGTTCACTCTGGATGGATTTGATTTTTCATGAGTTGAAGTAATGATTGCACATTTTTCTTCTGCATTCAAAAACTCCTATTTTTTCTTTCAATTTCCATAAGCATGAACTTAATGAGCTGGAGCAATGATATGTTCAAATCTCTTTAACTTATCATATTCAAATAAAGGATCCATTTTTCATCAATCAGAAATATAACAAGATGTTGTTATAAAATCAACCCATCTTCAGAAAATTTAAATTTTAGATCAAGTTAAGGCAATTAGTTGTTGATTTTAATGATCGCAATCCTCAGAAAATTAAATATTCAGATCGAGTTTAGACAATGAAAATGATAACCAATGTTGTTTTTAATGATCGCTGTCTTAAGAAAATTAAATTTCCTGTTGTAATAGATAGGGTATTGTTTTAATATCAGTTTTATTGGTCCAACTAGCTGTGAATTACAACCTATCTTGTCCACTCCAGCTACCTGGCGGCAAATATCAAAGACTTTTAATTAAACAGGTAATAAACTCATTTGTTTACATCTTACAAAAACACCTTGATTGTACTTGGTCTTCATTAAGACGAGTTAAGGTGCCATGTTTTCTTAAAGTAGAGTGGTATAAGGTGTCCTGTGACAAACTCGGGGTTAAATTGTCTTTAATGTGCAACATTTGTAGCTTTTGTTTGCCGATTACAATCCAGACTGCGTTTTGATGTAAAATTTTAATTGGGTTTAATTTTTTACAGCGTGAAAAACATATTTGTATTTATATGATGGTTTGATATTTTCTTTCGTTTTGTGATAAAATTAGACGCCTACTTCTTTGATTGTTGCGAAGTATATTTTCAGTAGACGCTGAACTGCAATCTGAGGAAATTGTCTGGAAGCATTAATTCTAATATCGTGAATTAATAACGACCATGTTTTTCAGATACACCTTTCATATTACCATCTCTTTACTTTGAAATAAATTATGTTTACTAAATCCGATCTTTAACTTTAATTTTATCTAATAGATTCTTTCTGATATTTACATTACAAATTGGTATATTTCCCTAATAATTTCGAGTCGTGTATCAGGTGCCAAGCCATCTAGGTATCCTGCTATTGCTTTGAAAAAGGAAAGATATGGTATTGGGCATGACCACCAAGACACCTGCAGAGCATGTTGGCGCCCAAGGAAGAAGCATTATGCTTACAGAGAATGCTATGTTCGCGGTAGTTGAACATTATGTTGAAATGAATATATCACCATTAAAAACGACTGATTATATATATTTTCACAAGCTGGGTGACATAGTTAAAAATGACAATTAAATTGAATTTAAATTGTTGTTGTTTTAATCTAAATGAAAAATAAAAATTAGATGAAACGATATTACCAGAAGATTAATCAGTTGACACAAAGCTCACATGGATACCAATACTTTCATGCATATCTTTATTGTTCTTTTTATAGAAATGTTGCGAATATTCATGAATACATATATATTATAATTTTCAAAAACTTCGTTAAAAATGTTTTTATCATTTTTATGTGTATCATGCTCACCCGTACAAGTTTCGTTTGATCCAATACTGTTTCATACAATTTCTGTGGTTTCTGAAATACTCGATAATGATGTCACCAAATTCAATTTCATTCCAGAACTTATAAAAGCTACTATGAATTTAATATACCCGTTACAAGTCTCCCTGGTATATTAAAAAAGGCTGGAAAACTTTTTTTTTCGAATCTCTTGATTCATTTTTAATAAAATATGTATACTTTGTTTACCATCAAAATGTTATCTAAAGACACTAATCTACATGTATATCTCAAATCCGAAAAACTTCCAACACTCATCAACATTACTTTTAATTCATTTTAATAAAATATGTACACTTTGTTTACAGTCAAAATTTTATCTTAAATACACGCATCTACATCTCCAAATCGGACAAACTCTTACACTCATCTGCACATCTAAATCTCATACCTCATCAACATCTCCAAAATCGGACAAAATCCCAATCCTCATCTGCATCCCTAAATCTCATCAAAATAGGACAAAACCCCTAACCCTCATCAACATCAACATCCCTAAAGCCTATTTAATGAAGTCAGTGATAATCTAGCTCCTTGTCATCAGTTGTCATCTCTTATCACTTTCTATTCTTCTACACTCAACAACTCTCAATTGTCTTTTTGTATCCTACTTGACTTCTACTGTATAAACAGATTATCCGGGGCTAGAGAATTAGCTAATCTGTCGCTAATCTTTAATCCTGACACGGGACTTAATCCAACTAAACTTAACCCTACATATCCCCTTTCTCACGTTTTTATTGAAGGATGAAGTGGGCTCAAATTACTAAAATGACATTTTGTCACCGTTCTACACCTCAATTTAATGTTATAGCCACTATTTGTAAGAGTAAATTATTAAGAGCGATGATGTTAATTCCATGAAATCTCTTCTATAATTATCCCTAAAACGGAAATCTCATTAATTTCCTTAATTAAGATTTTTGCTACTTTGTCATATTTTTCAGTTTATACTTCTCATTGTATTTTGATTTTTGTTTCAGTAATTTTAAAACCTCTACCCTGCTAGCATGTATGTATTTTTGTATGATGTGCTTACTGGTATTATCATAATGGAGCACAGGTTTCATCATTATAAAAATACATTTGCTGTAAAAATATATTTTAATTTTCTTTAATAAAACCGGGAAAAATATTATTATCTGCATTAGTTTAAAAATACATCTTAATAATAATACTTAAAGAGATCTTATGGTACAGAATGGCTCACGTTGAGGTTTTTTGAACACATTTGATGTTTGAAAGCATCACAGTGGAATATATGGTACATGATATCACCCCCCGGGGATCCCAACTCAAGCCTTTCAGCGACCCTTTCAACCCCCCAGGTCGCTCTACCTCCGAAATGGAAGGACACATCTTATAGCAAAACCGTTTTTGTTCAGCATTTTTTAACCAAAACGAAAGCGACAGACTTTCTCTTGATTCTAAATTCCAATTTATTCAAATTATGTCAGTAAGATTGAAAAAAATAACCAATTTGAAACGAAGTCCAGTTAAATAAGTTACAATTTCTACCTAGAAGATGTGAAAACTAGCGACTGTGTACTAGCGTTTTATCACGACAATACCAATATGTCAAACCCGACACAAATCCTTCTAAATCCTCGTAAATCTGAGGGAAATGAATTAATTCTGATATTTAAAATATTATCACGATTCACAACTTTATTATTTATTTAATTATCAAATTATAGTTTTACTTTTAATTAATCTGATTTAAATATCATTAAAAAAACAACCTTACACACATTAATTCATTTAAAATATAAATGAAATAGTCTCCTCGAATATATCGCAATAAAAACCTCTTGTGACGTCATCCCATTGTTATGGCAGGTCTTTCTTTTCAATAATATCCCTCTACTCAGGGACATTCGAGAGAATATCCCTCAACCCAGGGATATTCGAGATAATATCCTCGTGGACAGGTACATTAGAGATAATATCCCCTCTACCAAAGTCGAGAGAATATACTTTAATCTGACACCAATACATTTGAGCAATCAACTCTACGTCTTAAAGATTTTTTTTCTTTCAAACTTAATATTGAAATTTCAAAATCAAGCTGATGAATCGTTACTAATCACTACCCAGTGACAAAGTATGCATTCTTATCAGACAATATCAAATCACAACCCAGTGATCTGTAAGGTTTCTTGCTTCCTATGGTACACTAAGGGTTGATACAACAATATATACACCCACATTTCTTGTAATGTTTTTTTACTGGTATTCTTATTTTGTAAAAACGGTTTTAAAAAGTTAAAAACTAGATTTTTAGAGCGTAATTAATTTTCGAGGGATTTATATCTTTCAATACTACATTTTAGAATTTTTTAATGTAAAATCAGATATTTAATATTAAAAACTAAATATTTCTGAAAATTCTTTAAATTTTTTTCACACGACATGGATTACCTCCCATGTGATGTTAAATGTATTGATTGATTTTTCAACATATTTACCAATTATTGAATTAGGAATCGGTTTTTATGTCGGATAATGCATGGTTTCTATCGGGATTAGTTGACATAATGCCCTTGGGCTCGGGAAAGCCCTCGGGCCTTCGGCCCTCGTGCTTTCCCGAGCCCGCGGGCATTATGTCAACTAATCCCTCGAAACCATGCATTATCCTATACATAAAATACTATTTTTAATTTATTTTATATGTCGATGACTTCTTCAAGGAGAGCATTTATTCTTTTAAGTAAAAAAAGGAATTGACATTTTTTCGTTTTGGATGTCTCATTAAGTGTATTGTCTCTAAAAGCCTCATGTTAATTTGTGCATTATCAATATAAATGCATTTGCATATTCTTCTGGTACGTTCGCACCCCCTTTTAGGGATTGTGAAGACACTTCTCACTGTACAAGCATGCACAGAAGGAAATTTATATTGGATGCAGATATGAAGTTTTCGTATTCTGTTACAGGCAAATACAATACTGTATTGTACAAGCGTCGATAGAAAGCTGCATGTAAATGAAGTACCATTTTGTCTTTTAATGCGCTACAACTCTTTTTTTACTTATTTTGATGATGTATCATTAACCCAGTATTCTTTCAATTGCTAAAAGATGATATTATATCGAGGCACTAAATGCATTAGAACCCTAATACATAACATAAACAAAACATATTCAAATTAAAATATTCTGGAAGGATTTTATGTGAAGCTAAATCTAGCGATTTCAAGATTTAAAAAAAATATATTTGATTATTATATCATCATTTTATTAGCGTAACGCTAACGTTTCAGTTTTCAAAAAGAGGAGCAAAAACTAAAGAATAATTCCAAATACATAACTGCATTCTCTCAATACAGATACATATACATCTATAACTAAATAGAAGAGCAGGAGAGAACCCATTTTTTTCTGCTTAACAAATTAACCCACCTTGTGGTGAGACTAAAATATATTCAGTTATTTTCGGTTCATTCATAATTAGATAAACTTTTTTTTCATTCACAATACACGTACAATGGTATTTCACCATTCGTACGTTTTATATTGTCAAAATCGTGCAGCGACAGCACTGCGACTCGCTGTTAACGCGACATATTAGAATGATGAGAAAGAAAGACAACATAGAGGAAAGCTTCCACTGGGATTAGAAGTAAAAGTTGAAGAAAATAGGAATTAAAACTGGACTAATCGACGGGAAGGGCGAAACCCCACAAACCAAAACGTCGTTACTCACAGTAAGCCACGCCCCATGATACCGACCAGTCGACCAATCAGAGAAGAGGTAATGTTATTCAGAAGCAGTAAGCTGTCAATCAACTAGGCGTGATCCAATGAACGTGGGGTGAAGCCCCGCCTTGATACTGTTGTATCCCGTGTGTAAGCTGTACGGTGGTCGAGGAGTAGAAATAGACGTGTTTGTTCTATCAGTGTACCATGTTGAAATTTGTTTATTAAAAGTGAATGATCAACTAGTAGGAAACATAACCAAGTTTAATCTTCCTAGTGTTTTTATCTCTATGTTTCTCTGTATGCTGCAGTGAATTCAAGTTTTCACCACAAGATATTACAGGACCTAGCTAGTCGACAGTCACAGTGTTTTGGATCAGCGTGAAAGGACTTTATGTCGACAGGGACTAACTGTTTTCATCATATTTAGTGAACATACTACAAACTCATCATGATCAACCCGTTTATGGATACGGCTCACACTCCTCACCTACCCCCAGGAGCACTCAAGCTGAGCCCACCTCATATGGGGGATGCTACAGCCGGAATGCATGGACAGTCAAATCAGTTTGTTGGACAAAGTAATGGATACGGAATGCCACATAGTCACTCACAAATCAGTAGTTACGCCGCTCGGGATTTTCTGTTACGACGAGAACACATGGGATACACCGGACATGACACGAATCCAGCATCGCATCCAGGTATGTTTGCCCCAACATCCGTCGGATACCACCACTCCGGTCACCATCCCGATCCGACAGCTACCAGTCACATGTTGTTTCCAGGACTCCATGATTCCGGACACCATGCCTCAGGTCATCATGTTCAGAGTCAGATGTTGTATCCACGAGCGGATCAGTTCAACCAGATGGGCGGACAGCGTCAGGATCATTTCGTCCCCCCACAGCACCTCAATCACATGAACTCTATCAACCCACACATGAATATGACCCCACATGGTCCAGGTGCATTTTTCCGATACATGCGACCACCAATTAAACAAGAACATACCTGTCTGTGGATAGATCAAGATCAACCCGAACCTAGAAAACCTTGTAATAAGACATTTAGCACCATGCATGAAATAGTGACTCATTTAACAGTGGAACATGTCGGTGGACCCGAACAAGGAAACCATGCTTGTTTTTGGCAGGCTTGTGCTAGAGACGGACGTGCTTTCAAAGCCAAATATAAACTTGTTAATCATGTACGTGTCCATACTGGAGAAAAACCATTTCCCTGCCCCTTCCCGGGTTGTGGCAAAGTCTTCGCTCGAAGTGAAAATCTCAAAATTCATAAAAGAACGCATACAGGTTCGTACATTTTCCATTTTAAAATTATTTTAAATCTATTCAACATATTGCATTCAAAAATATCTACAGTATTCATATCATTAAACCAGTCAAAGTCGTTAGTCGGAATTGCATAAATTCATACGAAATAAGGTTCTAAAATTCAAACTTAGAAACATCTTGATTTCAATTCTGAATTTTATAATGAGAAAATCTTGAAACGGGGATTTTTATATCATTATTAAAATAAATTACAATATTTTAAACATATATTACTGGTTGACAGGTGTTAAAATATATTATTTTAAATAAACAAATAGCAAAACTGTTTCCATCTTCACAAATAATATAATAAACTAACCGAAAAAACAATAAATTTTGTTGTCGATTTCATTTTTCACTTAATATTTTTGAACAATAGTGAAATTGGTAATTTTAATTGTAGCCGGGTCAAGGCTCGACTCATCTTTCAACTCACTACATTTTCTGAAACGAAATATTATCTTGACATTGAGATGAGATCTATTCATGTTTTAAACGTGTTACATTAACCTCAGTGTAAAGAAGTGGTTAATAGTTTTTAGGTCAACCCTTACTGTCGCTTGTTCAACATCTTCAAAACGTAAATAATATAGTAAGCTCCATTTTAATTCAACAAAATATAAAACGAAAAAGTTTAACTTGAAACCTGCATTTTATTTCATTCATTACAGTTTACCGCAATTTTGATTTTTTTTTTGTCAGCTAGATTTTATTTATAAATTTCTTGCAGTTGAAATAAATATTTATAAATCATGCATTAATATAAATAAAATATTCAAATAATTGGTCCTTAAGAAATACTTAAGTTTAGATTTTATTCTAAATGAACCTTCTTTGAGATATTGAATTATTATGTTTTAAATATGATATTATATTCTGTGTTGTTGAAGTGTTTATAATATTTATAAGTTTTGTATCAGATATAATACACAACTAAAACCTGATATTCCTTATATCAAAACACAAGTAAAAAATGATTAATCTTCTTTTAATGAGATAATATTTCATAAATAATAAAAAAAAACTGAAATATAATCGTACTTCAATACTGCGTTAGTTTACTAAGAAAACACCAGGAATATTATAGGTAGATTTCAGGTAAAATATATCTTTCTTATTATAAACTTTACATACTTAACAAATTTCAACAAGAAGTTGTCGAGTATCAATTTTGTGCAGTCTTAGGTATGATACATTTGATATATGTATTTAATTACATTGAATTGGAACAAATATTATTATTGGCATTTACTGCAATTTCTTCATAAATAAATATTATTATTTTATTTATACGCTGCATAGGACTAAGTGACAATACAATGCTGTATCTTCAGAAGATTATATTGGAATAAAAATAACACAAACAAATAAATACATGTGTAGTTTATGTTCTATGCATTATGCCAAAAATATAAAATCAGTATTTTAGATTTTAATTATGTCATTAATTAAACATTTGCGCCTAACTCTAAGCTCTGTCTTTTAAAGATTTAAATCTGTTAATTGTGCAGTGAAACGAAATAAATATTCCTAAAGTCATATTATGTATAGAATGGTTCATGTTGGTGATGAACAGATAGTCTGGAAATTGAAACAGAAAACTGACAAAAGCTGTTGTGTCTATTGAGATAATAAAATATAAAAGTTGACAGAATTAAAACAATAGAGTTAAAAGTAGTTAATATTGAAATATGAACACATGTGTTAGAATATAAAATCATAAAGTGTATGATGTTATTATAAAATAATAACACAGACTGAACACTCAACTAGAACTAACTTCAACACAATGCTTATATTTTACTCTTCACTCTTCACTGTACAAAGTTATCAATTTAAAAAAAAATAGAATTTTTAATTTATTGTGCAAAATATTTAAAACTTTAACTCATTATAATGTAAATATGTGAACACTATTTTATCGTTTTGTTATGTAAGAGTTTTGATATTTGCAGAGGATTTTTCAAAATTATACCCAATTTTACAACACTTGGAAAATTGAAAACTTTTCACTTTAGAAAAACCTCTCATTTTTACAATTCATTTTTATGGATTATGCTGGTTTGTGTACTAGTTTCCGAAATTGATATTACTGTTTCGAAATACCATTGAAATGCTTGAATCCAAACATATATTATTAAAAACACATGCAACAAAATTCATATTTTAAACTACCATTTTAGGCAATGTCATAACAAAAGTATGCAACTCTTTCTAGGCTAAAAATTTTCCACAATTTCATTAGAATATACATTTATAAAGAAGCACGAAGGTTTTTGTTCTATTTAGAATAACTCAGTATGTTAAAAAAGAAAATGAAAGTAGAATAAAGGATTATTCCAGTGCCTAATTCATATTTGTCTTGTTATATTTCTGAAGACAATTAACGTCAAAATAACCTCACGTTAGTCATTAGGTTAAATACAGAACATAGATGGCTTTATCTGTAAATTGCATAAAAACACGAATTAGTATAGTTAAGAATAGAATTCACGTTTAGTTCATTTATTGTATTACCATTATACACGTGTCTCCTTTTCTTTAAGAGATTTCGGGTCAGAAATAGCATGGTTAACTTTTAGTCAAATCTGCATGTTTATTTAAATAACTGTGTTTAACTTGGAGAAAAAGTGTTGAAAATTTGAAGTTAACTTTATATTACATTTTATATACAACCGTCAACCGTTATTACTGCCATAATTTTTATAATGGTTTAAAATAATTAACAGTAGCTGTCAAATGATATCATAATCTGACACTGTTTAAAATCCGGGAGATCGGATTACAGAAATCAGCACCTTCGTAATTAATGACTTTACATGTATTTCCAATGTGTACTAGAGAAAGAAGAGACTATTCGTACATGCGTTCATGGTTAATTGTATCTGATTTGCATGTCCAAATTCTGGTTCAGTACTGTACATAAGGTCTTAGGACACTTATATTTTCTATGAGGAATTCATAAACCAAACTTACCATTCCAATCAATGACCATATCGATATCATTCTTAGTATAGCAAAATGAGTTCAGATAACAATAAATAATCCAAAAAAGAGCTAGCTGTTTGAACAAAAATGTATATATATTCGATTTAGTGCTATAATAATTTAATTGAATGAAATGAAGAAGTTAATGATAAATCGGTCTGTAGTAATATTATATCTGATAAATAAAATATAGAGAGAAGTTCAAGAGGCAGATTAAGCCATCAATCGCTTGTTAATCATTTGTTGATAGTTAGCATTAAACCCGACTTAATCACCAGCAATTTGTTGATCTAAGACGGTGTTAAAAGCGCGGGAGAAGGTGTAATACTATTACCCGCTCTTTACAAGTGTAAATAAACAGTGGATGTTAAGTTGTTGTACAGTGAAAGATGTTAACATGTCTCTTATTGGTTAATTACATCCCTCTTATTTCAAATATTTACATCTTGAGCATCTTCAAATATTATTTATTTACTGCCTTGACCAGTTAATTAATGACTTGACTGCTCCTGCCATCATTTGTGGATTCAAAATTTATAAGGAATACATTGCAAATTCAAAACGAGTTGTAAGTTTAGATTGTAAACAAAATTTCCCTTTTTAAAACCCAATGATCATTTGATCAAATCACTGTATATTTTTTTGCTATAAAATTGTGTATCAATCTGAGAGAGATCCACCAAGTATACGTTTCACCCCTGTGTTTTTGTTGGCTCTCCACTGTAAAAATGTTGTTTTGTCTGCAACATTCCAGTTGATTCTCACCCTTTAACCTTCACCAACTAGCAACTAAAATATATCACAGCTATCTTTAGGTCTTATATTTTATATCTAAAATCAGGGTGGAAACATTGGAAGCCTAGTTCTTCTATTTGCATAATGTTTTATCTCTGTTTTTGACAACAATGTCAAATGCAAATCTCTAAAATGCGATCCACTGAAATATTTTCAATTTCTAGAAGTTTAGTAACTTTTGCTGTTTATCTGGTACAAAGACACAAGTTCATGAAACAAAACTTAAATTAGAATATTATATCAATAACAGAAACAGAGTTTTACATTTTTCAGTCCTTTACTTTACTGGACTAATGAAGACGAGCTAGTTAAATGAGTAACTATATTTCTAAAGTGGTTATTGTGGAATATGAATGACTATTGACTATAAACACAATTATTAAGCCAGTAGTTTGTTTTCTACCAGTGTCTAATAAATCAATAAAAACCAATCAATAAAACTTCTCACTAGTCGTATCGATTACCCCACAATTACTTTATATAGTCCGATTAGATTTCAATATTCACCTTATACCTTACATCTACTGGAAGGCAATAATAATTCATAGAACTAGTTTGATTTTGACAGAATTTTGATTCAAATCATTTCTTATCACCAATTACCACGTTATGTGTATAAGAACGCAACTAAAGTTTATTCTCTTGTGATACGAGTAAAATATATTTTCTGCAAGCAATTTTTTTTAATTTTTAAAGAAAAGATACAGATATAAGAACATTCTTTTTTCCATAGTGATACAATATTATCATGCTATTTTGGATATCGAGTTTCTTTTTTGGTTTTATTTGTCACGTGGTTTTGATTTCAGAGTATGTGATATTTTCGTTATGTAATACATATTATAGTTCAATGTACCTAATATGGTCATAGAGCATAGATTAATAACTTCAAAGACACCGACATATGCAAATTAGCACCTACTGTATTTAAGAAAAGAGGAACGTCAAACTGTTTTCTATTGTATAATGTATATAAGCAATAAACACATAAAATAATCGTAATAAACATTGATAAAGATCTTGATAGGATAAAAATACATAATCATATGCAAATTTATTCATCAATATTAATATCAAATTTACATTTGGTCAATGTCAAGATAACCAGTACGTACAACAGAATTAAAACCAACTATTTTTTATTTTGAATGTCGATGTATACTTAATGATATGCAAATTTATTTTGATTTATTGTTACAAATTAAATAGGAGTAAGTATTTAGAAGTTCTACATCATTATTTTCTATCCCGGGGATTGCTATATATTCACCTTTTCATATTTCTCTTCTAATTCTAAAATGTAAGCAGGCGTAACTGAAATAATGGAATGGAATTCTAAAATTGAATATCAAATGAAACGATTTTTTTTCTCTCTAAAATTAACATAAATGCATTACACAGAGGCATAGTTCTGGAATAATCCTTTTATTTATATAAACAATACCATGACATAATATTATATTATAATTTATTGTATGCAAATTTATGCAAATTAGATGAGATGTTTCATTAGATTAACTTATGACACGTTGGACTCATGATGTACAGCCTTTTATTGAAAAACGTAGGAATTGTTAATTATAAAGTACATAGTTTTTTTACATTTATTTAATTTCACTAATTTGAATATCCATCAACTGTCGCTTTGGTTCTGAATATTAATAAGTCACAGTAGATTTTATAATCGCATCATTAACAGATTACAAATGTGATACAATTACTAAAAATCGTATGTTTATATAATATGCTACAGCACAGTTATCTACCGAAACGTTTCACTCACTTTTGCACAAAGTCCTTATCTGATCCATTACCATGCTTTCCGATCATAAAACTTTTGATTTACAAGTTTTGCATATTTCTGAATCCTTTCTATATATACTATACTGGGTAACCCTTCTTTTACAAGTATAGTGCACTTGCTCAAACATAAGGACTTTTTTGATTAAAGTAGGAAAAAATAAAACACAAGATAACGTGCAAAGCGTAGGTAAAAAGTTGATATACAGAGAGTAAATGTAGCTACTAATGTAGGACTAATCCCTTTATCAAGCAAAAAAATAATATTAAAAGGCAAGAAAAGTCCTTTTCCTTAGAGAAAGTATGCAACTAACTGAAGTATTGACTCACTTTGTAGCTTTATACCTGAAGACATGTTAGTTTACATACTTACTGATGTGACAATGTTGTGAACATTTCATTGACAAGTTGAATAATAATATACAGGCATGTAAAAGTCATTATAAAAACAGCCTGGTAGGGTATTACGGACGGCTTGTGATATTTTAACCACATGTTAGTGTGGTACAAGTGGAAAATATTAAGATATCATCAAATATCTATCAATTGAATTTCAAGATGGCGAGAGAGAAAAACTCAAGCATATTAAAATATTGAAATATCGTTAGATTTCTTCTTTGCCTTCTCTCTTCCTTGCTGTTCTGCGATTTCTATTAGAGTAACTGTGAGGCGTAACCAGTCGAAAAACACGATGTTTCCAAGCGTAACAGATCTCTTTTACATCTTCATAGTTGACTAATACACACATGTACAATTTTACATATGTTTGTAGCGAGAAGGATGTAGCAACTGTTGCGAGTATCCTGTTGTGAAATTTGCATGTTTTCATCAAGCGTTTTGTTACTAATCACCCTGTTTTTGGTCTACCACAAACATCATATTTTTGTCGATTTTGTAAAATGAAAAAAAAATTACAATACGTGGAAACTTGAACAAGTTTATTTTTAAAATTCGGAAATAAAAAAATAAAACAATACGGAAAATTACTGATACGTGTTCATAAAATAGGAAATCCTCTTTAATTATTTTTAACTGGCCGACCTCAATCTTGTGCACTTGAACTCAAATTTATTTCATCTTACAACATGTGGTTAGAACCTGCCGTTTGGTTGCGCTGCTGAAGTAAGCAATGCGCTGCAGGGTATTTGATTTTACAATTTTAGAAAGTATATTTTAAGAAAAATCAAAGAAATCTACTTGGATCGCAGACAGAAGTGTGATTCAATACTCTTCGTTTAAAACATACCAAAGTTTAGTATTCAATGGCAATAGAAACTATTGTACAATTATTAAAAGTGTATAATTAAAAGAATAAATATAGAATTGGACAAAAGAGACAGAGTCTAATTCATACCTAACCAAAAGTACGAACAACCCTTGAAAATAGCTTCAAGATATATCATCCTCGCATAGCAGGATTTTAAAAATTTCTGATTTATCCTGATAAGACACGAGCAATCAAAAATTGAACTACTTTTATAATTAAACCAGACTGTAATAAAAATATTGTGACCAACATATTTCAGGTTTTTTTTTTAAACTTATTAAGAGAATTTAATTATGTAAAATGCTTTCTCATAAACGTTAGAAAAATGGCGAGAAACTATGGTGTTAATATTTAACTTACGACGATGATGTTAACAAATTATCGTCAAAAGAAATAATTCTATTTTGTCCCCAATTCTCTGGTATCACCTTTTGAATAAATGTTTACTTTTCACAAGTATTTCTATAAGAGATGTTTGAAATAATTTTAATAGTTGCCCCATTCAAAAACACCCGGCATAAAATACGTCGCCTTCAATACAACCGACTATTTTTATTAGTGCCTCTAGGACGTTCACATCTCTTTATTAAATTGTCGTGATTTTATAGTTTGGATTAAGAAATTTTGTGACATTTGGGAGTTGCTTTAACGAAGTAAGTTTGATGTGGTTTTCTCTATCAGTATTTGAAAATGAAGGTGAATAGGCGAATTTCGTTTTTGAAATAATAGAACTTCAGGAAACAAAATTCGTTTTGAGTTAAATGTGTTATTTAAAAATAAGATTATAGTTTTCAACAAGAATCAGAAACCATTAAACTTAAAGGTATATGAATTTGTATTTTATTCAAATGATATACTTGTATTAATTGTGCTTCTGCGTAACATATTCAGGTGAATTTATAGACATGAAAGTCTTAAGTTTTTTGTATTCTGAGGCATTCAAAGCTTCACTGGATGACTATTTACAAATTTATTTGCTAAATGATTTCTCTATTTATATGTTGGCATTCTCAGGAAATTTGTCGTTTAAAAATCTATTTTTCTATTTTGACAAGATTTAGAAGGGAAGTAAAAAATGTTGTAGAATGTAGATGAGTTAAGCAGAAATTGAAGGTGATGGCGCGGAACCCCGAGTTCTCTCCCCTCGTTATTACTCACTAGGGGGCGTTAATAATGATTGTTAATACTAGGCAGGGGTGAGGGGGTGACAGACCTCACACTCTTTCTTTTTCCATCAACAAAAATCTCGATGAGATTTCCGCTTAAATCTTTTTCTAAGTGTTTTTGTGAGTATAGTAGAGGAGAATAACGATGTAAACAGATTGGGAGTAAAATATTTAATGTTATTTCCACCTGTATGATTATTATGATGTATTTTAAATATTTCTCTCATTAGACCGTAGTTTATTCTGCATCATATCATAACTGTATATTATACAACTTGGGGTTTATTTAAATATATATAGTCATACAATAACAACTCTTTAAAACACGTTTTAAAATTTCAATAGCTGAATATTAATTTTTGGGATTTAATTAGAAACAGGCGTGTATTATAATTTAGAATATAAAATAGAAAGGACCAGCCGCAAGCTGTTAGTTAATATTATTTTTCATATATTACTTTAATAACAATTCGTTACGTTTATTTATGAGCAAGTCTCCTAACCTACATTTAAACGCTGATTCTCAAGTCTCTGAACTTTCCATAAAAGCTGGACATGACATTTTTTATTTTTTTAACTGCTACATTTTAAAACATACTAGAACTACCAGGAAATTTCCAAACTTTTGCCAAATCTGTGAAAGCTACACCCTACAGTTTTTATTTCTATCTTTGCTGGTGTATTTTAAATCACACTTGAACCCAAATACTGAATATGCATCTGGATTGACCTTTAAGAATACAAAGTTAATGCTAAAGAAAATAAATGCATGATATTCCATCTAGCTGGTGTCTGATGTAGCCCTGGGAACCCAGTCTGGTAACTCATTCTATTAACTCTTTCAAATCCATTGATTCACTTTTAAGTCGAATTTAAACCCAGGTTTCAAGTTGGAGATGACTTGACTCTTTAACTGAGTGAACCTGAGTCAAGATCTAAAGTAAAAATTAGAATTAGTTTGGTTTTGGTTTCACCTCACTTCTAACAGAATTCCTGATATTCGATAGCACGTGATAATCTTCTAAAATATACCCCAGCCTTACACGTCATGCTCAATTTCGTGCTTGAAAAAACGTTTGAATGATCAGAGACAGTGTGAAGTGATATCAGTTGAAATCTGAATTATTATCACATTTACCCTTTCTCTTTACAAATTACTGGCCATCTTGGAAGCAAATATCAAAATATTTGACCAGATAGGTTTCAGAAAATCAATTATCCATTTCAAATGAACGAAATTTTATAAAAGAAATATTAACGAATGAAATATATATCCTGTTAATTTTGAAGAAAGATTCATGTTTAATAAAACTAATGATTAAAATATGTTTTTTCGATTTTAAACAAATGTTCGTTTCAGAAAAGCTATAATGGAATTTGTGGTTTTGGAAATCATATGCAATATTTTGAATATTTAAAAAATGAAAACAATTAGTACCAGTCTAATAACTGAAAGTAAATGCAGATTTTTAATTAACTTTGCAAATTACAGACACAATTTCATACAACGTGAAATGTTTACAATATTAAAACTCTTTGTTTAAAAATGTATTTGGTTAATGAAACGAAACGAAATTTGAAGATTTTAATAAGTTTTGCTAATCTGTTTTGAGAAAAATGAAGTATTTTGTAATTTGGTTGAAGTCTGTTAACACTAAGATGAGTGTGGGAAAATAAGGGAACGTCGATTAAGATGAAAAATTTGTAATGATAACTGTTATAGTTTCGTTTCGTTTAACGAAGTTATCTAAAATGTAAATATGTTGTGAATTAACGTACAAGTGAAATTGAACGAGGTTATAAATTAAAAACAGGGCTGTAGAGTACTGGTAGTAGACGGCCTTCTCAATTACCAACTCCATAACTTGATTAAATCTTACATTCCTGATAAGATATTCAGATAAAACATGTATTAGTACAGATAACCATACAATTTTACATAGATTTGTTGTGAATACGAGACGATAAGCGACTATTAGTAGCCACCATTAGAGACCGTCAACCATTACTAAACTCGAGTGTCACAAATTACTAACTATCATTAAAACGAGGTAATCATCAACTAAAGCGGAACGAAAGATAACAGAGATTTCAACTATAGTGCACACAGTGTTATGGAAATAAAATCTTTGAGAAGTAGAAATGGCAATATTTTCGGTTCATTGAAATATTATTTTTAAAGAAATAGAATAGAGATAAATGTTAATTATTGAGCAAAAGAATTGAACAATCTCTAGAATTGAATTATTAAACAAAAATCAGAACTTGCATCCCAAAAAAATCTTGTAATTTTTTTGTTTTAAAATTCACACTTTGTTTTATGTAATTAAAGTTTAGGAAGAATATCATTTAATAAACGAAACAAAGAGATGTTTTGCAGGGTAAATAGACCCAGTATAATCTCACAATAGCTCGAGAAAAAAAGATGGCAACATTTTGCAGTATTTTATCAATTATTCATCCACATATTATATTATAGCGTTATTTTATTTCACGCATGAGCAGTTTGTATTATGTTAAGATTGAACGGCAAACAAACGAAAAACGAAACTATATAAAGCGGTTATTGATAAATTTTAGATTATAGAATAAAACGAAACGATGATCGGCACATTAAGTTGTCAATCGTCGAGGAGATATGAGTGTTTTTACTTGATTTGCTTTTTAATGTTGATTAAATTGCAGCTGATAAATGTGTTTCTCTGTCTATTTGTGAGTGGATATTACAGCCTTATCTTTTAAAATGAAATGTCTTAAAATTTTAATCTTGACATAAATGAAAAACGAAATTTTAAATAAAACTTGAGTTTAATTCTAAATTTTAATTTTTTTGACAGTTAATGTGTCGTGTTTGGCATTTGACTTTTTTTCTTAAAATTCAAACCGAAGAAATTTCTTACAAATAAATAAAAATCTATTTTTCTAAATGATAGTATATATTAATTTCAGAGAATTATAATATATGTAAATAATCATAAGATATATTCTGACATGTAAATGACTAGTGTAAAATGACGGTAGCCTGTTTCAACTATAAGTCTGTTGTGTTGAAACGTCTGACATACAGAATTTCACACTTCAACATGTTATACAAGCATCAACGGTGATGTTAACATGGGTTCTAACAAGGTTAACACCGCCCCTTCATCGTTTATAATACAATTTTACATTGCTGGTACATCGCTGTTTCTCTTGCAACTACCTTTCTTTCTGTACGAAATAAAATGATGTTTTACGTCCTACTTTTTTGCACCTATTGGGTCTTTCTGTTCGAAGAAAAGTAAAATTGAACAAATAAAATTGGTTTTGTGGTTTTGAATAAAAAAAAATTAATATTAGAAACAGATTATATATTTAATATTTAATCAATTTCAGTTTCAAAATAAGATATATTATTTTAGAAATTTTGCTTCCTTTCTTAATGAAATTTTTTATTTGTTCTGAAACCAAGTTTCGATTTTTTTCGAACTAATACTTGCTTAATGTGTGTGGAAATGAGTTTTAAATATGTATTTATAAAATTTGTCTTTATAAGGTAACATTTTGTATTTATAGAAATTTCAGTGTTAAAATTCATTGTGATTTAGAAAAAATTGAGACTGATGATTTGCCTTCCTTGATACAATTTATAGTATATATTGATATTTAAGTTGTATTTGTTAAGTGATAAAGCAACTGACGGAAGCTAAATGAACAATTATTATAAATGGTTCTAGTAACACTCTAGAGAGAATCATCAATTGATCAGCAAATTGTTGATATCTTCACCAGCTCATATTGTCTCATTATCCGCCATATTGGAATAAATATTATTATTTAGTTAATACCTCAATCATATTATTATAGACTAGATTAACTTGACCATTTACTCTCTTATTATTGATCGGTGTCACTTGATAATCGAGCCATTAATACATTCTGCTTGCTACTCGTATTTGATTCCAATTCTCGCGCGATACAGCGAATCTTCAGCTCGAGAATGCTTCAGACGATCATTTTCCCGCCTCAAATATCCGATTGTTAGTTGAGATAATATGATCTGGAACACGGCCTCTAGCCTCCAGCCAATCGATTAACATCCATTGTTGGTAAAAGGGCGGAAAGACCAATAATCCTATTAACAGAGGATAATCTGTTCCATCAATTTGATTGGGTAAAAATAAACAAGATATTAAATGTATCAAGTAATTTGATGATATTTATTTTAATAATCGTTGATGAATGATAACTTGTGGGTTATTTCCCCTCTAAACATTAAAATAATTGAAATTTCGCTTGTCGTCCTCCCAGGCTTAATATCGTCCATTAAAATAATTGTAGTTTTCACATTGTCTCTTTGTGTGCCGGATGTTTTCATTTTAACATAGATATAATTCAGACAGCGTTTTTGACACTTTATCATTTTTAATATGACAAAATCTTGTAAAGAAATAAAGATTTTTATTATGAAATATTAAATTCAAACTTTGTGGAATTTAGAAAAACAATATAGGGAAACTGTAGTTCAATCGAAATTCTTATTGAAGTAAAAAGCACTTTGTAGAAAAAGAAATATAAGAATTTAAAATTTGGATTAAACATGCAATTGTCAGTAGGGCATTTACTTTCTAAACACCATAACGTACTCATTTGAACCGTTAATGACCATAATAGCATTATCAAGATAGTCTATAAGTTTATCTATATTTATATAGTATTTATTCATTATAACGGAAATAAACCGAAAGGTCAGAACACAAGACTCGTGTATATAATTACTTTAATATCTATATTTATTTCTAACTTTTGAATTTGTCACGTGATGACTTTCAATAATATGTGGTTTTGACTGAACATTGACTATAAAACTTGACTGTTTACTTTGTGTTTGTAGTCCAATTGAACAATATTTCAAATTGTCTCTCACATTAAACCAAACGAAATCAAACCCTTTGTGAAAATCATCAAACTGCAATATGTTTTTGCTTCGTATTGTTAAAAATATTGAAGAACAAAAAAATCTGAAAATCACCAAACTGCAATATGTAAAAATTAAACAAAATATTTAATCTGATTTATTTTTGTATTTTCAGGAGAGAAACCATTTAAATGTGAATTCGAGGGATGTGATAGAAGATTTGCCAATAGTTCAGACAGAAAGAAACATTCTCATGTTCACACCAGTGACAAACCGTACAACTGTAAGGTGAAAGGATGCGACAAGAGTTACACACATCCCAGTTCCTTGAGAAAACATATGAAAGTTCATGGAAAAACTTCACCTATCCGTTCAGAAGAAGAGGAACATAATTGTAGTCCCGACACGGAATCACCTGCCACCAGTCCAACCACTACAAATTCAAGTGCCTCTACTACGTCATCAACACACTCGTCATTACCGCTACATTCACTCTCCACACAAAATAGTCCCACATTACCACTCATGCCTAATCCTTTATCTCATCACCCTACGAACTTAAGTGAATGGTATGTGTGTCAGAGTTCAGGAGGGGGCATGCCCCCAGCTCCATCGTTTGACCATTCCTCTGTGAACGCATTCAGTCATATCGCCTCCCTCCACCCTCCAGCCTTACTACAATACACGTAGTAACAATCGAACGCATCTTATAATGCCAAAAATAGAAACCAAAAAACTTTAAATGCTTTATCAAAGACTGTGAACCAAATTACCAAAAAGCATTGTCTGTGTGGTTGTATTCGTCGTTGTTCAGGAGTAAGCTCGGTATTGTGTGAAGTTTGAAGACAAAGTATGGTGAATGGACGTTACTTGCCGTAGACGTAGAGCCAGTATGTGCGATATATACACTAAAAGACCTTCGTTCCAAGTGATGTTTAAGCATAATCATAAAATGTTTATCAAACAGCTGTGTTCGTGGACGGTCGGATCAAACCGTCAAACTATAATATGAGTATTGCGCTGTGAAATATGTTGTGCTATATATTAACTATTCAATGAAATTATCGTGAGTAGACATAATACTATTATTGTTGGTGCAATCAAAAACATTTATCTCTAAATATATCATTTTCATTGTTAATCATAATTTATATTTCAATTATCCAGGCGATCTATACTACGCAATTATATCAAGTTGTCTGGATAATCGAAATAAACCATATTGCATGATGTCACCATGCTTTAAATTAAAATGGAGTTTTAAGTCTTACTGATGATATTACAGCTTTCTGGCGCAAATCAAAATATGGATATTTCCAAATGATATTTTCTGTTTTTGCTTTGCATTGACTAAAATATTGAAGAACAAAATAATCTGAAGTTAAAAAATAAATCACTCAGAAGTTTTGTTATCATTTATTTTTTAGATCTCGCTAAAATATTTTACATATTCCATAAAATATGTAGGTTTTTTTAATTAAAAATGTTAACGAAGTTCAGAAAAGAGAAATAAAAATTATTTTGGAATAGTCCTTAACTTTCACAGCATTCGTTATATATTCGTCCAAATTGTATTTATGTTATTTTCTTTAAATGTTATTTATTAAAGTTTATTTTTCTTTTTCAATATTTTCGAATTTGATATCGAAATGTGAGAGAAAACCATGACATTGTTAAGATTTTAATTCTTATTCAACAAGTTTTGCCTTAATTTAGCTAATTATTTATTCTGTTAAGACTTGTATATTCTTAGTTTGTTATGAAGTTTGGCAAAACTTGTAATTTTTTTCATGCATTTCAAGTATTTTGACACTTGTTTTTTTACCATGACGAGATTAAAAATTAAGAAATAATGAATTTTATTTTTTTCATTTACATTTTATTATAAAAATTAAAATATACTTCAAATTGGAAGAAAGTTATTACATTTCTAATGAGAGAGACATTCTCTGACTAATCTTATCATTACCATCATGACGTCATAATTTGTAAATACACAAAGTTATATATTATAATATAAATGTAAATAATAAAGAAAATTTCAAATCATATTTTTCTTCTTTTTTTTTATTTCATTCAATCGATCTCAAATTATTTGGAAGCCCAAACTGAGCATAGTTGGCTGACAGAGCTTCAAAATGGTATGAGGTTTCGGAAATTGTAATCAAAGACAACAGGAATTGCTGAATTTACTTTTGGTTATTCATCTTTGCATAAATTCTGGGTCCTGAATTTATTTCGACAACATTTATAAGCATAAGCCAGTATTCAAATTCATCGTCAATGAGAAAATTTATCTTCGACTTCAGTTGCTGTCTGTTCCCACTTCAATAAGCAACAACTAGAGTTTTTGCCACAATGGTCCCAGGATTATGAACCCACCAACACCACAATCCAGAGGACAAAATCCAAACACAACCATAAGCTGTCTTTAAGTAGAGTGCTCTGTTCGATGGACCTCATTTCTCAAACAATCTTAAGATCAATTTGTTCATAAGGGAATTTCTGGATGCGAAATTCATTACCCATAACAAATTTGTATCAAGATTGTTTTGAAACCAGGCCAGGGGATCTAGAAGGGTTAAGATTTTAGAAATAACTGGCAATGGTCACCTAAAAAAGAACTAAAAAGTTTAGAACATTTATATTGTGGATTTTTGTAAAACCAGGCCTGGGGATCTGAAAGAATTAGGGATACCTGCATCAACTGTGGCATTCTTCACCATATGAAATGAGAGAAAAAAAACCCACTAAATTCAACTGTTACGTTTAGATCATTTATATAATAATATAATGGAATTCAATTCTCTACATGGAAATACGATGCCGTATGACTTGTAAGGATTATACAGTAGGCAGATTAAAGTTACAAAATACAATTTAATACGAGCAATATAGAACTAAAACTTTAATCTCCAGTCGCCTTGTAAACACCAGCACTCAACTAGAAAATGTATAAATTTGTAATTTGAATTTGAATGGGCTGAATTAACAGTTGATTATTGTTAGTGATAAGGCGATTACCTTACTTGTTGTGTGGCCTCGAAAGCTGTTTTTAACTCATACATTTACATAATAAATTTGGCTAGTATAGGACCTTGTATACCATCACAGACATTTGGCATAGGGTAAAACCTTCAAATGACATAAGCAATTGTAAGCATGATATACAGACGTTTTTAAACAACACTCACTGGAACAATCAATTCATAGGATAGTAATGGACGTTATAATATTAACTGAGATCCTTGGCATAGTTCTATAACTCCAGTATCAGCACTTAACTGTTTGCAGTTAAACATACATTTATGAACATATGAAGTGCAAACAAGATACATCAGTAAATGAATGCATCACACAATAAACACGGCACGATATGCGTTTTGTATCTCGTACATCGATTCTTGGCTATACGCGGTATAGCAGACAAACGTGTATTCACATAATTATATAACTACATATACTCCTCTTAAAGTACATATGAACCAAATACCTAATATATGCAATAATTAGGTATCTGTGAATAATGAACGTATACACAATATTTACATCATTAACAAAAACCAATAAGGTTTAAAACAAAGGAAGTTTGCAGTATAATTAGTGAATCGCCACCCATTGCAAGAACAGTTAAATCCGAAGCATCTTTTTCATCAGTGGAATGCTAACCTACATCTTGGACAACTGGAAAATTGCTTTCCAAAGATCAGTCTTACGACAGAAAAACCACTGCCATATTTAACAAAACATCTTACGATAAGAATTTGTCGTTTGGCGCCAAGCAGGGAATGCTAACTTCTTGTAGACACCTGATACCACGTTTCATTATGAAATATTTACTCATTTATTGATATGTACTTCCTCATATGAAAAGTTCACTAGCTGCTACCAAGGTGTTTCTATGGATTTCAAGATTTGTTTTACGGTTGGGATCGTTCGTGCTTGTTTTATTATTGGAAAGGGGAAAACAGAATTGTGGCGAACTGGGAAGGGACATAATGGAAAGGGGCAAAATGGGGATGGTTTGGAGACGAAGTGAGAAAAGGCGAAGTGTGGAATGCTACATTTGGAAGACGGGGCTCAGTGTATTTCGATGAGCGTTTTACATCACAAAATACTCTTAGAAGTCAACAATGATATGTTAATCTGCTATCACTATAACAAGTAAAGTTGATGAACTGTTCGCCTCACTGACTATATCTTCTTCACCTGAATACATTTATTAATCATTTCATAACATTATAATAGTCTGACTGATAGAGAGAATAGAGGGTCGTTAACAGTGGCAGGATTAAAATCATGATCTTACAGCACAGATTAGGATTGTGTCGTTCGTTTTAAACCGATTATCTCAAATTGTTATGATTTCTGACAAAACAATTTATAGTGGCAATGATCAGCCGATTGTTGAGATATGATTCTTTCAAAACTCTTTCTTGCAATATCAGCATTGAATGTATTTCAAGATATTGGTACCAGATAAAATACAAGATCGACCTCTTATTTTTTTACTTATCCTTAAAGAAAGAGAAAGCAAACTTTAGAAAACATGGAAATCAATCTGATACACAATTTGGAAGTTGGAGGCTGCAGTCCATAAAAACCAGTAAAATCGGCTACAAAGGAATATTTTTTTAAATGAAACAAAATCACTGAAAGAGCAACTTTTTTTGTACTATGCCTATGGACATTCTCAATTGCTCTTAATCGTTAAATATCAGTAATGAAGTTGCAGATCGTTAGAAGATGTATATTAAGATAACTTATGACACCTTTCTCTAAATATAACCCTCCAATCCTCTTTTCTCAAGTAGCACTTCATTACCTACAGTTAATACAGATTATACTACTTTAATCCAGCTTAAATCTATTTTAATACCAGGATTACCTCCCTTGATAAGCCTATAATCGGTGATTAACTGTAGCCTAGGAAGAGTTAGACAACATTGACACCTCACTGAATTGTAGATTACATACGAGATATTAACGGCCACATCCCAAATACTTTTTCTTTCCTGGTACTTTCTTGATCTCTCAACGTCTTCGCGCCAAATTTTGAAAAAATGCCTCAGATATAATATTTACAATTTTTTAAACAAATTATTCTGCACAACAATGTATACATTATTTAGGTGTCGTACATTCCGATTGCATCTAGAGACGATTGCATTCATGATAAATAATAAAATAAAACAAAACAAAAAGGTAAATAACATCAGGCCCTAACAAGTGAACAGTAATACATGTATTATCAGTGTATCTACTCGGCTCCCTGTTCAAAAAGTATAACCATAATATTCGTTGAATATTCAATTATTCATATTATCCAATACAATTAACCTATCAGTTGGAATACTACTTCAACATAGAAATATACCAAAAGAACAACAGAAATACCGAGTGATCCAGATTGGATTGAGCAGTACCATACCGATACCCAAGACACCTACCCACCAATTCTACTTACAATAATAGAAGTTCAATAACCCCCAGTTGATGACGTATTTTAAAAACCAACATGACGTTTATTTTCCCATCAAATTATAACAGGTGCAACACAAAAAGTGATGACGTTATATCACGTATTACACAAGAAATGGAGACAGATATGCTAATCAAGTAGTACTTGGCTAATTTTCAAATCTAGGTAATTTGGTAAAGAAAATGGGTGTCATAAAGTTAATATCATAATCTTGTAATGTTTGAATCGACGTCAGTGAAGCGAGCCGCCAGATCTCACGGTTAAAACATCATCATGCTTGACACTTGGAATCAACTCAAATAACTGCTCCCCGTGAGCTCTTTGTACCTCCTGAATTGAAGAGTTAGGGAGCAGTAGTGTATGAATGGGTTTGCAGTAATTAGAATGCTGAGTTGTGATTTGTCCCGCGGGTCAGAGAAAGAGTTATGTAACCTGAATATCCAGCATGTATAGAAAGTCATATATAAGGTAGCCTAATCTGAATAGTCAGCGTCGTAACTGTAGAAAACACCTTCTCTAATGAGGACGAACTATTTAAATTACTATTATTGTTATTTTACACTTGATATTTCTACTGTTAGAATTGAACTAGTATTGACCTTCCTCACTATAAGATATTATAACTCATTTTATTCTTTTATTTTCCCACCTTTCTTCATTTTATAAACATTATTGAGACAACATAATTAATTATCAGAAGGAACATCACAGCAAAATTTAAAACTCCTCTCAATAAAATAGCTTTCGATTTTATTTTGGGCATTTATTATGATAAACTTGAAAATTGTTCAATGTTTTAATCTGGTTAGAAATTAAATGTTCTATTTTCTAATATTACTACATATATTGTTTAATGCAAATAAGCTATAAAACAAAATGAAAATGTATTTGTTTCAATATGGCATGAAACTATAACAAAAATTGTTTGCTACAAGAAAATGTAAATTTTAACATTTATTCAGTCTTGATATCCTGGCTTGAAACATGGAAACGATTCTACAAATTCAAATAAAATGTCCCAAATCACAATTCATAATCTAGCTCTAAGTTATAAACAAACCCTATTTTCAAGGAGTTTAGGGTCCAGTTTATTTATGAGAATTCTACCAATTAAGTCATCAAACTTTCAATTTCTAATCCACGCAGATAAATACTGCAAGCATCTATGTACACATAATTTCAATTTTTAATTTATAGTTGACATTTTTGTAGTCCAATTCAATGAATAGATAAGAATTAACGAATTATTTCCGCAGATTTAGTAAATTTTCTAAACAATAGCCATTACAATGGACACTTAAAAACTCGTTTCTTCTCACGAGAATCACGGGATATTTAAATTATTTATTTGGAATATTAATCATATAAATAGAAAGACATTTCACAACAAATTGTGAAGTTATTGACTAGGGTCTGGTTTAAGAGATTGTGAGAGTTCACAAGACAATAGTCTAATAACTGTCAAATTACTCCTATCTATACACGACAATCACAGTTTTTACCAATAATTCATGATACTTCACGACCTCACTGGGAGGTACATCTGAATTAATATGACTATTTTTACTGCCATGCTGTTGTCTGAGTTAGTGTCAGGTCTGTGTATGGTATATATACATGCACAAAGATTGTTGGTTGCAATTTCTTCAAAATGTATACCTGCCTTTGGGTCTTTGTTTTATTCATATACTATATACATTTTAATGCATGTTTTTATCAATTGTCTTTTTTTTTTCAAAAAGTATAATTTTGAAATTTAAATGCTATAGAAAAATTCCACCAAACAATGAATTCAAAATCTTATTCGTTCGATATAAGAAAATTGATTCCAGTATGTTAGTGAAATATGGAAACAAAACAGCAAAACTTCCAGTATTGTCTTGTACCGACTTGTAGATTATTAAGTGTATGTGTAGGCACAGTGGGGACATGAAGGGGGTTAAATGAGTTTAAGACCTAAAGTTAAGTTGTTGACAGGATGATGGGGCGTATGACATGCTAGTATGGGGTAGGGTAGACTCAGTAGTAAGGTGATTGAAACCAGAATAAATTCATTATCACCTGAACTATTGTAATCTGATAGAAATATATAAATAACTAATTGATCGTATTGTCTACTAGTGATAGGGGCCGAGACCTTAACCAGAAAGCATTGGCCGTGACATGAGGTTGAAAACCCAACAAATCTTTCCCTAACTAGTTGATTATCTTGGTCTTTACATATTTATTTTTACTTCAAAGATCCTGAAGAAAAAACTTGTTGCAACAAAAAGCAGCATAAATAGCAAAGTCATAGAGCTATCCACTATTACGTGTGATTCGGGTCATTGAAATAGTGTCTTGTTGCAAGAAGATTTGATTTCCAGCAATCTATTAATTGGTCGAAAATATAACCACGTTGGTAGTTGACGAATTTCTCAAACGATTTTTAAGCTTTTTTTCGGTCCTTAAATAATAAATTTTGCCAAAATTGTTTGTACTTCTCGCTTAATACAAGGTCTACCACAAGTCGTATAACTGTCATCAGTTCCTCAAGATTTCAGAGCTGAGTCGAGTTTCCTACTTGATATCGAAGATCTATAGGCGATCAATGCTCCGACTCTATAAAAAAAACTTGTGTTTGGAAATAATGGACCACTTTGACAATATTCTACAAACATTTCAATGGATGCCGCTATAAACATCGATCTTTTATCGTGGAGGCGGAGATATGCTAGAATGAATTGTTCACACTTATTGTTTTCTATTTGATGAAGTAACAAAAAGCACACGAATTGGTTGGAAGCGCGTGAATCAGACAGATATTGAATTGTCTCCCCTGAAGGAGGTTATAGTTGTGTATTCATTAAATAGTCGACATTTAAACACTTTCCACACCATTTATCCAACTTGTGACAAAATTTACACACAAACCTGCCCATTCTAAACATGCATTCGTAGTCACCATCATCTCAGTACTCTAGGTGTCACTGTCTCGCTTAATGACACTTTTAACGCTGGAAAATCAGGACTACCCTTTTGACAGGCGAACACGTTAACGAACAAAGCGACGTTTGCTGTTTTGTTGTTGAAGAGAGAAGATGTTCGATTTGTTAAAATGTAGTGAATAAGATTTTCAAGTGGAGAGTGTTTAGTTATTTACTTTAACGATTCACTCCATTGATTCGCCATTTTGTTTGAAAAACGACAAGAACTATTTTACTGCATATTGACTTAATTACTGGAAGTTTTTTGGTGAGTTACTGAGGCAACGGTAAATAATATTTGTCAATATCGAATATTGTCATCAATAAGAAGTATAAGAAGAGTCAGTACTGTATTGAATGCAGATAAAACAAAATAAACAGGCGGTAAATATAGAAATAAATGAATATTGAATACCACAGAACATCGACTTTATGGAGTAAAGAGAACAAATAAACACACCAACTATTTTCTTATTCCTCAGGCAAATATGCATTTAGACCAACAAGAATAATATAGTTCAGTTCCGTGTGGTATTGATGTCTTTTTCAAAGTTACACCTTATTCAAAGACGTGTGACCATTCACCACTGAGAGTTTCATTTCAATGAAATAATTCGAGCCAGGAAGAATAACAGAACTGTTGAATGTGGCAAGCAAAAACGAGATTTATATGATACCAATGTTCGTGGTAAATGACACGGACAGCAGCTTTACAACAGGATAGACCAGCAAGTACCAAAATATGTTCTATGTCATACATGTATAAAGATTACATACACACATGAATTACTCTCTGACCACATTGAGATCTGAATTGAATTTTTTCTCTGATGTCACAAATATTCAAATTATGTTTTTCTATTGCATGCCATGTGTCTTAGAATGCCTTTGGGTCCATGAAAATATATGGTTTGAAAATTTTCAGTATAAAATAAATACAGTTCCCTCCTAGAAATTTCAAGTGAAAATGACCCATATTTCGGACTGAAATTTTCCCTCTGTAAAATCATATTTCAAGATAAATATTTTTTTAATACTGTAGTTGTCATTTTCATCAACCCAAAGACAATCGAAGACTCTCAGAACTAATTTTGGGTTGATATTTCAATTCATGAAAAAATAATAGGCAAAATGCGATTCTGAGCCCATTGTGGTCAGAGAGTAGACTAAACATGGAATTCTACTTTGAATGCTACGTAATTTCTTATAAGTTTATTTGCCACGAAAATTCATTTGGAATAATGAAGCCAAATTTATATTGAACCCGTCTACATAAATGACAATAGTATTGAACGACCTCATTCGAGATCCTGAAAGATCTTCTCAGATATGTTCACTTGTAATATCATACATGAAATGATACACATGAGTATTGTAACATGTGATGCTCCAGTTTGTCAACACGAGATCCCTTTTGGTGAGTTCACAAAGCTAATATGGTTAACCCTTTACAAGACATACAAATAGGCATAGGCAAAGAAGCACTAAATACATGAGTAGACATTTCTGTAGTTTATATCATTCAGGAAGTCCGCTAGTAAGTTCAAGGAAGGACAATATAATATGTATAAATGAAGTTAATCAAGACTGTTTTAAATCTGTGTGAAAAAGCAGGTTAAGAGGCTTATAATATCTAATACGTTACATTATCTACAAATCAGGTATCAAAAATCACGACAACCACACGAAACTGTCAGATTTTAAACTTGAAATTTGAGGGCAACTTTACGACATGCAGAACGTTTTCACACATCTCAAGTTAGGTGTAGTGTTTACATCTCGTCAATTCACGCGATAAGATAAATTTCCATGTTCTTGCGAGAATTGCAAAGATTAATTTGTTTTCTTTTGTGCACTTGATAATCTAGACTATCCAGACGTTCATCTGTTACTATACTTTCATGTCGTGTCTGGATGGTGAAGACTAGATACTTGAAAAATGAAGATTACTGATTAATAAAAGACAAGAACTCCTTTAGGATTTTATTATCCTTCTCACCTGTCAGTTGTCGTACTTGAGTGGAACTCTTCTCTATTGAAGTTAGAGAAATGAGTAAATGTTAGTGTTGATTATGCGGGATTATTAAATGTTTACCATCCTTGTTGAATTTATTCGACACAAAAGGTAACAATAGAAAAGTATAATTGCTCGATTCACATTACGATTCTTTATGGGTTTATTTTGAATCGATAGAAAGTCTATATTGTTTTGCATTAACTTACTACATTTTGTGACAAACGTGCTGTCTCACGAGTTTAGTCTTGGTTTAACAAAAAGCAATGGCCTATTGCTTATAGAATCATCAACGCCGGACTCTATGCAACAGAAAATGATCAACCAGAAATAGCTGAATAAGATTCTTTTCCAGAGTGGTCCAGCTTATATATAAAAAATAATCTTTACGCAGGACACATTGAAGTAGTTTCAATTTCAGTTATGTTAACGATAGAATTGCAAGATATTGAATATCTCATTATGTAAGATGGTGCACTACTTTCATTTTTGAACAATATCTATTAAGGTGCTTCAAAAAATTGTGGTAAATTTTCACCTTATGACTGACTTTAGAAAGACAACAATGAGCAATGAAAGTAGGTCAACATTTCCCCAGCTAGGATTACCTGAAGTTGTCATCATCTATTTTAATAGGATACGTAACACTGTATATTGACTTTCCTATACTCGTTATTATCATAATATATAGCCGTTTATAATATCCCAGGTCGTGTTCAGTCTAATCCCTTTCTATTCATAATAACACTTACTGTTCATAAATACTCTGTCTTTAGACCACCAGAGAACAATGCTTTGATTCCCTATCAACTACTAACTTATATACCATTGGTAAGACATTGTTTTTACTCCTGCTTCAACCTGGATATGTGCCTACTTAAAATTAAGATATTCGGGAACTGGTGGTCGACTATGACAAGTAATGATCTTAAGACCCCCTTATCCAAATGCTGGTAGAGCCTTGAGTAAATGCAAACAGTTTCTTTTTTGTTTCAGCCAGACGGGAGTATGCACCAACTTCGCAATAAGTTTAAAAATGATTCATGGTTCACTTAAAGTTCCAGTAAAACTGCTGGTGGCTGATGATCAGGTTGTGGGGACCCTTCCACTTCAGTATACAAGGTCAGTATGGTGACCGAACCACAAGAGGCTGTAGGAGCACTTTTCTGGCTTGTTATCAAGTCAATATATTCCATGCTATCAAGTTATATATTGGTGTTTAACCACGTTTATTACATGTCTACAATAACCCCAAATATAAAATATACCACTAAGAAGCCCTTATATACAAGATACTGACAAATCACATAAATCTCAGCTGGTAGAGGTAATGGGATTAATGAAGCATCAAGAATAAGGCAAGTATCTTGTGTCCTCTTCCCGCCTGACATCTCTGATCATCTGATCCGGATCAAAGATAATATTTACATAGTAAGAAAGGTGTAAAGGAGCCGAGGGCTGTCAGTTGAGTGTTATCTAGAAGGTGTAGCAAAATATTTTGGACAGCTTCAGTTTTTCGTCATGTACTGTATGCAGAGACTTTTAGGCAATACATTAAACCTACACGAAGAAGTTGTTTCATTATTGACGACATCGGTGCTGCGTTAAACAATGTACCTACCAAAAACTGATTTTGGACCAAATTACTGACGGTTGAAGCATTGTGTGAACCAATCTATACGGTACTAGCAAACAAGTAATATTTAGACAAATTGCGTTGGACGGCTCAGCAGTAGTTGTGTACTAAAATAAGAAATAACAAGTAATGGAGTAGTTATATCAGAAACAGTTTTCAGTTTGCGTTGTTCAGTACCCAAAATGTTGCAAGACACAGTGTATCTGGGATTTGCTGACTTTGGAAGTTTTGAACTTCAGGTTGTAGCTAGGTATTCGGAGTAGTAATACAAGAAGTTGATAAATACAGTATAGTGGTAATATAATCCCATCCATTCATAACTTAGATCACCACAATACTATCAGGTTCTCTCTCACCCTCATATCGCCTTCACTACAACAACATTCTGACTATCTCTCGACGGCTGTCAATTACCAGCAAATTATGAAATAAGAAGACATACTTTTGACAAAATCCCAAGCCTTTTCAGAAAGTAATGTATTATGGAAAATCACATACATGTATTAGACTACTAAGCTCTTGGTGCTCGATCATTCGAACACTAACAACGAGGACAATTTAAGCATCTTCAGGACAAATGCCTTTGCCTATTACACTTTTTGCTATAAGATAAAAGTTATCATTCTTTAAAAGTTTTTTTACTATCTACTGATAGTAAATATTATTGACAACTCCAGACAAAACTTATACCTTAAATGGCCAGCTGATAGATCCTTTTGAGGTTATTCTAGTAGTTAAAATTCACTATTTAAAATTGGAGTATGCGCATGTATACGTATACTTTGGAATATGTATATAATATTCTGAAAGATAATGAAAAATTAAATCCAACTGTACATGAACAAAAAAAAAAAATGAGTACAAGAAGTTCATAAAACACATTTTACACCTTTTCAATCCATATATTAAGTATCATATTTACGTAAAATTGATAAATATCTGTGTAAGGTATACTTGCTTTTTATTTTGCCATTTTAAAATTTGTGCATACTCAAAATTTCATGTTCGGTGTATGATTAGTTCACTTTATAAAGAATGTATTCCAAATGCCTTATAGGCCCATCAAACAAAAGTTGTAACGTAATTCATTCATGAATAATCAAATCTTCTCTGGCTTGAATTTTAACTTTTATTGTTGTCTTTTCAGGTCTTCTTCATTGAAGAGTTCATAAAAGTCCAATAACTCCAGTTGATTATGTAACCTACATTTGGAGATGAAAGGGTTAAGTGATTTATTAAATATGATTGTTCTATGAAAAGCGCTGCAAGTCGATGGAAGATATTTGTGATCCAAGAAAAGATATGTTCAGAGCCTATGACATGAATGAACACCACAGACTTGATAGATTATTAAATGTCATTTCAGCTATTGAGAGAGATGTCAATGTATTTCAACTTCTGATACACGTATCTTAGTTTGGCAGATTTGGCTTTAGTGAAACGCACCACCTCAGGTGCTCATAGGAGTTCATAGTAAGATTTCCTTGGACATACTTAAATTTTCAATGTGTTGACTACAGCCTCACATGTTCCTTAAAGGTAGGCTTCCTTGCTTCTGAATGTCGATCTATTATTTTATAATATAACCTTGACAACTTGTATCGACCTGAATCTTCTTCTAGTTCCTTTTATTGAGAGAAATGTCTTTGAATGAGATCTGTTTTAATCACGGTGATCAAATATCAAGCATGAGCGCCCCCTTGTCACAGATCTGTTCACAATTAGAAAATATCGTTAACGCGATATTCACGCGCTATTTAGCAGCAGACAACGTGAGAATATGGCAGCCATTTTGAATTGGAAGGTGTAAAATAACAGAAGGTGAAATTGGATCCATTTAAAGGTACTTTAATATCTCATCCATCAAAGAATTAGAACGACAAGTCAATTCAATGTATGTCGGTGGCATTGAATGTTACAGACTAGAATTACAGTCTTCTATTAAAATGGAACTCAACTTGATTTAATGGTGCCGGCAGAAACATGGTCATCGTTAGGTACTAGCACATGGTTGGAATTGTTACTCTTTCTGAGCATCCAACGAGACAAATATACGAGGACGTTTGGTTTATGAAGTAAAAGCAGCAAGTTCCTTCTGCTATCCTGGCAAGAGTAAAATCATTTCACACTATACATTCTTTTTTTTACTAACCAAATCAGGGTTAGAGCACACGATATTATTTATATTTCAGAGAGCTGCCACGGTTTTTCTGTCACCGAATGTATACCCACTCCTCGATTTGGTTGTAACCTTGCCATTGATCTGCTTGGACACTTTATTTCAATGCAAGAAGCGTGAAAATGTAATGTGTGAATAATTGCATTTTCATGCCAAATACAGCTCAGCATAAAATACTCTCGTAAAAGAATTATGTAAAAAATTAAACAGAACAGACACCCATATCTAGATAATATACCGTTCAAGTACAAAACTAGCCCATTGCAAATCATGGTTTTGAGCCTCATCCGAGCAACTATTCAGTCGAAATATATTGAGATTGATACATGTGCATTACCCCTACTTAAATCAGGTATCATCTGACAATCTTGCTATTAATAAAGTGAAGGGCCATTAGAGACCATTAAAGACTTGTTTTGGGGAGATTTGGTCAATCATACAGTACACTAAGCCTATTAAGCAGGATATTTACATACAAAATATACCTACTAACAAGGTAGGTAATCCTGGCCTTGGGTCAGATACATCACGGTGAATTTAGGCAGATTGACAGTGGGGATATTCTATCAAGGTGGTCAACCATGCTACTCTAGGTATTAGTAGGTAAGAAATGACAGTGATACCTGTCATCAAAATAGTGTTAGTGCTTGACATCCAGTACAGTATATCCTGCTCATGCGCCTACCTTTATTTAGCAATAACCTTCAATATGCGACCGTTTAGTTGTTTCCCTTGAGTGGTCGATTAATGCAGTTTCTACTGTATGTGTGTAGATAGGACGGGAAGAAGGGAGCTGAGGTGTTGTGCTCACCCATTTCACAGGCAATCCGGATATCATAGAGAATTCTGTTCACTTCGAAAAATAAATTGTGGATTTGTGAATGGCCATAACTTTAATAAAACAATTGGATCAATGAACTATAGACTTTCTATCTAGATTGAATCTCAAGATGAACGTGCATAAATACAGTTTAAAGTAAGTACAATCCAGCTTTAAGGATCAACAACCACAGGTATTTTGCAAAGTTTTTGTTTCCCAAGTCGACCTCACATACTTAATGTGATACATCAATGGAAGGTTAGGTATGATGCCAGCTTGATACCATCCTGATCTGAAGTCAAGTTTCCTTTAATTCAGCATGAATTGAACCAAAAGTGAAACAATAATTGAATTTCAGCTATCATGGAAAGGAAATTAGTTCACGAACAGCTACAGAAAATATAACCTTTTTGGGCAGTAAACTGATATTAAAAACTTCAATTCCCTCCTAACTTTTCACAATCGTAGCACAAATCTGAACTATTCTTAGCTTTTTATGAAGGGTCTAAACTTTATCGATTTCCTGTAAGGGACAAATTTGTTCCTGTTTGACACGATTTCCAGAACAATTGATCTATTGATAGAAAGTCCCTAAAATAAACTGATCATTATCGGCCCTTTCAATCAGTTTGTCGTCGGTCTGTTTGAAAGGTCATAGGTCAGATATTCCCCATTTATTTAATATAGTCAGTGTTTAATCTGGAAGTTTATGAACATTAAACAATGACCAGTTTGACGTTCGTATTCTCGCGCCATTACATGTCCACTCTTCCATCCACACGCTCCAATGATTTCATAAGCCTCGTAGTCAACTTACGGTGATTTAAAATTCGGGAATGTGATGCTTGATTGAATAGATAAAGAGGAAACGAAATATTGGTTTGTTAATTGTTCTGGTCGAGTGGATGGTTTGTGTTAGTTTGTCAGATTAAAGGCTTTTTGATATTTACAGAATAAACTGCTGACCAGTTATATTTCCTTACCTGTTTTTATTTTGGACATTCTAGAAATCATCCATTAGTCATAAAACTGTTATCATTTTTAAAAAAAATGCAAGTGCCTTATATTTTTGCTTAAGTTAAAACAACTTTCAGAAACAACCTTTTCTCGCCGTGAGGAACCTTGGTCCCTTAAGATGTGAAGCTAGTTAAATTCCTCGTCAAAATGTCTTTTTTTTTTAATTCGAGTTTCGTTTTACGGTTCGTATCGTTAGAACTTGGTTTCTTTATTAAAGATGAGCTTTGAACATTTTTTTAAAAAATGATAATATATACTCGTCGGAGTATATTTCTAGCATCGTTTTAAGACATCTTTAAACGTCACAATTCATCCTGGCTCCTGATATCTCTTCAGTCGACGACAGCGGTAAATCAGAACAAAACTCCTTTCTCTTTCTACCCTAATTTCTTAAAATATCCCATTCTTCAAGTTTACTTAATTTAATGATAAATGTTGATAATGTTCAGTGTGTATTTTCTCCTCCATTCAAACGACAGACAGATGTTCCTGCTTACTCTCTCTAACCAGACAACAAGACAATGGCGTCTTCCTTCTGTCTTCCCGCTAAATTAACTCGTTATTAGCCCGGGCTATAATCATCGTCTTTAAACTGTACTGATTGGTCTAAATTAGCGTACACGTGTCTTCTAAACAAAACGCACGTGCATGTATTGAAAATTTAACGGTTGTGTATTACAAGTTTGCTTCACGAACCTTTAATCTCAGGTATGAGTTTGTTATTATCTTTCATATCTGATGTTTATTTCACATCGATTCAACATCGTTCATGTTCATTCTACCAGTTTATATTCATAACCTAATTATTATCATGGTGCGAATGGACGAGGATCGGTGTCTGGGTTCCGGTGTGGTGTAGAATTATCTATACCGTATAAGCAAATTCAGGTAATGCTACGGACACGGAGATTTACAGGTTACATGTTTTTATTGATATCTTAAAAATTGTGAGAATACAATACACGAGGTAGGGTCGGACACGATTTGTGTATATGCTACTGTATACAAGATCCCAGATCGTACTAAGCACTGAACGTGGCGTAAATGAAAGAGCGATGCACATAATAAATGATCATTTTAGCCCGTAAACACCCTACAGAGACACAATTCTCGAGACAATTTTAAGAAACTTTCAAAGGACCTAACATTGTCTTAAACCATGCTGCCAGTTGGCGTATGTCAACTTGCTTAACGTGCTATATTTCCATTAATACAATGTATTTTCAGTCATTTACTGATTTGAAATTTTTGATCTGTCGTCTACAGAGAAAATTACTCACAAATAACCCAGAGCTTTATTGTTACACCTGATAACAGCCAACGGAATGACTGGCGATTCACAGCATCGCATCGGATATGCAACAGCCTTATGCCTCAAATCAACGGATTAACCTGCAGTTAATTTACGTCAAATATTCCAACCAACGGCAATCAAATTCTATTTTTTTTAGAAAGTAGAGCATGATCAACAGTGATTATTCGGCTGCATCCATCACTTAATCTGCTTTTAGTCAGTCGTTAAAAATTCATTCTTAGATTCTACTAGTAGCAGTGTCAACCTGAGCACTTCTCAAGGCGTCGTATGTAAAGGTGTAGTAGTACATTGCGTTAGAAAATGATACAAACGAAAAATGTGGACCAGATTTTTAATTACAGGTTTAAGATGCTTGATTACTTAAACTGAAGTCGTCCAATTAACCCTTTTAACGTTTGTAATATGTTTTATACAATAGATATCATTAGCATCATTATCTGTCGTCTTTCTGAACAACTCGACCATTCTCCTACACATTCATTAAACTTTGTAAGAACAATACGGCTGGTATGATCGAGACAATTTCCTTTGTCTCGAACAATGTGCCTCGAACAATGAGTTGGAAAAAATAAATTATATATTAAACAATGAATGAATCAAACTGTAAATGTGATTAGAGGGCGGGGTTTGAGTGGGTGTGGCCTGGCCCCCGGGTCATGTTTTAATGATACATGGAACTAATGGGAATTTCCAGATGCCGTTCACAGCAATTAATATTTTATTTTAATTTGATGTATCAGCAAATTTTAATATAAAACATTTTGACTTTGGTATTGTTATTATCTCTAATGTTTTGTTTCAATATCGAAGATTATACTATCAGCAACAAAATAAAGAAGCCAATCCAATTGTTTTGTCTTTAAAAGACAATAAAATATACTTATTTGGGTGTGACATAGCGTTTAAAAGTATCAAACCACAAAAATATCATTAGCTTTACATTATGCGAGGATGTCCAGTTGGTAAATCCAATAACAGAGAGGCATCGAGGCTTCAACAAACAGCACCACCAAAGTATTATACTTATCTGGCACTACTACACAGTGTTTTTTTTTATTGTGTTAAAGAATGTCCAAGATCCATCAACAATCGGAATTTTATAACAACCACGCAAATGCATTTCCCAATTTGTACCCTCTGTCAGTATTCCATGAAGGGCCGGAATAGTAATATATAAAATACGTTACGGAAAAAAACAAAACAACCATGACTAAAGTTATTCGACAGTCGCCGTGGGTCCCACATTTCGTATTTTTATTGTCCCTCTAATTTGAGGTCTGTAATCGACAGAAAAGAACCATTAGAATAAAACAATATGGCGGTTTGTAGTTAAAGAGTTAAAGGGGTGGACCACGCGCCTGTGATTATGGTCTCTTTGATTTAAACAAAATGTTTTGATATTGCGTAAAATGTGGTCAATATTAAAGACATTAATTCGGTAATTTGAATTGTCGGAACGGGTCTAGCCTTAAGGTTCGTATCTGATTTAGCAATAAGATAAAATAAAATAGGGAGGGTTAAGAGAAATTTTAGTTACTTTTATCGGCAAAAATGTTATGTCTCAATGAAACCGGGGTAAGGTTTTTGAGGATTTTTATTTCGGAATAATTGGTAAACCAGACATTTTGAACTAATGATTTTGGTGGGCAGCGTTAACCGTTGATTTTACCTTAAAATTACTAAAGCAATTAAAGGGTAATGATAATTCGCAATGGAGGAGTTGCTCTCGATTTTTGCCTTTCTTTGGACCAGCTATTTGACTACGAATTTTTATAATGCTACGTTCACGGTTTTTTTTTCAGTTGAGAGTAATAATGGCTCTCCAGCATTTATGGATACATTACGGATATAAAGTGATTAACTGAGCTCTTTCTTTGTCGATGGTTAAGTAACATATTATAATTGACAGGCCTATCTGGTAATAATAGGCTATCACAATTGTTCCTTAAACATCATCTTCAATGTATTCAAATTTTGGTATTTCAAGCCAGATTCACAGCCTACCTTGAAGTCATTCTAAAGCGTAACTTTGTTATTCTAAGATTGTAAAATTGATAAATCCATGAATATTGAGAAATACATAAACATTAAAATGAGGAAACTAGAAAAAAGAAACACTCCAAACACATCAAGTTTTAATACTGTCAAGAAACAACAAACCAGCCTTCAGAAATTGTCATATAATAATTTGACAGTCACCACGATATATTTTCATTACGAGAACTTGTCGTATAGATAAATTCAATATGGTCGTCAAATGAAATAAAACAGAAGAATAAAATTGTCAGATTTGATGTCTGCAATCCCACAAAATATTATGGGTGTATTTTCAAACTAAGCCCCTGCTGTGGTGGGCAACTATAAAGACACCACATTGCAATCTGGATAAAGCCTAGAGCAGATGGTGAAACTAGGGTTTAATATATAAATCATATTATTAACCTTTCTCTCTGCATTCTACAATTACTTTTAAATTATTAAAAACAATCAGAAATGCACCGCCGCCATATTACCAAAAGGTTCAAAGGTCAAATATTATTTAAGGTCCCACCTGACATTAACAAAAATAATTTACATAAAAGACGCATATAACGGCTAATAAATCAAAGCATGGTATTAAAATTCATTTCGTGTCGCTTTATAAACCTATAAGGGATGAATTCCAGAATTTGTACGCCTGCTGTGAAATAGAGTTATCTGCCCCCTAGCGGAAATATCAAGTCATTAAGTCAAGTAGAAGTGAATTGTTTCGTCCAATCATAAAGCAATATTGATGAAATATTCGTTACCGTAATGACGTGTGTGTTTGGAGATTTGAAGCGGTGTATTGTCACTGAAGAACTGCGGGTCGCCATTTTGCCCTTTTGTCACATTATCGTCTGACACCGAAAAGTCAGCTCGTTTTTGACAGAATGATGAAAATCTCGCTGTTGTCTTCTTTTTTCCCCATCCCCAGGATTCGTCAACCTCTGATTGATGCTCACCATTTATTTCCCCGTTACTCGACAATAGCCCCGATGGTGCCTGTGTGTTGTATTGTGGATCTCTGTGGGTCCCGATGTCGGATGATCCATGAGATGTTATCCACAAATAAAAACTACTATTCACACTAATCGTGTCGTTTAAACTTTTCTTTAGATGTTTCACGTTTCTAATGGCGTATTTTTAACACTGCAGAAACGCTCGCAATGATGCGCCACATGGGTTGTTTTTCTTCGTTTAATTCTTACCATCCAATCCTTCAAACGATTGACGTCCCGTTTTTTGATGGTGAAGCACGCCTCATGCATGATTAATGTGTTCACTTTGATGTCCTCAATTTTTTCTCACTCTTTAAAATTGTAATAACTGATCAGATATGTTTTACAATTCTATTTCAATTTCTCCTATTGGTACACATATGACAGAAACGCGATCTAACAATTTGCATCATTAACCAAAGCATCATAAATGTACAATAGGTCAAAATTTGCATTGCAATATTTGATTTATATACATGTGACTATAAGGTATTTCGAAATATTGTCTTTCCAAATGTGGTGTTTATAATGTAAAGGATTTTGATCATGTAGCAGTTTCGTTTTCAGTTTATAAATATTCAAGGATTGGCGATGAAGAAAGTTGGCGTTGACGACTGAGAATTTAGTCATGAATAAATGTCTATTTTTTCTACTGTTTACGTGTTGTGTTTTATCAATGATTTATGTTGAAAGCAGGTTGATAAAGTAATTATTGATATATTTATGTTTTCACACTATTTGACCGGCACTCCAGGAATTCCAACATCAAACATTCACCAACTGTACTCTCAATCTAATGACCACAGTCACCGTAGGGTACTATAAACATCACGATATGCACGTGCTCGTTTGTACACGTGTATGTCAAATAAAGACATACCAAGTTGAACGTTTACATATACATGGGGGTATCGGTATGTAAACTTTGCGATGTGCGACAACTTCCGTCAAATCATCATTGAACTGGTTTCCCTTGACTTCCTGTCGCGAGCTCCCCAGGCAACCAGTCTTTAGTTTCCTATAAATAAAGGTATTTTAAAGTTACAGCATGGTATATGAGGTATAATGCCCGGCCAGAAGTATGAAATATCAGGTATACCCAGTTAGAGGTATGGTATATAAACTGATATTGCACGGTTATCAGTACATAAATACACTAATATACAACCAGGAGTTTTAAACAGCAGGGGAGGTAACCGTATGCCATTGGTAGGCGTGGTTATCATGTTATCTTAGTGTAGAATAATAATTTAGAGATTAACACACTTCAAACCTGTAGATAATGTCAACGATCTATTTTAACTTCAAATCGAGGCTAAATGTTCTTGTGTGACGACATTATACCCGGTTCTCGCATCTTCTGCTACACTGACTCTCTACGCACGTTCAAGGTCACTTCCATTTCCCGTCTTTTCTCGTTTTTTACGTGAATAATCGTCAATGTAGTCTTTTTCTACCTCCATGATCTGGTTCTTCAATTGGATGCCATGTTGTTTATAGATTGAGTAAGGGTAATAACGGCCTGTAATTAAAGAGAAATAGACTAGATATGGTGTGGGACAATAAACCAACGGTTTATCTCATCACGGCCTTGTCAAAATACATAGATTACTTCAGAAATTACAATCAAATCATCATAATAAAATATATTTTTAGAGCACAATTGGCAAAAATATGATAGGGTTATAATTGTCTTCAGTTTTATTCACAAAAACTGTAACCAGTAAATGCGATATTTCACTGTGTGTACTATTTATTCAGCAGATGTTCCAAAAATAAAAGTTTCTGCTTTGATATCTACGTGATATCACTACATTATTTTTCAGGTTTTAACTTTTATATCGCAAAGATTTGTCGTGAAAAGGATTCAGTGGTCGAAATATATACAATTCTAGGTGGTTGTACCATTCCACACAACAGTGTGTAAGGAACTACTTTTATCATATTAGATGTATATATGGTGGCAAGATGGGCATGTTTTGTCCCCAACACTTTCCAAAATCAGAATCCCATGTTTGGTTCCTTTACAGTTCAAATGCTGGCATCGTGAACGTTACTTTTTAGAGGAAAATAAAACCAACTTTTATGATACTGAAGTAACAACCTATAACTGTTTTTAGTTACTAAACATAGTGAATGTAAAAATGAAATAAATTCTCTACTTTTACTTTATTATCAACCACGTGGTGATAGAGCTATTGAGAAGATCACGTGATATGATTATAATATTGGAATGTTTATTGGATTAGAACTGTTCTCATCGTTAGTTTAACAAATAAACTCAACGTTCTGGTAAAAACGTTCAACATGAGTATTTTAATCGATTCAGCGCCATCTATCGTCTAATATTGTCTGTAATTAAGGGAGGTAATTATGTATGATGTGTACCACAGATCTGCACGTGAAGCTCATCATGAGTTTTAATGGTGATGATTATTCTAATTTAAAAGTGAAATCGAAATGGATCATTAAATGTAGAAATAGTAAAGAAATTTAACTGTAAATGATTCAACTAATTTCAAGAACCTGTATGAAGATGTCAGGCACTCCAGTGCTGAATTAAAATTCACAGGAGATATACGCTGTTTAAGCTAGTTCTGGTGAAAACGGTCTGGTACAATGATGGATATTCTTACAGCTTTCCATTCGTTCATTGTTATCTAATGTGTTTACAGTATGCATTATCCCGATTTACGTACTGTAATATATTTGAATGACAGATATTCATTGTCCACTGAATAATGCTTGCTCATTATTATTCCCTGCAGCTTATGCGACATCTTAAGGTACCAAACCACACCACGGACTGAACAGAAACTTGGTCAATTCAACGATTCTTTGTTCGACACAGTCAAAATAAATCAAATTATTTTATGAATGGGAACTTTGATTTTAGACGACCTGTCGTGAGCTCTATTTATTTCTTTCAAAACTATAATTGTCCATCATTCAAATCAGCATGTCCGGATCAGGTAGCTTAGAATTAACTCCCTTTGTGAAGAGTTATCACCCTTTGTAAGAACTCTCTTCAGACTTATATGAAGTAAGAAATGTTGAATTGTGAAGTATTTAAAGTTCATTGTTCAAATAAATATACAAGTGAGTCTCCATAAATAGCAGGGTTTAGCTGAGCTTTAAATAATTATTTATCAAAATTGCCAAACCTGTCCCTTTCTTTTGTCTGAATTGATATTTTGACAGTGGCATATACTCCCAAGTTATTAAAGGGGCACAGGCTTCATTTTCGTGGATCGATTTGGATAAGTCTCAGAAACGGGGATTTTTTAGCTCAGCAATTTAGTACTGGTTATCACAACTCACCATTGAAATTTGAGCCTTCAAATCCATGTGCATCCATAATTTTTAGCATTTGAAAGTTATAATGCCCTACTACACATTATCAATACTATGCAATATATAGAAAAGACATCTATAGAAATATAAGGAGAAATGTCTAATTTAAGGTATATTTGAAGGAATTGCGCAATTTGTGTGCATTTCTAGTGCTTCTGAAGGATACTTAAATATATTCAAGACCCAAATCAACCAATAAAAATGAAGACTGGTCCCCTTTAAGTGATTCGTAGCTTGTTCTTCAGTATTCGCATCTGACAACCAGATTGTTTCCACTTACATGATTCTTCGTCACAGTACAGAAACTTACAACCTTAACTTCTTCTAAATAAGATTTAATAATAAATAAGACAATTTTATGGATAATACTTCTAGAAAGTTTATTACTTCAACGTTTCAATGTGATTCTCACACCGTCATCAGGAATATAATGAATATATGATGCTTCTAATATGCCATTGAAGGATTAAGATTTATTTAGTTCTTTTTCCATTGACAATGATAACATGTGAACCATAAGTAAAGACAACTATCTATCTTAAGATTAACTAGTATTTAGGCAGTGGTGGATACTAAAGATGGAGATGCAGTAGCTTTACCTTTCAGGAACGCTTGGATTTGTAAATTAGTCTGCTCGACAATTTACTCGAGATAATGCCGACAGCAAATTAGGATAGGATATAGGTTAGCACTATGCAGAGTCGTTGTTTTTTTATATAAATCATACCGGATTCAATCAGTTTTTTTTTAAAAGATTTTAGTAATGGGTCGAAATAATGTTTTCAATAAGTTCAAAAAGGTTAACAGTCGTATGAATGAATGTCAAATAACTTTAACACATGCTTACAATACATGTAATATAATTGTGCTTTATGTGCAAACATGCTGATTTTCTTGTTTTATGGATGAAGTATTAACCAATTAGTCAAACATGCGAGTTAAAAATCTCCTTAAAATGTAAGAAAATAGCCATTGTTATCAGTTTTCTTGTCTATTTTTACATATAATAATAATATACAATAGCCGCATATCTATTTTGATATTCATTGAAAAATTTATAAAGAAACTAGAGTGATTGAAGGTCGAAATCCTAAACCTTGTCCTTATTCTGTCACTTATAATGAAGAAATGGGGCCTAGTTGAACAAAATAATCAAGAATAGGGGGCGTGGGGGACAATAAGTATGCAACCATCCAGAACAGAAAATAAACTGCTTGTCAGAGGAAGAAAAAGACGTTGAGATTGATGAACAGAGCCCCTTTAGAAATTGCCTTGAATACGAAAATCATCCATTATTTTATCTCGCCTATTCTCTGGACCCTAAAACGTAAAATGTAAGTAATTTGAGGAGAAAGCCTGGCATATTTGAAGGGTCGTTAGTTGTGTAATGTTATAAAGAAGTAGAGTCATTAGTATAGTGTAGTTAAACTCTATCTGATGGTAGAAAGATTGTTATCGTGGCCCCTATCTCGCTGTAATCTGTAACAATGTGTTAAATAGGGAATTGAGGGGTGGGGCCTGACAATTAGCAATTCATCCGGGATAATGACTGTAATTGTAATTACAGAATGTGGGCGTGGTTGATAGGTTGATTAATTTGTCATTGATGTGATTTCAGAAAAGGTGAATGGTTTTCTGTAAATTGTTTTTGAATGCATTATAAATGTAAACTTTTTCGAAATGCGAATTTTGAATTATTCAAGTAAAGTAAAAGATGCAAATTGTTGTTTAAATGATTTTGAAAACTACATTTTTACCACGATCTGGTGTTTTGTTGTAGGGGTGCTGATAAATTAAATTCGAATTGCCTTAAAGCGATACCACCTATTAGAGTTCTCAAACTTAGTGAATTGATGAATATATATTCCTATTGATCAAGTTCGAAAATTTAGATTTTTTGTTCATCTTAAGAGATTCTATTTCTTTAAAAGAGTATAGAACTGGAAAAGTGGACAAACATAAAGGGCAATGTTTTTCTGATTTACTAATTTGTCTAAAAAGGATCAGATAAAAAATAGTCTAAAAATAACGACTGGAAGTAAAAGATTTTAATACATTCATAAAATTTGAAACTTCTGTCGATTTCTCACGATAAATGAATACATTAAAATTATAATATTTGAAATTTAAATATCCATGCATAATCTGACCTCTTATGACAGGCGTGCTATTAAATTCAAACTACTGTGACATCATAAAACTGGCCGGTCTTGTTGTAACCTATTGAACTAGATTTTATTTCGATTTCATTGAAGTTATATCGTTAATATGACATAACATAATCAAACCTAACCTCTTAAAATACAAAATGTCTTATTCAAATTGTTCACGCCTTTTCTCGTTAAAGAACGATAAATGACGAGAAAGGTATAATTTAAACAAGACGTGTATTATTTAAGGCACGCTTTAACCAATATTCTAAAAAGCTTGTTATATTTTACAAGATTTACAACATTTGTTAAGTATGTGGTGAATAGACTTTAATGTGATCAACTTCTACTTTACGACGGTTTTAAATGGTTTATCATTCCTCAAATGGTCTATTAAACGTTCAATAAAATTTGATAAATTTCTTCATTTAAATGTCTTAATCCGCCATTGACTTCAATGTTTAAAATTCAGTCAATAAAATCTTCCAGATGACCTGCTTTTACGATATTTCCTACAACAGGTCCGTCTTAATTTTACACGTGGGTTGGTCAAGTGTATTTAAAAATCAGATTCTTTCAAATATCAATGATTATTAATTTATTTGGAGAAATTCAATTTCAGCCGATCTTTTGCAATAATAGAATGACTGGAGAAAACATCTTTGTCATAGCTTTTTGATGGAATAGAATTTTACCCATTATGTTTTTTTTTTTTTTTTTATATTTTCTACACCTAGAATAACAAAACAACTGAAACATATTTTTGAATTGCTTTTGATGAAAAAATTGAATTTTTATACCTTATGATTTTTCCGTTAACTGTTTTAATAGACAGTGGGCATCAAAGACTAGTATTTTAATGTTTGGTGTTAAATTCGGAAAATCACTGAGCGCTTTTTTTTAATCATAATATAAAAATTGATCAGACTCACAAAACAATATTACGACAAGAAACCGATCGGGTATTTTACATATTTTATTATGAACGTTCATATTATTATTATTATTACGTGACATACATAAAGAATAACCCGAAAGTTGAATTGTATACTGTACTATCCATCTCCTGTCTTGAAAAACCAATTCAAGTATTTTGCATGGACCGAACTACAAAATCTGACGAGAAGAATCAACAATCAACCGTGATATCAATTTGCAGTTTCCAATCAGTATAATCAGCAGGAAAGCAGTATGTAGTATTTATTTTCAGCATGCCACCGGTCCCCTGCCCTCGGTGACTGACCACTGACCCACTTCTATTGAGAATATGTACCGTTTGAACCGACCTGTCATAAGCTAATCAAGAAGGTAAAGGTAGATGCTGATTTTCACTGTGATTTGTTTGAGAGGTTGATGGAGGGTTGTCACCAGAGTTGATTTGACGTCTGAATAACATCTCTCATTTCTCCCCTCACGGCTTGCCACTTACACCCAAATCGTGTATTCATTTCATAAATTTCCATTCTCCCACAGGCACCACAAAATACAACCAGCACAAAAAACACAAGTAACCTCGTCACAACAAAACATCAGCAAATTTCTGTTGAAGGTCGTTAATGAACAATATTAACGTGAAGGGATCCATTGTGTCGCCTTGCCGTATGCCGGTATTAGTGAATGGATTTTAAAGAGATTTTCTATGACAGCTATTTAAGAATTTGATACCCTCAAATCATCCTTTCAACATCGCAAATTTCTTCCCCAGGCGAAACGCACTAAATTTGATTGAAAATTCAGACAAATTTGCAAATTTTTATTGAAATTGTTAACAAAACGTTCAGTAAATTATGTTTATAATGTATCTAATAACGAGCTTTAAGTGCCCACGGTTCACAGTTTAAGCAGAGATTCATTAAATCATTTTAAAAATTTTGCAATTTATGGTGGCACATTGTTATTTCGGAAAGTTTTTCTTATAGATTTTGCTGCAATGGTGTCACTTTTCAATATATTCATAAAAAAACAATACGGAATCGTTGGATTCATTTTATGATTTGTAGTCACTATAGTAATCTAAATGGTAGTGGTTTAGTCGCAAATGTGTATGGTAAATTTGGTTTTGCTTCAGCATGGCGTTGTCAGTTTGCAATACAACAAATTTTAAGTATCAAGTTTTGTTAATATTCTTATTCTGGTCAACATAATACACACTACACGTTTCAATTCGTATGCATTTCATATTTATATCTGATCAGACAGTGGTATTGGCTTTCTTTATGCTTAATTGAGAGCGCTACTTTCTGATCGGTTTACTGTTTAAGAAGAATGTCCTGTCTCGATGGTTAACGCTATATATTTAGATTGTATGCTAATGGGGTTTCTATTTACGGACAGTTAGTGCATTTCGGTGATTATTAAATTCATATTCCATGAAATTTTCAGCGTTTCATCTTGATAACATTGAACTAATGTCAAAAATATAAGTTTTCTTGTCGCCTAAAATACCTTGACCTTGAAATATATTGTTCTTCGCCATGAAAAAAATGAATTTCTGAATAATATTCATAGCGATTTTAGCATATATTTATTAAACCCATTAAAAATAATATTTGAGAAGTGTGTACCCAATGCCCTCTGGATGATTTGAAGAGATACGACGCCGTTGTAACGATATGTAATGATAATCTGTTAATCTGTCTGGTCGACACAATAAAACATGATATGAAGACGATATAAATCATACCCAATTCAACACATGATATACCTCTGATTTCATACTCTGTACCCACATATTCTTGTTGACGGATGGATCGCATTCCTCGCTTACCTTTCAGGTACCCAGTATCCAGGGTTCTATCTTTCTTGTATAGTTCTAGTCTGAATCCACATTTTCTTGTTGACAAGAAAAGAGAAATCGGATGGATCGCGTTCCTCGCTTACCTTGAGGTACCCAGTATCCAGGGTTCTATCTGGTAAAGTTCTAGTCTGAATCCATGTTAAAATGGATGTATCCACATCTTCTTGTTGACAAGAAACGATAAACCGGATGGCTCGCTTACCTTGAGGTACACCTCCAGTATCCAGGGTTTTATCTGGTATAGTTCTAGTCCGAATCCATGTTAAAATGGATTACTAATATACGTCCTTCGGAGGTGCAAGTTAATCAAGGTCTTGTGAAGAACGTGACGTTGATACTGAAACCTGCTGGAAATCGTAAAATTGTAATTGTAAGAAAACGTCTAAAAGAAAACCCGATGAAAAACAGATGAAAAAAAGAGACAAGTATGGCGAATATTACACAGGAATGAAAACATACATTCATGTACAAGAATAAGGTTTCAGGGTTGAAGGATATTCGACAACTCATCAGGATTATAACGTTGAGGGATACTCGATTCTGAGATGCAAATCCACGTCGTTACCCACTGAGCCATTATCACAACAAAACATAACTCAACAACTTTGGAAAAAGCTGTAATATCGTGAATATAAACCTAAAGATCAAAGATGAATTACTGCGTCTCTACTAGGGCACCTTCTGTATATACTTTGATTGTGTTTCTTATAACATTTGTTTTTGTTAACGCGGCAGTCAGACTGCGAACTTAATTTACTACTGTAAGGTTTGAATAAAATTCACAAAAAGTAACGTAAACAAATCAAAGACGTAGGTCTATTATTTACCACCAGTGAAATAAATCTTAAAAGAGAAATTTCTTCAAAATGTAATAGATATGTCTTCTACGCTCTTCGTTTCGAAAAATGATTATTTAGTCCATTAAAATAATATCTTGCAGCCCATTAACAATTTGCATGTTTGTAGGCAGAAGCTAAATGATCAGAATCCAGTAGTTGATGCAATGTTACAGATCAACAGTGATAAACAGCATCATTTGCTTAGGGGTGGGGTGATTCCTAATGTTTTCATCAGCAGTAATAAGTGTTACAAAATGAATTATGACTGCCGATGGATGTCAAACTTATCAATTAACATTCCAGCCACTTTAAATTAAATGTCCATTGTCATTGTTTAGACAACTTCATAGATCTTATTAAGTAATATTTCATAGCCTTGAGCACCTTTCAATCAAAGTACATGTATAGTTATTGTCTTAGAGCTTATAAAAGGCAATTCAATCCAAGTTCAGGGAGAGAGTTCTTAGCGACGGAGATACCAAGCATAGAGAGTTCCATATCAAGTTTCCAGCCGGGCCTTGCCCCCTTGGGCCATGTTCGATACAAGAGGATCCAAGATATAAGTTCAGATGTTGAAACCATATTTAATTATACAATTGCTTTACCAACCAATAAATGTTCTATACCAACAAAAGTCTTATGTGTTACATAAGTGCAACTGCACACTACTGATTCTAAAATATAAAGAAAAAGACAAACATACATTTTGTGCTGCATGCACTTAAGTTATTTATGGTGAAAATATTTGAATATATTGATGTATCTTGTCCGTTGAAGATCATTACCTTCAATGAGTGGTTGTCTATTTAATACCTCGCAGCTTATCGGACCTTAAGTAAGTTTTTCTCAATTAATATCATATTGCACTTCTTTGTGAAGAAGATGCTAGTACGATTCTGTATTAGTATATTTATCGTGAAGATCTGTTTGATGGTGATGTAATAATGATAACAGACTAAACAGAAACCTCTTAATAATAATAACAATAATAAACAATATCTAATATAATATTACACGTGCCCGGAGGTCTTCATTTTTTTCATGAGGGTTGAGTTTTTTTTAACGAAAACGCACAAAAAAGAACGACACGAAAAATGGTATATATACGTATTTAATCTAAATTTATATCAGCTGCGATGGTAAATTTTAAATCTTTAAATTATACAATATTATTATTTTCAGAAAGCGATTATAGAATTAGAATTACGTCTCTTTCGATGCAAATAGAGAAATGGAACATGTTATGATTACGAAGTCTTCTTCTTCTCGGTTGTTATGTTGCCTGCTTCGGTCGAAATAACCATATTTCATTATTATGGGTTACGATTTCACCGATTTAAATAAGAGAACAGACAAAAAATTCAGTAACTAGAAAACTTCCAAAACAATCAAAATTGAGGTTTGTGATCTGGCTGTACACCCTTAACCTATGTTGAATCAACAGATCCCCTCCGAACACTTAATGGACAGCCTTCTTTTCAGTGGGCAGAACATAGTAAAGGGTTACATCTCTAGCCAAGAATATTTATTTCATAAAATAAAATGCTTGTGCATATTATGCAAGCACACAAAACGTTACATAACAAATGTTTCAATTTCCATTTTTTCCCAGTTATACAGCGATTAAAAAAAGAAAATTGACAAAATGTGTTTGAGATAGCACACTCGACATTATAATATATCACAGCCAGCTATCTGCTATGGTTAAAAAAAAAACTGCATATTTTCTTTATCTCATGTTAATGCCTTGAAATATTAGCCGCGAAGAAAAAATATATGTTCCTCTCAAATTGTTTATAAATGTCGTTTTACCAAAGTTTGTATGTAAGGTATCGAATGTTAGGTTTATGTTTGTGCTAGACATTAAGCCACAGGTAGCTGGCCTGGGGAATTATTAAAGTTTATGTCATTTCAAACTTGATATCTTTGAAGATAATCCACTGCGATCATTTACTAGTTTCTTATATTACTCTAAAACACGATCGGATCTCGTCTGAATCGGGTAAACTTTGGTAAGTATTAAAAAAAGCGATTTTGAATGTTTTAAAGCTGACTCTAGGCATTGTTACTGTTGTTATTGGAATTAGACTATTTTCGGATTCTTTTGTATTTGTTCACTTTTGTGCCCTGGTTGCAATTTAGTTACATTGAAAACCATTTATTACATATCACTTTTGTGTTGTTCAAACTGTTTCATTAAATTGTTTCTAGAAAGCAAGATATCATCTATTGTAAAGTTTGGTTACTTGATGGAATGGAAATGACCACCAGTGTCATATTTTCTTGAATGAGCGAATTTAACTTTCTCTTGATCATTTCGAAATAATTTACTTGGGCCTTTAAGATGTTTCGTACATAATAATATGTATATTACTTTTGTAACACCATTGATTCTTCCGTCTGTTTCGATTTCAGAATAAATTGTTGAAATTTGGTTATAATAAGAACGAGTCAAATATTATGTCTTTAGCTTTAAAAAATTGTCATACTTCTGTTTTAGTCGCTATTAATTTTAGTCTCAGAATAAGAGCAGCTTGGTGACTTTTTCCAAACATGTAGGTTGATTAGATCGCTAAGAACAATTAGATAAGCGCTTTTTAAATTTAAATGCTTTGTAATAAATAAAATTATCTGTATATATTGAACAAAAAAAATATTGGAAATTTGTTCTTCTATAATAGGTAATAAAAAAGCCCTCTGGTTCTCAAAGGGTTATCCACCCAATTGTTCTTTGAATTCTTCAGGATTGTTAGTTTTTTTGTTTTGTTTTTTTTTCAAGCATACAACAGCCGCGATATAGTTTACTTCCGTCAATGTTAATATTTAGAGAATTGCATATGAAAATATGCTAGTTACATAATCAATTTAAGTCGTTTATATATTCATGACAGTTATTTCTATGGCACTTTGGCAAATTTGATGTTTGATTGAAAGGTTTAAAAAATTAAGAGTTAATTGTAAAAAATAAAAATACAACATAGTTTTACATAAATATGTTTTTTCAACATACGTTTTGATGGTTAAATTTTAAAGAATGATTGAACATATTTCACTATTTCTAATCAATTATTGAAAAATAATATAAGCAATGTCTACGATTTTGACATTTTTTAAATCTAAATTTCTATCAATATTATATTTACCGAAATAGTAAGATGTGTTAGGAAGTGATGCACAGTTGACAAACGCAATCTACCTATGTGGAATGTCTTAAACATATGTTGAGTTATGGTACCGATCTTATTTTTTACATCCGCTTTAAAATGAACGTTTTCAGAAATTAAGTTTCAATACAGAAGACGTAAAGTGTTATTTAAAAAAAAAAAGAAAAAGACCAGAGCAAAATTAGCTGTGTCATGTCAAAATTTGTACAACCAAACACTTCCGTTAATCGAAATCGCATCCAAAAACATGAAAAAAAATCGAGTAATAGTTGTACCGTAGAAGACTCCTCCAAAAAGAAAAAAACTATCAGGTGTTACGAAAAGAGTAAGCATGGTCTGACATCCGGCAATACTATAAGAGTTCAGATCAGGAGATACATCCATATCAATTTATGTCGGACCATACAAATCAGATAAGATGCAAGAAACAGACTGAAAAATTTAAACGGCGTTAAATCTGTTATTATTTAAATGATCTTTATCTAAATATTAAAAAATACTTTTTTTTATCGACGTTGTAGGTAAATTATTTGGTGGTAGTTTATAGTCCAAGGAAGAGATATTAACTCAACGTTTAAATAGTCTAATAATTCACGCTGTATTACTAGTGGAATGGACGTATCTTTTAAACTTTATTATATGAATCAACTTCAATAGTATCCAGTTATCATTAAAAACATTTTTGTGGCATAAATTTGAATATTTTTCCCATTCCGGAAATGATTATTAATCAAAAGTTTAAACATGCGGGTCAGAGTTGTCGGTATCCTGGAGTCTGTAGGCGACGCTAGGTGGCACCCTGGACAGCCTCGTTCCCACTCTCTCGCTTGACTTGGCTTGATAAACAGGTATAAGAATGATATGTATTTTGTGTATTATGGTTGTATAAACGAATAGGACTGTGGTGTTTTGATAAAGAAGGAGTAGATATTGTTCACCTATCTCCAGGCCCCTGACTTGACTTTACTTTTATTGTTTATATTTGTCTCGACAAAACGCCATGCGACCATTTCATCTCATTATTTAACCCTGCTTTATGTTAGTAGCCATATTTATGACTTTTGCGTCTTCGCGACTGGAGAGCAATGTTTGAAGTTGTTTCACGTGCGTTTTCCCTCGGTTTCATTATGGTGAAATCATGCGCCCCTGTCTGTGAAGAATGACATTGTCTGAGATGAGTATAGATGTTAAAATTGGAGGTAGGAAACCGACTTGTCACAGTTGGAATTTCTCTTTACCTACACATGGCTAATAACTTAGTTTCAATCCAGCACGCGCTCCCTCCACGAGCCGACATCATAAAAACGATTGATTCTGATTGGTTATTAAATAGGAAGAAGATTGATCTAGCACGTGCTCGAGAAGATTTACTGCTTATTAATGAATTTGTCTGTAATAAACCTACAAATTAGACCTAAATTCGATTCTCAAGAAAACGGACAGACCAGATGCTACAAGTATATAGAGAAAAAGTAGACCAATACTACTTTACTGTAAAAAAAATACCCAAGACATAAAACAGGGCGGTGCTCGTCTTCATGAGCACAGTTAAGATACAAAGGTAAATAACGAAACTGTCAGCATTTTACCTATTAAATACATGTATAAAATAAATATGATTCCATGAGAAAAATACATGAATTATCACACTTTCGAAAAGAAAACGGCATCTAAATGGGAGAACATGAATATGAATGAACAAAATAATTAAGTCTTGCATTATTTGGGAGAATGTTAAAAAAATGGAGAAAAGTCACATGCATATTCAACACTTTATCTGGTAGTAAACAGAAAGCCGACATAATAAAACGACATAAGATAGAACCGAACTATCGAAAAATACCTAATGTGATTTTCAAAGGACATCCGAAACATTTTGACATACCAATCCTGATTCTTGACAAGATTCGTAATGTATAAGATACAAAACCAAACTTTCACTTCTTTAACGTGAAAAGTTTGTCGATGTAAGCGTTATACATGGAAAAAGTTGATGGCGAATATTTTTTAGTTTATATTGTTTGTTTGTTTGGTATATTCACTGAATTGACAAACATTGACCATTCAAGATTCGAAATTTAAACAAAATAATTTATCAACTGTATACTCTTTAGGATGTCATTTACAACCTAGTCTATAATTAAACTGTTCAACTGACAGAAAACTTCAATCAACAGAGACACACGAATTACTACGGTAGGGGGTTCACTTTTCAAATCAAAAATATTCTTTTGAAAAAAAAGGTAGTTAGCCACGTGCCCGGTTCTGTTCAAAAATCACTCAGCAGGATATACACGAAACGAATATAATTTTTCCGCTTTCAACCTTCCAATTGACTATATTTTATTATTTTATATCTGACTTATTTCTAGGGTTAATTGTTTAATATTATCAACCAGAAAGTAAAAATCTACTTTTTATTGTACCTGTCTAAATTGCCTGCACGCGTTCTCCACGGGAAAGCACTCGTGGTTTCTTTTCCGAGTTTTCTTTGATATAATTCTGTACGGGGCCATGCTGGTAAAATTTCCTCCTAATAAGATGAGTGTTTTATATTTAAAATGATTAGAGACGTCGTGGAGATCCTGACCCACTGAGAATTATTATTTCATTCCGTTTTACCATATTTAAAAGGACCTGTCAACAATTTACATGGTTACATTCAAACTTTGGAATGCTGTATTTTTTTGGTCTGAAATTATGATTGAAAATGATGTATTTAGAAATGATTCCTGCTGATTTCAGCTAAACAGAATTTAGATCTTAACTTCTTCAGTTTAGTGCAAACTAAGTTCCCGGGGAGAATGTGTTTCACGCAGTTATTTTTAAAGGACTTACACGTGCGTTTCCCAGCTGCGGGTAGAGTTAGAAAATGGAAAAAGCGGAACGAAAGTAACTTTTCCAGGTTTGAAAGCTTTCTACCACCGAGCTAAGTAGAAGATAATGAAAATACAAGTTAAATTTCCCAGGTATGGGCCATATCTTACGTAAAACTGCTTTAGTAAGAAAAGATATATCATTTTCCGTGCTGTTTCCTACCCGGTTTCTTCATTTACTTGTAAATTTTGTAATATTATATTCTAATCACACTTTTTTGCGCGCGAAGCAGAGCATGCTTACCCTTTTCGCAACCTGATGGTATTTCTTGTATGGGAAGTCCACTACTATATGATTTTTACACCTGATTTTTTAATCCTTTTTGGAAGAGATTTTTGATTAACTGAAATGTTTGCTTGTACAGATTTTTATCATTCTTGGGGCTCTTTAAATTTGTTGAAAAGCAGGACGTAAAAATTTGTTCAGACATACTCCACTACATCTACCCCTTAATCTATGCACTATGATAATATATTTTATAGAATGTGTTTTAATAATTTTGTGCAATACATTTTGATATAATTATTAATTATCTTTTGTTTTTTTTAACATACTTGGTTGCTGTCATGCCCCTTTTCGTACCTGATTATGTTGATGAAACAAAACAGTCTTGCTTGAAGTTCATTTTCTCTCCAGCCTATGTTTTTGTAAATTTAAATCATTTTGATTTTATGACCACTCCGACTTATTTGAAATCAATGATCTCAAAACTTAAGTTTCTGTTGCCAATTTGGGATGCAAACCCGCAAGCAAGCAAAAAGATAATAAAAAAGATACTTTTTTGTAAATTCCCTTGCTTTGATGAATATAGTTCTCTTTGTAGTACACTGTTGAACAACATTTTGTACAAAATTGAACTAATGTGAGACCACACATAAACTAAGGAGTCAATTTACAGTATTTACACAGCAACAGATCTGCCTTATTGTTTATATTCAATTTGTCTTGGAAAGTGTTATGGCCTCACAAACTCCACTGTAAAAGATTTAAAGTGTTTTAAAAGCGTTATAAAAAGTGTAATTTGTGATATAAAGCGAGCATTTAGAACTCAATGAATAGAAGTTGCTAGGTAGAAATTGGTGTATAAAATAATTACAAATTGTTGACAAAAATATAATAAACTGGTCTTATTTTATAGGTGGCGCTGTCAGCCCGTCATACCGCTCCTCGCTAATTTAAACATCGTGAATAAAATCGATGAAGCGCGTGCGATTTATTGTCATTTAGTTGTAAAAACTTGAAAAAAATAGGAAAAGTATTTGGCTGAGTGAATTGTGTTCCTATTGGATGTTACGCGGTGTCGTCTGGCCTCTATTCAAATTCATCACTTGGAACTGATTATATGGCGCCAAAGCTCGCGAGACAGATAATAAAGCGACGAGAATTCGTTATGATGTCGGCCATTTTGAGGGTTAGTTGTTGATATATGTTAAACGACGAGAGACGAAGAAAAGAATGGACGATTGAAAAACCATTAAAATCCGCTCAATTCACAGATTTTCTTCTTTCGTCTTTAGGATTTTATAAGCTTCAGTGATAAGAGTCTCGGTTGACTAGTCACATATCAATGAACAGTTTGTTATGAAATGCCCTGATAATCGGGATGGAACACTTGAGAAAAAGGTAACAAATTGACACGTAAATCACGCGTCACGTGAAATGGGTCTATTATTTGATTATTTTTTTCCAGTAAAGTGATAATTGAAGATATTGAACTTATTATTTTATCGATTAGGCTGGTGATCAAAAGAACTTGATGAATGTGAGTTCAAGTGTGCTGTTTATCCAGACACAATGTTATGTCATTATTACAGATAAATGTGTTTTTGTAGACGTATATTATTTTGTCATGTTACATGGTAATGATGTCTTCACGAATAATATTATCGTTAACATTTTTACTTGGATGATTTTTAAAGAGTCAATAAGATGCTCTGGCAGTCCGGATGACGCTGCTGTTACCTTGTATTGAAATGCATGGATGTGCTCCATTTACAGCAGTAACATAAACAAGTGTTATTCCTTTTAACATTTTGGCTGTGCCTCTAAAAAAAGAAAGAATTTACACCAAGTCAGATTTACAAAGCTGCAAGAGAAATTGACGAAAGATTTAAGATTTGCAGCTACAGACAGAACACGGATCTATGGCACAAATTTTGTAGATATACGGGCTTACATACATATTGACATCTATATGTGTATATCAGATACATGTATATTATGAAGCTACAGCAACAGTTATTTTCTATCACAACTTACTCCTTCTGTATACAGTATACGAATTTATGTAAGGGCATCTATATTATCTGTCAAACCAATGCGCCCTTCTGACTTATATAAGGGCATATATCTGTATGTCAACCGGTATATCAGATACATGTATGTTATGAGGCTACAGGAACAGATATTTTCTGTCAAACAACTATCAGGTGACTTGTTACAGACGTTCGAATGTTCGGGCATCTATCTGTATATCAGATACATATATATCATAGAGCTACAAGAACAGATATTTTCTGTCAAACACTTACATCCCTTATGTAAATATACGTTCGAATGTTCAGGCATATATCTGTATATAAGATACATGTATGTTATGGAGCTGGAGGAACAAATATTGGCTGTCAAACACTTGCATCCCTTATGTATATATACGTTCGAATGTTCGGGCATCTATCTGTATATCAGATACATGTATTATGGAGAGCAAAATATATTCTCTGTCACAACTGCACCCCTCTGTATAAAGACGGGCTGATGTTACGGCATCACATGTATATTATGAAGCTACAGGAACAGATATTTTCTGTCAAACAACTGTCAGGTGACTTGTTACAGATTCTCTCTAATGATAAACCTATTCTTTATCATATCCTACTACAATATAAATATCATCCTTATTATTACATTCCCTGTCACATCATCTCCTGTTTAAATTTTCATTTAGTTTCGTTTCGTTTTCCGGTCGTCGCTTGTTTAATTGGCAATTTGAGCCGAATTACTGGATATTGATATGGCTTAAAGTTAACTTGACTGACAAATATAAACATACCTTCTCCTCCCACAATAGCTTCTAATAGATTCCAGTAAATACTCATCTCACGGTGTGGGATATTTCATTTATACTGCTTCAAATATGAATCAAAATAGTTCTAGGTCCACCATTGTTGCTGCAGAATCGGCAAGATATAGAGCATACAGTAAGCAATTGTGAAATTTTGCCAGGACAGCGATATTGGTCTCCACTGTATTTATTTTCCACTGTAGATGGATCTATATGTGAAGCAATGTTGCACACATATCAGACAATAAACCTGGCCTTTTTTCTGCTCACAAGCTCTTATCATCGATATTTTATTACGCAACGGTATGAAAATCAACCCTCCATTTCATAAATACATGCTCCTGATAATATAATGACGGGAACACACAAATTAAAACTGACAATCGAAGATATCGTTTAAACCCACAGACACCAATGGTTGTTACTGATTTAAAACATTTGTTGACCACCTTGAATAATATCAGTTACTAATTTGAAATGTAAATCTTATTGTTTAAAACTAGAATGTAATAATAACGAAGATAATATGTCTAGAGAAACATAATGGGTGGGAAAATGTTCGTGTTTGTTACAAACATGGTATAGCAGATGGACAAATTTGGAAATAATTGGTCAATCAGCGTTTACATATATTTCAGTTCACAAAACCAAACCAAATTGGGGAATTTCAACAGCAACTACAACTAGAAGCACATGTGCTTCTTGAAAGAAAAAAAAAAGGAACATATATTTTACAAGGATGAAAACTTAAGTTCCATGAGGATCCTTGTACATTATGTGCTTCTAGAAGAAAGGAAAAAAAACCCATATATTTTACAAGGATGAAAACTTAGGTTCCGTAAGGATCCTTTCTCCCAGCTGACCCTTGACCAAACCTCTTGGCATTGATCTTTTCCGGAATATCTGGACCCATTTACAACTGGCTGGAGAAATTAATTATATCTTTGTTTAGCTGCTGCCTCATACCAGGCGAAGGAGTAAACATAGTTCATATTGAACCCTAAATCTGGACCCCTACCTGATAGAGCCTCAACCGTCTACTAGGCTGATTAATAATCTAAGAGTACTAATGGAATGTTTGCCCGGTTGTGGTAATTGCTGTTTATTCCATGGACTTTTTCATATAAATTTTGTTTTAGGTGAATGTTTTTGACTCCATGACAAATGTTCTATACATACTTCCGACACGTCAAATATTTCTTGTGGTCAGACGTCATAGCACTTGGCACTTCCGGTATCGACGAACTGGCAACAGTCAAGAATTTGTCAGTCTCTCTCTAGAGGTAAAAACAAGGATGAAATTTCAATTGTAGGTAAACTAAGAATAATTTGATTCTTTTCGCTGGTCAAAAATCTCCGGGATATTCTTATTTCATAACAAGTTGTACCATGAGGGGGCGCTTCAAGTTGTTATCAAAATCTGTCAGATACGATGACCTCTCGTGCGACCTTTTGTGCAGCATGGGGCCATGCTATTTCCAAAATATGAAAGAAAAACAGGAGCAACTTGAAAGAAGGTGAACTAGATATTATCAAAATACGTTAAAAGCAAACTCTTTGCTCTATAATTTAATTTAAAAAGAAGCTCTATAAATTTTAAAGTTTTATTTGAAATTGAAATAAATAGAAGAACATCAAATATCTGTTATGTTTAAAGCTATCAGATCATAGAAAGGGTGCACGACACTTCGCAAATTTACTGATACGCTTACATAAGATACGCCAAGTTATTATTCTCAGCTATAAATAATTCATAATTCTGGGATCAGCATTGTAACATCACTAAAAGATAGTGGACCACGGCCATATACGCCTAACGAAAAAGTCAAAAAAGGAAAAAATTTAATCAGGAGAAAACTAAACTTTCTCAAACCTTTCGATTTAGGTCCAATAACATCCATTTTAAGTTTCATCAAAATCGGTTGAAAACTAAGAGAGTAATAGCATATTTAAGATTTGGGGCAAGGGCAATAACTCTGCTTGTAACGATCGAAAATAGCTCAAATTCGAACTTGATCTTCGTTTCATGAATATGTATACACATATCAAATTTCATTTGATTCCGTCAAAAACTCTAGTTTTTAGAGCGTTTACAAGCAAATGTTGATGGACCGACCGACGGATTTGGGGCAAGGGCAATAACTCTGCTTCTAACGATCGAAAATAGCTCAAATTCGAACTTGATCTTCGTTTTATGAATATGTATACACATATCAAATTTCATTTGATTCCGTCAAAAACTCTAGTTTTTAGAGCGTTTACGAGCAAATGTTGACGGACGGACGGACGGACGGACGGACGGACCGACGGACGGACGGACAGGGGTGACTACAATATACGTCCTCATAGAGAGATGAGGGCGTATAAAAAGTAAGTTTTATCACTCAATTTGTAGTAGTCTCGTGATAAACAGATTTTCACTTATATTCTATCAGAGTATTATTTTTGTTTATGTGTGATCCAGCTTTGAGATATATCCGGAAATTGTCAAGAATTCCGCCAATAATCGGCCATTTCCGTACACAGTAATTGGTTTAATATTTTAATATATTTCATGTATGTAGAACTTGCCTTTTGTTTGCTTTGAGTTCTAAAAAACACAGGAACTTGGTCTATTTCATTGTTCCTGTTAAAAAATGAAGATCGAATTCCGGAGTAGAAATATGATATGGTTTTTGTTTGACAGTGTGGGTTTAATATCAGTAGAGAAAAAAATGGTAAAATAAAAGAAGTATATTTCTTTCAAGGCTGGTACTGACGCTGAATTAATTTGTAAAGAAATGGAGTGTTTTTTTTTTAGATTCCACAAGATCGAATCTATATTTCTTCAGCCCACATTCTTGTCAAAACGTTCACTTCAACCTGCAACATCAACTGAAAAAAATACAAGTTCCGTAACACCTTTTATATTTTATAAATGAAGTTGTAAAGGTATTCAAAACTATTCACATCTAAGATTTTCTGGAAATGTTTTTTAAAAGATACAATTTTCCGAGAAACAAACAGGTTGATGCCATTCCAAGATCCCCATCAGTGTTGGGAATGTTCTTTTTAACTTCAGTTTTAAATTTAAAACTGTCGTTTCGGTTGGCATTGGCATTGTAAGTTCGAATAAAGAAACCAAGTACTGACGATCCGAAACTAAACTCGAAATCCAAAAGGACATTTTGACGAATCCGTCTCCTCCAGCGCTCTTGAAAAATGGCTCGAAGAAAATGATCAAACACGTTTCTATATGACGGGATGTCCAGACTATCGTTTCCATGGCCATGCAATTAAGCGTTGAAATGAAATGAAATGAATGGCGTTTTACGTTCTACTTTTCTGCACCTATATGGGCTATATGAGGACGGGCAAACGCCACGCAGTGTGCAATGAGGGAAATTTTGCCAAGACTCGAATCGCCTCTCCTCTAGAGAGCTTCAAAAATGGGCTCAACGATCGACGTCAGGCACACCTCAATATGGTCAGAGTCCTAATCTAATAATAAAGACAATGGAAAAGAAGACAATCTGTGTTTAAATTTAGTCATGACATCTATTTCCTGTTAGTTTATTGTGGTATGAAATAACAATTCCTGCTAATATCTTTATCTCAAATTGGATAATAGCCGATGTTGGACAATCTGTGGAACCGTTTATATAAGATCTGTCACTTTCACCTGCTAGTTACTACACCTGTTTTAATAGAGTGGCAGTGTGCTGTAATATATACGGTATTTCGTGATCATTTCAAAACGGTAAAATAGTTATATAAAAGCATATTAAGATATTTATATTCTGTTAAATTTCAATGAAATTTTTCTAGTGCATAGTCTCAAAATCTTTTAACGCCAAATATCCAAAATAAAAACAGAAGTTAAGACATCCTAATTATAAAATCGTTTCAAAAACATTGGGCCAGATGATGTTCAAAAAATATTAAAAACATCAATGTCTTCCCATATTATTGTCCAGTTAAATTTTTTTTACAGTAATAACTTACTTAAGTCTCTAGTTTTTAAACATGTATCATTCATACTATTATTCTTTACAGTGTCTACTTGTTGCATGGCTACTTTGTTGCCAATTTAATGCAGATCGTTTTTACATCTGAGAAGATATGTTTAGACTTGTCCAGACCATAAACAATTAGAGAGGAGCAAGTGAAGTTTTGCATAAGTATACTCTTTTTCAAATACTAACTATCGAGGAATCTCTAACGAGCCCCATCTGTATTTTAAAGCGAAATCCACCAGAAATGAAATAAAAGATTTGAAATGGTATGCCATGTTGCTCTTATAATTTCGTCTAGAACAGTAATAGTGGTGCTTCTGGAGAAGAGAATACCGCTTACTTACAGACTGGATGTTATAAAATAACATAGACCTTATCATCATGACATATTTATTACCATATATTTTGATAGAAATTATTACTATAGCTGTGGTTATCAAGACGGATGGTTTCTGTCAGAGTAGAGTGTGGGGGTGTTGAAGACAGATTTACTTCAATTTAACATTTTAAATCGTGTTTCATCTCATAAAACTTAGAAATTAAATAGACAAGATGTTACTCTGTACTTACATAATCATTCTGGATAGATATTATACTAGATCGGTCGTAAAACGCAATACAGCAATTCAGCAATGTTGAACAATCCAGGGGCAGAACGTTTCCGAAAGTGGAGGGGCCCGTGGTTAAAAAAAAACAGACCTCACCTCCAATCTACCCAAACTCCTCGGATTTCGGCTACTCGATTTTCAAGTGATTATCGTATGAAGATGGGATACACATTTGGATGGATAAATATAATATTTTGGCCAAAAAGTGTGTTTCAATTTGCATTTATTCAGTGATAATTTTAAATTATCATGCCACCCCATCTCACCCTTTTAGTGTTGATACTGCTGGACACATTTCATTTCTTTTCCTTAAAAGAGAGCTTGTCAAGAAAGGTAACATACGGTCACTGACAGCTTTATTTCATCAAAGACTTTTTGGTAGAGCGGCATACTTTTCTAAAAAACCAATTTTTTTAACTTTAGAATTTGTTCAACCCATGAGTAGGTCTGCAAGTGTTTTTTGTTATTTCTCGTCATATACTGACCTAATTTGACAGAGTTATCTACATTAATGGTGAATTGCATGATACATGTATTTAAAAATATTAAATTTATTGAAAATTAATCTTAGAAATTGACATACCCCCTCAAAAAATGTTCGTGCTTATCGGCTATGAACTGTAGACCTACCTTCCAATGATAACTAGCCTGGAATTTAACGTTTTTCAAAAAACACGAAAAGTAAAAGACTAAATGCTTTTGAATGGTATTCATATTTTTGATGGGTCCCTGCTTAGGAATCCTGAACAATTGTTATTACAAAATCGATTGTTTGCAAGAAATTGTGTAAAAAGGGTGACTACTTTTTTGTTGGCTTTCCTTAAAATATCTACTATATCGCACCTAGGATGTAAATGTAAGTGCAAATGAATAAAATTGTACATGTCATTGCCAAATTCGTACATTTAAAACTGTTATCTACAAATTGAGAATTATGTGCAAAAACCGGAACGAAACGGGTATTTTGTCTGTGAGCTCGATTAGCATTATAAATCTAGGGTGATAAATTTAAAGGCAAGCTATTAATGTTATAAGAGGGAATATTTAACACGATGCTTAACATGTCAGCCCACAACTGATAAGATAAACTAGAAAATAAAGACATCATGTTTACTACGATTTTATTTTACATTTATTTAGATGAACAGAGGCACTGTATACGATTTGAGATTTAAACTAAACGTCAATAAGAAAGGGGATTTGAGGGATTTTTCATTGTTGGATTGGAATACATGTATTGGTATACGCGTCACGATCGTCGCCTTCACCCATCATGTTTTATTACAAATCAATTCTATATTCAATATATACTGGAAAATTGTGATACATTGAACGATTTGAAACCTAAACTGAACATGAATTTGAAGAGGGCTATTTTTGTTCATTCTTTTGGGTATATATTTATTCATATATAGAAAAACTATCACTGTGTAGTCCAATTTTATTTCCAGAATATTCTGTTGAGACTGGGATAACCCACGAATTACTATTTGGTCTGTACGTAGTAAGCTTGGTAGAATCTGTGAATATGCATGCTTTCAAAAGTAAATAATATTCATGTAATATGCCGAAAAATATTGTTTGCAGTAATATTGTATGTTCAGATGAACTAGTTGATGCTTTCAGGATGAGGTTTCTTAGTAATATGGATCGAAAGCAAAATAGCCACCGATATCCAGAGCTGAACTTTCCTGAAATTAATCTTTTAGAAGGAGGTTATAAAGCATTTAACCAACACAACAAGGTATGTCTCTCTGCCAAACAATAATTTTTCAACCAAAAAATATTGTTCATTTACGAATACAAGCAATGGTATGAAAATATTTACTACGGTTTCAGTTGTAGTTGATTTCTGAATTTCCTGCTTTTCTAGGTATTTGAATTTCTGTTTCAGTAATGTTAGATATTGGTAACATCCTGCGCATTTTTTACTACAAAGTCTACTTCCAGACTTACAATACATCACCTCGTCAAACCAATTTTATTTTTCAGAATTAAAAGCTCTAATCAACCAATGCCATTCAAACCTCGTATATTTAAATGTTGAAACATAGTAACCGAGTAAAAGGTTGGAATGGGTCGTGTGTAAAATAAATAAATACTGGAAATACAAGACTAAAATAAACATGGTGGATATTGACGAGAATTAAGATGTCACAAGATGAAATTAGAATGAAAATGTTGAAAAATAAACAAGTGTATTTAGTGGTAATAGTTTAATGGTATGGAGTTACAGTCAACCTGTTCTCAAATGTTCCCAAGTTGTTTTAAGAATTCTATCCCCAAGATGTCGGTCCATCCCATTTTCTTACAGCACTCTTGGCTATATTGAAGGCAAGTTCGTCGTTCAATCTTGTAGGTCCTTGGGAGTTTAAGTCTGTATACTACTGTTTTGAAGAAAAAAAACGGGTCACTGTACAAGAATATACAGTATTTATAACTGGAAGACAATACTCATCTTTTATGAAGTCTACGTCCACGATGATATGATTGTTAACCTTTCATCCCTTACACGATAAACTGATAATCATATAAAATTTTGATAATGTTTAAAGTCATTTCAACCAGCCTCCCGTAGCATATTAATTAATAATTATAAAAGTTGTAAGTTAATCAAAATCAACCCCATGGGAAAAAAATAAATATTACTGTTAAAATTTTCATAATTTTAAGGATTATTTTTTTTTCACTTCATTGGAAATTAAATCTATAGTCAGCTGTAAATTTGTTATACTAATGTCCAAAAATATCCAACCTTCAAGAAATAAAAGACCCACCCTCAAGGTGCGATTATGTCATAATTTGTGTTCCCCTACTAAGCTATTTGTTATGACTAGCTCTGGGAATATTTTGTTATTTAAGATAAGAATTTAAAACAGTTCCCACGTCCTACTGATTAATACAGTGCTGTATCCCTGTCTTCAAGAGATCTTGTACTCAACTCAAGTAGCGGATAATTTATACGGACTCGAAATGGAATAAAGACGGTGTTTATGTGTTTTTAGTGAAGTGGGGACCGTTTTATTTGTCGTTTATTTATGGTTTGTAACATTTGTTTTTGGTTAGCAACTTAACGGAGATTATCTGAAGATCAAGAACATGCCGAGATGTACAACCTGATACCACAAACTATAATCACAGTAAAATCTCAGCTAACACTTGGTGTGAAAGTGGGTTATTACCAAACCACTTATTTCATAACATAAAAATTAAATGTAATAGAGTTTAACGTCCTACTGTTCTGTATTTAACATGACAAAATACTATTGTACTGAAGATTTTTATGTCATTATCTTGAACAATTGTTTTCTCTCATGGAATAAATTACTTCTTGCGACTTTCTATGTTAAAATACGATGCAAAAACCATTATTTAAAAAAATAACTAAATTGTAACAACAATCACTGGCAAAAGTTTTATGCAACGTGTCGACTTGTTTCCCCGGTTGTCCTCAGGCACATAAACGTTGCTTAAAACTTTTACCAGTGATTGTTGTTCCATAAAGCTGTGTCTATATAGTGTGCTTATAATTGCTAATTGCCATTCAAAGACTTCGTTATTTAATATTCGAAAAGGGGTAAAATGTGATGTTTGTGGAGTACACATCGAACTTCAACTTTCATGTGTTTGGTTCCATCTTGTGGAAGTCAGCAATATTTAATAATATTACCGTTTACTCCAATAATTCCACCCACTCCCGATACACAATTAAACGATGTATTTTATGATATTCGACCCCAAACTAGGATCATAAAGAAAATAACAATAGAAATATGTAATAATAAAACACACCCTCGAGATTCTAGTCGCTTGAATAAACAACAATTCTTATATTTTGTATTTTGACTGTTGTTTTATGGAAGGAAATATGTAGACAATTCTTTAAATGTTTCACTTGAAAGTAAATAAGTAAGATTATTAAATATTTTTGTAGATAATATTGCTACTGCAACTATCTCAAGGCTGGCAGAAAACTGTCTTGGGATTCGATTTATATTTTTCACGTCTTGTTTTGCAGTGTTTTAATTGATATACATGTACATTATATTATTATTACCGTATTAAATGAGAATGAGTGTACTGTAAGATACAATCAACTCTTTGACTATAAGAAAGAAGTGAGATGTTTCTGTTAAGGCCACCAAAGGTACCTTATATATATATATATATAAACAGAACATATCGTTTCCTTCAGGCTATCCTTCGATCTATTTTCCGCCTTAATTAATAGTTTGCAATATCGGCATCCTCTGGAAGCGAACCTTTGTTGATTTGATATTGTCACTTTAGATTGATGAAAGATTCATAATATTTATCGAATGTAAAACGATGTGAGAGTGGTGTCAAGGTTATTTATAAAGCTAAAACAGATAGATTGTTCTACTTGGACAAGGTGTTCAGCGATATTCTCTTGATGGAAAGGATATGATAGTAACAATTCCACAAATAGGAACATTGCATTTATCAACATCTTATATTATGTCCCAACCTGGGGACCATGGCCCTCAAGTGAGCCATGGGGCATTTGTCAGGGGGCCACGGGGCTCTGTAAACTTTAAAAATCGTATTTATACTTTTGCAGAATTGTATCTGTAAAATATCTGTGATTAAGCAGTTTGGTAATGAACAGGGGGCCACGTCTCTAGGAGTTTCATCAATTTGGGCCACTGTTTGAAAACGGTTGGGAACCACTGTATTATGTTGACACAACGTTCCGCAAGGAGCTTGTCTGGTTGAAGTATGTCAGCATATGTATATATATTCTCTTATATCGCCAACTACCTCAAAATTGTTTCAGAAAAGATAATAAGATTATCAAAGCTTTAGGAAAATATTTATTTACTGACCTGCGCAACGTGAAGTTTGACCTCAACAGAGTTGTCTACCTTTGGTTCCCAGCACGACATCTTTGATGGATCTGAGCGGAATAGGTTTATAAAACGATAAGGCTTGGCCACTATCATTTTTATGGTAAAAATAAAGATTAAATAAAAATACTAAAAGATTAAACAGATAAAAAATATATCAATAATAAAATTTGATTCAATGGACAATAAGAGTTCAGGGTGGATGTAAATTTTTATAGTTTTATTCGCCACGCTGTATGTGGCCCATCATAGAAACCTTTTCGTTTTTTGATCAAAAACATTTTTTCGCAGATTTATTTTAATGTGTTGCCAGTTAGCAGCATGGCATACTTCCATTAGTGACCACATATATAATGCGAGTGGCAATTGACGTTAAATATTCACAGATTGTACAGATTGATGTCCTATTTCGTGTCGTGATCGTGTCCTATTGCCTACTTTCGTATCCATTTTCTTCCTTTTGAAGGCCGAGGATCGAAAAGATTCTAGATGCTTTCGAGGTACTAATATGGGGCAGTAGTACCACAATGTAGGGATTCATACATTTAAATGAGGGAACTTATGGGGTAACCTGTGTCATGTGTTCACATACCTTTCTGCTCAGGAAGAGAATGCAAATTAAACACAGGATGTATCAAAGCATTTATTAGGGGATTCGAACTCTCGATACCTAATCGCCCCAGGATTACCCGATGCTTTGCCACTCCATCTGTAGCCTAATATTGTCTGAAAGTTTGAGTGAGTCGTGGTTTTACCTAATTACAGACTTAATGAATCTCATCTTCAATCTTTTTCAAACAAACTCAGGCGTGTAAAATATTTTCTGCTTCGTTTCTGATTGAGAGAGAAGGCGAGAAAAAGTAAATTATTCTTAAGTCGATACACTTATAATCAGGGGGCTCACAGATTGCGAACTGGGGCGAACACGACGGGAAATACTAAATTCTCCACATGAAAACGATAAAAGCTGTCCCCAAATCGCAGTGATTAGTGGGGGGAAGCCATTATTAAAGACAGCGCCCCCTACCGAGTCAATTGTCCTTTCTGTCACTTCATTAAAATCTCCATCAGCTTATGCTAACATGGCATTTGAAAGGAAATGACGTAATGCAAGGTTCGGTCTAACGCCCCAGATATAAATTGATTGGTCAGTCATTTTAAAGAAATTATTTAGAAATAACTTGGCGGGAATAATTCGTGTTGACATCTGGTGACAATTTTTATAATTTTATATTTAACCCTTATTCATATTTAAATTGAATGAATGGAGTGTTACGTCCTACTTTTCTGCACCTGTATGGGGGATCATTAATGAAACAATCTGACGGAATTTTCATTGTTGACAAAAAAAAAAATAGGATGCAAAAATTTATTTTCAAACCATTTTGTTTTGTGGTCACCAAATTTAGATAAAAGTACGTTACAGTAATAAATTAAAAAAAATTGTAGTAGCGATTTGATTGACGAGTAATAACTAATTGAAAATTAGACTTCCTGAAAAATAACTGATATTGAATAATATAGAGTTGCTTAATCAGGCACAATGTTGTCATAACCTTACGTTGAATTCAAATCTTAAGTGGTGCGGATCGACACTAACTACATTACCTACCACAAAAAAGGTTAACATGCAAGGCAAAATGCAAGGCAAAATCGTCGTTAGAAATATGAACATTGAGACGGTCGCTTGCAGCTAAATTTCGAGTTTTATAGGGCATCCTATAACAAGTCATTTTTGTATTCTATGCAGATTATTTATATTTTTAATAATAATCAACATTCATTGCAAAGTCTCACTGTGTCACATGTGATATTTTCAAGAGTCGAGATCTCCTGCTGGTGATCTGATTAGTCACGATTATTAGGTCTCTTCCATTGAATTATACAGTCTTTTAGTGATAATCTCGACTACCTGTAAGCATTAAAGTGAAAGTCGAATGTGTCAACTGTGGAAACAGCGGGGATGAAGTTAAAATTATTATAAGGAATTATTTCAATTGGTTCAAGAGCTGATTGTGTAAGAAGATTGTTATGAGTTTTAATTGAGAAACTAAAAACAGATTACATGAACAGATTGGGCTTTTAATTAACTTGTCCATCAACAGTCAACTTTGTTAAAAGGGAGATTCAAAACCATGCATCTTGGAGTGGTTCAAGTTGTGTTGTCCACAAAACATTAAAATATACGCTGATCAATTAATAAAGGGTACAAGACATCGGCTTATATTCAATCATATTTGCTATCAGAAATTCTTAAACTTTAATATTAAATTCTCCAAGTTGTACAGTTGTAAATGTTAAACCTAATAAAAATGTATCAATTGATACAAGAAAACGAAGGAACAAGGGGAAAAAACTCACGTATATGCATTTTATTTTTATTTTCCATTGGATTCATGCTAAAAAATGAACTCATAGAATGAGACTATTGATAATGAACTTGTTATCATAAGCAACAAAGTTAAGTTCAAATTTGCAAGAATTGTGCCTTCTATAGAGTTAACAAGTGATCATGGAGTACATAGGTGATGACATTATTCGATCAGAATTGTCTGAGTGCAACAAAACGCACAATCCATGTACTTAGTCGTTGAACTGGCCAATACTAATATCACAAGTTTGCATTATATCAAGAAGATATTGTTGTATATTGTGGTGTAAGGGAGGTTATTCAGTCAGCCAACTATAAATCCAGACAACATCGATTTTTCAAAACCACGAAAAATTTAACGATTACTTAAATCCTAGAGGTATTTTTAAAAGTTCAAACAATAACAGTTAGACACTCAGATTTTGCAATGTCACATTTCTTTGGCCTTTTAGTTTTTATTAATTTGAGTAAATAATTGTGTAACCTAAAAAAAAAAAACCCTGACTTTCCCTCCTGTTGGAAATTGGTATAGTGGTACTTTGCTTTTGACTCCCCTTCCTTTAACTAGTTTACTTAGGTATGATGATGTCAGTAATATTTTCTCCTTATTGGCTTAAATTGAATACAGTTTTTCCATTTATAATTATTGATTAAGGTCCGACAGATTGGCATGCAAAAAGCGTCAATAATCAATAATCCGACGCCCCGTATTTATGTGTGTTAGAGGTAAAACGTTTTTATTCCCTGGCAGCTGCACAGATTTTCTCATTTTGAAAAACTTCCATGCAATATTAGTTACTTGAAAGATCTCATCAATACATAAATTAAGTTAAATTTGACAGTTTTGACTCAAAGATCGACACGGTCATTTGAATAGTACGGTACCAAATTCATTCATGACTGCGATCGCATCCCTACTAAGATCTATCAAGATGGGATGAAAACAGTAGCCTCTATTGCGTATACAAGCCACGTTGGTACTAAGATGGGCAATAACGTTCACTCGATTAATCCTAAATTCGAACTGGACTGAGTACTCGTAAATCGTTTACCCGATTGAACAAGATGTCTTCCATTATGTTGATGCCTACCACGATTCATAAAGACCAGTTCAAATTGTAACCTCAATCGTGTCAACAAAAATTCTGGATGGACGGAATGGGGGAGTAAGGCAATATACGTCCGATGATATTTATTATCCATACAAAATGACAAGGGAAGCAAAATATATCTCGTTATAAACTTTAGTAGAATATACAAATTTATTAATTGATTATCATCACTTCCTATTTGGTAAATTAATACAAGAGATCAGCAAGCTCTTTTTTATTATGTATAAATTTTAATATCAAGGCACAAGACATTTTGTGGAATTAGAGAGTAGGGGATATATGTTTTGGTCTATAATATCAAGGCAAAATACATCTTATAAATTAGTGAGTAGGCGATATAAGACAGTCTATAACCAAGTCTAGCTAGTACGTCTGAATTATTGGGTACAGATATTTAGCAGCTAGTCTGTCGTCATAATCATTGCGTTTATCTCTGCACCAAACGCATGATAATAACGCCGATATTAACAACAGCATCGCTCCAATCACTGTTAGTATATAGCACCATCCATTTTCACCACCATACTGTGAGCTTTCTTTACTAACATATACTATTACACCTACTAAAGCCAGAAAACCTACAACATAAGACCAATTTAGATATGAAAACACTAAGACTTCATTTCGAAACCATTGCAAGACCGTGGTGTCTCCATCATAGTTTGTAAAGATTTTCAGGGACAATTGTGTACGAAACCCTGCAGAAAAATTGTACATACATAAATTTATAACAATTAAATGTACTATCTTAAAAGTTAAAAAAAAACTATCAGTTACTGTTTACAGCTTGTTTAAACACCATTGAATCAAACTGAACATACCTGCTGGTAAAGAAAAGACAAAGAAGGCCGTGTGGGACCAATTCTTTCTCAACTGTCCACGTTCTCTATTGACCAGCTGAACTATACTGCAAACAAATCCCAGTACACCAAATATTAGAGAAAATGTTTGAATCCAACGATTGGTATACAATAATTCTCCATCAAGCCATTTGTCAACTGAAAAGAACATTGGTAAGTCTAGAACTTCAGCATAAAGACAAAATATTTAGTCATATAAATAACTAGCTTACAAGAGTATTTTATTTGCTGCTAATTGGTGAAATATTTAGTCCCTGTACACCTTCGCCTATTTCGACGGCATATCGATAATATTAAGATATATTCGGCCGATGATTTACTCTGAAGATCCATTTGTTCAATCGATATTTTTAAAACTTCCAGCGTACGCTCTCCTCAAATCTCCATGTGTGTACCTTCTTGATCGGGCGTGCACTTAAGCTAGAGATTTTAATCGATAAGGCGTCTAAGCGTTTAAAAATTCCCAATATCCGCTTTCTTGAGAAATATTTTACCAAAACGTACCTTTATGTCCATACCACATATCAACACATGTTCCATTCTTGCAAGTGTGGGAATAAAACAAGCCTATATTCGAGATGTAGTTCTCTGTATATTCTATAATATACCAATAGGGTAGAAAATAACCCAGCAGCTGTAGAACAAAACCAACACCAGTTATAGCTACGACACTTGGAAATAACAATCTTTCTATTTGTCTTGTCATCATTTTATTTTCAACTGGAATATCTTAAATCTAAAATAAAACTTTATTCTCAAAAACTGAACTAAGATAAAAATCATTATTTTAAGAAATACAATAATCGGATTGGCGGGTGTATGCTAACTATTTTAGACTTCTGATACTTCTAGAAAACTGATACAACTTTTCATTATAAAATATTACTCATCTATTGATATTAGTCCTCACAAAAAGTTCATTAGCTGTTACCAATGGAACGCCAATATGTGTACATGGAGCTGGATTTCGGTAAGGATCCTTTGCTCTCGGGTTTCGTTTTTTAAAATTGGTTTTGCAGTAGAATGTTCAACACTTATGATAGATTAAAATAAAGTAGACGCAATTTTGAGCTAACACTTTATTCGAACATTAGTAATCCCGATGCGTGAAAATGAGAACCTCATACACAATAGGACGCCTACCAAGTATCATGTATCAGCCGTAAAAGTACGGTTTAAAAAGTAAACAAAACGAGAAAGTTTGATGTGTTAACACCACACCTATATGACTATGTCCTGGGTTATTTGTACATTTTAATGTATCTTACGAAGTTATAAATGTAAGATGCAATAGGCTCAACCTTCAGCTCTGGACCAAACCAAATCCCTAACCAGATCACAAGTAGATAAAAAAAAATTCTACATGAAATGTAGCGGTTCAGTTATTACATTTGAGAAATCCTAACGATGTTTCTATGTCAAGCTGACTTTTTCAATTGTTATGGTGGCACAAAATGAACTTATACAATACGAACTCTAAAGCACGTAAATGAAAAGAATATTGTTACCTTAAAATGTTTTAAATAAACTTTAAATAAGACACAATCCAACTAGCTGCATACTGTTAAACATTAATTCCCCAAAAAACTTTAATTGCGCATGTGAAGAGAGAGGTATGTCAAGTCATGCAAAAAGATTGTCGACTAATTATATTTTCAATGACGCATTAACATGTTTACTAAAAGTAAACCAATATTGTGCAATTTCTTCATAAAAACTTTAAATTTAAATCGACTCTTTATTTTATTGTATATCAAAGGATATTTTGTTAAAAATACGAAAATTGAAAATAAATTACATTAATTATACACGCTTACCTGTTTTGAGTAACAATGACGGACTTTTCAAAAGCATGTGACAATGTATAGAATAGAGGAATTATATAATATTAATCTTTAATTCTGTTTAAACTGTAGTAAAAAAGAAAATTGAATTATTTTTGATGTGTTGCTTCATCATTTAGTCACATGTCAACAAATGTTAAGAATTATGAAAATAAGAATCTCACATGTCCGCATTTCTGACTGCTGGAAGCCTAGGTCGCACGGACTTCATTGTAAAATGCATAAAGTTTGCTTTTAATCACTTGCCCGAAAAGGTGCGTAAAGGTAAATGTCACACTAAAAAAACTTACTTCAATATGAAATATACACACATGATGAGCTGATAAATTTAGTGAAAATATTTTCAACAAGGAAGGTCTATTTATCATACAAAAATATCTTGACGTCACGCAAGTATTATTACGCATATTTCACAACAATTGAATCGGGTCATAAAGGATGTTAAGCACATTAAATCTCGTCAACTTACTATCATTATGCATTCGGCTCAACCTTCGTCATTTTGTTCGAGACTATGCAATGACTTTTGTTCGAGACTATGCAATGACTTGACTATGATAACGGCCATCTTGCCCCGTAAATGGGCAGGAAAAGACAACTTTTGTTCCGAGATTTATTTTGATAGGCTTATTTTACAGCAAAAGAAGATGACACTCTCTGAAGAATGATTGTCGTTGGCTGAACTATAATTTAATAATTTATTCAATATGGCGATCTCCGTATAGTATAGGAGGTTATCTAGTACGCTAGTCTAGTGCCGAAGTTGATACGAGTGTATCATTATGATGAAAAGCAATTTTCGCATAACATATATTTCTATAAAGCTGTATCTTTCAGTCCATCAAGAGGTTACATGATTTTATGCAAGGTACATGTGCCCCCACATGGCACTACAATACATCAAGGGATATGATTTTACCTTCTTCATTATGAAAAATTGTCCTCTATCACGATCAAAGTATTCAAAAACTAGCGACCCAAAACTGGATCGGAGAAACCCCCAAAAGGTAACATTATATGTCTGGACCTCCACAGCTCCCACATCCAATTCAAATATCACGTCGGAGGAATACTTATTACATGGAAATGTTTTAGACGTATGATTCAGTTGCTACTGTTCATTTGCCTACCCTTCTAGCTGACACAATAGAGGATGCAGATTTTACCCGTGATGGCACTTGGGATGTATTGATGAGGTCTCATTCAAGTTTGAATTGGGTAACGATTGAATGAAATACAGACTCAATATAGGACACAGTCTATTTCAAAACTTGACGAAACTTTAGATATCAGTTAAGATCAAAATTGATGATTTTTTTTAGTTTTGAGTTATTGCCCTTTACATATACTCAAGCAGGAAAGGTTGGTTTGTTAACACAATAAACGATTTACTTATTCCCATTAGAGCTGCGCTTTTCTCGTTAGAGCTACTGGTACGACCTACCTCTCATTCAAGCTTATTATTGTTTCCGCTTTGGGCTACTATTGACAAAAAGCAAAATCGATATATGACAGTCTGTTGTGAGAATCAACTTGATCTATGGTCTTGATTATGCCAGGTAATGGCCACAATTAATTAAACATTTCAACAAAAACTGTGATAGCTGAAAGCATCTAGCCTATTAAAAAGGACATCCATTCGTAATTATGAAGAATTTCGTAGTCATAAGACACATTTGCTGACCAGGGGCTGACCAGTTTGTCCCCACTATAGCCCAGTATGTTTATAACTGAGTTGTGGGGTATAAATATCTAATGGTTAGTCTTTCATCATAATCATTGCGTTGATCTCGACACCATACACATGATAATAACGCTGATATTAACAACAACATCGCTCCTATCACTGTTAGTATATAGCACCATCCAATTCCACCACCATTATTTAAACTTTCTTTACTAACATATACTATTACACCTACTAAAGCCAGAAAACCTATAAAATAAGATAGATGGGTATCGGTTATAGTGTTGTAAGATACGTGGATATACTGCTTTAGAATTTACTGGATACAGCGTTCTTAATTATGCACAATTTCTAATTCACAAGACACATTTGATTAGTAGCCCAGGACTAGATATAACTCACTCTACAGTCCAATACAATACAATGCAGAATCTTATACCGAGTTTGCTCTGAATACTACCAAAACGACTATTAAAATCTTAAAATTATAAACCCTAATTCAGGAACCTTCTACCACTTAGTAAAATAAATCGTGAATCGAGCTGAACATACCTGCTGGTAAAGAAAAGACAAAGAAAGCCGTGTGGGACCAATTCTTTCTCAACTGTCCACGTTCTATATTGACCAGCTGGACTATACTGCTAATAAATCCCAGTACACCAAAGATTACAGAAAACGTTTGGATCCATCGACTGATGTATAACTCCCCATTGAACCACGTTTCAACTGAAATGAACATTTGTAAGGCTTGTACTGTTGCATTAATCGCGACAGACATTGCACAATTTAGTCACATTTTATCCTATGCTATGTCACATACTATCTGCGTACAGATTTTTAGGGTGTGTATATATTTATCTGGTATTTTGTTTTCCTATTGCACCATTCTGATTATCCGAAACTGTAGTAAACTTGACCAGATCATATCTCCAAATCTTAAATTTTTTCAAAGAAAATGATAAGTTAGTTTACTTTTTCCTGAAATTTCGACGATAACGAGCTATAAATATGCTGAAACTTTATGCCTAAAGAAATCACCATATCTTCTGCTTACCTTTATGACCGTACCAATTATCAACACATCTACCATATTTACAAACGGTGGAATGAAACAGTCCTAAAGTCGAATAATGGTTTTCGATATCTTTAAAGGGCCATTCTGCTTTTTTGAAAAAAGTTTCCATTATTCAAAAAATCGCAAATGCTACCTGAGAGTATTTTTAAAGTATGTTTATTGCATCTCTATATCTTCTTGATCAAACTGATTTTGGTTTTAAAGGGTTAATTACAAACAGTGAGTACTTATTGATCAAGTTTTCACATTACATTCTTTAATACAAAAGTATCTGACTAAATCGAAAGGTCGCTTCTATTGTATATTTGTCGATTTCAGTACAGCTTTTGATGGCATACAACATCACCTTCTGCAATATGTTTTGCTGAAAAATAGCATAGCTGGAAATGTTTTTAATGTCATAAAATCTATGTATAGCCAGCTACAATCTTGTATACAGACAGATAGGTCACATGTCTCCGATTATTTTGCATGTACGATAGGAACGAAGCAAGGATGTATCCTTAGTCCATTGCTATTCACAATATATCTTAATGAATTAATCGAATCTTTAAATTCAAACCTGTGTCAAGGTATTTTTGTCAATAACCAAATAGATAATATTGTATCTTTGTTATATGCTGATGATATAGCTTCAGTAGCTGACACGGTTGGGAGATTACAGGCTCAAATAGACTGCATAAATAGTTTCTGCAAGACGTATGGAATGAAAATTAATCTTAAGAAAACTAAGGTTGTTGTATTTAGACGTGGTGGTATACTTAAGGCAAATGAGCATTGGTATTTAGATGGCAAGGAGATTGAAACTGTAAATCATTATAAATATTTAGGGGTATTTTTTACACCAACATTATGTTGGACCCAAGCTGTCGATTCATTATCCCAACAGGCAAGGAAAGCTTCGGGAATGGTTATTTCTTTTGTAAATAGGTATCATATTAGCATCAAAGATGCCTTATTTTTATATGACAGGATGATAGTACCTATGTTATGTTATGGGGCAGCAGTGTGGGGATACGAACGTAAGGATGCAATAGAAAATTGTCAAATCAGATTTCTCAAGGCAATACTAAACGTAAGCTCATCCACTAGTAATCATGCTGTTTATGGCGAACTTGGCCGATTCCCTTTACATGTTTATTATTTCTGTAATGTCATCCAATATTGGTTAAAAATAATACATTTACCTGATTCAAGATACCCAAAGGCATGCTACGATATGCTGTTACAGCTTCATAACGCTGGAAGGACAACATGGGCTTCTCATGTTAGTAACTTATTAAATGTATATGGGTATGGCTATGTATGGGATCAACAAGGTGTTACTAATGTTAAAGGTTTCTTATTTTCGTTTAAACAAAGATTACAAGATTGTTGTAGACAGGAATGGTCAGATATCATACATCATCGCCCAAAGTTAGAAACTTATAGTTTAGTTAAGACTAATCTAGAATTAGAGTCATATCTTAAGGTAGTTAGAAATAAAAGTCATAGAATATCGCTTACTAAGTTCAGATGTTCAAACCATAACCTTGCAATTGAAACTGGTAGGTGGCAAAATAAAGATAGAAATGGCAATAAGTGGAATTAAATGTCTAGCTAAATTTATGCATGAATATTAGTAGAGGTGCGCAGTTTGTACTCATATATAAGCATATTAGTTTCAATCCCATTGTCTCAATATCAATACAAAAAAAGATACACTTAATCCTTACTAAAAAAGCTCATCACAGATTGCGCGACAGTCATCATACCTGCTCCGGCTGTAGCTGCATTAGCGGTTAAATACCCAACCCCTGTTGCAACTACACCCCCAACAAGTGTCAAAAATGTCCCAGCAAATGTGTCTGTTGCAACAGAATTATCCGTAACAACTTTAGTATCGAACATATCTTCAGAAGAAGTGGTTTTTCTTTTTTTTAATTCTTCCTCTTTTCTTTGTTTCTCTTCTTTTATTATCCTTCTCTGCTCTTTAGAACATTTCTCATTTTCCTTTTTCTTCAGCTCTTCCAATTCTTCTCGCAAACGGTTCATTTCCCTATTTCGTTCTTCCTCTAGCCTTGCCATAATCTCCTTTTTATTTTCATCTGCCTTTTTGAGCATATCATTAGTATAGTACCGTAGTTCCAGTGAATCTACTATTAAATCAATGATGTTTTGAACGGATTTCTGAAAGTTTTTGTCGCGTTTGTCTCCAATCACTCCGTACCGATTATGACTTTCACTGACGATTTGTTTCAAGGCGTCCGGTGCTGTTTTCAGATATTCTTCTATAGGCGTGCCTTCCAATTTGGATCCGTGTGTAAACACAACCAGAGCGAAATTCATTAATTCGACACCAAACTCTCTTTTTAGCATTTCAACCACTTCGAATTCTTCGTTTGTAAATCTTCCAATTGGCACAACAATGAGGAATAAATGTGGACCTGGTAAGGTTAAAGAGATACACTTGACCAATTCACCACATGTTTCCTCTTCTGGTAATCTATTATCCTTTAGGCCAGGAGTATCTATAACCTTCAGTATATATTTTTGAGATCTGGATTTGATTTTTCGTTTTGCAGAAGCACAGAAAGTTGTGACTGACTCAGCTGTAATGGATGATTTGAATAGCTCAAGACCTAACAGAGCGTTTCCTAGAGTACTTTTACCAGCCCCTGTTTTGCCTATCAATATAATTCTAATTTCTTGTAACTCGTCCTTCAATTTATCTGAAAAAAAGAACGATAGAATAGCTTTAATTTCTTTAAACATTTACTTTTTCATAATGTTCTCCTTAATCTTTGGCGGTTGTGTAAATAAATGAGTCTTCTTTTACTCATGTAATATTAATTGAATTACCTTTTGAAAACGCCATGTTCAACAATATACGATATGGTCAGCCTTTATAGTCTGTAAAGATAAAATAAATAATGAAAAATTTAAACTACCTCCAAAGGTTTGCATGGTACTGATGCAGCAGTTCTGATTTTCCCTCTGAGACTGTTCCGTAAAGTATGACTTTATTTCTTAATGCAATTAGTAAAAGATTTTCCAAACCAGAAGTAAACATCAGACAATTACATCTCGTGAAGGGCAATAACTTTTGTTCAGAATGCAAGGTCACAAAGGGTAAAGTTCACGAGATACAAGCCTTTATAAATCAAAAATATATATAACGTCCCCAACTTTTACGAAAAGTATCTCAGCTGCTGATGAGCCGATCTCTTTCAAAATTCTTACAAATTTACTTCAACATGTCCATGCTAAACCCTGAAAATATGAAATATCAGAGCAAATAACATATTTGAATTTGTGTCCATTTTGCCTTCACCACAACCACCAATATCCAACATTTTCCATCCTGATAAACTTTCACAGTTCTCATCTAAAGGTAACACTCGAGAAGCGACCTGCATTTCAGTTCTTGTTTAATCAGTGTGTCCCTTTAACCCAAGTGCAGTACACCTGTTTCTTAAGAGAATCCCATACTGCCCGGAGTCATTACCATCACCAGTGGAACAAACTGGATGAACAGTAACTGAAAGGCAGGAAGGTTGCTTTATGGGAGAACATATCTTAAGATGAGATTGGTGAGAGCATTTCAGTATGGAAGATGAATGATATTGGTGGTCGATGTGGTGAAAGCTCAATAGACACAGGTTGAAATGTGTAGTTTGCTCTGATATTGAATTTTTTGACATGCTATTTTGTTCGAGGCAGTACATGTACAATTTTTATTCGATGACTTTCATATTTTCAGGGTCTGACACAGACATGTTGAAGTAAATCTGTGAGAAGTTTGAAAGAGATCGATTCAACGACAGCTGAGATACTTACCATCAAACTTGGGGACGTTTTTATTGCGACACCCGATATATACAGAAACGCAAAATCAAAATTTCATTCGTATTCTTTTTAGCAATTTATTGGGACTTAATCATAATATATAACACTAATCGCACTATCCAATAAGGCCATATTTTTAGTTTTTTGAACATGGCGACACAAAGGTAAATTTCGGTTCGAATTGCATTATTTGAATTTTTTTGTATGGCTAATTCTAACCAACTCTAAAGGGTCATTCAGCTTTTTTGAAAAAGGTTTCCATTATCAAAAAAATCGCAAATGCTACCTGAGAGTATTTTTAAATTTTGCTTATTGTATCTCTATATATCTTCATGATCGAACTGAATTTGGATTTAAAGGGTTAATTACAAACAGGGAGTACTTAATGTTAATTAAGCAATTTGACCTAGTTTTGGTGTTTGCCCTTTAAATGGCTCAATATTTCTAGCTGAAACCTTTTAAATACACAAGAGGGACATTTCTCTACATTAAGGCGTTTATTTTATTCAAATCCGTCCAGTAGTTTCCTATCAGCGTCCAAAAACATAACACACATACAAACCTTACATAAGGTTTTTAAAAAATTTAGCATGTTTTTAGCGTTTAAAAATTAACGGCTGGATATTTTTAGTTAAAACTTTCAGATACATTAAAGGACACAAAGTTACAGAATTGATGTAAAATTTGAGCAAAGAAAATTTAGAAAGAAAATTTAGACTATCCTTTTAAAAGAAAAAAATCTATACAATTTTGTAACAAATATGTTAATTTTGAAAATGATGTTTAATCACATAAACGATGTCAATTAAAGTAAAAATCAAAATATAAAAGTAAGCAATAAAAGTCAAATTCGAAAAGTTTTAGATTGCTTTTTGACCAACCGTATGACAAAAAATTCAGTCGAAAATAAAAACTAAATCGAAATTCAAACATCGACGCATTTATTTTTTCGTGCTTTCGACTAAGCTTTCTAAAAAAATATTAGAATAACTAACATTTGAATTTAGATTAATGTTAACATTTCAAATATATTGACCTCGTGTTTTCAGATCGCTCCGATAAATATAGTTGAAAAAGAAAAGAAACCAAACCCAAAAAGTCAGCGACAAAATTAAAATTTTGAAATATTCTATGCTACCATATTAAAATATGTTCAATGAAATGAACAAAAAAGCCCTAGCAAAATCCAAATTAGAGGCCTTAGAATAAAAAGCGTTAAAGATGATAATAATTTAGTTAATTGTTAATTTAATAAGAAAATTGTAAAAACCTTCACCACAGCGACCACCAATATCAACCAATTTTCATCCTTAGATGCTATCACGGATCTTATCTAAAGGTCCCCTTTTTCCTTACCTTACACTGACTATAAGTCGGTTGTAAGGGCATTTATTCATCAACGATGGCAACAAAGATCGGATGCTGCAGACACAAACAAGCCTCTCTTAGGAGACTGGCCCAATTCCTATTGTCCCAATAGGAGAAATGAAGTAGTTTTGTGTCGCTCTCGACCATACTCACCTTACCAACTGTTATTTGCTCAAGCGAAATCCTTAACCGGTCTGTGAGCACTGTCAGGAGTCTGTGAGCGCTGCCAGGTACGCCTGACAGTGAAACATATACTGATTGAGTGCAAGCATCTCAAACCTTTAAGATCCCAGCATTTCATTTATTTGCGCAACCTTCTCTGTATGAGAAGGTTGTTGCTTTTTTGAAAACAGTCGGTTTTTTTATTTTAAGTTTTGAATACTTACGTAATAGTTTTTATTTTAATATATTTTTTTTTGTTTTATTACCACTTTGCGGTGTTTTACTGTGATATGGTTTTTAATTTTGTGTGGTTTTGTTTTGGTTTATTTATTTTATGTCTGTTTAACTGTTTTAAGTTTTGTTTTCTTGACATGTTTATTTTTATCGTGTTCTGGAGCTATATAGCCCATTGGGTGCTGATGCTCCTTAATACGTCGGTAATATCTTTGGGCAGCATAGGATACCTTAAGGAACAGGTGTACTGTACTTGGATTAGAGGGACACACTGACGGAACAGGAACTGACAGGAAAGATGGTCGCTTCTTGAGTGAAAATACCTTAAGATGAGATCCGTGAGAGCATCTATATATGGAAAATGGTTGGTATTGGTAGTTGATGTGGTAAAGGCACAATGAACATAGGTTGAAATATGTTATAAATATATCTGATGTTGAATTTTAGACATGCTATTTTTTTCGGGGAAGTACTTGTACAATTATTAATCGATGACTTTCATATTTTCAGGGTCTGACAAAGATATGTTGAAGTAAATATGTGAGAAGTTTGAAAGAGATCGGTTCTCAAACAGCGGAGATATTTATCGTCAAACTTATGGACGTTTTTTTTTGGGACACCCGATATCGGGTGGGTCTATAGTAATGTCCCAACTTTTGACCTTCACTATTATCCAAAGCATTCACTCAAATTGACTGAAATTTTGCATATAATTACTTTATGATCTACCTCTGGTGCGAGTTTGAGTGATATAGCATCATTAACCTTTAAATGGCAAACAAAACTAAATCAGAGGTCGATAAATGCTATGCCGGAGTCTTCAGAAATTATCCCTGCATGTGCATGGTGCCATGGTGTCACCTGTCTATTAAGTGTCATATGGGATGTTCTGCCCAGTTAGATTTTATACCCCTAGCTAGCAACATCTGTCACTCACTCTCGGAAAGGGTCTATAAGGGTCGCACTACTTTATTCACAGAGACAGAACTCAAGGCATACATTCGAACATGCTGGGATCACATTTCAACTGCTGAAGTCAGAAAATGTATTGGCTCGTGGAAAAAGCGACTGAGAGCTGTACAGAATGAAGATGGTGGTCATATTGATCACCTCTTATAAGAGACTAATGATATGACAAAGTTCCGGCATAGCATTTTGTTTTGTATGCCATTTAACGGTTAATGACGCTATATGATTCAAACTCGTAGCAAAGGTAGATAATATCATAAACTAATAACTTGTAAAATTTCAGTCCATTTGAGTAAATCCTTTGGATAATAGTAAAGGTCAAAAGTTGGGACATTACTTTAGGCCCACCCGATATATGTTGATATTAGCGAAGCCAGATTGGTTGCGTTGAAATATTGATTTATGTGACATTTTAATTCCAAAAACGGTAAATTTCATACAGGACTCGTAATACGGTAACAAAAATCTATATTGTTACTATGGCAGCCATTGATTTTTCCAGGTATGCACCCGAACACAATGCAACTGATGTTTATTTTTCCAGTAGGGAACACCATACATTCCATGGGTAACAAATACACCATTTATTGTTGTAGAATATAAAACATTTTTTTTATACCTATTTTGATCGAAAGAAATGGCGGAACGGGTTAAATTTATAGTTGCTGAAACTTCGAAACACAAAATTTTCCCAGCACGAACCTTATTTCAAAATCTCGAAACAATTCACCCTAGGAAATTGCAGAAGCCAGACTGTAGTATCTTGCTCTCGTACCAAAATATTAAAATTGACTGAACAATTGCAATTTTACAATTGTAATTCGGTTTTAAATTTAACATTTCGCTTAGATAATTCGAGTCCATAAAATGTAGAATATGCCCCACCAATCACTATACAAATAAGGCAATAACGAATCCTAATTTAAAGATCAAGAGTTGGGGTATAGAATATTGTAATAGGCTGGAAAATATCATAAGAAAAATGATTGTTACCTTTTAACAAGAATCCAACTAATGCGCATGTACATCAGGTCTTTGCATATTATGGAAATTTAGACCAATCAAGTTGTCGGTTAAAAATAGCACCTATTCTCAGAAAAGAAAACCAAATCTCCAACATGTAATTAAAGAAGCGCGCCCAGATTTAATATAAAATATTCGACTGCTTCAATCACTACCAAGACAGATACAAACTGAAGCTGACTACAATGTTACATACAGAACAGCACATACGGATAGTGCCAGTATCTGTGATTGAGTCTGGATAAATCGTCCCAGAATTTTGAATAAGAACCGACCTGCGATTTTTTTTTGTAATTGTTTAATGTTTGATTATTTCAACATGATATGACTATTTCACACTTTTATGAATATGAATTATTATTACGTATTATACATCGAGACACTGTAACTCTTAATCGAACTTCGGATCACTGAATCTAATTCTATCTATTTCATACTCATTTTTTTTTTCTTGTCTTTCGATTGTACATTGTATTTTTTATACTTGTTCCCATTGACTAAAAATACCTTGTGCCGTTATTACTGTGATCAAAATACCGTATGCCATTATAACTGTGACCAAACTACCTTGTGTCCTTATTACTGTGATCAAAATACCACGTGTCCGTATTACTGTGACCAAAATACCATTTGCACGTATTACTGTGACCAAAATACCATGTGCCCTTATTACAGTGATCGGGGAGACGCGGTGGCTCAGTGAGTTAGACGCTTGCTCGTTAACCTGGAGGTCCAGGGTTCAATCCCGGCATGGGTCGAGATGATACCTTCGGATTTTACAACCCAGTTTCCCCAATTCCACACAAGTAGAAAAGGGTTAAGACTCGTTGAATCTGACTCTGGAATTTCTGGACAATCTGCCGCCCATATAATAACATATATTCTTGACATAACAGCATTGATCTACTTTTTTACATACTTGAAATTGACTTGTACAAGTCACTTTCTTTGAGATGGGAAAGCTCGAATAATCTCATTCAAATCCAAATACAAAATATATTGATGTTTCGTGTAAAGACTTTTGCTCCACTTGATTGATTCTATTATAACATCTAGATAACAAAGAAACATAGTTAATATTTCAGAGAGTAACAAACAATCAATCAACATCTTTATAACGTCACCTTATTAACGCTCTAAAGTCTGTAGAAAAATAGAACGCGAAACGTTTTTTTCATTTCACTGCCAATAACACAACCTTATCGTCTTATAGATATAATCCTACATACCACATTTTGTAAAGATCGGATAAAAACTGTGGCCTTTATCGCCATCAAAAGATAATTATGGACGGACGGACAGGGGTGACGACATTATACGTCCACAAGGTTCAGTCACGTGTTTATATTTTATTATTGATCACTAACGGTTCTCGTTCTTGGTAATAATACAACAAAATCAATTAATTCTTAGAAAATACAGATCTCCAAAGAATTGATAGCAATTGGATTAAAGAGGTGGATCCAGATTTAAATTAAAAATATTTGACTGTTTCACTTACTTCCAGGTTCATACGCTGGAGTGCATTATTCTGTGCACGTACAAGAAACTAGAATATTAGCTCGTGATCTCTACTGTATATAATATACATGTATATAATTATAAGAAACAGATTGTGCCGAGGGTTATATACCCCCCCCCCCCTCCCAGTTGCAAAAATGTGCTCGCTTCGAACCACCACGAATAAGATGAAAGGTGAGGAATTTAGGGCCCTAGAGTCCAAGTTCCTAACTGGTAGGGAAGGGGTGGTGTGGAGACAAATTTCCAGTAATACAGTTTATTACAAAAGTGACATTTTAATGTACTCTAAATTCGCACTAACTATAAACTATGTGCTATGCAAATGTATTCTGAAGAGTTTTGTCCAAAGCCCCTAAAATATCTAAATCATAATGGTCTAAGGTTTCTATAACTGTTAAAGTTTAAAAATGGCGTGCTAGGAAACAAGGGCAAATAACTCGAAGCGATCATGTGATTGTATTCCAAATGCCTCAGACTACAACTTATGCAAATAAAAAAAATACTGTACAGTTGAAATTCAAAACACTAACTATTCGTGCTATTATGGCTATTATGTGTAAATGTATAATCATATTAAAATAGAACCTGAAACATGTTGTTTCATGCTAAAGATCCCACAGCGTGGGTAACAACGTGTTTCAGGTTCAATTTTAATATTTTTAATATATCTATATCGCTCTACATTGTATTGAGCACTATTTTAACAGTAAAAATATTTGTTATTGTAAATGTATAATCTATCAAGAGGGAGGGATGTAGAGGACAAGGAACCATAATCCAAAATATGGTCCTGGTTGCAGTCCAATTTGAAATCAATTCTCGAATGGCCTCTTTACACTTACCATTAACTTCCTATCGATCTTGGCTATATTTATATATCAGTCAATATCGAAATTGATGATTTTCTAAGTTTATACATATACAAAAGCAGGCAAGTTAGGTTTGCCAACAAAATAAAAGACTAAGTTATTCCCATTGGAGCTAACTTTTTCCGTTATAGCTACTGGTTTGTGCTACCTCTCATTGAACCTTATTATTGTTTCCGCTTGGACTACTATTAACAAAAAGCAAACTCAATGTTTAACTCAATACATGATCGGCTGCATTCGTAATAAATTTAAGCAACTAAAGGTTTTCCATAGTGGGGAAAAATCTACTTGATCCATCGTCGTATTTCTGTTTATGCCAGGTAACGGCCACACTCAATCAACTGATAATTCTGCCATATATTACACTTGCTCTGAAAACTTAACAAGATCTCCAAAACATTTCAACAAAAAACTATGACAGCTCAAAGCTTCTAGCCTATTAAAAAGGGCATCCATTCGTAATTATGCAGAATTTCTTAGTCACAAGACACATCTGGTTGGATTAGCGAACAGGGGCTGAGCAATGTACATGTATACCACTTTATAGCCTAGTAAGTTTATAACTGAGTTGTGGGGTACCGATATCTAATGGTTAGTCTTTCATCATAATCATTGCGTTGATCTCGACACCATACACATGATAATAACGCTGATATCATCAACAATATCGCTCCTATCATTGTTAGTATATAACACCATCCATTTTCACCACCATACTGTGAGCTCTCTTTACTAACATATACTATTACACCTACTAAAGCCAGAAAACCTACAAAATAAGAATGGGTATTGGTTATAGTGTTGAAGATACATAGATATACTACTTCAGAATTCACTGGATACAGCGTTCTTAAGTATGTATAATTTCGGAGTCGGAGTCAGGACTAGTATGTACCCACTCTACAGTCCAATACAATACAGAACCATTGAGAGTGCTCTGCCAACACCAAAATGACTCTTAAAATCTTAAAATTATAAACCCTAATTCTGGAACCTTCTACCACTTAGTAAAATAAATCGTGAATCGAGCTGAACATACCTGCTGGTAAAGTAAACACACAGAAAGCAGTGTGGGACCAATTTTTTCTCAACTGTCCACGTTCTCTATTGATCAGCTGAACTATACTGCTAACAAATCCCAGTACACCAGAGATTACAGAAAACGTTTGGATCCATCGACTGATGTATAACTCGCCATTGAACCATGTTTCAACTGAAATAAACATTTGTAAGGCTTGCACTGTTGCATTATCGCGATAGACATAGCACAAATTAGTCACATTTTATTTGAAAATCCTATGCAATGTCACTTGTTATCTGCGTACAGATTTTTAGCGTGTATATGTATTTATATGGTATTTTGTTTTCCTATTGCACCATTCGGATTATCCCAGACTGTAGTAAGCTTGACCAGATCATATATCAAAATCTTAAATGATAAGTTGGTTTACTTTTTCCAAAAAATTATAAATACATGCTGAAACTTTATGACTAACAAAATCACCATATCTTCTGCTTTTTTGCTTACCTTTATGACCGATCTTAAATGCCTTTTTTCAAAGAAAATGATAAGTTGGTTTACTTTTCCTGAAATTTCGAGGATCACGAGTTATAAATATGCTGAAACTTTATGGCTAAAGAAATCACCATATCTTCTGCTTACCTTTATGACCGTACCAATTATCAACACATCTACCATATTTACAAATGGTGGAATGAAACAGGCCTAAAGTCGAATAATGGTTTTCGGTATTTATAATATACCAATAGGGTAGAAAATAACCCAGTAGTTGTAGAACTAAACCAACACCAGTTATAGCTACTACACTAGGAAATAACAATCTTTCTGTATCTACTCTTAGTCTGGTCATTATTTACTCATCAACTGTAATAATCATAAATAATACTTAATTTTACATTACATCAAAGTCCCCCTATGAATCTGGACTACAATGCAAGGGGAGACAACTCTGTATAAGAGATTGCAAAATGACATAGTCCTGAAATGAAATTGAGTCCAGCAAGTTTGACCCTTTTGGACTGGTGAAGACGAAAAGAAAATTATCTATCATTTTGGAACTTTTATGGATCTTTAACGCGCTCAGAACACGGGGCCTCAGTTAATTGTCCCATCTTAACTAGATGCCTTTTCTATGTCAGCCCCTTTGACCTGCAATACTGACATAGAGGAACCGGCTCGAACGATACATCCAAATACCATGCTAGAATTGAAACTTTGAAGGTCAGGTTAACCAGCAAGCGCATCACACTTAGACCATGGGAACATAAATATAACATTATACATACACAAATGTATCTGCATGACACGGGAAACAATTCAATACATTTGAACTTAGTTCTTAAACTTAAAAATCATCTTGACAACTTAGGTGGCATTAAAAACACTAAGATATGTGGATATACTACTTCTGCATTTATTACATACTACGTTTCGAAACACATACAGGTAACGTTATCAAGTATCATTTTTCGAAGTAGTATATCCATATATCTTAGTGTTTTAATGTAATCTGGATGCATCCGATTTGATTTTATGAGTAACATCTCATTTTGATTAACGGTTATCACTCTCGTATTACATTAAATAAATAATTACGATGGAAAGCAAGGTACACCAACCACTTGTGGTTGTGATATACATGTATAGTTAAATAACTAATAATAATAACTAGTAACTTACCTGTCTACTTGGTGAAATATCTCAATCACTATTCAATCAGTGAAGATCACGCCTATATAATTTTAATCAAAAAAACAAAGCACACAACGCCTGTATTTCTATTCTCGAATATATATCGCGTAATTGTTTATCAGACTTGAGTGGAACCGGAAGCAATTTTGTTTTTACACCAGATCAAAATAAAGATCTTTACCAAAACTAGATAAATAGAATCACAAATATTAAAACGGGAGAAACCAACATGTTGACTAATGACAAGATAATTCTAGTCACGTGATACTTAGCTTCAAGGTATACATCTATCATCCTAGTGACATTAACACCTTGATTAACAATTCACTTTAAAATTTGAAGTGATTTCTTATACGTTATTTTTTGTTTTATTTCTTATTTTACAACACAGTGTTTAGCTTAGCTTGTAACTCTGTGTACTTCTTGGCATTTTCGGTTTGGTAATATTCCTTCTCGGGCCATTTTCTCAGGCACATGTTAATAAATGTGTTTATAGTGTATACGTACTGGGTAGTAATTTTAATTGTACGGTCAACTTTCGTTTTATTTCTTATTTTTCATTTAAATCATAATAATTTGTGCTTTATTCCTAATCTTTCTACTTATTGCAATAATCACTCTCGTGTACCGGTTAATGAATGCGTTCATATTGTATGGGTATATACAGTGAGTGCTACGCCAGGTTTACAGCCGTTCAGAGACATCCTTCTTATTTGAGCCTTTTTCTGTAATCACAATTGCTAATCTAAAAGTTAACAAGCCGTTGTCTGACTAAAATATTCAGCAAATTTCATGCATCAAAAAACGCTATCCGAAGCAAATTTTCTTAAAAGAGTCGCCTCTCACCAATTGAATCTAGCTAATGGGAATGGTGTTGTGAGTGATTTTGTTACTAAATTAATTAATCACAATGTACGAATGTAGCCAGTATAACATTGAGTTAGGGTCAGTGGATCCAAACGTGTTGGAATTGTGTCATAGATTAAGGGACCATCACACAAGGACGGGCATCATTGTTTCCTTAGCCCAAATTACGTTTAAGGTCATTAGTTGCATGTTGTCAAATGCATCCAGCCTCCTCGTCCAACGTTTTGAAGTGCTAAAGGGCAACACTTTAGCTAAATCTCGACCCTGTCAAGCTTTTGTCACGATTTTATTCCCGGCAATTTCTTTTCCTCGTGGGTTGAATCAGTTTTTAATGTGTCTAATATCTGCGATCGAGCATGGAAATCCTAGTTTGGAATTGAACGTTGTTCCGTGGCTCTTGAATTTGGATCGCGGCTTGAAAAAGGTATGGAACCACCGAATCAGCTCCAATAACAGTGTAATATAAAAAGCCGACAACAAATCCACTGTTCGAGTTAAAGAAACGATTTAACAGCAGTATTAATTAAATCACATTATAAACTACATTCTAAAAGCATATATTATTAAATGGCTGACAAGATTATACATTACTAACATTGAAAGGGAATAGTGCATTAACATAAGCAAAGGTTGATCAAAAATATGGTCAAAATGGTCCTCAAAAAGGTCAAAATGGTCTTTCCAAAAAGTCAAAATGGTCTCAAAATAATATTTTTATTTATGATGTTACAAATTAACAAAACATAATATATTTTTTGTATAATCTTTTTGAGAACTGGAACTTCAAATTATATTGTAAGTCTAAGAATGTCTTTGACTTTTATTTTTTTGGCCATTCTAACCAATGAATTGGTTGAAATCAAAGAGGAAATTCAGAGGCCATTTTCACCAAAATAGGGTCCATGGTGACTGGCCATTTTGACCAAATTTAACTTTTATGGCCATTTTGACTTTGGCAAGATTAAACATTTACTTTTTATTGCAACGGATTAGCGTACGCTAATGGCCCCTCGTTTGGTCAAAATGGTCCCTGATAAATGGTCAAAATGGTCATCAAAAAAGGTTAAAATGGTCTTTCAAAAAAGACAAATGGTCTCAAAATAATATTTATATTACATAATACACAATAAATTTTTTGTATAATCTTTTTGAGAACTGGAATAGTAACTTTAAATTAATATTGTAAGTCTTAGAATGTCTTTGCTTTGATGAAAATATAAATAGGAACACAATTTATGTCTTCAAAATTTGTTGTTGCTGTTGTTACAGAGTACAAGTGACCTTTTTTAGGGTTAAAATAGCTTCCAATTATTCCTTTGATTATCATCATATAAGCTACAATTTATCAAAAAATCAGGGACCATTTTGACTTTTATTTTTTTGGCCATTTTGCCCTCAAAAAAGGTCATTTTGACCAAAGAATTGGTTGAAATCAAAGCATAAATACAGAGTCCATTTTGACCAAAATAGGGGCCATGGTGACCGGTCCATTTTGACCAAAATAGGGGCCATGGTGAATGGCCATTTTGACCAAATTTAACTGTTATGGCCATTTTGACTAGGGGCCATTTTGTATAGGGGATATACCCCCTTCCCCAACATTCGAACTGTGTAAACGTCAATATTTCCCTTTAAGGCTGAGTTGAAATACTGTCTTTTGTTTCAATGGATTGGAGCAGTCAGTAGCAAGTGCCGTGGGTAAGAATCACCCTCAAAATAAGAAAAAATCTGATATTATATCAAATATAGCAAACACTCGAAAAAACATGTTAATTTTTATAAAGTTAAAACAATGTGTAATGAGATTAATTTATTTTTGACCTATAATAATCTTAGCAGACGATAAAAAACAATTTGAACACTTACTTTTTATTGCAACGGATTAGCGCAGACGCGTAAACAGTTTTAATTGCTGTCTGCTAGAGTCCAGCCCTAGAGTTAAAAGATTATGTAGTCTGACTAATTTGTTTATGACCTTTAATAACCTTAGCAGACGACAAAAAGAAAATTGGTGTGTATCTTGTAGAAAGAGTTCTGTCAATGGTAGAGAAAAAATTCGAACAGGTTAATGTATCAAAAATTCACTGCTCTAAATGATTGTATGTAAAATTAATATAAATGAAAATTTTGCAAAAAAAATGAATAATTTTTTTTATACTTTTTAGAGTGTTAAAAGATTACATAATCAGATTAATCTGTTTATGACCTAAAATACTTCACACCTCCATGTGAAAAGTTCATGCCGATAGTTTTATTACTATATTATATAACCTGCTATAACCCTGTCAATCATTTTAATCCTCTCTACCTCTTTTTTTCTCAGAAAAGGGGTATTCTATGCCTATTTTCACTTTAATGGATTTTGTATTAAACTGGTCATGTCATATGTCGTTGAAAAGAGAAAATTTAGTACATACTGACTATACACACCATATTTCTTTTAGATAATTGCATTGTAAGTTAGAACCCTCAGTCGAAAAAAACGCAATATTTTGAAAACATATTTTAATGGGTTATTGTCATATATCGTTTAAAAGATAATCAAATCGGCATTACAAAATTGAAAAATTTAATTCTCTGTGTTGATTAGAGAATGCGATATAGATGTCCAAAGTTGACAAAAATGTCAATTTTCAAATGTTCATAAAACCAGAAGTTAATATTTTTCAATGAATATCAGCATACCTATGGATAGCTGAGATCAAGGACATCCTTCATTGGAATTTTCAAGGTCATCAAAGGTCAAGGTCACATAATATGGCCTTTTGAATTTTCAAAAAATTTCAAATTCGAAATTCAAAATTCTGTCGAACAAACTGTAGACAAGGTTACAAGGTTTTGATAGACACCAAAATCATAAAAATCGGATAACAAATAGAGGACTTATTGATTTTTTGCTGAAATGTGTCAGTCTGTGATGCATCACTTCCGGTTTGGATTTTTTATGCTAAGTGCATTCTAATTATGACTGACAGACAATATATATAGTTTTTGTCAATATCTGAAATTTATACCGGAAGTGAGGCTGCTAGGCGTGATTATGAAAAACCGGAAGTTCTCACGTCAAAACCGGAAGTGATAGACAAATTTTGATTGATTAATTTTATTTCTATGGACATTCTGTACATGTCCTATGAATTTCAGGTCAATCGGATAATTAGCGGTTGAGTTGGAAATTTTGAGCTTTTTTGAAAATTTTGGTTTCAAATTTTTTTGACAAAAAAATTTAAAAATTTAAATTTGTGTAGTCCCACCTGATACGTCTTTTTACAATGAAGATATTAAAGAAAATTTCAGCCAAATAGGTCCATAAATAAACCCTACAGACTAAGTGCAAAATAATTGCACATTATGCAATAGCCCACTCCTGGTTCAGCAAAAATTGAGTTTCAGATATTCATTTTTGATTCCAGGTCATTTAATGTTTGGTGGATACAATTATGCTACACCATTTTCGATTTTCTCTAAAAAGTTTCCCAAAAAAAAAAAATAAAAAAACAAATAAAAAAAAATAGAAAAAAATAGAAAAAAATAAACATAACGAAAACAAAGCGTGACAAATCGAAAGATTTTCCACGCAATAATGCAAGCATTTTTAAAGTACCGCAATTTATTAAAGCTTTACGTCAAATAAGTCATTAAGCTATGGGAAGCCATTGACATGGAAAAACTTGTATGTGCTAAAATTCACATTACATTTCAGTATATTATAAATATGAATCATAAAATCTTTTTAAGGACAGCGAGGCTTTTACTGCAAACATAATAATCTATTGAAAAGATGGCAACGGTAAATGAGGGGTTTTCGAAAGGAAAATTTCGTGAACGAATCTGAAATCTTAGTGTGTACATGTATGCTGTAATACGTCTTGTGTCAATACAGTTTAGTCCTTTTTTGTTTTCACTTTGATTGTTGTTTTGGATTTATCTTTTAAAAGAAGGCTAACCCCAGCAGCTGCTGACGAAGTCAACGAATAGGCAGCAACAGCCACATAAGGATTCATGGTCATAATTCCAGCTCCTACTGTAATTATGTTACCTAATATCCATATCCCAGCAAAAGTGTACCGACTGTAAGAATTATCATTTACAACTGAAACATCATACATTTCGGCAGAAGAAATGGCCTTGATTTTCTTTAATTCTCCCTCTTTTCCGAGTTTCTCTTCCTGTATTCTCTTTCTCTCATCTTCATCACATCTAGCCATCTCCATTTTTTTCAGCCACCAAATCTCATTTTCCAAATTCTCTATTTTTTTATTTTTCTCTTCCGCTAACCTTTCAATAATCATCTTTTTTGTTTTCGTTGCCTTCTTGAACATCTCGTGAGTATAGTGCCCAGAATGGAACTTATCTTCGAATTTATCAATGATGTCCTGTACAGAAGTCTGAAAGTTTTCATCACGTTTGGCTCCAATCACCGCGTACCGATGATGACTCTCCTCGACGATTTGTTTCAAGTCGACTGGTGCTTCTTCCAGATATTCTTCTATAGGCATGTCTTCCAGTTTAAATCCGTGCGTAAACACAACCAGAGCGAAATTCATTAACTCTTCACCTAATTCACTTTTCAGCATTTTAACCACTTCCAATTCTTCATCTGTAAATCGCCCTATTTTAAGTACAATGACGAAGACATGTGGCCCTGGTAAGGCTAAAGATAGACCCTTTATCAGTTCATCTCGTGATTCCTCTTCAGAAAATCTAGTATCCTTTAAACCAGGATTATCTATAACCTTCAGCATGTATCTTCTGGAGTTTGATGTGATTTCCTGCTTTCCAAAGTCACATTTAGTTGTCATTGATGAAGCCATAACTGACGTTTTAAATTGTTCGTGTCCCAACAGAGCGTTTCCTAGGTAACTTTTACCAGCCCCAGTTTTTCCTATCAACATAACTCTAATCTCTCCCAACGCTGCTTTCGTCTCATCTAAATAAAAAGTTAAATCATTGATAGTTTTAATATGTACATATAATAATATCTATATTCAATTACTTTTATAAAATGATAAAAATTCAGAACTGTTTGTTTAGTTTCGTGTTTCTGATATATACGTGTCCACAATATCTAATGTAACGGATATATCAAAAGATGTTTCAATAAATTCAAAAAACACTGCTGTTGTTCCGACCGAGAAAAAAAACATCCCCTTTAATCAGTCAGGTTTTTGAACTTGGTGCCGAGCTTCGTAACCAGTGACCCTAAACTTCCGAACGAAGACACTACATGTCCGACTGCACTGTACGGTTCTACCCCATAATGGCTTGCAACCCTCGTCGACCCTTGCCACCCATTGAGGTTGTGCCAGCAACCCACCTGATTTTCATTTGTGAATTGTCATTTCTTTCAGATTTCGGTAGTTAAAATGCATTTCTCAAGCTGAAGAATAAGTGTGAGAATAGTCGTTTCCGGTACATTACGATGTTTGTATCGGGCAGTAGTCTATTTTCGATTTGTTTAACTCAATATTGTTATTACCACTTTGAAGAGACATGAGATAGTTTAAAGTTTTCGACGAGATTTCTGGTTAAAGTTATAGAAGTTTGAATTTCGTGCTTTATCATGGAAAAGCAGGGCTTATGAATTGGTGGGGTGAGTCTTTATGTTATGGAAAAAATTATTTCTGGTTATTTCCCTTGGATTATGGTTAACACTTAGTGATTTTGTTTTTGGTCAAATATCACAATTTATAGCTGAATTTGAGCAAAGTCATTGTGATTGTATCTGATATTTAAGGGACCGTAACTCGAACATACGCTCGTATTATTAACCTTCTTAAATTACAATGAGTCGAGAAAAAAAAAATAACCGAAACGAAATGTAATTTAATTTTAATTTTGTATTCGGTTTTTTAGTTTTCACCGTATACGGAAAACGTTCGTTGTCGACATACGGAACATATTATGGTCCCCAGGGCAATAAATTAAAACATTGGTTACCTTGATTGAATTCGCGTCGCCCTGCAAGCTACAGTCCCAACTAGCTGCACAATAAGCTGAATTAATATATACCTAGATGGATAGATGAGGCCAGTCACATGTTTGGATTATTAACCAATAAAGTTGTCGCTCATAATAATTAAAAAAAACAAATTCTTAGAAAAGACATATCTCCAACATAACCTTGTTCAATAAATGGGTTGAAAGAGCGCATCCAGATTTTAATTTACAATATATATACCTTCAGGTTCATATGTTGATTTGGGTTATTCTTAGTGCAAATTGTGACATCTACATTTGTTGTAAAACCCTGTTGTTATAATACTCTCCTTATTTTCTGTTTCCTTGCAAACTTTATATATAACCCTCGGTACGTTTGTTTTAATTATACTCCCTTTGTCCCCGTCCAGTTGCAAACATTTGCTCGATTCGAACCTGCACAAATCAGGGGCTGAGTGCGCAATCACACCAACAGGTTTCCTGAGGTCCATCCCCAATGCCTTTCGTGAGAATACATTACATTGCTGTATGTGGAAACGAAACTTTGTTCTCTCATCTTGTCCTCGTCCTCCCTTAACTTACAGGTTTTGGGCTATTATGATATGTTTCAATAAAAAGGGGAAAGGGATAATTTTTCATCAAAAAAAGCTTGAATAGTAGCTTTACTGTGAATTAACATGACGTTCGGTAGACACGAATCGTGGTTTTCTTAAAGGTCTTGATGACATTTGCGATATTGTATTGCGATATAAGATGCATAAAAGGTATATAACTGTAAGTCATAATATGATAAAAATTGAATGTATATTATTAAGTAAGTCATCCATTACATCATAAATAATACACTACTATCAAATTACAAGTGAAAAGCACAAACTCTCAACTCTCAAGGGCAATAACTCATCAAATATTTTTCATCCTAATGTCAATACAAACACTCATACCAAGTTTCATCAAAATCCATCAAGAAACAAGCTCTCTATGGTGTCCACAAGATATTTTCAAAAGCAAGGGCAATAACCAATGAAATATTTTTCGATTCGTCTGATTTTCAATAGGGTTCATCCTTGGGTGATAACAAACACTCACAGCAAGTTTCATCAAAATCCATCAAGAAACCAGCTCTCTATCGTGTCCACAATAATTGTGGACAGACAGACAGACAGATAGGGGCGACTACAATATACGCCCACATTAATGTGTGGGCGTATAAAAATAACAAAATCACCAAGTCTCGTCAAGATCCATCAAGAATTGTGCCTTGTAGATATTTTAACTAGTTAAAAATTGAACGTGTTTTGAAGAAAAAAAGGCAGTAACTTATATTAAATATTTTCGATTTTGTTTTTATTTCAAATCGGATTCATCCTGATCAGTAGGTTTCGTCAAAATCTGTTAAGTATTGTGACCAGTAAAAAATGTATACGAGCCTAAATCATGAATCAAATCATGAAACGACTGCTAAAAGAAATTGAATCCAAAGAAAAAGATATTGAAGTATTGAAAAACGAATTTGGCAAATTAATGATGAATGAAATTGAAAGCAAAGAGACTGTAATTGAAAACAAGAATAACTAAATGGAAAACCCGAAGCAAGAGACACACCTTTTTCATAAATTTAGAAAAGCAGCTGAAAAATTGGGCACCGCAATTGTCAAAGCAAGCGGGGTTGTTATAGAAGAAATTTCAAGGAATGCTGTAAGTGGTACTTTGCCAGCTGTTAAAGAGAACGAGGAGGCGTTATCTTATGTCGGTATAGCTGTTAACAACCTTTTGAAGGATCTTAGTGTACAAATAAAAAAGGTAAAACAACACTTTAATCACATTAGAGACTACAGAATTCTCTAATAATTCAGTACAAAAAGTATTTATAATGGTTTAAGCGTGTTCTCAAAAAATGTATTTTTCATCAAAGTAGGTGTTCTTCCTGGTTAAAAATACTTTGTAAGGGTTTGAAATTAGTCATAAATTGACTTGGTTCACGTTGCATATTGCTATGGTTATGCTGTGCCCACGCATATAAATAGTTATGTAAGGAAATGTTATAACTTACAAAATAAATCAACATTCATGGAGAAAAACCAAACCAAAACAAAGTAGATTGTGCAAGAATGCAAGATATGTCTTAGTTTGAATCTGTTATATTTCATTGTTGCATAAAATATGCTAGAACGGGTCTCTCAGGGTTAACTATAATATAATGTTTTCTGATGTTAATGGCACAAATTCAAAACAGCTCATCAAAAACAATTTCGAGATCTGACAAATTCCTATGATACAAATCTTTATAATTTTCGCTCTATTCTTTTACTTCTACCAAAATTTATTAACCTAAACAACCTATTATATGGATCCGATAATCAAACTGAATCTTTAGAAATATTTAATCATGTTCACTCATTTCTCAATCTTAGCAAACGCTTCTAATTTTTTGTCTAAAGAGAGTGTGTGTGGCTGCTCAAAATATTATCACATATTACTATTTCCTTCTTCATAGTTGTACAGTATGTATATACGTTAGTACATGTATTATAATTTAAAATAACTTTGATTTAATGTATTTATTAATTTTCTGTTTTTTGGAAAGGGGTTATGTAGGCGTAAGCCTGTACTCCAATCCTGTTCATATGTATATGTGAATAAAATATTGTTTACAAAAAAAAAATTTTGACCAGTTTATCATGTAGGTAGATAGATAGTTTTTTTTTTTTTGACAAAAGCATTAAAGTATAGTATAAATTTATAGCCATTACTGAAACACAGTTACAAGCAATGACAAAGGGTATAATACTATAATATACAAATTCAAGTTAAACTAAATTGTTACAATTACATGATATTATTATAGTACATGTACATCCATTGTATCAGAAGAAAAGTCAGATAAATTATTAGTTTAAACGAGGGAAGTACGAAAATAAAGATATGTATTACGTCAAATTTAAACTTTCCAAAGTTATCAATTTTAATCGCGAACATACTGTTGACGCTTTTTACAAAGTAAAGGGCAATAACTAAAAAAACATTCATCTAAAATGCGTCAGATTGGAACTTGTCCGAGCTCTTTTCAATTGCAATAATCTAAAGTATATTATGTAATGGATGACTAAATAATATATCGGGTGGGCCTAAAGTAATGTCCCAACTTTTGACCTTCACTATTATCCAAAGCAGTTACTCAAATGGACTGAAATTTTGCATATGATTAGTTTATGATATTATCCACCTTTGGTACGAGTTTGAATGATATCGCATCATTAACCGTTAAATGGCATACAAAATTATATCAGAGGTCGAAAAATTTAATGCCGAAGTCTTCTGAAATTATCCCTGCATGTGCATGGTGCCATGGTGTCACCTGTTAATCAAGTGTCATATGAGATGTTCGTGGGTTTGAGGTGCCACAATTTCTAGACAGAGGGCCTAGATAATGTTAAAACATAAACTGCCCAGTTAGATTTTATACCCCTAGCTAACAACATCTGGGACTCACTCCCGGAAAAGGTCTATAAAGGTAGCACAACTTTATTCACAGAGACAGAACTCAAGGCAAAATGCGAACATGCTGGGATCACAATTCAACTGATGAAGTCGGAAAATGTATTGGCTCGTGGAAAAGGCAACTGAAAGCTGTACAGAATGAAGATGGGGGTCATATTGATCACCTCTTATAAGAAACAAATGGTATGACAACATTCCAGCACAGAATTTTTCGGCCTCTGATTTTTTTTTGCATGCCATTTAATGGTTAATGATGCGATATCACTCAAACTCGTACCAAAGGTGGATAATATCATAAACTAATCATATGCAAAATTTCAGTCCATTTGAGTAAATACTTTGGATAATAGTGAAGGTCAAAAGTTGATTCAATTTTTATCATATGACTTACAGTTATATACCTTTTATACATCTTATATCGCAATACAATATCGCAAATGTCATAACCTTTGAGAAAACCATGATTCGTGTCTACCGAACGTCATTAATGTTAATTCACGGTAAAGCTACTATTCAAGCTTTTTTTTTTGATGAAAAATTATTCCTTTCCCCAAATGTTATCCCTTTTCATGGAAAAATATCATAATAGCCCAAAGCAAGTTAGTTAAGGGAGGACGAGGACAAGCTGAGAGAACAAAGTTTCGTTTCTACATACAGCAATGTAATGTATTCTCACGCATAGCGGGGCATTGGGGATGGACCTCAGGAAACCTATTGGTGTGATTGCGTACTTAGCCCCTGATTTGTGCAAGTTGGATAAATGTTTGGATGGGAACAAAGGGAAAATTAAAACAAACGCACCGAGGGTTATATATAAAGTTTGCAAGGAGACAGAAAATAAGGGGACTATTATAACAGGGTTGTACAACAAATTACTAAGAATAACGCAACGTATCAACCTGAAGGTATATATATTGTAAATTTAAATCTGGATGCGCTCTTTCAACCCATTTATTGCACAAGGCTATGTTGGAGATATGTCTTTTCTAAGAATTTTTTTTTTAATTATAAGGGGCGATAACCAAAGGTTCGCATGGTACTGATGCAGCACGTAACAGTTCTGATTTTCGATCTGAGACTTCCGTAAAGTGTGATTTTATTTCTTAATGCAATATATATATATATATAATATATATATTGTCCATACCGGAAGTATACATCAGACAATAATACATCTCGTGAGATAACAATAACAGATTGCAAGGTCACTAAGGGTCAAGGTCACGAGCTACAATCCTTTGAAAATTGAAAAAAGAAAATCATATTCAAACGCAAAATCAAAATTTTACTCGTATACATTTTGGCAATCTATTGGGATTTAAAAAAAATATGACACTAATCGGACTATCCAATGAGACCATATTTTTAGTTTTTCAAAAAATGGTATTTTGAAAATGGTGGCTTGTATACCCTATACGGGCTATTTATAGTAACAATTTTACCAATAATCGCACTAAAACCCACGATTTTAAAATAACCCACACCGACCTGAAACTACTTAAACTAGAATAAGCCTATGTCGCGACAATCTAATTAAAATTAAATTACATTTCGTTTCGGTTATTTTTTTATCAAAAAATAACCGAAACGAAATGTAATTTAATTTTAATTAGATTGATGTCGCGAGTACATGAAAAATAAAATGAATTGAGTTTACGTCCTACTTTTCTGCATCTATATGGGCTAATTGAGGACGGGTAAACGCCATGCAGTGTGCAATGAGGGAAATTTTGCCAGGACAGCGGCATTAGCCTGCTCTTATTTTCGATTTCCAACGGTCGAGTGATCTTTAACGTGCACATCCAATAGCACGCGGGACCTCGGTTTATTGTCCCATCCGAACGACTAGACAGTTGACCTCACCAATAGCAAAGCTAATTTTTACCATGGCACATTGTTAAAAATCTGATATAAAATTCCTCGTATCTGATAGCATTTTCATTTTTTTGTATGAATAATTCTAACTAACTTAAAAAAACACATTTTTGAAAGCAATATGTTAATTTTGAAAATTGGTGTTTGATCACATAAACAATGCCAATTAAAGTTTCCAAATTGATCGAAATGAAATTGTAGAAGTCAAAAATCAAAATATAACAGATAGCAACAAAAGTCAAATTTGAACAGTTTTAGATTGCTGTTTGGCCAACCGTATGAAGAAAAAACTACATCGTAATTCAAACATCTACGCATTTACTTTTTTAAGATGAGTTCCCACTGAATGGTATGAACACTCTGATAGGTGGGGGTTCTGGTTTAGCTGTTAGTTTGGCTGTTACAGTTTTCATAGCTTTAGCAATTGTTTGGTTCACTAGTTGTTGAGGGTATTGGTTAAGGTTTATAAATACATCTTTAAGATGATTGATTTCTTCTTGTGAATTTTCATTACTGCAAATATTTACAGCCCGTTTGGTGAGGGTAGAAATGATGCCTGTTTTCGTTTGAAAAGGGTGGTTGGAATTGAAATGAAGGTACTGATCGGTATGAGTGGGTTATCTGTAAACTGGTGTGCTGACTTGGTTATTAACAATTTCAATATTTACATCCAGAAAAGGTATGGAGTTTTCAGAGCTAGTTTCCATGGTGAATTTTATTGATGGATTTTGGTTGTTGAGGTGGTCAAGTAAATCTTGTGGTTCATCATCTTGTTTCAACATGACAAAGGTATCATCAACTTTTCTAAACCAACATACAGGTTGTATGGGAGATAGTGCTAAGGCTTGTTGTTCAAAATGTGACATGTACAGTTCAGCTAGAAGTGGAGAGAGTGGACTGCCCATTGGTAAACCTCTAATCTGCTCATAAAAATCATCACCCCAAGTAAAATATGTGGATTTGACACAATTATCTATTAATGCTGTGATGTTTTCAGGACTGAGTTTGATATCAAGTGGGGTTGGTAACTTCTTAATAGTACAGTGGAACCTCGTTTATCCTCGATTATCGATATTCCGGATAGCTGAAAAATGTCATTTTTGCTCATTAGAGTTATGTCCCTTACTTATTGACCAGCTGTCAATAGCTACCTGTCGAATGTCACGTACACAATAATACATATAATAGCCATGCGTGAGTACGGTAGTATTATACGATGGACTTTTATAGAACCCCGTGATTTTGGTGCTTACTTTAACAATTATTCTTATATGAAGTAAATAAATAAGATTTGAACTAATTTTGAAAATGATATAGGGCATACAACGACAGTTTCAAACAAAGTTAAAACATTCCTGAGGTCATGACGTAATGCCATTGAGAATGTGTGAAAGAAACACATCTTTGATATGATACTAATTTAGACTTTCTAGATCTCCGTGATTTTGGTGCTCACTTTAACAATTATTGCTATATGAAGTAAATACATATAAATAAGATTTTAACTAATTTTGGGAAAATGATATAGGGCATACAACGACAGTTTCAAACAAAGTTAAAATATTCCTACGGTCATATAATGCCATCGAGAATGGGTGAAAGAAACACAGCATTGATATGATACTAATTTTAGCCCATATACATTTATGGCGGCAAATATCAGCCAATGAAAATTGAGTATTGAATAAATATGACCCCATCGTTCTATATTTAGAAATTTTAACTTGTCATCTATCAACCATCCATTATTGAAATTGATTGTAGACGATACTTCTCATTATTATATTGTATTATGCAGAGCTTCTTTTCTGGGTACATTCGTAAATAAATCTACCACATCGTATGATACCATCTTACCTAATGTACTAATATTTTTAATTTTGGAACAAAAATTATTTGAGTCACTGATAAATGAGTCTGTTTTCATTAATTTTGATAATAATTTTGAAAGATGCGTAGCGGTATTATAAATGACTTTAGGAACTATCAGCCTATTGGTGTGTGATAAATATATATGTTATATCTAAATGCTGCAGACTATGTGAGCTCTTGCATATGGAGGTCGTGGGTGAGAAGGTTTCAGTTGATAGAAAAGCTGTTCTGTCAATTGGTCTTGTTATTTTAAGGTTCTTTTCTAGGTTATTGGTTGGATCTTTTCTAAGGATTCTGTAGGTCTTGGGGTCTTTTAGTAGGTTGTTGACTGTTGCTGTATACTCATCTTTGTCCAGGATAACTGTTGCCTTCCCTTTGTCTGCTGATATATTGCTATTATAACTTTCCTATTTCTCAACCGAATTGGATGAAACTTGGTATGCACACGTATAAACCAATTCGAGATTTCATGGAAATAAATAATTTGTGCAGTGCACATGCATTGCCAACTTTTTATTTCTCAACCGAATTGCATGAAATTTGGTATGCATACGTATAAACCAATTCGGGATTTCATGGAAATAGAGAATTAGTGCAGAGTGAATGCCGAACCGTCGTACCTGTATGTCGTAAACCGCCCTGCACCAGTACTGTTAACTGTACAGTTCTAGTTTTGTTTGCCGTCAAAATGTCTATGTTCCTGTAAGTTTTCATATGAATCAAAATAAAATTGCAGAAGTTTAAAAAATGGTCAAAAAGTCAGCGACAAAGTTTAAAAAATTCACGTTTTTAAAATCTTATTTTGTAGACAATCGTTTAAACGTCAGTTAACGACAGTTTATTTTTTTCAAATCTGCTTACCGGTAGATATTCAGGATAGTAATAATATCTATCTTCTTTGTTCTCTATAACAAAGAAGCAGTAATGCTTGAATTGAAAAAATATCATATATCAGTAGCCTACATGTTTCAAAGTCACCTTCAAATGTGAGGTGACTGTGACACAAAAACAGATATTCATTACTATCCTAAATACCTACTGGTTTATTGATAAACTACCTCTCTTAGACCTATAAAGATATCATCTGCGTATATTAGTTCTGATTGCAAAATTAGTTTTAAAGGGGCATCCTGCTTCTTAGGTTATTATATACATTACATTCCATAATTACATGATACTCATCTTCAATATTATTACAATTACAATACATACATATTCTGTTTTCTAGGGGTACCGGTGGTTTAGAGTAACGGCCTGTTTCTAGAGCAATTGGGAAAGACCCACTTCTAAATTGACTAAAGGTGCGAGCTCATTTTCAGTTTTGTAATTCCTATATGTACGAAGCTTATTTCCATGAAAATTGTTCCTGTCATTAAACAATTGGCTTTTCCGTTCATGCGAGTCGCTTAGCTTTAATTTCACCGTAGTCGCATCTACCACACGACCAAGAGAGGTTAAAAACTATATCTTGCAAACGCTCAGTATTTATAATCTTATAAGCTTATTTCCATGAATATTGTTCCTGTCATTAAACAATTGGCTTTTCCGTTCATGCGAGTCGCTTAGCTTTAATTTCACCGTAGTCGCATCTACCACACGACCAAGAGAGGTTAAAAACTATATCTTGCAAACGCTCAGTATTTATAATCTTTAACAACTGACCATACCAACTTTGCCTTACTCGCTTTCCTGACAAATAACGTAAGATTATAAACACGTGCCGTTCTGAAGCTGTTCGAAACAATTTACTTAACAATCTAACACATTGGATGTTTTGTTTTGTGTAACATGATGTCCAGCCCAAATCCCCCCTTATGGCATTAAAATTTCGAATTAAAATTTGAAAATAAAATACATTTCTCTCCTAGAAATTTCAACCAAAAAAGGTCAAGGTCAAGTCAAGGGCAATAACTCTTAACCCGACTTTTCGAACTCATCCGCGATATTATCAAGATAAATACAGATCCCAAGCTTCATTCAAATCGGATGAAAACTCTAGCTTCTATCGCGTACACAAGTTAATTTTAAGGTTTCACTAAGTCAATGGCAATAATCGACGACTGTAATCGCTCCATTTTCGAACTGTAATCCGAGATATTATCAAGATAAATACACATACCAAGCTTCATTCAAATCGGATAAAACCTTTAGTCTCTATTATGTGTACAAGAAATTGTTGACGGGCGGACCGACGGACGGACAGTGGTGACGGCAATATTCGTCCATATTTTCATGTGGGCGTATAAAAAGGCAGATTAAATGGACTCAAAAATACCAGCAGAAAGACTAAATAAAAGGTGCAGAACTACAAGCCGTCAGACCAAGTAAAAGGGGCACATGGCTACCAGAATACAGACAGGTTAACTAAAAGGGATGCGGGAATACCAGCAATACTACAAATATTTTCAAATTCTAAAACGCGGAATTATGATTCAAATACATATTGTCATATATCATTGGAAAGCGTAGATCAAGCACAATACGAATCAAAAATAATTTATGTCGTATGCAAATTAGGTCACGTGACAGAACTCTTTAAATTTAAATAATGCAATGTTCAAATGGTTTTTATTTCGGATGTTAAAACAGCACATAAAATATTAAGCTATCATTGAATAGATCTCATCAAGAGCAATACCTTTTGTGTAGGTCACTTAGGGTCAAGGTCACAATGTATAAGCCTCAAACGTTTTGACTATTACTGAAATTTTTCAACCGGAAATAAAAAAAAAATTCTGAATCGAAATTCAAAAATCGGCTCGCCATGTTTTGTTAGCAATCGATTGAAGATTCCCTAGACATTATTCTTATTCAAATCTGATAATTCCCTGATTCTGAATTTCGATTTATAGAGAAAAATTACTCATTTCAAGATGGCGACTGATATGAAATATCTGGGTTAGATATTACCATTTCATATTTAGGCAATGGTTATTTCTAGCACATTGCAAAAATATTTTTTTGAATATCTTAATTATTCCGGAAGTTGAAAAAGTTTAAAATACCATTTAGTTAGAAATCAAAATGGTTATACACCTGTAAGTTTTCAAATTGATCGAAATAAAATTGCAAAAGTTAAAAAAAAAACAGTTAAAAAAAGTGATCAAAAAAGTCAGCGACGAATGTCTAAAAGTGCATATTAGAATTTGTTGACATTAGAATAATGAAATAAACAAAACAAGTTCCATCAAAATCGGTTGAAAAACCGAGGTAAAAATGGTAAAAAACATAAAATGGGTTTTTCTGTCATATGTTATTTCCGCTTAGACAAAAAACCGTCATTTTAAATTCACGCAACACCGAGCATTTAGTTATCGAAGGAAAACAGAGATAATGTGTGGCATGCTTCCTTAGTACCGAATTAGCGTGACCAGAAGTAGACAAAAAAAAGTCATTATGAAAACAAAGCAGTGCAATAAAAACAACATTATAAAATGAGCGCCGACTGACTTCGACTTAAACTGAAACTGAAACACCTTAAAATAATATCGTAAAACTACATTCAATTAGACCAATAAATCAGAAATATATAATAACATATCAAATAAAAAGTTCTCTTGATGTTCTTGAGTTCTAATATTCAGGGGGCGCCGGGTTTCCCCAATATACTCTTCATCACAGGAGCAGGTTATCTTGTAAACACACCCTTTGGGTGCAGGTGGTATGGTTGAAGAGTATATTGGGGAAACCTGGCACCCCCTGAATATCAGAACTCAAGAACATCAAGGCCCTCACACAGCACCAAATGAACAAGAAGACGAGACAAATGACAGAAGCTATACAAATTAGACGACATAAACCCAATTTAAACAGAGACACAGGAGTGTATATATCGCATGCCTATGACCCCCTTATTATGTAATTTGTTTATTAATATACTTTTATTAGCCATTTAAAATGAATATTCTTTGATTAGCCATTATTGTAGATAAGGTATAAAAATATTGTTGCTATGGTCAAAATTTAACTGCTAATCCGCTTAGTTAAGAATTACTCTTTATCGACTTCATCTTAAGCTCAACATGTTAACCCTCTGTGTCATTTTCAACTCAACCAATCACTACCACTTAATTCTTTCTGCTCATTCTCTGTGTACAACACTATATATTCTCAATGCTCCATTATTTTGTATTCATTGCTTGATAAAGACGAAAGTATCATCGTCGAAACGTCGCAAGTTATTTATTAAAGTAATTGTTATCCATAAAATTGTGTTCATATATAATTAGGATTTACTCAAATCCATTCAGTAGTTTCCTATCAGCGTTCAAAAAAAAAATAACACACTTAAAAACCTTACGTAAGGTTTTTAAAATTTTTAGCATGTTTTTAGTGTTTAAAAATTAACGGCTGGATTTTTTTATTTAAAACTTTCAGATACATTAAAGGGCACATAGTTACAGATTTTGGTGTAAAGTTTTCACAAATTTGGGCCAAATTTTTTTTTGACCTATAGAAAATTCAGACTTTCCCTTAGAACTAAACTCAATACAAAATGGCGGCTAGAAAAGTGGTCATTATTTTATAAAAAAATCTATGTTCAGACAAAAAAGATTTAGATGTAGCTTTGGGGTAGATAAATTAGAACTAACTATTCTCTTTTTAATATTTTAGTCCGGGTGAAGAAATTGACATCTTCTAGAATGGGGAGGTGTAGATTTGCGTTTGTTGACAAATCACATTTAGCGCCTAATCCACATCTTATACACGAAATGTCCAGTAATTTCCGATCATTTGGGAAGAACATTTATCTTAGACCGTAGTGTGAGGCAAGGTGGTGTTCTATCAGCAAAATTATATCTATTGTATATCAATGAACTCTCTTAAACAGTATTGTCGATTCGCCGTATGGTGCCAAAGTAAATAATTGTCCACCTCTTGTCCAAAACAGGCCGATGATTTAGCAATTGCAAGCAATACCATTTTTGGACTACATAAGCTTTTGGATATCTATGAAGGATATATTTCTAAGTAGAGGTTGAAGTTCTCACCCCTTTAGAGTGTCATGAACTTCAAGACGAAACCAAGATTAGCAATTTTGTTTACGTTTCTCTGAGCAACAATTACTGAACAGGATCTGAAAGCCAAGATGGTCGCGTCTCGAATGATACATTTAGATGAGATCTGTGAGAATTTATCAGGATGGAAAAATGGTTGATATCGGTGGTGAAGGCACAATGAAATCAGGTTCAAATATGTAATATGCTCTGATATTGAATTGTTTTAACATGCTATTTTTGAATATCTACAATTTTTATTTGATGACACTCATATTTTCAAGGTCTCACAAGGACATATTGAAGTAAAGTTTGAAAGAGATTGGTACATAAAGAGCTGAGATACTACCCGTCAAACTTGGAGACGTTTTTTCTGGGACACCCGATATAAAATACACACTTGATTGGTCGCCATTTCAATAGCAAGTAAATACATGCGTTAGGCTGCACATTAGCCCTTAAAGCTTCTCTGTAGTGTGCAAACAAGGTAGTTAGCTAGTTGGATTACGGCTTGCAGGGACTCAATTTAAATACAATTTTCAGGTAACAGATAATTTTATTATTCAGATCTTATTCAATCTTATTATATGATATAGTATACTATCTTGATCATGTATATGATCATATTTTGGCAATTATTCTAAACCTGAGAATCATTTCAGACAACCAGACATCTGTAAAATCGTATTAAAAAACTGTTTTATCGAGATTTTTGATTAACGGAATGGTTTTGCTTGTACGGATTTTTATTATTACAACTGTAGAAATAAGTATCCATCCACTTTGGGTCATTTCTTTTATAAACTTATTTATCTTTACAGCCACTTAATTCAGTGTTTCAATAGTAAATGATATAAAATGGCGTCCAAACAAGGTAAGTTTGAAGTTAACAATTCAATTGATATCAAAACAGTGAAAACATAAATATGTTTTACCATTTTATTTTAAAGCGCCATGGTAACAATTAGTGTCTTTTTGCATTTTTTCTTATATTACCGCATTCACACTTATTCCATTTGAACTCAGTTTCCCGTATTAGCTAATCTAATATGTTGTGTGAATACTTTATTTTGAAAAATTAATTGTTTTTAAATATTTCAGTTATTGTTGTTTATCGTTTCTATTTAGATAAATGGAAGAAAGAGTTACAAGAGATTAGAGTTATATTGATCGGAAAAACTGGGGCTGGTAAGAGTACCCTTGGAAACGCTTTGTTGGGGCGTGAAGTTTTCCATTCGTCCTTTGCAGCTGAATCAGTCACAACTAATTGTGACTTTGGGAAGCAAGAAGTCACGTCAAAATCCAGAAAATATCTACTGAAGGTTATAGATACTCCTGGCTTAAAGGATACTAGATTACCAGAAGAGGAAACATGTGGTGAACTGGTTAAGAGTTTATCTTTAGTCTTACCAGGGCCACATGTCTTTGTCATTGTACTAAAAATAGGGCGATTTACAGATGAAGAATCCGAAGTGGTTGAACTGGTTAAAAGGGAATTTGGTGTCAGGTTAATGGATTTCGCTGTGGTAGTGTTTACGCACGGATCCCAGCTGAAAGGCAAGCCTATAGAAGATTTTCTGACATCAATACCACCCGCCTTGAAACAAATCATCAAAGAAAGCCATAATCGTTACGCAGTGATAGGTGACAATAGCGACAAAAAGTCCATTCAAAACATCATTGACATCATTGTAAATTCACTGGAACTACGGTACTATACTAATGAAATGTTCGAAAAGGCATATGAAAAGAAAAGGATGATTCTTGAAAAGCTAGATGAAGAAAAAAATAGAGCAATTATGATGTTAAAAAAAGAAATAGAAGAGCTGAAGAGAAAAGAGGGAGAGAGATTGTCTAAAGAAGAGAAAAAAGAAATAAACGAAGAGAAACAAAGAAAGGTGATGGCCTTAAAGAAAACTGAAACCACCACATCTGAAGATGTATATGATAATTCAGTTACAAATGATGCAAGTAATTCTGTCGCCCAAGAAACTTTTTCTGAGACATTAATGTCAGCTGTTGGTGGTCTAGTTGCAACAGGAGTTGGGTTTTTTACCGGTAATGCCGTTGTCGCTGGTCAAGGAATTATGACTACCGCACAATCTGCATGGAATCTGTTCAATCGGTGATCCTAATTTATTCATAAGAACAAATGTGACACATTTTGGCTATACCCCTATTAAACTTATTTATAGGACTATCAAAGGCAAAACATTATGTAGTGACGTTTTATATTTACAAACTTTACATTCCTGCTTGTTTTTACACGTCCATATGAAATGGGGTGGGGGGCGTATATTGTCGTCACCCATGTCCGTCGGTCCGTCTATAATTGCTCGCAAACACTCTACAGGTCGCAATTGTTGATGGATTTTGACGAACCTTGTGTGAGTGTTAGTAATCACCCAAGGATGAATTGATCCCTATTGAAAATGGGCAATATCGAAAAATGTTTACCCTGATATTCCCCCGTTCTAGAAAACACGTTCAGTTTTTATACCTCACATGAATATGGAGCGTATATTGTCGTCACGCATGTTCGTCAATTCGTCCACAATTTCTCGTAGGCACTCAACAGACTATCATTCTTGACGGATTTTGATGAAACTGGGATTTTTCAATTTCGCTCGTAAATACTCTAGAATGCACAATTCTTGAAGGATTTTGATGAAACTGGGACTTTTCAATTGTTGGCGCTCGTAAATACTCTAGAATGCACAATTCTTGACGGATTTTGATGAAACTGGGATTTTTCAATTTCGCTCGTAAATACTCTAGAATGCACAATTCTTGACGGATTTTGATGAAACTGGGACTTTTCAATTGCGCTCGTAAATACTCTAGAATGCACAATTCTTGAAGGATTTTGATGAAACTGGGACTTTTCAATTGTTGGCGCTCGTAAATACTCTAGAATGCACAATTCTTGACGGATTTTGATGAAACTGGGATTTTTCAATTTCGCTCGTAAATACTCTAGAATGCACAATTCTTGACGGATTTTGATGAAACTGGGACTTTTCAATTGCGCTCGTAAATACTCTAGAATGCACAATTCTTGAAGGATTTTGATGAAACTGGGACTTTTCAATTGTTGGCGCTCGTAAATACTCTAGAATGCACAATTCTTGACGGATTTTGATGAAACTGGGATTTTTCAATTGCGCTCGTAAATACTCTAGAATGCACAATTCTTGACGGATTTTGATGAAACTGGGACTTTTCAATTGCGCTCGTAAATACTCTAGAATGCACAATTCTTGAAGGATTTTGATGAAACTGGGATTTTTCAATTGTTGGCGCTCGTAAATACTCTAGAATGCACAATTCTTGACGGATTTTGATGAAACTGGGATTTTTCAATTGCGCTCGTAAATACTCTAGAATGCACAATTCTTGACGGATTTTGATGAAACTGGGATTTTTCAATTGCGCTCGTAAATACTCTAGAATGCACAATTCTTGACGGATTTTGATGAAACTGGGATTTTTCAATTGCGCTCGTAAATACTCTAGAATGCACAATTCTTGACGGATTTTGATGAAACTGTGATTTTTCAATTTCGCTCGTAAATACTCTAGAATGCACAATTCTTGACGGATTTTGATGAAACTGTGATTTTTCAATTTCGCTCGTAAATACTCTAGAATGCACAATTCTTGAAGGATTTTGATGAAACTGGGACTTTTCAATTGTTGGCGCTCGTAAATACTCTAGAATGTACAATTCTTGAAGGATTTTGATGAAACTTAGTAAGTGTTCCTAATACCATGAAGGATGAACTCTTGAAAATCAACAAAATGATTACTATGAATTATTGTCCTTGTTATTGAAAATCATTAAATCGAAAAATAACTACTAGGAATAATTTCCCTTGTTCTTGAAAACGCTTTTAATTTTAAGCTCGTAAACATTCTAGAACCTGGGTTTTCAACTGGTTTTCTCAAATGTCCCCGAAAATGTACAAGTAAATGATCATGTCCCCAGAAATGCGTCTGCAGAAGGCATCGAAAACATGCAATATAGTTGCAGCATTTTTTTGTTTTAAAACAAACTTAAATTGTGATCGTGTGTTTCAAAATAATACAAAACATAACATATTTTTTTTAGATCTATAGATCAGTTTGTGTCCCCTGGAGAATGTCTAAATGTCCCCAGTCTGGAACATGTCCCCTAAGTTGAAAACCCAGTTTCTAGAAGCTACAATTTTTGATGAAACTTGACGTGAGTGTTAATAATTAACCAAGAATAAACATAATTGAAAATCAGTAAATCGAAAATTATTTAAAATAAAATATCTAAAAACGCATTCAATTTATAGCCTTTTATCAAATACAAGATGGCATGATCCTTAACGGTTTTCGACAAAACTTGGTAATATTGTTCAGTATAATCCCAAAAAGTTTATGAGAGGTACTTTAGACTGCAGGTTGATTATTTTTTTTTGTAACCGTCAAATAATTTTGTTTTAGATCACATATCTGCCAATGGGCGTATATTATCTTGTCTGGCAAGATATTTTTAAATTTTTATTCTCGAAATTTTGAAGGGGACCAGTCTTCATTTTTATTGGTTGATTTGGATCTTGAATATACTTAAGTATCCTTCAGAGGCACTAGAAATGTACGAAAATTGCATATTTCCTTCAAATATATCTTAAATTAGACATTTCTCCTTCTATTTCTATAGATGGCTTTTCCATATATTGCATAGTATCGCTAATGTGTAGTAGGGCATCATAAATTTCAAATGCTAATAATTATGGATGCACATAGATTTGAAGACTCAAATTTCAATGGTGAGTTGTGATAACCAGTACTAAATTGCTGAACTAAAAAAGTCCCCGTTTCTGAGACTTGGAAAAATCGACCCACGAAAATGAAGCCTGTGCCACTTTAAAAGTACTTGTCAAATTGTCGATGGTATGTCAATTTAAATCTCCCTACATCAGTCATAAAATTGTAATTTTAGCGATTAATTAGCCCTTAAATTATCCCTTATTTTTCATGAAACAGTGCTGGCCAGCCTGACCTAAAGCTCTTTATTTTGCCATTCTTTGATCAGTATTTTTGATCAATGGTAGTCTCTTTCTTGAAATTATTTGCATTACAGTCACTTTAAATAGCAACCGATTTAAGTATCATAATTTTAATTGAAAAATAGAATATTGAAATACAGTTTGTGAACATATTTACATATAAATGTAGCACTTTATAGTTATTTCTTAATATATCATTTCATTCGGAATGTTGTGACTCAACTCTGACTCATGGCTAATGCAGATAAAGAAAAAATAGGCCCTGTTATTTGGGGACTTTCCTCATTTCCCGCAGAATTTTTTAAACCTAATTTGGTACTAGGATCTGCCAAATTACCAATAGATTCGGAAAAATGGGTATCTTTGTAGTTCATTCACCGTGTGCTAGCTATATAGGTTGTGCACGTCGCTGCCTTGGCAAAATTTTCCAGGATTGCATACTGCATGACGTTTTCCACCCCACCACCCTTCAATAGACCTAACAGGTGCATTAAACTAGGACTTTAATTGAATTTTATGACTAATTATGATCATTACAAAACGATGTGACATTTAGACTGTACACTATCTATTCTGACACCACAGAGTGAAATAACTCTTTACCGTGGTACCTCACACCATTCGCCTGGACATCTTTATTGGTAAAAAAGACAACTGGTTTATTTTGAAAAAGAAATTCTTCTTTAAACACTTAGTATATTATTTATTTCAAAAAGACATAAAGATAATGTTTGATTATACCACTTATGCGCCACTTTCCAGCACTTTCACATGGTACGATGATGTCCCATACATGATCATCCGAGGCGACTAGATAGCAAACCTCAACTCCAGCACCAGCTGCACTGTAGAGACCTAGAAGGTCTCTTATTAATTTCTAAGTTATATATTTTGAATATATATTGTACCAACCCTTCAGATCTGCACTATCTCTATTCTGCATATAGTTTGTATCAAGGACTCTACTCACCAACTATTTCGAGAGCTTTTTAAATCGTATCAACTTTATTCTTAGCTTCACAAACATAACTACCAAAATCACCTTGTGTATTCTTTATAGTAAGAGTAACCTGTTTTGTATACCCCGTTTTTTCTGTTACTTCTATTCTGTATTTCCGGTTGTTGAAGAGTTTCTTCCCTTCCTTAATCCACAGAACAGCCGACTGTGGATAGGAAGTGACGTCACATTTCAGAATTGATTCCGAACCTCTCTCTACTTCGAGCTTTCCTTTAAGTATCTCTATTTCTTGGGCGACTATAATTGAACCAACTTGAATGTAAGGACAGTTTAATCAAATCTGAATGGTTAAAGTAAATTATCTTAGAGGTGTTCTATCGGTTTACTTTGGCAATTGCAAGGCGTTCCAGAAAATTGAAAAACACAATCAAATTGTTACTAAATATTTGACGCCGTGATCGAAATCGGCACTGTATCACCTGTATATTAGAAAAGCACAAATTAAATTGAATTAACTTGTCGGTCTACTAAATGGCTCTCCGTCGGAATATTTTAACTGAGATTAGGGCCTAGGGATAGCAATTATTGGTTTATTTTGTCAAAAAAATGGTTGTTATGAAGCTGACCTCAAACATACAAGAGATTTGTCAGTTCTTAGTGAAAAAACTTCAAGGAAGAAGAATATTTCAACGTAAACAAATTGGCTGTGCGATTTTAACTTAAAACCATTTATGGTTTCCTGTCCCTCAAATTCACTAATGTTCCGGTCTATTAAAACTCAATGTTTATCGAAGAATATTCTGAATTTGAATTTTGCAAATGATTGTTTCCATACCAATGTAGTTCTCAGTATTTCGACATCCTCAGGCTCTTCGCTTTTACCTGTCTTTTATTTGGATATCTGAAACGGTTTTTTTTTCAGATTTTTGTAATTAAAATGAAATTTTGATGCGGAACATTGTGTGGAAATAATTGTTTCATGCACGTTACGGTGTTAAGATCTTCAGGCTTCCTTCACTGTTTTTCCACCGACATAAAAAGCCGGCTTTAAGCTAGCTTTTTTATGTTTCCACTGACAAATTGCCGAACCGTTATGATGTAACCGTAACGGTTAGGCAATTGAAGCTTTTCGCGCTTGGCAATTTATCGGGGGGCCAAATGAAAGCTGGCTTTCATTTACTCAGTGGAAACACAAAAAAGCCGGCTTTTTCTCGTTCGGCAATAGGGGGCACGCACTCTTAAATAAGTGCTGTCTATAATGTGTGACTTTATGACCGAGACTAAAGTCGTTCGGGAACCAGAAAAACTCAGTGTAAACGCAACGTGTTCGGCAATAAAGCTAGAGCCTTTCTTCACAATTCTCAGTGGAAACGCGGTTTATGTGACATTGGAAAGTTTTTAACAAGAAGGCAAATGAATTAGTGGACTGAGTCGATGTTTTCTTAATTTTTAACCATAGGTTATTTCCCTTGGATTATAATTCAGTTGTCTTCTAACAATTAATTTTAGCAATTTTGGAGTCTGGACGTTTCTGATCTGAATGAAAATTGCTATGCATCAATGTATCGATGACTCAAATTTTTAAATCGCTGACTATTTTAATAAAAGGTATTAATTATTACCTGTTTTTGACGACATTTGTAATCTTATACAAAAATCAAATACACTATATCATATATATATAACAAATGGTTTCTAGTAAGATACACACAACAAACTCGTAAATATTCAGTATATTTAGGGTTGCCAACTTGTGTCAAAATAGTTGAATCAGCATAATTGTTTAAAAGTGACAAAATTTAAATTTTACATTAAATAAGCTGTTAAAAATTGTCTATTGCATTCACAATATAATTTCATTTTATCAAGGGTAGTTCTAATTCCAGATATTCTACAGTTGAGAACATTTCGAAACTTATACGCCCTGTTTCTGTGCTTTTGTAACTTTATAGAAAGTATGTTACAACCTATCATCCCCTGTCAGTGATGCATGTCGAAGGGGCTGATATGGAAAAGGCGTTTAGTTGTTCGGATGGGACAAAAAACCGAGGCCTCGTGTGCTAGAGGCTGTGCACATTAAAGATCCCTCGACAGTTGGAAATCGAAAATAAGAGAAGGCTAATGCCGCTGTCCTGGAAAAGTTTTTCTCATTGCACACTGCATGACGTTTGCCCGTCCTCATTATCTATTACTGGTGCAGAAAAGCATTTCAACGAATTTATCATAATGTCAGTGAATCAACGGTTAGATCTCCGTCATCCCCTTGGCCCAAATTTAGACTTGTCCAAAATCTTGTGGATATAAACTGTGGCCTCTGTAGCGTTCAAAAGATAATTATGGGCGAGCGGATAGGGTTGATGATAATATACATCGACGTTACAATGTGAGCATTTAAAATAATGCCCGGTATGGTCTTCATGTGGCGAATATTCCTCAATCCTCACCATTATAATGAATAAAAAAAATTATTTTCAATTTCCAATAAATAAAATAATTTGTTTCCTCGAAATGAAATTGCGTCACCCTGATAGCTAGAGTCCCTAACTACTGCACAATAAGCTGAATGAATAGATAGCTATGGGGGCCAGTCACATGTTTGGATTATTAATTCTCGCTCCTAATAAATTCTTGGAAAAGACAGATCTCCAACATAACCTAGTTTGATAGATACATGTATTGGATTTAAAGAGAGCATCAAGATTTAAATTAAAAATATTCGACAACTACCTACCTTCCTACGTTGGACTAGGTTATTGTGTTTGTATTCCATCCGTACAAAATGTAAATAAAATATTAGTGCAATTCTTGACCTCTACATTTTATATATAACCCTCGGTACAATCCGTTTGTTAAAATTATAATTCCCCGTTCCCGTCTAGTTGCAATAAAGTGCACGCGTCGAACCTGCACGAATCAGGGGCGGAGTGCACAATTGTGGGCTCTCACACCAAAGGGTTTCTTGAGTTTTGGGAACATTCCGCTATACCCAGCTCTTCGTGAGAATATTACCACTTACACTGTATGCGGAAACAAAACGGTGCTTCACCCATCTATATTCAATTTTCTGACCGGATTTGGGCTATTATATGGTTAATGATATCAATAATAATAGGACAGGCTAGCTGCATGTTTTTGTTATCATTTATTTAAATGAAAGTTACAAATTCTATATAATTACGTGACGAATGAGAAAGGATCGCCTGTCAATTGAGGAAAATTTTAAATTCACAGTCTTTTATAATATGTTAACTATTTGTTCAAGCCATTGTAATGTTTCAATGACATAATGTCATCTTCAATAGGCTCTAAAGTGTAAAAAGGTGTCTTTATAATCTGTTTCTTTGAAAACAACTTACGGATCAATGTGACCTAAATTTAAGTAATATCACCATATGGATTTACTCTTTTCGTTTTTTAAAACTTTTGATGGACAAATTTTGTGAACCATGATCTTGTTTGGGTTTGTTTCTAACAATCCTTAGAGTACATGCATCATATTTTGCAGTTTAACTAGAATTAATATACGCTTATGTAGCATTGTATTAAAGCCTGATGATTGTTGATATAATTCAGGAAAAATGAATGGAGCATCAAGATCTCTAAATTATCTGACCTGACTATTGATACGGTCAGATAATGAATGGGTTTGAGTGCCGCAATAAATAAATATCTATTATCAATCAGTTCCACGGTGACAATCTTGACCACGTATAGGCAACCAAAACTTAACCACAAGGCTGGTGCTAACCTGCTCAACCACAGGCGTCTGATGGACGTTTTAAAAGTAAATGTTAGAAAAGGCAACTTTATTTCGGCATGCAAAATGATTTATTGGTCTAATTGAATGTAGTTTTATATTATTTTAATCTTTTGTGTACCACCCCCCCCCCCCCCTTATTTTCCTTCAAATACAAAAATACGTATCAGATATAGATCATAGTCATATATCAGTGATTTAGTAAAGGTCACTTATTTTAATCTCGTATCAATAGATTCTGGCAAATATCCCGTCTTGCCTTATCCTTTACTTTAGTCAGTTTTGAGTATTTATAAGACAGCATTTAATTCACATAGAAACGCTTCATATTATTTATAAAAGATTGTGATATATACTTCTGACGGTACCGCAATGTTCACGACTAGTTCACGAATACGTGCCAATCATGACACGAAATTGCACGACAAATTCATGAATAGTTTGCTCATAGTTTACGCAATTCCCGCATTGGCACGACTTGGGCAAACCATATAAAAAGGGGGCCACCCCAACATCTGTTCATGTTTGGATTGGCTGTGGAAGAGACAACTTGCTGAATACCAGAGACACAATCGTTGCAGGGAAGAGAAGATGCCTATACCTGGCAGCTGCTCTAACTATTGTTGAAGAGCAGCAGCAGAAAAGGCTGGAAGAGGCAGAAGAGCAAGAAAAGGCAACCCCGCCTCGAAGAAAGACACAAAGGAAAATGGTTGAGAAGTTAACCCTCGTCTCCAAAAGCAGTCCACCTTCATGAGAGAACCGCTTCAAGTTGGACTCAAGCTGGCTACCACCCTCCGCTTCCTAGCCACTAGAAATTCATATAAAAGTCTTTAGTACAGCTTCAGGGTTGACGCAAGTACCATCTGCAAGTTCATACCCGAAGTGTGTAAACCCATCATCGCGGTCTACATGGACGAAGTGCTGCGCTGTCCCAAAACTGACGAGGATTGGAAGGAATTGCTGCCAGGTTCACCTGATGGAACTACCACAACTGTCTGGGGGCTGTGGACGGCAAGCACATCGCCATGAAGAAGCCACCCAATGCTGGATCTTACTACTACAACTATAAGGGCTTCCATTGCATTGTACTGATGGCATTGGCAGATGCTACCTACAAGTTCCTCTATGTGGATGTTGGGGCAGAGGGTGGTGCGTCGGACGGAGGAACATGGATTCACTGTTCCGTAGATGATGCTGTAGAAGATAACAGAGCTGGAGTGCCTCAACCAGAACCTATCCCCAATGATGACCAGCCAGTGCCCTATCCCTTCATAGGGGATGGCGCCTTTGCTCTCCGAACCTGCTCTATTTTAAATTTTAATTTCTTAGTCATTGTTTTATTATATATTTTTTTGTTTTAATACCACTTTGTGGTGTCATACTGTGATATTGTTGTTAATTTTCTTCGTTCTGTGATAATTTTTGTTTGTTTATTTATTTCATGTTTGTTTTAGTTTTGTTTTGACATGTTTATTTTTATCGTGTTCGGGAGCTATATAGCCCATTTGGTGCTGATGCTCCTTAATACATTTCATTTCATTTCATTTCTCCGAACCTGGATTCTCTCATAGGTGACAGGTTCTAGGAGAACGCATATACAGGTTGTCTCGTGCCCGACGTGTCGTGGAGAATGCCTTTAGAATTCTGTCTCTAAGGTTCCGTTGCTTCTTGACGACGATGCATCTGCACCCCGACATATCAAACTGGTCACCATGTGCACCTCATCCTCATCAGATACCCACACGCAATTCCAGAATTGGACCGCGAAGATCTGATCCCTGGTGGATAGAGGAATGACCGACACTTGGTTGGGCTGCGGCATCTAACCGGCCATTATACCCAGAAGGAAGCAAAGGATCAGCGAGACTACCTGTCACATTACTACATGTACCCTGCTGGTGTTGTACCGTGGCAAGAAAGAATGGTAGTAGTTCCATGAGCTGTATGCACGGAGAACCACGGAACACGGAGTGGGATTCTTTTTTCGTGTTTTATTTCGTTCTTTGTTATTATTAAATGGTGACTGTCTCTGTTGCTGGTGACCTGGACCGCTTCCCCTTGCCCTTCCCGCTGGTAGTAAAGGCTTGGCTTTGGCTCTGGGAACCTGTGGACCTTACTTCATCATCGTCATCATCGCTGATCGTCACTGCAGCTGACTTTGTGACAGCAAACTTCTCACTGGAGACTGTCTCTCCCCGGACGATGTGTTGTTTCAGGAAACTCCAGATCTCCACGATCTCGTCGTCACGGACACTCCTCTCAAGCTGGCCAGCCCCACTCTTCTTCTCCTTCTTCATAATCCACCCTAGTTCTCATATGCCCGTAGTGCTTCTTGCATTGGAGACCAGTGGCAGGAGGTTCCAGCTGCTCGTCGACTCTGTTCCACCGGCTGCTCTTGGCCGCCACGTTGAGCCACTCCTGCTTCTTGTCATCCAGTGGGGGGTTCTCCTTTACCAGTTCTGCCAACCTCGTCTCGGCCTGTTCTGTCTAATATCAGAAGATAACCTACTAAAACAGGTCATAATTGACCCCAGCAGCAGACCTTCAACATTGCCAAATTATATCTATCATGTTGCCATGCGAGTCGAAGATAGGAGAATTCAAGACTGCTGAAAGAAAACACGAGCTTCTAAAAACCAGCAACACCGATGCATCCATAAACCTTACGGGACTTCGGAAAGAGGATTTTACGCAGGATTTTGCGCCTCATCGGAAATCTTACGACTCCATGCTTAGATCTCCTACCTGGTCCTAATACTTATTATTAAATAGTAAGAGAAGTCATCTTCGACTACCGATGAAAGAACATCACACGTAACCGTATGCAGGGCCCTGAATATATGACTTAAAATATTCTCTAAACCTAATTATGAAAAGTACTAAAAAAGGTTGTAAGTTAACACCATTTAGGTGGTTATAAACTAAAATCAAGACAAAATGGCGGCCAGAAAAGTGGTCATTATTTTATAAAAAAAATTATGTTCAGACAATAGAAAGTTTTAGATGTAGCTTTGGGGTAGATAAATTGGAATTAACTATTCTCTTTTTAATATTTTAGTCCGGGTGAAGAAATTGACATCTTCTAGAATGGGGAGTTGTAGATTTTTTGTTTGTTCACAAATCACATTTAGCGCCTAATCCACATCTTATACACGAAATGTCCAGTAATTTCCGATCATTTGGGAAGAACATTTATCTTAGACCGTGGTGTGAGGCAAGGTGGTGTTCTATCAGCAAAAGTATCTACTAGTATTGTATATCAATGAACTCTTAAACAGTATTGTCGATTCGCCGTATGGTGCCAAAGTAAACAATTGTCCACCTCTTGTCCAAAACAGGCCGATGATTTAGCAATTGCAAGCAATACCATTTATGGACTACATAAGCTTTTGGATATCTATGAAGGATATATTTCTAAGTAGAGGTTGAAGTTCTCACCCCTTTAGAGTGTCATAAACTTCAAGACGAAACCAGGATTAGCAAATTTTTTTACGTTTCTCTGGGCAACAATTACTGAACAGGATCTGAAAGGCAAGATGGTCGCGTCTCGAATGATACATTTAGATGAGATCTGTGAGAGGTTATCAGGATGGAAAAATTGTTGATATCGGTGGTGAAGGCACAATGAAATCAGGTTCAAATATGTAATATGCTCTGATATTGAATTGTTTTAACATGCTATTTTGAATATCTACAATTTTTATTTGATGACACTCATATTTTCAAGGTCTCACAAGGACATATTGAAGTAAAGTTTGAAAGAGATTGGTACATAAAGAGCTGAGATACTACCCGTCAAACTTGGACACCTGATAAATAATACACACTTGATTGGTCGCCATTTCAATAGCAAGTAAATACATGCGTTAGACTGCACATTAGCCCTTAAAGCTTCTCTGTAGTGTGCAAACAAGGTAGTTAGCTAGTTGGATTACAGCTTGCAGGGACTCAATTTCAATTCAATTTTCAGGTAACAGATAATTTTATTATTCAGATCTTATTCAATCTTATTATATTATGATATGGTATAATATCTTGATCATAATATATGTGATCATATTTTGACAATTATTCTAAACCTGCGAATCATCCAGACAACCAGACATCTGTAAAATCGTATTACAAAACTGTTTGATCGAGATGTTTGATTAACGGAATGGTTTTGCTTGTACGGATTTTTATTTTATTATTACAACTGTAGAAATAGGTATCAATCCACTTTGGGTCATTTCTTTTATAAACTTATTTATCTTTACAGCCACAATTCAGTGTTTCAATAGTAAATGATATAAAATGGCGTCCAAACAAGGTAAGTTTGAAGTTAACAATTCAATTGATATCACAACAGTGAAGAATATTTTTTTCCATTTTATTTTTTAGCGCCATGGTAACAATTAGTGTCTTTTTGCATTTTTTCTTATATTACCGCATTCACACTTATTCCATTTGAACTCATTTTCCCGTATTAGCTAATCTAATATGTTGTGTGAATACTTTTTTTTGAAAAATTTATTGTTTTTAAATATTTCAGTTATTGTTGTTTATCGTTTCTATTTAGATAAATGGAAGAAAGAGTTGCAAGAGATAAGAGTTATATTGATCGGAAAAACTGGAGCCGGTAAGAGTACCCTTGGAAACGCTTTGTTGGGGCGTGAATTTTTCCATTCGTCCTTTGCAGCTGAATCAGTCACAACTAATTGTGACTTTGGGAAGCAAGAAGTCACGTCAAAATCCAGAAAATATCTACTGAAGGTTATAGATACTCCTGGCTTAAAGGATACTAGATTACCAGAAGAGGAAACATGTGGTGAACTGGTTAAGAGTTTATCTTTAGTCTTACCAGGGCCACATGTCTTTGTCATTGTACTAAAAATAGGGCGATTTACAGATGAAGAATCCGAAGTGGTTGAACTGGTTAAAAGGGAATTTGGTGTCAGGTTAATGGATTTCGCTGTGGTAGTGTTTACGCACGGATCCCAGCTGAAAGGCAAGCCTATAGAAGATTTTCTGACATCAATACCACCCGCCTTGAAACAAATCATCAAAGAAAGCCATAATCGTTACGCAGTGATAGGTGACAATAGCGACAAAAAGTCCATTCAAAACATCATTGACATCATTGTAAATTCACTGGAACTACGGTACTATACTAATGAAATGTTCGAAAAGGCATATGAAAAGAAAAGGATGATTCTTGAAAAGCTAGATGAAGAAAAAAATAGAGCAATTATGATGTTAAAAAAAGAAATAGAAGAGCTGAAGAGAAAAGAGGGAGAGAGATTGTCTAAAGAAGAGAAAAAAGAAATAAACGAAGAGAAACAAAGAAAGGTGATGGCCTTAAAGAAAACTGAAACCACCACATCTGAAGATGTATATGATAATTCAGTTATATAATAATAATAATTTATTTACATGTATATGACCAAGAGGTCTAAAGTACATTTCAATCTTAATTTATATATAAAAATAAAAAAGTTAATAATATTTACAATACTAGTATACAATTCAAGGACTGATTTATTAAGACAATATGTTATTTCGTCGGATTAAGGCATAATATATATATTTTGAGGCGGCAGAGATCACATTTATATTTTGACTGGACATTATGTGGACATACGTTTGGATACATGTAACATTGATATATTTTTTAAGGTACAAGGTGCGTAGATCATCGTATTTTTGACATATACAAAAGAAATGAAATTCGTCTTCTACGTAATTTTTATTGCATACTGTACATAGTCTATCTCCATATGGGATGTTATGCCATTTGCCTTCTACCACTTTAAGTTTGTGTGCAGCACAGCGAAATTTACAAAGTGCATTTTTATATTTGAAATTAATTGAAAAGTTGAAGAGGTAACGTTCGGGTTCTAAATCTACTTTATACATAGAGTAATATTTTAAGTTACTGTTTATATTCAAGCTTTCACTCCACTCCTGTATACTAATATCTTTCACCCGTTGCTTGAATGTTTGCAAAAATATCGTGACATCACCGACTGTTTGACTTATCCAAATATATCCAAACCCATGACTAAACAAAATGTTTTTGATTTTCGAAGCCCAGTTCACTCTACCTGCAGAGTCAAGACTGAATAACATATTATAAACCTGCTTTGGAAGTCTATGTTCGGGCATGGTGATAAGTTTAGACCAATATTTTAAACATTTAACAAAATACATCGTATACATTGGAAAACGCCCAGTCTCTCCAAGAACTGCAGAGTTACATGCGTAGTTAGGGAGTTTAAAAATGTATTTCAGGAATTTAATTTGGACACTTTCAATTTTCGGCGAATATTCACAGCCCCAGATTTCGGACCCGTATGTTAAAATAGGGACCACCATTTTATCATAAATTTCAAGGGCCACATCAAATGTCAAACCTTTACACTTATAATTTAATCGTTTTAAGATACCTAGCACCTTTTCAGCCTGTGTTGCAAGTGTTTCTTTCGATGATGTCCAGACAAGTTTCGGTGTGAATACCAAACCTAAGTATTTGTACTGGGAAACACTTTCCAACAGAGTATTGTTGTATGTCCACTTCTCATACTGTCTTAGCGGACCTCCATTTCGAAAAACAACAATTTTGGTCTTTTGAGTATTGACTGTCATGTGGTAAGTATTACAAAATCTTTCTATAGTGTTGATTTGGTGTTGGAGGCTGTGTACAGTATCCGAGATATTTGCAATATCGTCCGCAAACATTAAACAACATAGATTGTCTTCACTGGTACTGACAAAGATACCTTTGCAGCATTCATTCTCTAGTTCTTTGGCATAGTTGTTAATGTACAGCGAAAACAAAAGTGGGCTCAGCATGCAACCTTGTCTCGTTCCTATGTTGCAGTCAAAAAAATCGCTTATCCCAGCGTTAGTCAATACACAGGATTTAGATTTCGTGTACAGGTCTCTGACAATTTTTAAGAACTGTCCATGTATTCCTGTTTTCACTAAACATTCCCACAGATTATCAGGAATTACGGAATCGAAGGCCGATTTAAAATCCACGAATAGGCAATAGAACCGACCACCTTTCTTAGATAAATATTTTCTGATAAGGCCTTGTAGACTGAAAATATTGTCTATCGTTGAATAGTTCTTTCTAAAACCTGCTTGATTCTCACTTATAATGTCATTGATATCACACCAGTCTCTAAGTCTATTATTTAACAATTTTGTAAAAATCTTACTGATTACTGGTAGTAAGGAAATACCTCTGTAGTTTTCCACTAGTCCCTTTGATCCTTTTTTATGTACAGGGAATATCAATGCTTTTCCCCATTCTGACGGAAATGTACCCTTACTAAATATTATGTTGAAAAGTTCACATAAAATTGGAATGAATATGACTTGTGTGGCTTTCACCAACTCGATTGTGATTCCGTCTAGCCCAGGTGATTTCCCATTTTTCATTTCAGTGATACATTTTTGGATTTCGTGTTCAGTTATTGGTTTATTCAGGTCTGATGGGCTATTCGTCAAACATATGTCACAAGATTTATCGTGTTCTTCTAGAAAGAGATTAAGATTGTCACCCCGTGATACTTCAGCTGATGTTAGTAGGTTTTTAAAATAGTCCAGCCAATCATCCGGAGCAATGTTATCAGTTATCGGTGAATCATTCAACAGAAATTTGACTTTGAACCAGAAATTCGAGGGACATTTTAGATTTTCGACTAGTTCATTTTTCACTTTGTCAGCGTATTCACATTTCTGTTTTTCACATTCGTTTCTAAATAGAGTTTTGGACCTTTTATACTGTTCTAAATCTTCGCCTGTTTTAGTACGTCTGTAAACATTCAGGTTTTGGTATTTTTCCTGTTTTGCTTTATCACACGTTTTTGACCACCACACTGGTTGAGCATTGGTATGTTTTGAAAGTTTAGTTGAATACTTACACATTTTGTCAGCTGACTTTTGGATTGCTGATATCAGTCTCTCACATAGGTCATCAACATTGCTATCTAGTTCACTTTCAACAGAAAATTCACTCAGAAAACAATTTTGGAACTCTTCACTATGATTGTTGGACCATCGAATCCTAAAGCGGGGTTTTAATGTGAGACCTGCGTCGTGCTTATATGAATTCGATTTTAAATTTGACTTAATGGAGCAATAAATTGGGAAATGGTCTGATTCATCTATTGGGAGCACTTTAAAATCGTTTATTTGCAAAAACAGGTCCGAAGTAGACGCCATATAATCGACCGTGCTATTTCCACCATTGGCATGGCTAGTAAACATTCCATCTTCATCTCCAGGAAATCGACCGTTAAGAATATGTATGGAGAAAACTTTGCACAAGTTAACAAAAATACGACCAAAATTGTTTGAATCTGTGTCAAGGTTGTTCCGTTTTCGAGAAAAGTTATCATTTGGATATATTTCTTCCGAAGAAATATGTTCCAGGCTATCGTCAACTATGTAATCACAAAGATTCCCAGTCCTACTATTCAAATCTCCAGCTAATAAAATATTTGTTTCACTATAACTTTCTGTTATTTGAATGAGTATCGTTTCAAGTTGTTCCAGTGTTGTAAATATAGCATTGTTATAGTATTTTGATCCCTCGGGAGAAACATACATAAATATTATAACTATGTCTTTATCCAACCCAAAGAAAGTTTTATTTAAGTGGATAATTATTACATCTTGAAAATTGTTCATAATCCTTCGAACCCCTGGGGATATTTGTTTTGAAATGTATACAATAAGTCCGCCGTGTTTTGGAGATTTTCTTGAAAACTGTATTTGTTCATGACTATAAAGTAATATTTCTGTTGTTGGTTTGTACTGCCAAGTTTCACTTAAACCAACAATATCGTAATGTGAAAGAACGTTTCTAAGTTCTGTATTTTGATAGTGTCGGTTTAGGCTCTGGCAGTTCCATGAAACTATTTGGAGCTCATTCTTTTGAATTGTAGGTATTGGGTTGATATTTGTTGTAATATGTTTGTGCGATTGTTGCTACCTAGGTTTCGTTATAAGCATTAGTTCTTTTGTTTCGGGATTCATTTTATATGATTTGCTATCAATTATTAACATGTCATATTTCAGTGTTGCTTTTTTCTTCTCTTTGATAGCATTAATCATATGTGGGACAAGTTCTTTTCTCCTATTTCTCACACTTTCAGTAAAATCCTCGGATACCTTTATTTGAGAAGATCTTTTGAATTGTTTTCCGCCCTCACGAATCACGTAATCTCTATCTTTTAAGCAGTTGAATTTCACTAAGATAGGCCTGGTTGATTGTTCTCTCCTCGTTCCGAGTCGATGAACCTTATCCAATTTGATCAATGATCCGTCGTCACCATTTACTATGTTCAGTTTATCTTCGATCACTTGTCTGATTTGTTTCTCACAATCTTGATATGACTCTCCACTCACCTCTTCAATACCATAGAAAATGATATTATTTTGCCGTTGTTTATTTTGAATAATGTCCATTTGGTCTCGCAGATATGAATTTTCTTCCTTAAGACTTTTAACATCATCCTTTAAACTCTTGACATCAGCTTTGATATTTAGGTCTTTCACTTCACCTCTGAGGTCAGAAATTTCATTCCGTAGTGACTGGATCGATAGAACAAGTTCAGATAAGTCATTTTGATGCTCTTGTCTCTCAGGTTGGGCAATTTGACCACTGGGCGTTAATTGACTTTGTCTTGTAGTTGTTGGTCCAGGATTTGATTCAACGTCGCCACTTAACAAAATCAGAACGTTGATAAGTACTACCAAAGTCAGAGTTAGATTTCCAAGGCAAATTGTCTTCAATTTATGTTTTTTACTTGCCATTTTATGGTGGTAGAGTCCTATTGTATATCTCCAAGCAGCTAAATCACTTCCCATTATAATCCAATGTAAAAGAAACACTAAAGTAAACTATAAGATTTTCACAAATCAGTCAGATTTCACGCTTCATTAACTCCTGGAGCTACTTAAACTATGACCGATCAGTTCGACGATCACTAACTGGTTACAAATGATGCAAGTAATTCTGTCGCCCAAGAAACTTTTTCTGAGACATTAATGTCAGCTGTTGGTGGTCTAGTTGCAACAGGAGTTGGGTTTTTTACCGGTAATGCCGTTGTCGCTGGTCAAGGAATTATGACTACCGCACAATCTGCATGGAATCTGTTCAATCGGTGATCCTAATTTATTCATAAGAACAAATGTGACACATTTTGGCTATACCCCTATTAAACTTATTTATAGGACTATCAAAGGCAAAACATTATGTAGTGACGTTTTATATTTACAAACTTTACATTCCTGCTTGTTTTTACACGTCCATATGAAATGGGGTGGGGGGCGTATATTGTCGTCACCCATGTCCGTCGGTCCGTCTATAATTGCTCGCAAACACTCTACAGGTCGCAATTGTTGATGGATTTTGACGAACCTTGCGTGAGTGTTAGTAATCACCCAATGATGAATTGAATCCTATTGAAAATCGGCAATATCGAAAAATGTTTACCCTGATATTCCCCCGTTCTAGAAAACACGTTCAGTTTTTATACCTCACATGAATATGGAGCGTATATTGTCGTCACGCTTGTTCGTCAATTCGTCCACAATTTCTCGTAGGCACTCAACAGACTATCATTCTTGACGGATTTTGATGAAACTGGGATTTTTCAATTGTTGGCGCTCGTAAATACTCTAGAATGCACGATTCTTGAAGGATTTTGATGAAACTGAGATTTTTCAATTGCGCTCGTAAATACTCTTAGAATGCACGATTCTTGAAGGATTTTGATGAAACTGGGATTTTTCAATTGTTGGCGCTCGTAAATACTCTAGAATGTACAATTCTTGAAGGATTTTGATGAAACTTAGTGAGTGTTCCTAATACCATGAAGGATGAACTCTTGAAAATCAACAAAATGCTTACTATGAATTATTGCGTGGCAAATCTATCGATTTGTCACGCTTTGTTTTCGTTATGTTTATTTTTTTTTTTTTTTTTTTTTTTTTTTTGCGTGGCAAATCTTTCGATTTGTCACGCTTTGTTTTCGTTATGTTTATTTTTTTTTTTTTTTTTATTTTTTTTTTTTTTTTGGGAAACTTTTTAGAGAAAATCGAAAATGGTGTAGCATAATTGTATCCACCAAACATTATTAAATGACCTGGAATCAAAAATGAATATCTAAAACTCAGTTTTTTCTAAACCGGAAGTGGGCTATTGCATAATATGCAATTATTTTGCACCTACTCTGTAAGGTTTATTTATGAACCGATTTGGCTGAAATTTTCTTCAACATATCAATTGAAATAAGAAGTATCAAGTGCGGTTACAAAAATTTCAATTTTTAAATATTTTTGTAAAAAAAAATTGAAACCAAAATTGTCAAAAAAGTTCAAAATTTTTAACTCAGCCGCTAATTATCCGATTGACCTGAAATTCATAGGACATGTACAGAATGTCCATAGAAATAAAATTAATCAATCAAAATTTTTCTATCACTTCCGGTTTTGGCGTGAGAACTTCCGGTTTTTCAAAATCACGCCTAGCAGCCTCACTTCCAGTATAAATTTCAGATATTGACAAAAACTATATATATTGTCTGTCAGTCATAATTAGAATGCACTTAGCATAAAAAATCCAAACCGGAAGTGATGCATAAGCTGCCGTCACAGACTGACACATTTCAGCAAAAAATCAATAAGTCCTCTAATTGTTATCCGATTTTTATGATTTTGGTGTCTATCAAAACCGTGTAACCTTGTCTACAGTTTGTTGGAACAGAATTTTGAATTTCGAATTTGAAATTTTTTTATGTTCGTTTGAATTTTTTGAAAATTCAAAAGGCCATATTATGTGACCTTGACCTTTGATGACCTTGAAAATTCCTATGAAGGATGTCCTTGACCTCAGCTATCCATAGGTATGCTGATATTACTTGAAAAATATTAACTTCTAGAGAATTAAATTTTTCAATTTTGTTATGCCGATTTGATTATCTTTTAAACGATATATGACAATAACCCATTAAAATATGTTTTCAAAATATTGCGTTTTTTTCGACTGAGGGTTCTAACTTACAATGCAATTATCTAATAGCAATATGGTGTGTATAGTCAGTATGTACTAAATTTTCTCTTTTCAACGACATATGACATGAGTAGTTTAATACAAACTCCATTAAAATGAAAATAGGCATAGAGTACCCCTTTTCTGAGACAAAATTGGTAGAGAGGATTAAAATGATTGACAGGGTTATAGCAGGTTATATAATACAGTAATAAAACTATCGACATGAACTTTCACATAGAGGTGTGAAGTATTTTAGGTCATAAACAGATTAATCTGATTATGTAATCTTTTAACACTCTTAAAAGTAAAAAAAATTTATTCATTTTTTTGGCAAAATTTTCACTTATATTAATTTTACATACAATCATTTAGAGCAGTGAATTTTTGATACATTAACCTGTTCGAATTTTTTCTCTACCATTGACAGAACTCTACAAGATACACACCAATTTTCTTTTTGTCGTCTGCTAGGGTTATTAAAGGTCATAAACAAATTAGTCAGACTACATAATCTTTTAACTCTAGGGCTGGACTCTAGCAGACAGCAATTAAAACTGTTTACGCGTCTGAGCTAATCCGTTGCAATACAAAGTAAGTGCTCAAACTGTTTTTTATCGTCTGCTAAGATTATTATAGGTAAAAAATAAATTAATCTCATTACACATTTAACATTTTAACTTTATACAAATTAACATGTTTTTTCGAGTGTAGTGTTTGCTATATTTGATATAATATCAGATTTTTTCTTATATTGAGGGTGATTCTTACCCACGGCACTTAATTGACTAACATACATCAATTCAACTGGCTACTGACTGCTCCTATTCATTGAAACAAAAGACAGTATTTCAACTCTGCGTTAAAGGAAAATATTGACGTTTACACAGTTCGAATGTTGGGGAAGGGGGTATATCCCCTATACAAAATGGCCCCTAGTCAAAATGGCCATAACAGTTAAATTTGGTCAAAATGGCCATTCACCATGGCCCCTATTTTGGTCAAAATGGACTGGTCACCATGGCCCCTATTTTGGTCAAAATGGACTCTGTATTTAGTCTTTGATTTCAACCAATTCTTTGGTCAAAATGGTCCCTGATTTTTTTTTATAAATTGTAGCTTATATGATCATAATCAAAGGAATAATTGGAAGCTATTTTAACCCTAAAAAAAGGTCACTAATTTTGACTGAAAATTGTACTCTGTAACAACAAATTTTGAAGACATAAATTGTGTTCCTATTTATATTTTCATCAAAGCAAAGACATTCTAAGACTTAAAATATTAATTTGAAGTTCCAGCTCCAGTTCTCAAAAAGATTATACAAAAAATATATTATGTATTATGTAATAAAAATATTATTTTGAAACCATTTTGACTTTTTGGAAAGACCATTTTAACCTTTTTTGAGGACCATTTTGACCATTTATCAGGGACCATTTTGACCAAACGAGGGGCCATCAGCGTCTGCGCTAATCCGTTGCAATAAAACAGTAAAGGTTTAATATTGCCATAAAGTTAAATTTGGTCAAAATGGCCAGTAACCATGGACCCAATATTGGTCAAAATGGCTTCTGAATTTCCTCTTTGATTCTAAGACTTACAATATAATTTGAAGTTCCAGTTCTCAAAAAGATTATACAAAAAATATATTATGTAGCACTTTATGTTTTGTTAATTTGTAACATCATAAATACAAATATTATTTTGAGGCCATTTTAACTTTTTGGAAGGACCATTTTGACCATTTATCAGGGACCATTTTGGATACCAGACTTAAGGGGTTTGAAGTTCAAAAAGTCTTACAGCTATCAGGCAAAGTATCACGGGCCACGCTCAGTGCTGTTCACAGCTCTAGTTTTTTTTTTTTTTTGGGAAACTTTTTAGAGAAAATCGAAAATGGTGTAGCATAATTGTATCCACCAAACATTATATAATGACCTGGAATCAAAAATGAATATCTGAAACTCAATTTTTGCTGAATCAGGAGTGGGCTATTGCATAATATGCAATTATTTTGCACTTAGTCTGTAGGGTTTATTTATGGACCGATTTGGCTGAAATTTTCTTTAATATCTTCATTGTAAAAAGAGGTATCAGATGGGACTACACAAATTTCAATTTTTAAAATATTTTTGTCCAAAAAATTTGAAACCAAAATTTTCAAAAAAGCTCAAAATTTCTAACTCAGCCGCTAATTATTCGATCGACCGGAAATTTACAGGACGTATACAGAATGTCCATAGAAATAAAACTACTCAATCAAAATTTTTTCATCACTTCCGGTTTTGACGTAAGAACTTCCGGTTTTTCAAAATATCGCCTAGCAGCCTCACTTCCGGTATAAATTTCAGATATTGACAAAAACTACATATATTGTCTGTCAGTCATAATTAGAATGCACTTAGCATAAAAAATCCAAACCGGAAGTGTTGCATAAGCTGCCGTCACAGACTGACACATTTCAGCACAAAATCAATAAGTCCTCTATTTGTTATCCGATTTTTATGATTTTGGTGTCTATCAAAACCTTGTAACCTTGTCTACAGTTTGTTGGAACAGAATTTTGAATTTCGAATTTGAAATTTTTTTATGTTCGTTTTAATTTTTGGAAAATTCAAAAGGCCATATTATGTGACCTTGACCTTTGATGACCTTGAAAATTCCAATGAAGGATGTCCTTGACCTCAGATATCCATAGGTATGCTGATATTAATTGAAAAATATTAACTTCTGGTTTTATGGACATTTGAAAATTGACATTTTTGTCAACTTTGGACATCTATATTGCATTGTCTAATCAACGCAGAGAATTAAATTTTTCAATTTTGTAATGCCGATTTGATTATCTTTTAAACGATATATGACAATAACCCATTAAAATATTTTTTCAAAATATTGCGGTTTTTTTCGACTGAGGGTTCAAACTTACAAAGCAATTATCTCATATCAATATGGTGTGTATAGTCAGTATGTACTAAATTTTCTCTTTTCAACGATATATGACATGAGCAGTTTAATACAAAATCCATTAAAGTGAAAATAGGCATAGGATACCCCTTTTCTGAGAATAAAGTAGGCCCTAGTAGAGAGGATTAAAATGATTGACAGGGTTATAGCAGGTTATATAATATGGTAATAAAACTATTGACATGAACTTTTCACATGGAGGTGTGAAGTATTTTAGGTCATAAACAGATTAATCTGATTATGTAATCTTTTAACACTCTAAAAAGTATCAAAAATTTATTCATTTTTTTGCAAAATTTTCACTTATATTAATTTTACATACAATCAATTAGAGCTCTTTCTACAAGACCAATTTTCTTTTTGTCGTCTGCTAAGGTTATTAAAGGTCATAAACAAATTAGTCAGACTACATAATCTTTTAACTCTAGGGACTGTTTACGCGTCTGCGCTAATCCGTTGCAATAAAAAAGTAAGCGCTCAAACTGTTTTTTATCGTCTGCTAAGATTATTATAGGTCAAAAATAAATTAATCCCATTTTACATTGTGTTAACTTTATAAAAATTAACATGTTTTTCGAGTGTTTGCTATATTTGATATATCAGATTTTTTCTTATTTTGAGGGTGCTTCTTACCCACGACACTTAATTGACTAACATACATCAATTCAACTGGCTATTGACTGCTCCAATCCATTGAAACAAAAGACAGTATTTCAACTCAGCATTAAAGGAAAATATTGACGTTTACACAGTTCGAATGTTGGGGAAGGGGGTATATCCCCTATACAAAATGGCCCCTAGTCGAAATGGCCATAACAGTTAAATTTGGTCAAAATGGCTATTCACCATGGCCCCTATTTTGGTCAAAATGGACCGGTCACCATGGCCCCTATTTTGGTCAAAATGGACTCTGTATTTATTCTTTGATTTCAACCAATTCTTTGGTCAAAATGACCTTTTGAGGACAAAATGGTCAAAATGGCCAAAATAATAAAAGTCAAAATGGTCCCTGATTTTTTTGTTATAAATTGTAGCTTATATGATGATAATCAAAGGAATAGTTGAAAGCTATTTTAACCCTAACAAAGGTCACTAATTTTGACTGAAAATTGTACTCTGTAACAACAAATTTTGAAGACATAAATTGTGTTCCTATTTATATTTTCATCAAAGCAAAGACATTCTAAGACTTACAATATTAATTTGAAGTTCCAGTTCCAGTTCTCAAAAAGATTATAAAAAAAATATATTATGTATAATGTAATAAAAATATTATTTTGAGACCATTTTGACTTTTTGGAAGGACCATTTTGACCTTTTTTGAGGACCATTTTGACCATTTATCAGGGACCATTTTGACCAAACGAGGGGCCATTTTGGATAGGGGCCCAATTGACTATAACCCGTTTTTATCGTCTGGTCGATAGAGGCGTAATATCTCTCCGTAAAATATTTCAAGCTGGTCAAGCCTATGTTGCGTTAAGCAGAGTTAAAACATTACAGGGTCATACAATACAAGATTTTAAGGAAAAAAACATATATGTGATGAAAAAATATAATCAGCATTAGGAGCAATTACAGCCTGAAAGTAGGACCATATCGACTGATACTAATATAATTTTACACAATGTTCAGGGTTTACATCTATTCACATACGAGATCTACAGAAATACACTAAAATGCTAGATAATATCATTGGTTTAACAACGTGGCTAAATGATTCAATAACTCCAACAAAACTCAAGTTAAATCGTTTCCGCCTTTACCACCATCCTCGAAGCAGCAGCTATGATGACACTAAAGATTTCAGTTTTTTAAAAGAAAAGGGGCATTGAGGATTAGGAATATATTTTAAAGAAGAAAAAAAATGTCAATATCTTAAATTTGGGAGTTTTAGAAATAGAACACATGGCTTTGGATATTCTGGATAAGAATATTAACGTAATTGTTATCCATAGACCACCTCTTTATCGATTAGAATTATTTCTCCCAATGTTACAAAGATCACCAGTTGAATTACAAGAATCTGGTGTATGTTATTATGGGAGATTTCAATCAAAATATCTTGGAGGGTCATTTGTCTATACATAATTATTTTCAAAAATTTGGTTTTCAACAACTTGTTCAGCATTATACTAATGAAGGTGAAACACTTATAGATCATATTTATATCAGTAAAGGAATTCCGTCACATAATGTTCACATTTCACACATACCTGTATATTATAGCTACCAAGAAGCTATAAAAATTACCATACTATAAGTAATATTGATATAATATTGAATCTACCCTTTCACAAAACTTTTTGCTAAAAATGAGGGAGTGAACACCAGACTTTAGGGGTTTGAAGTTCAAAAAGTCTTACAGCTATCAGGCAAAGTATCAAGGGCCACGCTCAGTGCTTTTCACAGCTCTAGTTGCTTTTGTTATTGAAAATCATTAAATCGAAAAATAACTACTAGGAATAATTTCCCTTGTTCTTGAAAACGCTTTTAATTTTAAGCTCGTAAACATTCTACAATTTTTGATGAAACTTGACGTGAGTGTTAATAATTAACCAAGAATAAACATAATTGAAAATCAGAAAAATCGAAAATTATTTAAAATAAAATATTTAAAAACGCATTCAATTTATAGCCTTTTATCAAATAAAAGATGGCATGATCCTTAACGGTTTATGGCAAAATTTGGTAATATTGTTCATTATAATCCCAAAAAGTTTATGAGAGGTACTTTAGACTGAAGGTTGAATACTTTTTTTTATAACCGTCAAATAATTTTGTTTTAGATCACATATCTGCCAATGGGCGTATATTATCTTGTCTGGCAAGCTATTTTTAAATTAATTAGCCCTAAAATTATCCCTTATTTTTCATCGAACATTTTAGCCGGCCTGAGCTAAAGCTCTTTATTTTGCCATTCTTTGAGCAGTATTTTTGATCAATGGTAGTCTCTTTCTTGAAATTATTTGCATTACAATCACTTTAAATAGCAACCGATTTAAGTATCATCATTTTAATTGAAAAATAGAATATAGAAATACAGTTTGGGAACATATTTACATATAAATGTAGCACTTTATAGTTATTTCTTAATATATCATTTCATTCGGAATGTTGTGACTCAACTCTTTAAAACGTTCGGCATCAACTCAATGTTTACTAGATCTTTACTCCTTCTTTTAGACCGTAAAATTTGTCTCTATTAAAGCCTCAGACAGAAGATGGCTAATGTAGATAAAGAAAAAAATAGGCCCTGTTATTTGGGGACTTTCCTCATTTCCCGCCGAATTTATTAAACCTAATTTGGTACTAGGATCTGCCAAATTACGAATAGATTCGGAAAAATGGATATCTTTGTAGTTCATTCACCGTGTGCTAGCTATATAGGTTGTGCACGTCGCTGTCTTGGCAAAATTGTCCAGGATTGCATACTGCATGACGTTTTCCACCCCACCACCCTTCAATAGACCTAACAGGTGCATTAAACTAGGACGTCAATTGAATTTCATTTATTTACTTTCAATATTTCAATTGTAGACATGTGATAAATAAAAAGGGTCACCAAATCTATAATTCGCACTTGATGATCCCAATATAATGTGATCTAGTGATTCTTTTATAAGTGACTGACTGATATCGTAGCATGATTAAATTGACCTTTTAATAAACCTTTAATCAAAGCTAGAGTATTTAAGACTAATTATGATCATTACAAAACGATGTGATATTTAGACGGCCATTTTGTACACTATCTATTCTGACACCACAGAGTGAAATAACTCTTAACCGTGGTACCTCACACCATTCGCCTGGACATCTTTATTGTTAAAAAAGACAACTGGTTTATTTTCAAAAAGAATTTTTTTTTAAACACTTAGCATATTATTTATTTCAAAAGACATACAGATAATGTTTGATTATACCACTTTAAGATAAAAAGTTTGACTTGAATTCGGCTCAGTCACGCACGAATATTTCTTTTCGTCGACTTCCTGAACATTTCTTATAATCAAATTCCATTGAGTGGGACTTGGTCTCAGCACTTGAAATCGAGGGTCATTGGTTAGTGATTGTCCATTACTAGACAAGAGTCTCCCCGCATCAGTTTCAAACCATAATACCTATAAGGATAACAGGAATACAATGTCAGTAAGGATTACAATGTCAGTAAGGAATACAATGTCAGTAAGGATTACAATGTCAGTAAAGATTACAATGTCAGTACGGAATACAATGTCAGTAAGGGAAACAAATGTCAGTAAGGAATACAATGTCAGTAAGGAATACAATGTCAGTAAGGAATACAAAGTCAGTAAGGAATAAAATTATCAGTAAGACATATAATGTCTGCAAGGAATACAATGTCAGTAAGGACTACAATGTCAGTAAGGACTACAATGTCAGTAAAGATTACAATGCCAGTAGGGAATACAATGTCAGTAAGGAATACAATGTCAGTAAGGAATATACTTGTCTGCAAGGAATACAATGTCAGTAAAGAATACAATACAATGTCAGTAAAGAATACAAATGTCAGTAAGGAATACAATGCCAGTAGGGAATACAATTACAGTAAGGATTACAACGTCAGTAGGGAATACAATGTCCGTAAGGAATACTATAATACAATTGTATAATGGCAGGGAATACAATTACAGTAAGGATTACAACGTCAGTAGGGAATACAATATCAGTAAGGAATATAATGTCAGTAGGGAATACAATATCAGTAAGGATTACAATGTCAGTAGGGAATACAATATCAGCAAGGAATATAATGTCAGTAAGAAATACAATGTCAAGTAAGAATATAATGTATAATACAATTGAATAATACAGCAGGGAATACAATTACAGTAAGGATTACAACGTCAGTAGGGAATACAATTACAGTAAGGATTACAATTATCAGTAAGGAATACAAATGTCAGTAACGAATACAAATGTCATTAAGGATTACAATGTCAGTAAGGAATACAATGTCAGTAAGGAATACAATGTCAGAAAGAATTACAATGTCAGAAAGGATTACAATGTCAGTAAGAAATACAATGTCAATTAAGAAAATAATGTATAAAACAATTGTATAATACAGTAGGGAATACAATTACAGTAAGGATTACAACGTCAGTAGGGAATACAATGTCAGTAAGGATTACAATGTCAGTAACGAATACAAATGTCATTAAGGATTACAATGTCAGTAAGGAATACAATGTCAGTAAGGAATACAATGTCAGAAAGGATTACAATGTCAGAAAGGAATACAATGTCAGTAAGGAATAAAGTTTAATAAAATGCAAAATAAAAAGTCTTAGTGGAAGGAGACATATTTTATGTAATTTTTGTACTGTATTGCTATTTTTAAAATGATATGCTAAATATTATTAAAGACACATAACAATAACAATATTTAAGAAGAAAACCTACTGGTCGATTGTTTGATTGTTCAGTCTTTACTTCACAGGGTAGTACGACAGTTGAACCTTTCTTTACCGTAAATACACCTGAATTCATAATAAACAATACTAATCTAAATAAACTCGCATTGATAAAAAAAATATTCTACGTATCTGCCTTTTGTTAAGAATGCTACTTAGATTTGTTTAATTCATACTTAAAAATCATGTTTGATTCTCCGTTAACGATATGTAATAAGAACATACCCAAAACAGTTTCATAGTCATATATTTGTCACCATTGGCTTTATGCTCAGTTTATAGACCGACTCCGTTTAATTCATATTATATGGTCATTCAGCTATCTCACTATTGCCTTAAATATCAATGATGATGTTTATCTTTAGAGTGAAGGATATAATAATTTAAAGGTTTTCTTCCTTAACGAATGATAATAATAACGTGTCTCCTTGAATATAAGAATCGAATACTTACGTATGTTTCCGACTCCAGTTTTGGTGTTTATTTCAGGTTTTGTAGTTGTTTTCAATTCGGATTCTAAAAGAGAAGCAAATGTTGAAAATGAAGATGTAAGGCATACCCCAATTTATCCTTGATTGTATATCTGGAATATCATTTTTCTGTGGGTGACAGTGTGTGCAAGGTTTTCAGATTGATGGTTGAGTAAAGAACCAACACTTTATTGTACAGATTATTGTCACATACGCGTACACTGGTTTGCTAATTCCAGCACAAATGGCGTGACAAAGGGGAGGGCATAGCATGAAAATGCTCAAATTCTGCTAAGTGAAAATACGCTGCAATCCTACACTTTCACATGGTACGATGATATCACAAGCAAGATCATCTGAGGCGACGAGATAGCAAACCTCAACTCCAGCACCAGTTGTACTGTAGAGACCTAGAAGGTCTCTTATTAATTTCTAAGTTATATATTTTGAATATATATTGTACCAACCCTTCAGATCTGCCCTATGTCTATTCTGCATATAGGTTATATCAAGGAATCTACTCACCAACTATTTCGAGAGCTTTTTGAGTCTTATCAACTTTATTCCTGGCTTCACAAATATAACTACCAAAATCATCTTCTTCTGTATTCTTTATAGTAAGAGTAACCTGTTTTGTATACCCAGTTTTTTCTGTTACTTCTATTCTGTATTTTCTATTGTTGAAGAGTTTCTTCCCTTCCTTAATCCACATAACAGCCGACTGTGGATATGAAGTGACGTCACATTTCAGAATAGCTTCCGAACCTCTCTCTATTTCAAGCTTTCCTTCAACAATCTCTATTTCTGGGGCAACTATAATTGAACCAACTTGAATGTAAAGACAGTTTAATCAAATCTGAATGTGGTTAAAGTAGACTATCTTAGCAGTTACCTTTGTCAATTGCGAGGGGTGTCAGAAAATTAAAAAAATTAAATTATTACTAACTATCGTAATAATAAAAATCCGTACAAGCAAAACAATTCCGTTAATCAAAAATCTCGTCCAGAGCATGACAAAATCGAGTGGAATAATTATATAGCAGTGGACTTCCCATACGAGAAGTACCATCAGGTGTTTCGAAAAGAGTAAGCCTGGTCTGTTTCGCGCGCAACACCCGCCACTACTATAAAGGTCAACATCATGAGGTGCAACGAGATCAATTCATGCCTGACTAAACAAATCTGCCAAAATGCAAGTAACATATTTGTCGTATTTGACAAGGAGTTCTCCGTATCGACCATAAAATTTACTAAAATAAATAAAGTTTATGTAATCTTTCATGATAAGACACCATATGACGTTCTCGAAATCGAAACTGTATCAACTATTTGCATATCAGAAAACCACAAAACATCGACTGGATAAATATGTTTCATTTAAGCAAAACGGTCCTAGGAGTTAAAGAAACGAACAGATATTTTACTTACATTCGACCTTCAGGTCTGTCTTCATCTTCACAGTGGGTGGAAAACTATGTTCCGCAACGCACTCAAAACTACTAGCATCATATCTAGTAACATGGGGTAGAGTCAATCGGGGTCCTTGTGTTACAACATCTTCAAAAGAAATAAAATCAGATTTTAGGAATATAAATGATAACTCTTAAAGGCTTCTCTTGGAAGTCTTACAAAAATTACATTTTTAAAACATGTCTTGAGCAGCTAACTAGCTTACTGCAGTTTTTATAGCTATAAACTCTCGGCTTCGTCTTCGGCAGTATCAAAATCATACAAAGGCAGGACTAAACTGTACAGAAAATTACATACTTAAGGACAATGGCCCTCATTATAAGCCGCTATTTATCGTTTATGCCTTGTGCATACAGCTTCCTAATTCAACTATCTCACTAGAAGTTATGCCTACATTATGTCTATTCTGATACCACAACGTGAAATAACTCTTTACCGTGTCACACCATTCGCCTGGACATCTTTATTGGTAAAATAGACAACTAGTTTATTTTGAAAAAGAAATTTTTCTTTAAACTAACCACACAGAACAACCATCTCACTAGAAGTTATGCCTACATACCAGTGCTTTCGAAGCATTAATCAATTGATTTGGTACAACCTACAATTCCTAACTTACGTTTTTCAATCAGGTCGGAATATTTATACCACGTGTAAGATGGTTGAGGTGAACCGGAAATGTTGCAGGTCAAGGTCAATGATTCTCCTTCCACCACCTTCGTTTCTTCTGGTAACATATTCTCAAATATTGATGGATCTGAATTATGAAATTTGTACTCATTTATTGATATACGTCCTCAAATGAAAAGATCATTAACTGCTACCAATGTAATGCCAATGTGTTTACATGGGTTTCGAGATTTGTTTTACGGTTAGGTTCGCTCATGCTTGTGAAAACACGACAAAGGTTGGTATTAAACCTCACTGAATTTCTAGAATAAGCCTTTTAATCATTCATTTCCAAATTGATAGTAGCATTTTGGCGTAGAACAAAACACGATACTAGACGGTAAAATAAAGTATGGATCATCCTTCGATCACTACACATAGACTAAAATTATTATCTAAGTACCTGCAACGTTCAAAACCACAGTTTTGTTCGCTCCGCCATCTTTTGTGATTAATGTACACGTAAAATTGGCTGCATCGGATGGCTGAACATTATTAAGTTTCAAGTTCCAGTCATGTTTTGTTGGCTGTAAAATATCGTATCCGGTTTTAAACGTTCTCTGATTTACAGACAATGGTAGCCCTTTGTTATTGACCCATATAACCTTAAATAAATAACATGAGATGAGATATTTTTAATATTATAACATAATGATGTTGTTTCATAGAATTTTACGCTGAGCGATCTTTATAAATCCCTTCAGATTTCCATCATAAGCACCCTCATAAACACACGTCCTTGATCCAACTCATCTCGAAGTGTAGACATAAATAAATCTTTCAGAAAGGACACAGACTGAAACAGTGTATTTTTTTTTTATTGTATCAAGGATACTTTACGCGCAACAATTTTGTAGGTGCTGGAGCATCTGGTGATTTTTTGGGTGATGTTTTAAGAATGATGGTGAAGCCTGCTGTTGAATAATGACAGTGAAGCTGCTGATGATGATGATGATGTCGATTGATAATGATGATTGTGATAATGATGCTGTTGAACCCTGTTCAATAATGATGATGACAGCGATTCTGATGATGATGGAATTATTTAGACTCGCATCACGGAAGTCAACAACTATGATTACTCTGTTCCTGATTTCATGTAAAGCTAGTAATATGTTCTAACACTATGATCTAATAGCAAGGACTATAATATGTTGTATTTACCCTGGCATCATGAGAGTCAACAGGGACATCATAAGAACAAGGTAATATAGTGACAGAACCATGAAACTCTGTTATTACTGTTACAGAGTCATCACAAGAACATGGTTATATAGTGACCCAACCTTGTAACACTGATATTACTCGGTTCTTGATTGCACGTAAAGATATATTGAAGCTAGTATGTTCTAATAACAATAACTAGAATATGTTTTATTTACCCTGGCATCATCTGAGTCTTCGGGGACATCATAAGAACATGGTAATATAGCGGTTGAATCTTTAAATGCTGTGATTACTTTTATTTCTATAATAATCAAACTTTTTACTATAAATACAAAATTCAAAATAAACTCATCTTGATTCAAGATTATACTTTAAACTTTTGTTTAAAAAAAATGTTAATTGAAAAAGTATATAAATAAAACAAACACTCAATCAAATTGCATTTTCAATCAAATATAAGAGTATAAAATGAATATGAATGATATACGCTCAATTTTTTGTACACGAACCATCCACCCTAGTCAAAATTACCTTCAACTCGTAGATTCACAATCTTCTCTAATGTGTTAACTTGACATGTGAACTTTCCACCATCATCAGGTTGAAGATTATCAATTTGTAGGTTCCAGGTTTGAGTATCTTCTTTTTTTACAGAATACCTATCAGTTTTTATATACATCATCTTACCGATTGATATCAAGGTACGATTCCGTCCATTGCCGCGGAACCAGTTTGCCTGAAGTATGTTTAGAAAATAAAAAAAAATAGACGATTTTTTTCTATAAATCAGAAAAAAAGCATCTGTTCATGTTGTTTTTGTAACCATACTTTTGACCGTTATACTGTTTGACTGTACATTATTAAAACGACTGTAAAACACATCCCTCTGAAGTAGTAGAAAAGCTCATCATCCGCCGCAGAAATTATTGCATTATTATTATTATTATTAAACAGAATTAAGTTTCTAAACGCAAAGCTTACCTTTAACATCCTTATATCGACATCAGTAAATTTACATGGTAAAATCACAGTGGAACCTTGATTAGCAGTTATGTTAGTGGGGGGAATACCTTTCAGGAAGAACAATAAAATTGAAAAATATTAATTGTTTTGATATGATGTTGCATGGATGTCATGAAGTTTCATAAGTGAAAAAGAATCAGTTCTCAATATTCGTGATAATATACACTGAATATTATAAATATTTATATAACTGTGTTAAAGTAGTCTGATATAATTCATGTAGTAATTACGTCTCTTCGGACTCATTGAACCCAATTTTATGTACAAAATCTCTTGGTAATTTCTCGAATACTAAAAGAAACAGATATATAATCTGTATGGGAAATTGATCAAGACCTTAACTTTAAAAACAATTGTTGGAAAAGCCTTGTGTATATTTTGTTAAGTTTATAAAATGCTGCCCAGTTCTCAATATCAGCATCTTGGTATTTGCTACGGATAACTGCTGAAAAGGGCAGAGAATCGTCGTTTCAGATAAAGGGGTTCATATCATCTAGTTGTTCAATTGGATTATCGACTGATTACGGCAAAGACACCTCGTTTGATATAAAGAACGGACCAGATCTGAAATGCTAACCAGCAAAGCTTACCTTTGACATTTAAAGTTAATCGTCTAGAAAACTGATAATGTCTAGATTTGGCGTCACATCTATAATCACCAGAATCGTTCTTACTGACATTAAACATCACCAGACTAGATCCACCTCCTGGCAAATAACAGTTGATCTTAATTAGTGTGGAGGAGGACAAATTACATGTGATTATATTTGATGGTCGCTCACATATTATGCCTTTGCCGGATTTTGGGGGTACCAGCGAGCACCACAAGGGGTACCTGTGAAGCCTCTTAGACCATTTTTAAAAAAAGTGATGTACCTTATAATTTACACATATAACATAATATATAAATGCATACGTCAATCATTTACAGCTGTAATAGTGGCTAAGAATGGATTAAATATCAAACTACATCAACAAATATCCTTTGACTTTCATGCTAGCTCTTAATGTTACTAATTGTGGGCGAAGGGGAGATTGCGTAAAAAAATAGGGGAACGAAGAGTCCAAAAGAGATTATAGGCATATGTGAGTGGTGGATTAATAAACTAATATATATGTTTCCAAAGTATAACCACCTTAAACTTGATCTGAGTGAGAGTGGGACTGTGGGGGAAGAAAAAAGAAATAATTATATTTGATATACCAAACTGGATATCGGGACGTTATATTATGATCTTCGTTTTTTTTTAAAGAATGTATTGTGGTTAAAATTTTATACCGACTGGTTGCCATAATTATGTCATCGCCGTATTTACTAATTTCATCTGCCTTGCAACATCACTAAATTTTAGAATTGTATACCAAACTAAACAATTTAGAATTTTTCTTATTTCATCCTCACTTTAAAAAATCATTACAATATTTATTATAGAGAAAGACAAATCATAAGCAACCTTTAATTACCAAAATTTTTTGCTGGTTTATTTCCCTTGAACCATCTGACAGTGTATTCGTCAGTCACTGATACTGGACATTCAATTGTAACATATTCTCTTTCTGTCACTTCTAAAACTCTTTTGGTTTCTAATTCTATTTCTGGTAAAAAAAATAGTATTCTTTAACAAACCATAACTTTCTCAATGCAAACATACAACGAAACACCAATACGATCAGAAAGAACAGACATGTCTAGTACAATATTATTCTACCTTTTATTCCACACGCAATATGTAATTCTTTTTATGATTTCTACGACATATTAAAAACATTTTAACTTGTGTATGTGCAATAATAAGAATTCGTACATGCAAAACAATTCCGTTAATCAAAACTCTCGTCCATAGCATGAAATCGGGTGCAATAATTATGTAGTAGTGGACTTCCCATACGAGAAGTACCATCAGGTGTTTCGAAAAGAGTAGGCATGGTCTGTAACATATTGGAACAGTGTACAGAACACGTTCCAAATCTTTCAAAAATTCAAACTGGCGTATAAATAGTTGGGGTGGTACTTAGTCATGTAGAATAACATAAACAATAAAATAAACTGACATACCCTGTACTTGAAGTTTGGTGATTTGTACAACCGCCGGGGTTGTGTTCGGATAGCAAATGTACTTTCCAGCGTTGTCTGGCTGAAGATTTTTTATTTTTAAATCCCAAAATGGACCATCATGGATGACTGAATACTGCGAATCTAGAGTTTGATCATCGACTGTAAAAACACCAAGCATTTTATCACGTGACCACATCATCTGGAATTAGCACAAACAATGGTTAAACATTTTTCGTTGAGTACTGTGACATTGAATAAATTGTCTTTCATCTCTCAGTCATGTCAGCATGGGGAAGGGAAATTCAGGGAAATCAAATATCAGCTTATGAGGTAACTATACTTATGTGTTCAAATGTTCATGGAATAAAAATCCGTACAAGCAACACAATTTCGATAATCAAAGTCGCATCCAAAATCTTGGCAAAATTATGAGGTATAGTTGTAAAGTAGTCGACTAACCCAACGAGAAGTACCACACTCAACTTTCGCAGGGAAATTCTTTATTGATTTTTTCGAAAAGACTGTTTCTCACCTATACGGATGATTCATAAACCGCAAAGTTAAAAAAAACCTAACAAGAAATGACAAGAAATCTTACCTCGTACTGGTCGGTATCGAATCTAGGGAGTCTACATGGTATAGACACAGTTGAATCTCGATTTGCAAATATATGTTGAACACGAACAGTTGACGCCACTCCGGACCAGAGTCCTTCAAAAACAATCAAACTAAATTGGACAATGGTTTAGGGACCCTAAAAATGCTTGATAAAAACCGTACAAATAAGTGAATTCGGCTCATCGAAAATCTCGAATGGCAAAATCGAGAGCAAGAGCATTGTATTCTTCAGGGATCTTTAGTGATCAAAATCCTTACCAAGCGGATTTCCGTTTATTCTGATTATCGAGCGAGAGGACAAGACACTACTGATGGCCCATCACAAACAGGGGTACACATATCTGAAGGCATTAGATCAATCTATACAAGGAACCGAGAATAATGAGTTGGTAAGATTTATGAGTAAAGTAGAAAGATAGGAAATTACTTGCTTGGTAAACTTACCATAATGGACAAGAAATCCTAACACAATGTATATGTTCATCATTCAATTAGACAGAGTAGACAAACTATTGTGTAGGATTGTTTTCAACAATTTGACTATATATATAATTATATAATTATTTGATGACCTTCAAAAGGCACAGATTATAGATACTCTGATTAAATAGTTCAAGGTCATACATAGACACACGAGAACGGCTCTCCTCCATTGTTTTCTAGAATCAAGCACTTTTAGTTCAATAATTATCATTCTTATTATGATATTCTCTCGTGTTTCGTTGTAGTGTAATGTTTATTGGTGGAAGCATTCATACAATCTTGTCATTATACACTGTTTTATGGAACTTTCTCAAAATTGAATACTTATGACGTTTTTTGAATTGTTAGAAAAATTGTAATGCCCTCTCAAGCGCTTAAACCAGTATAGATGCACCATCTTTTGTTATATGCCAATACATTTAACTGGCCTATTGTGGATAAAACAACGAAATCGGTAGCAACACCAATGGCGGCTTAATGCTATCGTGTTACAAATTGCTAGAGCTAGGGAGACACGATGATTTGATAGGAACTATAATTGTCACATAAACGTTAGCCTTATGAACAATTATAATTGCTTTCCGTTTTCAGAAATGACTTCAGTCATATGTAAAGCATACTGTGTTACACAATTTAATGAAAAATTCATTAAAAAATTGTCAGTGTTAAAAAGTGAATAAATTTGAATTATGACATCTAATAGAACACACCATACATCTGTAAGGTATTAGATGAAGAATGTAAATCATATATGGACACATATACCCCAGTCCATTATCAGATAATGTTCCATTGTCAAAGTATTTTCATGTAGCCATTTGTAACGATGTTATATCAAGGGTTCAGGACAACGTTTCAAATGCTGAACCCATTAAATGTAAATTGTGGTGTATATATCTAAATTTTTGTTATACTCAGGGAACCGAGTAGGCTGATTCGATATTTACTGATTAACTGTTATTGGCATACGTAGTTATTTCCCTTATAACCAGTTGAACAGAACAATTATAAAGGTTAAACAAAGGGCGAAGTCTGTAAAACTGTGTCAATTTATACATCCACTATAAAAACGAAAAAAACCCAACATATTTGAACTATCATTCATAACAGTGGTTCCTAACATTTTTCATACCGTTCCCGAAATTCCTAGAGCCGTGGCCTCCTGTTCAATTCAACTAGGGCGAAATATTGCACAAGGGGTGTTGTTTTGTGCCTCCTATTCATCGGGAGGCCAGATACATTTAACCACAAGCAACTACAGACCCACAGCAAAATATAGTAACTAAACTTTAGGCTAGAGAAAATAGTTATACACAACCTCTTGCTCAATTGCCCCCTGACAAATACCCAATGCCCCCCAGGCTGGGAACCTCTGATTTATAACATCTAAATAGAAGAAAAGTCAAAGAAAACACTGGAATGGCCGGATTAAAGGGATTTCTTCAGAATATAGTGAACATCTGTAAAACAACACGTGTTTCTTCTTTTTATTTATTAAATTAATTAATTGTTCATTTAAATAATGACACTAAATGCTAACATTTACAATTACAGTAATATCGAGAATGTGTGATGTTTAATTGATAAATGAAATTTAGTCAAATCGTGGTTTTTTTAGTCACTTTTCTCCGAATAACGTCCGAATGCTAAAGTTAGTTCCAGTCGACGCATCACGCGTTCTTTTAGGGCTTGATAGTTTTTTCAATTGCATAATATCTGAGTACATATCATATTACATTTGTTTTCTTGTCTATGTGTTAGGTGAGGAAACCTGAATGACCTTTTGACACGATATTTATTCAACTACTGGGGTTTGTAATAGCATGAGATGTCAAGCTCACAGTAAGTGGTATCTACAGAACATGCCACGAAAAGACAATCAATGAAATACCGCTACTGATATATAGCGTAAACACAATTGGAACGAGTTGCATATTCGTAAGTATCTTTGAAATTCACATAACTCGCCTCGCAAGTGTTCATGACTCAGAGGAACCATGTTCGTGTGATCGTAGCAAGTTTTCCCCACTCTGTGATAAAAAGTTTATTAATAAATAAAATATTCAAAACGATCTGATTAGTGTCATTAATATACGGTGCTATGTTGTTAATGAAGCATAATGTCACAGTTGAATGTAATTAAGCACATGTTCACTACTAATATACTCACACTTATCACTTTCATATCAAAATTATGGATACTTTAGTCTCTCTCTTTCTTTTATTCGGTAAGTTTTTTAACATTTATTTTTGTAAAACTTCATGGAAAAGGATTCTCTACTTTCAAAATAATATGACTATGATAATGGTAGTGCCTGTGTTAAAATTTGAACAGTGAATTAACCAAACTAGATATTAAAGGAATGCAGAGTTATAAGAAAATTAATTGTACAGAATGTTCCTCTTACAATGATTAGTAAAAACGTTACTGAACAAGTCAAAAATATGTAACAATGTTAACAAAACCAATCGAAGAGTGTTCAGTGGATTCAAATCTTCGCGGCCCAGTTTATTTCTTGCGTGAAAGCCAGTTGGGTTAATTTGTAGATAAGTTTGCGTTCTTTACCAGCAGATGCTGCAGGTATTAGTATTTCCAACACTTCAACTAGGTAGTTGTCGGTAGACGTCGTTGGATTGATTGCATGGTTCTATGCTGTTGGTTAGCTCATTGGATCGGCCAACTTCGGAAGAGGGGAGCAAATTGCAAGCGTTCTCGAGGTCTCAAAGTGACACATTAATTTTGTAGAAACCAGTTGATTATTTGGTTAGTTATATGAAAAATGTAACAAGTATCAATCATTCAGTTTACTTTTACCTTTGTATTGTACTTTAGGTGGTCTCGTCACTGTGTATAGTAATCCAGAAGGTCGACCAGTGATTTCTGTCAGTGCTGTCAATGGCTCTACTGCTACTCTACCTTGCTCATTTCCAAACCTCAAAGCCAATAAGGTAAGTTGTTCATTTATTTCAGTATTACGTGTATTGTTTGTATTTAGTACAGGCCGATTTAATTTTAGTCGAATCTGTACAATAAGAAACACAAACGGCAAAAAAAAACAGACGAAAGTTAGAAGAACTCAATTTATTTTTCATAATTGTTCGAATTTGGGGTCACTTACACTCAAACCGTTTGGATTGATTAATTTGATATTTAAAAAACGACAATAATCAAGCATTTTCTGATGATATCTTGTCCTACGGGTTTGATGGACGATGGCATTGGTCAAATGTCTTTGGATTGGAGTCTAAGGAATGCACTGGTAGCATTGGTTTATTGCGCATCCGAGAATCTATTTGTTTCTGACATACAGCCAACACATTTAAATAATAGCAGCTATTGTCTGCTTAACTCTCGAATGTTCATTCTACATAACATTAATTAGGAAGATAATATATCACAATTGAGCTGAGCTTAATATTTCGACCATTAACAATATTACTTACGGAAATTTGTTCTCAGTGATGCATCCAAAATTAGGCAAGACATGTATGCACTTTTATGTTGAGCTGTATTGTTAAAAAAAACTTAACAATAATAAAACCAAGCACGAAAGATCCCAATCGTAAAAGAAATCTCGACATCCATGTGAACACATTGACAAAATATTGGTAGAAGCAGCATTTGAGGAAGTATATCAATAAATGAGTAAATATTTCATAATGGAAAGTGGTATCATGTGTCTAGAAGAGTTAGCATACCTTGCTTTGCGTCACACCCGCCACCGCTGCCCAATGATTTAGAACTTTTGGTGGCTTATATTGTTATTTATAAAGTTTCCAAACCGGCTGTCTAGCTGGTCACCCAGTTAGTCTTTTATAATCACACTAGTTATCACTCAATACTACTACCCCATACTGTATACATGAATATTAGTTTACCATTATCTAAATATTATAGAGTATCAGGATAATTTATCATTCACAGTAATATATACAAGTATAAACTGTTTATTAATGATAATATTGAATGACGCAAAAAGTAACAATCTGTTAAATTTGTAACATAATTTGTAACAATTATCTGAAATCTTCTGGTTGAGGTGGTATACAAAAAAATCAATCTGGAAAACATGTTATTTGGGTGTCTTAGGCGATCACCCTTTTGTCACCAACCTGTCAGTTAACATGGATGCGCAAACCCATGAATTTATATTTGTTTTCGTCGATCTATATTGCAGGTATTATGGTTTGATCCAACCGGTACTCTGTTGACTATTGGAACTACGGTATATGGTAATTCTGGTATTAGTGTTAATAACCCTGGCCCCTCACAGTGGAATCTTGTGATAAGAAAGATTAATATGGAGGATGGTGGGAATTATACCTGTACTGCTAATACTCTACCAGTCCAGGAACAAACTATTACTCTCAATATTAGAGGTAGGTTAGACCAAATAATTGTGATATATTGTGCATGATTGAATAATATTGAAACATCCCTTGAGCTCAATCAGATTAACAAGTATGGCAGTTAACTGTTCACTCAAATACGAAGATCATAGAGACCACCATATTCATCCGAGGACAGCGTCTGATGCAGTATGGTGTTAGATTTCTGATACATTAGAAGAAGGCACTCTTGTCCGGACCATCTAGATATATGGGCTTCTTCCATCTCTATTGAATGCCAAAGGCTGCGTGCACATAGAAGTATTCTACTTGAAAATCGAACAAGCACGATTCCTACTATACTACACTTTACTTTAATATGCGTAGGAATACTTCGTTTTCAATTAGTGTCCTCTTATGTGACCAGATACTATGAAATTACCTTGCTTGATATTAGGTATACGCGTGTCGCTCAAAACGTACAAAGGATACCAGAAAAGTATACTTCTATGAGCATGCAGCCTTATCTCGCATCATACACCGCACTTAACAACATTCCTCATTGCGCCACCTCAGCATGGATGCCTGTTTTCAGTTGCTGGGATTAAAAGTGAACTCAACAATCCAACATGATGCCGGCCGAGTTATTCCTGTCGCTATATTTTTCAGTTTCACCAAAAATCGTCAACTCAAGTGAATATAATATCACAGTACTAGAGGGGGACTCTGTCAGTTTATTCTGCCAGACAACTGGACTTCCCAAACCCACTGTCACTTGGTTTAAACTCTCTCGATCAGGTGATACCAAATCACGTAAGTTACATAATGCATCACAATAACAAGCTATTCATGTTCATTAAATATCCTTACATGGAAAAATAATTTCTTTCGCATAAAGCATGATAAACTCGTGTAATTGTGGACTTCTAAAGGGGAAGTAAAATCATTTTATTAAAAGAAAAAACATGATCTGTTTCGATTTTTTATGACAGTTACTGGTTTTTGTCTCCTCTCTGTCTCGTTGTTGATATATGACTATTCGCTTATATTAAATGGTTAGTTTAATGTCAAAACAAGGTTTTATCAATTTCATAACATTTTGATGATCATTTCGACGTATTGCTAGCGATGTAATATAGGTCTGATCTTCGAGGTACTTTGTTACTGTACTCTGGTAGGCATGCTGTTTGGCGAATCTTGTTTGTTGTGTATCTACTTGTAAAATGCAAGATAGATCATTCTTACAAACTTTATAATCGTTTGTAAGAAACCGGATACGGACACTTTCCTTCAATAAAACCCTTTCTTTTAGTAAACCTTTAATGAAATAACCCTATTGTAATACCTTAATTTTCCACGCTGATAGTCGTCGAACGTTTGTAAGCCTACTCATAGTCCATATCACCCAATATAATATATCGAAATTACGAAATCATTTCTTTATGCAACTTGCCTATTGCTCTATAATACCCTGACATGTCAATGGTTGCTTTGTATGCACTTCCTCTCTGAAATCTGAATTCTTATCACTTGTGAAAACTAGATAGACAATCCTTTGTAAACGTCACGTTTAACTTCGGTTAAATTTAGACGTAAACATTGCTACATAAGTTCCCCCCTGAACGTAGAAAATACATAAATATGATCTTCTTGAATACAAACTAAATAAACATGATTATTTTCGGTTGAATTTAGACTTAAACATTGCTACAGAGCTGACATTAATTATTTTAAATAGTTATTTCCCTTTCACTACAGGGATTGGTAGAGGTGAAACAGTGAAATTAAAGGAAGTTAGACGAACTGATGATGGAATGTTCCAATGTTTGGCTGATAATAATTTCTTACCAACTGTATACAGAAACTTTCAGGTTATTGTCCATTGTAAGTATTGTATTCCGTGGATTGTCGTTGATCTTTGAAGTCGACCAATACTCACAAAGGACAGTGCCTAGCGTAAAGTCACCAAACTAAAAATTAGCAATTCTCGTGAATATCATATCTAGGGCTTTTCTTAATCAATCTGATTTGCATAACAAGCATTTCTGCTCCGACAACTGATATTTTAAACCGTTTGTTATATTTCAGAGACTGATTCTCGAAAACTTTAATACTAATTTTTGATCTAAGATTTATTACCAAATACTACTACTGTATTTATCTAAATCTTAATTAGGTATTAAGTATGATACCTTGTTTGAGCTCAATCTTATTTACTCAGTTTATAATTTCATATTTGTTAAAGATACACCGGAAGTTACCTTACCTGTTACTAGAATGGGACAATCTAAAGGAAAAGACACCATATTGGAATGTTACGTCACTTCCGTCCCTAAGGCGATAATTAGCTGGGAGTTTAAACACAGAATGCTCAGAATGGGTGTGAAACATTCCGTGGACCATTTCATAGATAGTTTGTCACGAGATGTGTATAGTTTAGCTATTAGAAACCTCAACCAGTCAGATTTTGGTACCTATACATGTACAGCTGCTAATCAGATTGGAGAAACTATGAAATCAATGGAACTGTATGGTACGTTAGTCATTTCCTAGTATTGAAGATTTTGTGACCTATTTACACTTTTTTCTCCAAATGAGAAGGAGTGGGTGACTTGTGACTTAGTCATGCCTAGTCCCTTAACTTGGTGATTCGGTGTTATATTCTTAATGTCCAATTTCAGTGTAGGTCGAATTCTAATAAACTTCACAAGTTTCAGAAGGTTAACTGGCATTTCCTAACAATGACCAGCCTCTTTCATTCGTCCAGTAATCATCTACAATCATTCAAAGTCTATACTTATACTTGAAAATAAGTATCATCACGTAATTATAATTTTTCCATATTGAAAGAAAATTAGGGAAAGTTTATATATAAGTATATTATCCAAATTCATGGTTTTAGGAAAATAAAAAGATATATCTTTGATTAATAAACCAAAAGCATTCCCCGAACAACTTTTCTGTATTACCCTTAAAAGAAAATGTTAAACTGTGCTACTGATGTTTCAGATTATGACAACGGAAGAGACCATAATACAGTATCTTACACTAGAGTTACCTATTTACCATCTATAGATTACACAAAACATGGTGGATATAACCTTATAGATTTTGATGGTATTCTGTATAATGGTTCAGGTATCGTCTTTTCTGTCAATATCTATTTAATTTCACACAAGCAACATAATTTTGTTAATCAAAAATTAAAAAATTATATTATTATTATTAACGGTCAAAGAACCTGACTGCTAGCTACACGAAAAACAAGGGAGCACTGAATTGCAGAAATTTGCAGTTCAAGTAGCGTAGCGTCAAGTCCAACACAAATTCAGCAGAGTTAATTGGGCGCAGGTTCAGAAAAGTGGGTTGAAAAACTCCGCTTAATTTATTTTCAGATTATGAAAGAAATGCCTCGAGAATAACAAGTGGTGGTAGTAAGATAAGAGTTATGGTTACTGATATTGTATTTAGTGTCCTATTATTATTCATGTATTATTTATAAATTACCTTGTTTATCATATGGTGTAATGGACGTAAAACTTATTTTTTCATATTATTATGTTATATTTTGTTTCAAGAAATGTTTTCTGAAATTATAATTTAGAATGTATCAAATAACAAATTGTTTACAATGAATCGATACTATGAAAATAGCGTAGGAACGAACAAGAAGGATTGGTTTGTTATAATGCAGACTTTATATATTTGCATTCCACACGGGATTGACATTAAATATGGATGATAAGGAATAGTTGAAGTTAGTCTTTTCCTATCAACAATGTCATTAGTATGTTTATAAGGAGTGGAAGACTTATTTACTGCATAGAAGTAGTACTAAATTCATTCAATTATTGGTTGCGAAACGATTAGCTCTGATTATTTTAGTTGGTTTTTCATACCAATGTTTCCAATTTCTGTTTGGATTTGTGTTTCGGTTAATGTAAATACCACTGCGCATTGCATATCTTTAATCAATCTAAAGCTGATATCCAAATTACCTGCCAATAATTGGAACATTATGATTTGTAGCAAACATTATCAGTTAATTCCATTTTTCTGTATGTATCATGTCATTTTTCATTTATTTATTTATTAATCTTGTGGTCCCAATTATATTCTATTTTCAGTTATCAATAGTCTCTAACGCTATGTATTTACATTTTGAACTAAATACAAAATATTTTCAATCTGTGTGACTTAATTGACGTACTACTTCCTCAACACTCTAGATTACGGATTATATATATTGGTGGTCAAGGGATTGGTCAGAAACGATACATAGATTGAGGTGGATTTCCAACATTTTTCATGTTTTAATAAATATATTTCATAATATCTTGGCCACTTCTTCCTTTTTTTCTCACAAAATGCAGTTTCACAGTAGATCATTTGAAAAATATTACAAATCTTATGTAACTCTTATGTAGCACAAAGTTTGTAAAAGACAGTCTCGCATGTATGATAAGAAATTAAAAGACAAGTGAGAGAGTTTAATGGTAAAACAAACAAGTTGGTTAAATACATCATTACTGTTCCTGAAAATATACAGAAGTTGAGAAACTTTATTTTTCTACCGAAGAATAACCTATTGATATAACAACTAACATGCCCAAATCCCGAAGAACTCCTAGCTTACCGTTTATGAATAGGAACCTCCGCCATGTGAATAACCTCCTCCTGAATATCCTCCTCTGCCGTGGGAGCGACCACCGCCTCCTGAATATCCCCCGCCTCCGTATTGGCTACCACCATATTGACTTCCGCCGTAACCATATGATGGGGCGCCGTATCCGTAAGCCGGATATCCACCATAACTAGGATATGAGGGTGCGCCGCCATATGAAGGTACACCGCCATATGAAGGTACACCACCATAGGGAATTGAACCGTATGATGGTGCTTGAGCTCCATAAGGAGCCACGGCTCCGTAACTGGTTCCAGTTCCATAGGAAGGAGCTACTGCTCCATAACTAGTACCAGTTCCATAAGGTATGGTTCCATAGTTAGTTCCCGTTCCGTAATATGCATTCGTACCATAGGTAGGTGTCGTTGCGTAGGTTGGTGTAGTCGCATAAGTCGGAGCTGTTGCGTAGGTAGGCGAAGTTGCATAAGTCGGAGCTGTTGCGTAGTTAGGTGTAGTCGCATATGTCGGAGCAGTAGCATAGGTAGATGTAGTCGCATATGTCGGAGCAGTAGCATATGTAGGCGACGTTGCATAAGTCGGAGCTGTTGCATATGTAGGTGTAGTCGCATAAGTAGGAGTTGTGGCATATGTCGGTGTTGTGGCATAGGTCGGAGCTGTTGCATAAGTAGGAGAAGTGGTATATGTAGGAGTATTGGTGTAAGTCGGTGTTGTAGGGTAGGTATAGCCAGTGGGATATTGCGCAAATGCGCATGACAATAAAGTCGCTATAATCACAACCCACATCATGATGCCTGAAAATTAAAAAAATCTCACTTCAAGTAATCGTACACTGAGAAATAAGAAATACATGTATAGCAATATATTTGATATCTTTTCATACCCTGAATATTTTTAGGGATTCATTTCGGTCGGCGTTGGTGTAAGGCTGCAGAATTTCAGCATGTTGCTTGTTTGAGAATAATGGAATTGTTCTTGCTTTCTAAATGAAATGAAATTGACTATGGTGACAACTGTATTCCATCAATAAAGTTCTGTTTCTTTTAGTTTTCAATGGTGATCTTATGTAAACTGTCATTGGCATAGATATTCTCTATCTAAGATTCGGTTCCCTCTGGTTCCTTTACAAATCTATTACAGTATTCGCAAACAAATATTTGGATAATAATATAGTCTTTTGTTAATTGACATGGCATACTAGCAGTGGTCCAAACTGCAAACGAGAATTATGATGACACAATGTAACAAAAGTCTCAATCTCAGTTATTTGGGAACACGACGTCGAACGTTAAACTTAATCTGTATCTATTAAAGAGCTGAAGAAATGTCCCAAACACAAAACAAAGTAAATTAGATTAGATTACCTGAGAAGGTTCAATATTTGGACTGATTTATATAAAAACACGTTTTTTTCTTTTATACCCCTCGGCTGGCTAATTGTGGGAATATGGGTGATGACGAGAATTTGGAATGACGTATGTTAGGCAAAGCGCGGGAAACTAAAGCTGTGTGATACAGTTTAAGAATATCGATCACTTGTTAAGGACAATTAAAAAATGTTCTATTGTTTTATCACGTTCTTCAAGTCTAAGAACACAATGATGATATTCTTTATAATTTGACTCTATTATATTCTGTTTAATTTAATTAGTCCACTTTTCACATATTTATAGAACAATCAATATATGTGTATATTGACGATATATCAACACATGTATTATATATTCTTGCACCATATACCATCTACATATTGCTATATCTACGCCAATTATTTATTTGCTTACTTTTTTAAAAATATTTTGGAACATAATTATGTCATCTGATCATATCTTCATCTCGCTCGAAACTCTTATTAAATCTATCTGTCCACTTCTAGTAAAAAAGTAAAATCTGCACATTGGACTTTAATGAGATTCAGTATATATGATGTCACGTGGTTTTACAACTGACCAATCAACATCCTTCAATATAAGGTTTGTTTCGTAGATATGAACACTGGAAATACGTGGATATTGTGTGAGAATGGGCAACACCCCTCATTCGAATAAGGACCATAAATACTGTCTCAATATTTATTTCAAAACACACGTTTTCATGCGAATACTAATCGCTACCGTATTTTTTTTTTCATCCTGAGAAGATGCTACAGACCTCATCTAAAGGTATGCTCCTAAGAATCGACTATTCTGTCAGTTCTTTGTCCTCCTTGCCCCGGGTACAGCACTTCCTTAAGAGAATTATCTTTTGTCTTTATCTCCTCCCTATTAACCATGATAGTACTCTATCCATTTTCCGACTGAAACTTTGGACTGAATTAAAAATAAAATCATCACACACCTCGACACCCAGACAATACCTTGACAGGTTGACACTGGATTGACAGGTGCCACAAAACTACACGAGCGGCCACAATGATACCCCTTTTTGATCGCATTTTTCAACAAGATATATTCCTCACCTGGTATATTGTTGATATGTAGATCACGTTAAAATGGTTAAACAACTGCCTATTATATTGTTTCATTCAGCGGTATATATTTACATGCACATGTAGTTCGAGTTTTATCTTGAAATTAGAATGGTATTTTAGATTTAAATAAGTAATAAGTACGCCCTAAATTGAGTCACTTGGTTGTAAAACTCACCATTTTACTATGAAACTATATCCTTTTTAAGGATGGTGCATCTTATCAATAATTTGATGCGTTATGACTTCTATATTCTTGATGATTGATTATTACTCGGTACATTTATTTTATAAATCTCTTGACAATTGTTGGATAAACCCGTTTTTCTAATGATTGGATGGTACTTCTCTTTCGATTTTGCCAGCATTGACCTACTTTTTGGCTACGCACGTAAGTTGCTTCCCTTGATATGAGAAGGTCGAATAATCTCAATCAAATCCAAATACAACTAGAGCCACGTGTGACACAGAGTGGGACTTTGCAAATGTGCAAATTGTTATGGGAAATTTAGAAAACATCAGCCCTGAACGTAAATCCCAAAAGCCAAAGAAGTCGACAACTTTTGAAATTTTTTTTTTTTTTTTTGAAAGGATGTGAAACCGGAAGTAGTCACCAGACCTAACATTTGAACTTACCAGCTGAAAACCTTTATCAATAACCTTCAACATACTGAAGGTCAAGGTCAAATTCCCGAGAAACAAGTCTTTAAAATTTGGAAATGCATACAGTAATAACACCGGAAGTTGGCGCTAGACATCAAATATGAAAGTATAAATGAACAGCCTAAGTCAATGACTTTTGATCCTAAAAAGGTCAAGGTAAAAAACGAATTTATTTTTGTTTAACCTTGTTCCCTTTTTTGAACTACAAAACCGAAATCAATGAGCCTTTAACATAAGCTGAATAAACAATGCTGTAACTGTATGCATAGTCATTTTTTGAAAAAAAAAATTAACTTTACCTTTAATGGATAAACAAAATTTTGACAAAAACAAAATTTTACCCGGATGTGCCACGTCCACATCAGATTTTTTTATGTGACTTTATTTATATTAATAATATCTTACTATATCTAAATTATCAAGCTTTTGCATCTATTGGTTAACGAGATATAGAATCATAAATGTCAAAAAAGGTCAAAATCTATAATCGGAAATTTTGAAATTAATAAACCTTGTTCCCTTTTTTGAACTATACAGCCGAAATAGCTGAGTTTTTGATATGATTGAGTTAAACGAATGCGGTTGGTGTGTGCAAAAGCATTTTTCAAAAAAATGTAGTCTATATGGATTTTTTCCAGACAACAAAATGTTAACAAAATTAAAATTTAACCCGGATGTGCCACGCCCATGTCAATTTTTTTTCGATGGATACATTTATATGGGGTATGTTCACTTATGTTCCAATTTTCAAGCCTCTAAACGTAATAGATCATAAACTATGCATATATTGAAGTCAAAAAATTCAAAAGATTTTCAAAATTGCAAAATTTAAAGAAAACTAATTTTGTATTACAATACATTGTGATATATCGTTCGAAAGAGCTCATGAAGCCCATTCAGAATATGCAAAAATGAACTCTCTAGGTTAATTAGGTCACGTGTAGTAGCGGTACAACTTTGCGAATTTGGCTATTTTTGGACAGCTATAAAACCGGAAGTTGATATCGGAGGTCAAATATCAAAGTATCATCAGGTAGCCAAGGTCGATGACCTTTGACCTACTTAAGGTCAAGGTCATCAAAGGTCAAGGTCACGAGATATAAGCCTTCAAATATTGAAAAAATTCAATCGCAAATTGCAAAAAAGCAAAAACGAAATTCAAAAATCGGCTTCCTGAGAATTCCCACAATTTTTATGTTCTTTCATTTGACACCAAAATCATTCAATTCGGACCAGCCGTTATGTCGGAATAGCAAATGTGATGTTTCAAGAAAATCAAAATGGCGGCCAAAGTTCTACTTCCGGGTTGAATTTTATTTTAAAATCGGCTGTAGAATTACTTTGGCTACCGCTTAACAAAATTTCGTTGAAATTCATAAATATCACCGGAAGTTATTCAACCGGAAGTTAAAATCGATTTTCCCCTTTAACCGGAAGTGCGGCCAAAATTTTGAATACGTCAAATTGTTTACATTAGTGACATGCATCTTTTATTAAAATTTCAGATTAATCCGAAAAAAACTGAAAAGTAGTCCAAAAATTTCGAAAATCGGCCAAAAAATTTATGCTACGAATTTTCGAAATTCGAATTTTGTTAAGACCTATTAGGTCGGAATTTAGTCATAGATTCCAAAAATGAAAACCCGAGCAAAATCGGCCCAATATTATAGCTTCTAGAGTCCAAAAAGAGGTTTTTGCTGATGTTGCAAATTGCAATTTGCACTTTTGCAAAAATGTCCCAATTTATATTTAAAAAGGAGGTCGCCATGATGCGATGTCAGAATATATTTCAGAAATATTGCAGCTATTGTAGTTTAGGCTGTGTGCCCTGTGTAAATTTCGAAAAAAAAAAAAGAATTGACAATATGATAACAAACTGGGACTTTGCGGTAGCAAAGTCCCACAAATATGGATGTTTCGTGTCATGTTAGTTGCTTTTATTTTAGATCAATTTTGCATCCACATTTTTACAAAATTTAAAAAACAGGTTCCTATCATTGATAAAACATTGATTTGTTTGCATTTGGCTCTATTCTTTGAGCAGTTCTTTGTATTGGGTAGCATATATTATGACAAATTTTATATGCTAGTAGATCAAATGCCAAAGGACATTTTATACTGAAGACGCTCGGATCAATGTATCCCTGTTGGTTTGTTTGCAGGTAGTATCGCATCCCTTGAGTTCAATGGAATAAAAACAAAACTGAAACGAATGGAAAAATGTTGCTTTGAAATCAAGTTCTTGTATCGCTTAACGGGATCTCTAATTTGTATTCTGTTCAGTGTTGCGCACCGTAAGAACTCTTTCGCTGTTCAAATTGAGCACTGGAAAAGTGTAAAGGCTAATTATAAAGAATTGTATTTGTTATCATAAATAATGTATAGGTATATCTACGGAGTTTCTTTACGGAAGGATTGATCTATTATACTATTAGACAATCATTCTACTATAACATCTAAAACAAAAAGAAACATAGTTAATATTTCAGCAACCAACACACAATCAATCATCTCAACTCAGGTAGAGATATAATACAATAAAAATATCTATCTATATACATCTTAATAACGTCAACTTATTAACTGTCAATAGTACATTCTTTCAACTGCAAAATCGAACCTATTACATTCTTTGCACTGCAGAATAAAAGAACACAAAACCTTATTTCATGTCACTTCAATAATGCTTTCTTTGAATTGCAGAATAGTAGAACGCAAAACCTTATTTCATTTGACTGCCAATATGGTACATTCTTATAGCTGCAGTAGTAGTATTTTATTTCGTTTTGAATTTTTCACTAAAATAGAAATTAACTGTTACATATTATTGTTGATATGACCAAACTTTTCTTTTGACTCTTTAAATTCAGTTTAGTTAAATATAAAAAATGTAGAGTTGCAACTGGATTTAAAATCAGAGTGAACAGTGATGGTGGAGTATTTTTGTTCTGAGGGGTGTGAATCATCCCAACCCAAGGCAAATCAAAAAAGAAATCACACGGGTGTGATTGAAAAAAAAACCGCCATTGTCTTTCTCTTTGTACAGTTACCTGCATCTTTGCTAAATTAGTTCAAGTAGCATTGCAGCTGCAGTTATTGGAAAAAGGGAAACGGGCAAAAAACGGAAGAGTTTAATTATTCTACCTGATATGATAAGATTATAATCAATATAACTTCCATTATCTCTACTTTCACTTTATCATTAATCACTTCAAACAACTTGTTTTAATTTCTTACATTACAGTCTAACGACATTCTGGTGTAATCACCCAGTAGGAAGGTAATCGAACCTTGTCTGCATGTTATTAGGGTAGCCAACTTTTACAATTATCAAACATAACACGTCCAACATGTTTCCGAATAATTATAAGTATATTTTTGTAGTCGAGATTCAAATGATGTTGCCTAGTTTTATCCAATCATAAATGGAATATGATCTATTTGAAGTCATGTGATAATAATAATTGCCCACATGTTGTCGAACTGTTGTCGTGTGTATACAGGAACAGATATTTGATGTCCAGATTTGTTGCCCAACATGTTAATGAAAATATCAGAGTGCAAGAAGCTTTACCTTTGGTCTGACAACAAAAGAAACAAATCAAATCTACATAATAAGGTGGGACTGCGTTTGATCTATCAGAACTGTTTGACACTGCTAGGTCAGTCTGGCATATCCTAGATGCATATAACTGAGACTTTTGTTCTCGCTCCATGTTTTGGGCGGTAGCTTACACTTTCGTGACTTCGCTTTTAGACATTTTAGAACAGAATGATAATTGTAACGTTTGTCGATTTGTAAAGCTTTCCCACCCCTATCGTATTATGATGGATACATTATGTCACAATTGCTGCTATTTAATTCAAGTGTACTCAAAGAATCTCAATGTTGAATGTACACAGTAGATCTTAACTATAAAGTATCTCTTCTAGTCCTAAGGGGAGATGAACATGAACTAATCATTTCGTTTAACACATTATGATCCCTCAAACTTAATTTTAAACTACTATAAGTATGGATCGCTGGGTGTGTATTTCAGAGAGGCTGAAGTTTCAGGGCTTGATAGTATGATAATCTGATGCGTGTGTATTTGAGCAACTAATTCCTTTGAGTTGTCTCAACTAATTAAAGACAAGAATGAGATGACTATCTGATGACCGACATAGACCAAGAGAAAAAAAAGTAATCAATTATTGAAGAGATGTTTTATTATTTACATTGCATCTAGATTAGATTTATTGCTTTATTATAAAAATAGAATAGGACAGATCAGGTTGATATTATCAATAACAAATAACAAGCTCTGTAGTCTATATCAACAGTGTTAGGTAATATTAGTTTAAATAAATATCAAGGGTCTGATATCAGAAACACTACAACAATATCAGTTATTAAGCAAAAAACTAATTTTTAATCGGAAATTTGATTTAAAAATTATCATAGACATGATGAGACAACCGAGTTAAATATGGATTCTGCTCTAAGGACACCAAATGGATGTGAAATCCTAGATCTGGTGAACATGATAGAAGGCTGCCATTTGGTTGTCAAATCTCCCAAAAGCTTTATAATATAATATGTCTGATATCACAAATATATGTTCAAAAAGGTTACACACAATTATCCTCTGTCTGATGATATTAAAATATTATCAAAGACACGGACAAGGCATATTTTTCTGAAAACCGACCATAATATTTATTCTACTCCGAAAACACCAAATGGATGAGGAGTCATCAGTATTGTATACCTGACTTTAGGTTATCAAACTACAAGATGTATTAAAAATGTCTGGTGTCAAAAATAAATACATTGTATTCCAAAACGGAAAGGTTGCCTATTTTAAGTCAAAACACAAAAAGTGTGGTACTACACTCAAAACAAAGTCGTGATTTCTTACAAACACACAGTATTAATATTAAAAAATAAAGCTCTATACGCATCAAAATGAAGGAATGTAAAGATTCAAGACGCCTATAAATGGACGGATTGTAAAGGGTCACGATTTTTACAATTATTGGACAGATATCAAATGGTTACATCCAAGTACATGTGGACGGATAGAAAAGGGTCGTAACCAGTATATGTGCGAGGACAGCAAACGTGATCGCATTAGACATATATACATGTTAAACAATAAAATATTAAAACTTTCATAAAGTTACCAAATGATCGATTAAAAATAAAGTAGCATAGTACATATTATAAAGGACGGGTTACACGTGGACGGATCATAGTGCCACAACAACAAGATATAGTGACTACGTTGCGACATCAAGAGTTGCCACGGTCACAATCACGACAAACTAAAAAAAAAATAACAATTGCATTAGATGTGCAAGAAAAAGTTAAGAGGTAAATATATACACGGATGTGTGGAATAAAAACCAAAGGCAACAATAAAGAATACCAATCACTTGAATTATTGATGCTGAATAAGAAGACAAGTTACAAAACGGAAATTAAAACAAGCAAACACTCGACTCATCTCGTGTAATAGAACATTCAATGAAGGATTAAGACATTATCAAACAATTTATAATATTCTTGTGAAAGAAAATCAGCACTCGTATTGTAAATCTATTATTGCAAGGCGCCTTTGTGTGCTGGCTGGTTGTTGAATTAAAACAGGCACATTGTGGCAAAACGAAAGGCATTTTCAGTTTCATGTTAAAGTACATACAATAAACCCAAATTATTCATTTTCCAGTTTCAAATTGTACAAAAGCTAGATTTCTATATACAAGTAACATTGATTTCCGCCATTAAAACGTCTTTTTTTAGCTTTGCACATTCGGAGAAATGTGTACTTATATGTGTTTTAAATCCCAGAATTTATGAAATACCAATAACAATAACGTCAGTCTAAAGAGATATATCACTATTCACTTTACTCAAATGGTGTCTTTCCTGATGTCGGAAATGAGACTGTAAAACATCATTTGTCACTGACAGTATATACTCTTTTTTAGATCACAATACAGTTACAGGTAAACAAGTCATAATAACATGTCTGGTAAACAGTGTAGGTGGAATTCATAACGCAAATGACACGAAAATCCCAAAGAGGAAATCATACCCCCCAAAGTGTTACAAATAGAAACAGAATCATAGCAAGGGCATAAATCATTGCGACAAATATAACTTTATATCATACATAAAAATATATATCAAATATCACAGATATAAACATACATGTATGTAGATATCTTACCGACAAACATGACCGAAAATCATGAAAATCATAAAAAAAAACATGTGAATGAAAACCATAAAAAAAGAGGAGAAATAACAAAAAATAAATGATTAGATCACTAAAGTTTTATATTTGTGGCAATGATTTTGTGAACAATTTTAGATTTGAGGTGAATATAGGCACACACGTGCTGAATTTGCAATTTTGAGTTGTATAACAGGCAAAAAAAAAGAAGTTATCGTGTCCTGGAGGTTATTCAGTATATAAATAATCACAAACTTTATATCACAGTTTAAATCGTTTATGCAGCAATATAATATTTCTTTTTATAACCCCCTTTCACCGGGATTTCAGTCTTATTTTCGTGCTGTTTCGGATATCTATCTGGACAGGATCTCATTTCTAGAGCTTGTTGCATTTTGATGTCTCTAGCAGCATGTTCTATCATGGCAAAGGCATTTTTGAGATGTGTATCGATATTGGAATTCACAACCGGATCTTCTGTAGAGTTTGGTAAAGGCATGATATTGTATCCCATTTTCTGTGCTCCGTGCTGTAACATAGGCTTCGCCTGCCCACCATCCGGTTCATACGGACTAGATGGAGTCATTGACTTCTCTGGATACACGAGTTTATTTCCAATATCATTTTTCTTGTATTCGGCTTGATGATTGTGTCTTCCATAATCGTCCGGATCAAACGCCTTATTTTCAAAAGTATTTTGTTGCATTTCTTCGTCTTGTCGCAGTTGAGCGTGACTTCCCATCCTTTCTTCTTGTTGCTTCCTTCTAGCTCGCTTCTTACATGACTTGCGACACTTATGAATACAATAGATGGATGCACAGCCTCCGTACACCAGAATTATGATGGGTAGAACTATATAGGTTGCTTGATTGTGGGGATCGTCAAAGAAATCTGTGTAAACAGTTTCAGTTGTAGTAGTTATTGGGCCTGCTTCTGTTGGAGCCCCGCCACCACCGCTATTGTCACTAGACTGAGTTGTTGACGGAGTTGTTGTTCCGGTCATATCAGTGGTGGTTGTACCGGCTATTGTCGAGTAAACATACATCAGGATTAAACCTAGAATACAAAACGATAATTATTAGTTAGGACTTTTTTACTCATCACGCTGATTGTAGTTTCAAAGATAACAGACCTCATATTCAGGATTACATTTGATATAGGGTTGATAATAAGATTTGAACGACAAATAGAAGAAAGTAGCTTCAATAATATTGTCTTGTGTTTTGTCCAATGGTATAAGGTTTGTCTAAAATGACATCGTACAGGTAGACAGCTTTTAAGTTTTTGGTTGCTTATTGCTATCTTTGCACACATATATTATCAAATCGAGGAGAAACTTTAGTAAAATTAAATTAGATGCACTACGGATTGCAGACATGAAGCTATATCAGCTAAGTATTAGCCCAAACATTTGATGATGACTTAATTAATTTCAGTCAAAAATTACTGAGCAATATTCCTTTAAATTGGATTTTATTTGTATACAAAATCTATCTGATTTGAAGCGTCACATTTGTAATTATTTATATTGAATTTATTTAATCAGGCGAAAGAGAAACCTATTCTATTGTTATGTTCCATCTAGTTTTATACAGTACTCGTATTGATCATTTAAATAGCAATGGAAATAACATGGAGTTTGTCGTTACTGTCCATTTAACAGTTTGAATACCACGTTTTCGTGTTGAATTTCTATAGACAAAGAAATATACAGGTTATAGAAAATCTTGAAATATTCGTTAGTTTTTTTTTTTTTTGTTTTTTTTTTGTCTATATGTTGTATATTGTATCTATGTTTGTCCCCATGGGATGGGTGTGAGACAGGACCGTTACCACTCGTGGTATTGGTCCTAATTCTGACCCATGTAAAATAAAGAGTTTATTATTATTATTATTATTATGATAATTGAATAATTAAATTGAACATTTGAACAATCACTGTTTTCTGATGAATTTTATGTTTCAATACACATATTGCCACAAATCATTACTAAAAAATACATATTGTTATTAGAAAGCCTATAAGGTAAAATACGTGAAGTTTTAATTGACGAATGGTGTTACTTTACAACCTATAATGGCACCACACCTTTGTCATTTGCTAGTGAAACGTCGAGCCAAAATCTACATCTGATCGTAATTTTATGTCCCTCTATAACTGTTTGTTTTTATTTTCAAGAAATATTTCATATTATAGTCATATACCTAGCATATTTATTATAGTCTTTAGAGTTTTTTTTTATACTCACCTAGTATTTGATATATATTTTCTAAAGAATCCATTTTTTGGGGGAATCTCGTCTCTAAATCCACGACACAAAACCAAAATGCTGTAAGACCGTAAACTCGTATCCGTTTAATTTACACCTTCAAACACTCTTCTGTTGTAATGATTAATATTTTAAGATCCAGACACAACAAATATCCGAGTATTCGTTTCACTCTATTAAAAATTAAATCCTACAACTGTTTTAGAACTTTACATATAAATCTTTCACGCAGAGGATGTTAAAAGTTGTAAATAAAGTTTCTTCAGTTGCAGCTACCACATAAATATATCACTTTTAAATTTCCAAAATAAGATATTTTTGATGATTAAAATTACCTTCTCCGTGTAACAGGGTATAAAACCAAAATAATTTGAAAACTCCTACTTTGAGAATCACCTATTGTAGATTTCGAAAAGTTAATATATCTAAAAATAAAATTTAAATTGTTTTCAGAAAAAACATATCTATACATCCATTACAAAAGATGTTACATTTTTGTCTTTTTAGAAATTGTTAAAACATTTGATTCAGTTGCTTTCATAACAACAGCACGATCGCGAATCACAAGTCGTGTTTGTTGTCGTCACGCCGACTAAAGAATTACAGGCTGATATTCCCTGTGGCATACGTCATCGACAACAACAATTTAAATTATTAACATTAGGTTCATGCCTCAAGAATTCACTTAAAAGACTAGAAGAATAAATTATTCCATAGCAACATATGTACCTTAGTAACGAACAATTGTCTTTTAGTCTATTGTGGTTCCAATCGTTGAGCATCTTTATCGTCTACTTGACGGGGAAGTATTTACGTAGATTTAACAATGTATATCAGAATGCCTAATGAAGTCAAGTAGAATAACGATAGGTCTTAAAGGAATATTGTCACACATTAAAGAACTGTTTATATATATGTTTTATAATGTATCACTCTGGCATCAACATCAACATACGTTATTTAAGGCTGTGTACCTTAAAACATTTAAAATAACATGAAACTATTGTGTTTTTATACAGGAGAACAATAATATAGTTCTGCTTCGGCAGCACAAATTTTTTTTTTATCCATCTGAAGAGATCAGAGATATTATTAAGATATTTAAAGCCATACCACCTCTTAAAATGAAAAAAAAAAACAATTTAAGTTCTCAAACTTGGCCAATAAGAGTATATATTCATCAAAAGTGTCAAGTGTATACACACAAACTCAAATAAACCATAGAACTAAGTCATTTTTTACATAACATTGCAAGCTATAATTGAAAATCTTTTAAATAAAACGTTTAATATTTTGTATATCTTTTGTATAATATTAAGTAGTTTTCTGGATTTATCAAAATATACAATGTATATTTATGATACCAGACAAGTTGCCTACTGAATATAAACCCTTATTCACCAAGCTTGAGTATTGTGCTTTTTTGATCATTATAAGAGGTTGTATTCCTTTAACGTAATCAGGAAAAATGCGAATCTTTTATTTCGACGCATGCTTGGATCGACCAATAGGTGGACTAAGAATTACTTATGTGTACAAACGAATGAGTCATCCTTGTTGATGAATGAAACAGTCGAGTCACTTCCTTTAATGTCTAACACTCAATTGTCTGATTTATAGTCAATATTGACTTACCATGTACAGATTCTATCTTGTTTAATTACAATATCATAAGATACATAATGATTAGTTTCCTTCCACCACCACAGTTCTATCATAGTACATACCACAGTTCTATCATAGTACATACTACAGTTCTATCATAGTACATATCATAGTACATACCACAGTTCTATCATAGTACATACCACAGTTCTATCATAGTACATACCACAGTTCTATCATAGTACATACTACAGTTCTATCATAGTAAATATCATAGTACATACCACAGTTCTATCATAGTACATACCACAGTTCTATCATAGTACATACCACAGTTCTATCACAGTACATACCACAGTTCTATCATAGTACATACCACAGTTCTACCATAGTGCATTCCACATTCTATCGTAGGACATACCACAGTTCTATCATAGTACATACCACAGTTCTATCATAGTACATACCACAGTTCTATCATAGTACATACCACAGTTCTATCATAGTACATACCACAGTTCTATCATAGTACATGCCACAGTTCTATCATAGTACATACCACAGTTCTATCACAGTACATACCACAGTTCTATCATAGTACATACCACAGTTCTACCATAGTGCATTCCACATTCTATCGTAGGACATACCACAGTTCTATCATAGTACATACTACAGTTCTATCATAGTACATACCACAGTTCTACCATAGATAGTACATACCACAGTTCTATCATAGAACATACCACAGTTCTATCATAGTACATGCCACAGTTCTATCATAGTACATGCCACAGTTCTATCATAGTACATACCATAGTTCTATCATAGTACATACCACAGTTCTATCATAGTACATACCACAGTTCTATCATAGTACATACCACAGTTCTATCATAGTACATACCACAGTTCTATCATAGATAGTACATACCACAGTTCTATCATAGAACATACCACAGTTCTATCATAGTACACACCACAGTTCTATCATAGTACATACCACAGTTCTATCATAGTACATACCTCAGTTCTATCATAGAACATACCACAGTTCTATCATAGTACATACCACAGTTCTATCATAGTACATACCACAGTTCTATCATAGAACACACCACAGTTCTATCATAGTACACACCACAGTTCTATCATAGAACATACCACAGTTCTATCATAGAACATACCACAGTTCTATCATAGTACATACCACAGTTCTATCATAGAACATACCACAGTTCTATCATAGTACATACCATAGTTCTATCATAGTACATACCACAGTTCTATCATAGTACATACCACAGTTCTATCATAGTATATACCAGAGTTCTATCATAGTACATACCACAGTTCTATCATAGATAGTACATACCACAGTTCTATCATAGAACAAACCACAGTTCTATCATAGTACACACCACAGTTCTATCATAGTACATACCACAGTTCTATCATAGTACATACCACAGTTCTATCATAGTACATACCTCAGTTCTATCATGGTACATACCACAGTTCTATCATAGTACATATCGTAGTTCTATCATAATACATGTCACAGTTCTATCATAGTACATACCACAGTTCTATCATAGGACATACCACAGTTCTATCATAGTACATACCACAGTTCTATCATAGTACATACTACAGTTCTATCATAGGACATACCACAGTTCTATCATAGTACATACTACAGTTCTATCATAGTACATACCACAGTTCTATCATAATACATGTCACAGTTCTATCATAGTACATACCACAGTTCTATCATAGTACATACTACAGTTCTACCATAGTACATACCACAGTTCTATCATAATACATACCACAGTTCTATCATAGTACATACCATAGTTCTATCATAGTACATACCACAGTTCTATCATAGTACATACTACAGTTCTATCATAGTACATACCACAGTTCTATCATAGTACATACTACAGTTCTATCATAGTACATACCAGAGTTCTATCATAGTACATACCACAGTTCTATCATAGTACATACCACAGTTCTATCATAGGACATACCACAGTTCTATCATAGTACATACTACAGTTCTATCATAGTACATACCACAGTTCTATCATAGTACATACCACAGTTCTATCATATTACATACCACATTTATATTATGGTACATACCACAGTTCTAATATAGTACATACCACAGTTCTAATATAGTACATACCACAGTTCTATCATAGGACATATCATAGTTCTATCATAGTACATACCACATTTATTCGTCACGATCAGAACACAAGCGCCTAAGTCAGTTTTTGATGATTTGGAGTTAGCCCCCCTATGATCTAAATTGGCCTGTTTCCCACCTTTTCACAAACGCCTATATCAGCAGCCAATCAGATAACTTTGTTTTTCCGCTTTTTACACAATCGCCCTTGTGAACTCGATGACTTAGGCAGTGTTTGGACAGTGACTTCTATGCAATCGTGGAAGTTACACTTATGCCCAAGTCCCACAATCCGGTGTATTGTGTTGCTCAAGTCAATGCCCAAGTCACAATTTTATGGATCTAAGTCCAATTTCTCCTAGTCAAATTACACAACAAAGATAATCAATGTGTGTGGTGATATGTTCTTCAACTGTGAACAAACCACCATTAAAAAAGTTTTGTCAGAAACATAATGTTGAAATCAGAAACATTTTTCCACTTTACTCAAAACCCTTAAAATCGACTTATGCGATTGTGTTCTGATCGTGACGAATATTATGGTACATACCACAGTTCCATCATTGTACATACCACAGTTCTACCATAGTACATTCCAATAAAAATCAACATTAAGGGAGAGAACTCGGTCAAAATTTGGTTAACTATAATAATTAGGTCAATACATAGAGATATTATTATCTCTATGGGTCAAAACATTACGGGAGAGAACTCTTGAAGAAATTTTGTAATTGTAAACAGTATGTCTACAGAGTCTAAATGCAAATTTCAACAATGTCCATAAGTAGACCTAAGCATGGTTTGAGTGAATGGAACACATAATGATAAATATGTTTAAACCCTGCAACTGCTAGCCAGCAAGGTTCGGAAAATCTTCAATGGTGCAACTGCAACACGATCAATTCCAGCTGTAAACCAAGTCTTCGATATCCAAGTAAACGAAGGAAAGAAACACGAGTGTTATTATAATTATTATTAGCAGAAGTTACAATTACTAATTCCAAGGGAAGTAACTTGTCATAAGATAGTTTTTAAGTAAATGTAGGTCATTATGAAATCAGTAGAAGTTCAAGGGAAGTAACTGGTAAAAAAAACCCCAAATCATTCAACTGAATGTAGGTCATTATCATAGAGTTATTCATTGAGAAATCATCAAAAAGTAACGTTGTTCAATGGAATAACTTATAATAGATTAGTTTAACTTTATTTAAGTTAACGAGTCAATAATCGAATTAAACCAAAAATACAAGATATCAGAAACGGACAAGGTGTAATAAGATTATCATATAAGATATCCATGTCTCCATCCAACCAAAGGGAGCCGTGGTGGCTCTGTGAGTTAGATGCTTGCTCGCTAACCTGAAGGTCCGGGTTCAATCATAGTCAGTATCAATCAAGGCATGGGTCGAGATGACACCTTCGGATTTTTCAACCCGGCTTCCCCTTGTCAGTGATGCAGGTCAGATGGGCTGACATGGAAAAAGCGTCCAGTCGTTCGGATGGGACAATAATCCGAGGCCCGATGTGCTACGCACGTTCAAGATCCCTCGAAAAGAAGAGTAGGCTTATGTCGGTATGCTGCTGTCCTGGCAAAATTTCCCTCATTGCACACTGCATGGCGTTTGCCATCCTTATTTAGCCCATGCAGGTGAATAGACGTCCTGCTCTTCTGTTGGATGAGGATGGGCAAACACCATGCAGTGTGCAATGAGTGGAATTTTGCCAGGAATGCGGCATACCGGTATGGGTCGAGATGATACCTTCGGATTTTTCATCCCGGTTTCCCCCATCAGTAGGGCCGACATGGAAAAAGCTTCTAGTCGTTCAGATGAGACAAACCGAGGCCCCGTGTGTTACAGGCTTTGCATGTTAAAGATCCATTGGCAGTTGGAAATCGAAAATAAGAGTAGGCTAATGCCAACATGAACCCTTGACAAATGAAAGTGGAATGAATAATTTTGACTATCTACCATCAGTAGTGTTTTTAATTCCCCATTTCATAAGAATATGAAAATCTAAGGACTACAACCCTAGGTTGCTTTAATGGAAAGGTCACAGCCAATATCTCACAACTTAGCTCATAATTTTGAATTTAAGGTTGGTCTCGGTTTGTAAGCACGATTGATTACGGGACAAATTAATTGAACGACATGTGTGTGGTTCTTGCAATTCCACTAAAATTAACGAGTCTTCGTCACTAATAATGATCTACCGGAAGCTTCTATTGATATCTAATTAATATCACTATTAGTGACCTCATAAAACGCATTACTTTTAGTGGAATTGCAAGAACCAAGAATGTGGGAATGGAAATTGAAATGGCGCAAATTAATGCTATCAGTGTCCCTGATACACATACAAAACCCTCTTTACAATCCCTTTAACTAGCTTGAAATTCCTGGCAATGTAAATAGTTCCACATGCGTTCAATTCAGATTTACTAAGCGAAAAAATGAGACACATGTAGAGTTTTTTTAATTTTATTTTTTTAAATGTTTAAATTCTGGATGGGTACAGCATCTGGAATGAAAAAGAAGATCAATTAGAGGCTGTAAGGGCAAGAGCATTAATTGGCCAGTTTGATACCACATACCACCTGATAAAACGCCCTGCGACAACGTTTCAATACAGAGCAGACACGGTCGTTGATGTTGAAAATATAGGTACCGGTACTGTACAAATGTATAGAAGAGAAATCTTCTACCCCCATTTACAAAACTCTGAGAGAATGATTTTAATGAACAGTTACAAATTTTTAACTTGTTGATTATCAAATTTCATAATGGATCAAAATTCATTGTCAAATTTTCTTTTAACATAATCTGTTACATCCCATTAGATTCTGATCATCAAAATTCATTTGTCTTCGATACCAGATGTTGATAAATAATAAACTTTAGGTACCGGTTCAAAAACGTACACACTTCAGACATAGATCAGAAGAATTCTCAATTAAAATATTTCGATTATTAATTGATAATTGATTGATAGCCTTGCATTGATAATGGATCTCAATTTGGCAATCAAAGCCCAGTCCTAATCATAAACATTTAAGACCTGTACGGTATTTCAAGAAAATTTGCCTTATGGTTACTATTTACTATAAAGATATAAGTTTACAGACTTACCACTCTGATTCTATGTCCAATAGCTTTACTGGGTAAATTAGTCCTGAATTTCGCTCGAACTGTACCACTACATCCATGAGCTCGAGTGATTTTTCCCCAGATAACCTTTATTTTATGTTCGGCTCTTTTACCAGGGGCTGAAGTTGTTCTGGAATAAACAATATGAATACAATCATATAAAAAAAGATACTTTTTAAAAGTGGGCTTATAAATGGCAAATATGGGCATACATTCATCATAGACTTCATTACCAGTAGATTTTGTCATTGACTATTAGTTATCTTGAGCCATCAGGGCACGGCATCAACGTCTGATTCTACATCAAAGAAAGATGAATAAAGTCCATGGGTACAAATGGTCAACAAATAAAATGAGAAAGTTTCCAATGAAGAGCAAGCCAATGGGCAAATGGATGAGCACAGATCAATTTATTTTGGTACATCCATTTCCAACCAACAAACCAATTTCATTAACGTTTAAAATTGAGGTGGATACCGGTACTATATGCAATATAGTTTAATACTTACTTTTTAACTCGGTAAACATAAGCACATTTCTTTCCCAAGTAAAAGATGGTATCTTTTTTTGTGTTGACTCCATCAATTCTTAATAAAGACGTGTTTTCATACTGTCTTCTTAGACCTCTTTTATATCCAACAAATACAGCTTTACAAAATAATCTACAAAATAGCAAACACAGGTTAATAATATAAAAGAACTTACTCGGAATGCTGCTGGGAAATCTAAATGTAGAATGTCTCATTTCGTTTTGTAAGTTGGCTAAAGGTTCGTGTAGAAAATAGGATCTAATGTTTACAGTTTCAAAAACCATTTAACCATGGCATAGGCATACTATAGCCATAATACAATCAATGATCAAGTCGAGTTTAAGCACAGTTTTCTGAATTCTGGTACCTTGGTTGCCAACAGAACTTAAATGATTAATGCCAGAAAACTAAAGAGAGCAGATCAAATCTATCAAGAACCTTATAGAAATGAGGCATACTAACCTTTTGTAAGCTTTAGTGAATTTGGGTTTTGACCCCTCCTTTTTCTGTGTAGCAGCAGACATTTTTAGCCTGAAAGATAAATGAAAAGATAAATATACTTACAATTAAGGTACTAAACCCAGTAGATATAACTTAACTGAATAATTTTTTATGGCCATTTACCATGTCGTTGTCATAAGCAAAATGTAAACCAAAATTAAAAAAGCTTCAGAAAGATCTACAAGAAATTTGAATCCAGTTCTTTCCTTTAAATGTTTATTGAATGAAATAATTACTGATGTCAGGCCTGCATTACAGCAAAATCGAAATTGACAATGATCTTGGCAAGGTAATGTTCATTGAAGACAAGTAAACTTTAGAAATCACATGAATGAGAGAATAAAAGGTGTTCATAATGTTTTGACTAGGAACTTCAATCCGCGCAGAATCCTCGTTTATAAGGGGCATCCATACATACAAGTCATATAATGGATCAACCAAACATTAGCTTACGAAAATATGGAAAAATCAGCACTGATAAGAGTTTTAATAAGGGTAAAATTGGGAGTTTAAATTATTGTAAGCGTGGAAACAGACCCTGTTTTGGCTAATGGCCGAAATGAAAAGGCAGAGCTAGTATAACGAAATTTTGGTATAAAAACGTATTTTTTATTCATAAATGATCAGTATACCTCAAAACTAAAATATTTTAATAATCACACTGAATTTCAATCAAATAGTCTAATAAAACATACTTTTTTATGAAAATTTCGACAAACAGTAAAAGAAATACGAAACTGGCTCATAACCGGAAATCATATTCCGGAAGATTAATGGCGTTGATAGCAACGATAAACAAAACCTAGAAGAGAGTCACAAGAAGGAGAGAGTCGATTGATATTCGGATCAAATGCTGTCAATATTGAAGTAAATTTAAATGGTTTAAATCTAAAGGTATTTACATTTTGGTAGCTGGACAATGATAATGGCTGGGTGAATAATATCTCACTGATAAAGTGCAATTTATTTGTTGTCATTTTGTTTTTGTTATTTTTGCCTTTGGTCCATTGATTGTATTGCAACTATTGTAAGATATAGTCCATTCTATATCCATTTCAAATGTCAATACAAAGAGACTTGATCGAACCGAAGTAAGATTAGAGAGTAGATCTTTGCAATGAGCGCGTTTCTACTTAGATTTTAGGCCTCTATGATTGAAGGCTTCATTCTAATTCTTAACCCTTATCCTAGATCTTCACTAGATTTTGTATGAGATTAAAATGTGTATTAGTCAGTTGAATAAATTTGAAAGTACTGTAAGTAGAATTGATTTATTGACCATACTAACTAAATTCATAAAAATATCATGAGCCAATATCATTACATGTATGCTAACCGGTCACTGTTACAAAGAAACTTTACACAAATTGTTAATTATTTTATAGATGAGTTCAGAATTACCAATGTTGAGTGGGGTGGATGCCATCCACGTGGCCACAGTACTAGAAGATTGTTGTGATCAACTGTCTATACTGGGTCGGATTATGCCACATTCTTTTGATATGAGACCAGATGCATTTGAGGTAAGAACTTAAAATATTGTTAAGCCGTTTTCGGCAAATTTCATTCAATGGCTATCCAGTTTTTGTTTTGGCATATCACTTATAACCAAGAGTGCTGTACCATACAGGAGATTGTGGAGATTGAAGTTAAATTACTCGAACTTCTAATAAAAAGAAGTGCCAAAATCTAAAATTTAAATTCTATTAATTCTGATAATTGTAGATAGTAGATAATGATGTCAACCAGCTAGCTGATTCTCAACGTCAATTAGAGAGCCGATATCAGTCAGTTTTAGCTCGAAAGTTAGACGTCAAACAATTTACCCAGAATCCTGATAAATTAGCTCAGATAGAGAAAGATGTCTTGAATACTGGTCGTGATTTAAAGAACAGTACTCATGTATTTGGACGAACTTTACGTCAGAATCCCCTAACACAAGATAACACAGCTAAAATACAACAAGATAGGTAAGTTTGTATTTAAAATACTGCTCTAGATATGTTTTCTTTGTTGGATAATTCTAACCACCTTGGTTCTAATGACATTTCTGAGGGTTTTTTTTCTGGGAAAGTATAAGGGTTTACCAATTATTTGACTTGACAAAACATAAGGTTGATATTACGATGTTGATAGATCTGGAGCAGGCCAAATCCAGCCCGCGACACCCTTGGGAATGGCCCTTCAAGAGTGACCCCTTCCGCTAAAATGCTATGCAAGCTTAGCTCTCTTTGGCTCTTTTATTTTTTTCATAAAATGCACTAGGCATAAATTAATTAGAACGTTTGATCTAGAGTAAGTGTAGGCATGACATTTACATGAAATCTGTAGATTCTAAATTCCTCTTATTTCAGATCGTTTTTAGAAGTGGTGATGTCAGAGTCTATGAGTGAATTGATTCACAACAGAACATTTCAATCTTTAATAGAAGCTGTTAAACTAGAGAAAGCCAAGAAAGCTGCTCTACAGAATACTATTCAGAAGTATGTATATGACATTTTTACATAGCATAATGTTTCTTATTGTGTTGATTTCAATTGACTTGCTTCTAGAGGCATAGTAGTTAAATGGAGAAAAAATAGCCCTTAACTTTGAGCAAGTTCAGAAAAAGGAAATATAATATTTGTCATCATTTGATGGACTAATTGCAAAATGATTTTCTGTAATATTAGACTTGCTGTACTATCATCAATTGCTTAACAAAATTTCACATACAATATGTCTCTCAAGTGTTATATAATGTGTAGTCTGATGTGTTATTGTAAATAATGAAATATATAATTATAGAGAAGAGGACGGTCGTAAACGAGTTCGTCAACTTCAGAAACAATTATTAGATGTTAAAAAAGAGAAGGAATCTGAACTGCAGAACCGTGAAGAGATGATTGCCCATCTTAAAGATCAGCTACAAGAGATGAAGGCTAAAACTAACATGGAGGGGAAGTATATCAAGAAATGTGCTGAGGTTGGAGTGACTCAGACTCAGAAAAGATGCTTTTTATCTGAAAAAGAAATGAAAGATGAAATTGACGTAAGTTTACTTACCGGTACTTATTGGTTTATAAGTTTATTTCATTTCATTTCTCCAGATGTTAAATTTTTATGGTTTTCAGAATTTTATTCAACAAAATATACTGGGAAATTATTCATGAAGTTATCTGTTTTTAAATCAAGAATAATTTTTATCTGACTTTGAATCTTTCTTTTTAGAATCTACAGAATCAGATAGATAAAGAAACCAGGGCTAATGCTGAGATTGAATCTTTCCTTAGAAACCATCATGGTGTAAGTTTATAAGTTTTTAACAGTCAGAAACATATCTATATAAATTGGACATTAATCATCAGAACTGTTAGTTTGGAGTTACGGTTTGGTCCTGTGTGAGTAAAGCTAAATACTGATACTGAATGAAAAACAGACAACAATTTATAGAAATGTTCTACTAGTCCTGTAAATTGTAGGAATGAAATCTCTCTTGAAACGGCCCATTGTTCATGTCTTTTTTGAAACAAAATTTTCAGAATTTAGAAAAGAAGTTAGATTTTTGGCAAGAGAAATATGAGAAAGATGTAGAGAGTAAACAACATGATTTAGATGTTTTAAAAGCTTCTAAAGCTAAAGATTTAGAAAGATTACAAGAACTGACTAAACTGGTGAGTATTATTAATGTTATAATCATGGGTTATGCCTGAGGTGACCAGGATTTACAAACTTTATTCAAATATCATTGTTAGGGAAAACAGTAGAAAAGGAGACATGAAACATATATGCACATGTTAGAGCAATCATTTATTCCCAAATTATATATTATGAAAACCAAAATATCCCCTCAACTGCTTGTTCAATGTTTAAAAGATATCACCAATATCCAAAGCCTCAACCCATGCTTACAGGGATCAGTTTTCACTATGTAAATGAACTATTTCAGTATAAAGAATATGAACAAGTAGTAGTAGAAGATAGAATAGAGAAAGAGAAAGTGAGAAGAAAGGAAGAATTAGAAGCTATAGAATTACGGGGAGCTGTAAAGGTATGTGTATATATAGATAGTGTATTAAATGAGTTCAAATTTATTCTTACATGTGCATTTAGATGTAGTAATAACTTTTAAGCGATTGTAAAGAGATTTTCTAAACTTTGTAGGGATTGTAAAGAGGTTTTCTAAACTTTGTATGTGTAAAAATTTAGAGAACCTCTTTACAATCCCTACACATACAAAGTTTAGAAAAACCTCTTTACAATCCCTTTAAAGGATTAGCACAATCAGTTTCATTGTTTTGATTTTGGTTGCCATGAAATTGTTGTGACCTTAAAACATGTTTCCTCATTAACTAGCTGAAAAATGGAATACAAGAATAATAAATGGACAAAAAGAATAATTGTTATGTAATCAAAAATTCTAATCTTTAATCTTTTCCAGGTGCAAGCGTGGTGGCGAGGGCTCATGGTACGAAAGGGATTTGGTCCCTATGGCAAGAAAAAGAAGGGCAAAAAGGGAAAGAAAGGAAAAGGAAAGAAGGGCAAAAAGAAGAAGTAGAGTGTGAAAATTAAGGTGTGGGGGGAGGGGGCTTGATATACTGTATGTTTTGTAACATTATTAATTCAGACATGCCACAAATTTATGTAATATTTAGTTAAACCATTTCTAAAAAGGCCACAGAATTCATGAAATAATTTGAGAAATTTGGATATGAAATAGTCTTGATGGTGTACAATGGCTTACATTAATTCTTTATTCACTGTTACATTTTTTCAACATAGATATTGCAAGCTTGCTACACTGGAATGTATTTGTATTTGAATTTTAATGTAAAATATCAATTTGTGACTTTAGTTCTGTTGAAGTGTATAAACACCCTAATAATCTGTGATATAATTTTATTGTATTATATATAATATTAAACAAGTTATTTCTATATTTTGTCCTTTTTAATCATCTTATTAAAATTATTGTCCAGACAGAATTATCGGCCTATGTTAGTTGTTGTCTGGAAAGAACATAACAGGATTACTTCCCTTGAATAAATTTACTATTTGGAATTTTGATTTTCCCAAGATTCTATATTTAGAACCTGATATAACTATCAACCAATCAAATGGCTCCAAATATTCCCACGAAAATCTTCACAGCACGTTTTCCCACAATCAGCAGTTTGTGAGAAGTATTCGCTGACATCGACATCTACCCCTCAACGGCAGGTTTTATCTGACTAATCGACATCGTGGTACGATCACTGCGTGAGAACAACTTTGCAAGTAAGTTCAATTTCATCATGCTTATTTCAGGCCTATTTGTGCTGGAAACTAGCATCATATTCGATTTAAAGAATTTCATCTGGTTGGATTCATTTAGATTGTATTATTCAAAAGAAAAAGATAATGAAATTCAGATTTGTTGCTGTTTCTCACCTTGTTTCTTCCCCATAGAGAAATCGTTTTTGGTCCCATATTGTCATTTGCTCATTTTGACAGTCCAATTAGCGACCACAAAATTTGCTTAATTGTATATTTTGCCTATTGTGCTTAATTGAAAAAATATGTAAAATACCGATCGTTGCAAAAAATGATTTGGAAATAGGCCTACACAAGATATTTTACAGAAATTCTCAAATGGGAATTCCAGTTGGAGATTTCGAAAAAATTAACAATGGGCCTACTTATACAGTACCGTGCAATATATGGCATTTTCATTAAATTCGTTCTACGACCTTATACATACTTAGACATCGCTTGGAAATTACAAAGGAGGAAAACCATCACCTATGTATCAGAAATGGTGGGCTTGTACAGGAGTACATTTAGCAAATTTTAAAAAGCGTGTAAAACGAAGGGGGTGAATTTGATACAACCGAGATGAAAAAGGCTACCTATTTTATAGTACGAATATATATTGCACGGTACTGTATTTTAATGGACACGATAGGATATACCTTCGGGTCAGGCACATGATTTGGTTGAATTAATAGGCTATCCATCATTGACCATTTGGGTCAAGCATGACACCGTTTTATATATATTAAAATTCGTGAAGGTCAGTGACTATATCTTCAGGTTTTGAGATATAATAGGACACTTTTATTTGTGATAGATAGTCCATGGTCAAAACAGTTGTCTTGCGTTAGTTACAAATGTTTCAAGAAATTTTTTTAAAGAATTTCTATTTGTGTTTTATATCTGATTTATTACTAAGTTATTGCGCTCTCTTCGTCGAAATTGTAACTTTCAATGCCAAAGATATTATCTATATTGTCGGCGATATCAGTTTTTTTTATCCTAAAGCTATGTGACAATTCTTGTATATTTTAATGTTGATCATGTAAAACAAAATATGATCTGGATTGAACAATTCAAATACATCATGGTATATTGTTTACACTTGAATTATTCGCTTATATACAATACAACTTGTTACTTTCTTATATACGGTAGATATACTGGTACTTGAAACAATATCATGTCTATATTTGACCCCCGACCTGTTTAATGGCTGTTTATAATGATTAAAGAGAGTTCAACTGTTGTTTAGGTGACCTCCTGGTTATAAAAAGTAGAAAAATTATGAATATTTTGTTTGAGTTTTATTTTTGATTAAAAGTGTTTATATAACCCGGTTTTTCAGTCACATTGTTTTTATTGTCGTTATAAATACTGATATTTACTCTTCTGTATATTACAATTATATAATGGTTGCACAGCACATGAAACTCAATTGATATTGTCCCCACACCGACCACAGCATATTGTTATTAGACATATCAGAGACAGTCTGAGAGACAAAATGTTAAACGCAACGTAACCTACTAACAAATTTAACTTAAATGCCGAAACGAGAATCGAGTAGTCAAGCTCCAACTAGATCGTTGATGCTTAAAGTCCATTTCTGTTATCTTATAATTGGTGTTCCCAGCCTTCACTGTTATCATTTGTCTGAACTGTGTAAGATGACCCGGTCGTCTGTCACTGTATCATTATATCTAACCTTTCAGATAAACCTTGGTGAAATATGACTGTTATTTGATATGGCTATATTTTCTGTCGGTCGACTGGTACCGTATTTCTAACGCCTGTGTTTGAATCAGCAGTCCACTTCACTTACTCATTTGCAATGCCTTTCCATGTTGGACAAAATTCAGTCTTCTATAACGTTTTCCAGAAATCTTGTTGGACCGTGAGTCTAATTAAAATCAGACCCTATTTCGTTCGTTTTTTTTTTTTAAATTCGGTTTTTTTAAACACTACATTAGGATTTTTAAAAAAACGAACGAACGAAATTAGGGTCTGATTTTAATTAGACTGGTTGGACCGTCCAATTTTTTCTAGGTATTTTTTTTTCTCTACAATTTGTGTCTACATCAACATCGTAATGTACAGGAAACGACTGTTTCGCACTTATTCTTCCGTATCTAAAATTCGTTTTATTTACGAATATCTGAAAGATATATGACAATTTCAGACATCAGAAACCTAATCTAGACCAAAAGTAGACATGCAAAAACGAAAAAAGAGGGAAAGAATAATACGTTGGACTTAATTCGTACACAACCATTTACATAAAATGTTTCAGTGGAGTGCGTCCATGAGCCGGTCGTACAGGAGTACATTTCTGACGCTAGGCTAAAGAAAAACTAACTTAAATTGATCATATTGTGGTGGTATGGCGCGTCGTTCTACCAATCATGGCTAATGTCGTTTAACACAAGTATCTTGTAGGGTCAATAATTTCATTTTCTTCATTAATACGTTCGACTGAATTTGAATAAAAAGAGTTGGGTGGTGAAATCAAATAATAATAATTGTTTGTTTTACTTGTTATTTTCTGTCTTTCAGATTTCAAGAGATAATCACCAAATATTAACTATGTCATACAACAGACAACAAGGTGCTAGCGGTAAGGAATATTTTACTCTTTTAGTTTAATTGGATAAGATTCGATGTATTATTAGATGACTTCTTGTTTTTTTTGGGATTAATAGAAAAAAGTTCATGACTTCAGTGCATCCAATCCAAGTACATGTATTGATTTACTTATCTGTTATCTCATCGCATTTTATATCCCAATAATCCGTTGCTGTATACTTCTGTATACGTGTAGGCTGTAATGATATTGGTATTGTTGTATTTGATTTTTTTTTCATATTCCAATATGTGTAACATTAACAAAATTTTAAGTTCGGAAAAAAGCTCGACTGAACCCGGTCTCAATTATTTCTCGCCAAAAATTATATTCGTTGTTCATTATTTCCCGCCAAAAATTATATTCGTTGTTCATCTTTTTTTCAATGTATTTCAGGCAACAGTTATGGATATGGTACATACTACCATCATACCACTCGCGAGGCAGCACAGGGCATCCAACAATCAGGCCGTATCTACCCATCTACAGATACAGTCAGTGATGCGATGGCCGGACCAGGAACTTACCTCACCAGAATGGGACCCAACAACCATCCAGTTCGAGTAGCACGTAATAACTATGATGGCAACTGGGAACCGAACATGGGTAAAACTGATGTAGCTATACAGATGAGCTTACCGAAAAATTCATTGGCTAAAGTTCCTCAACCTGGACCCGGTGGTCGCAGTGTTTATGTTAGTCCTGGTGCTGTAGATTTGCGTCAGGCTGAAAATGTACAGTTCCACTACCGTCAAGGGGATGGCAGCTATTCTTCCTATGATTACTAAACATATGTTACGTCAAGGGCAAAAATCCATGTCTGATTCATTGACTTACTAATCATTATTGATGTGCCCAGAACAAAAACAGTTTTGTTTCATTTTTGTTTTTTGTTGAATTTCATGTGGAAATTTTCCATGCCAAGTAGGCCCACTCTTATGTTAAATATATGTTTAGTTTTTGTTAAGAATTGAAATAGTTCTCAGTTTATATTAATATTTCATTTGTTAATTTGAATTACGTGGATACGTCGAATAAATGGTGGTGGTACAGTTATGCTCTATGTTCGACTTTGATTCTATAACGTCATCAATCATAAGGACAAATCCCAGTTTTCCTTGAAATTTTCTAGTTTGTCTAATTTATAGTTGTAAATGTTGGCACTATGATGCAAGATATTTTAAGAAACGGGATTTTGACTTCTTGGGACCAGCTGACTTTGTAACTTCTAGTCTAGATTAATAAAGTATTCCGTAAATAATGCCTTTTTATTCTTATTTCGTAGATTTGTAACACATGCAAGGATTTAGGGATAAATTCCTCAAGTCATTTACCCTAAAAGTTGAAATAGCACAAAAACTCAGTGGCGTAGATAGTGGAGGGGGTGGGGGCATTATTGATATACGTCTGTTGAGAAAGTGCCGTCGGTAAAGTCGAACAGGCTGAGTGGCGATACCGCATAACGGCGGTGTGCGGCCTGCCGATATCGGTTTAACCACCAGTAGAGTTCAATAGTGTAGAGGTGGTCGTAGGCAGCCAGTCAATGTCGGACTTAGTCGGGCGTGCCAGCCGGAAGGGGGCATCCGTTAGACTAGCCCTCACCAAACCAAACTACACGGGATGGGATCAAATCCCGAAATATCTTTCAGAATGCACCACATTAATGCCATTTTCGCTTGTCGCTCACGGAAGGTTTCTTGGATTCTCCCTCTAACTATATATTGAAATTCAGGGTTGATTTCCTTGCATCCAAGACCCTATCTGAACTGCTCTCGTTGACGACATGCTACGATCAAAGGGTGCAATTCTCGACAGCATTTACGTTATCTGGCATACGATGAAAATGAGATCGTCTATATTAGTCTCTTGGCAAAAGTCTGGGTACCACCATCTTGCAAGGAAAGGTCTTGTGTTATGATGTCCCATCATGATTGTTGTCAAGTTAATATTTATTTTTGCACTAGACATTGATCGTATGAATCAACTGCCAATCTGTATGATTTATGGCGACTTAAATGTCCTTTATATTCGACACGCAATAAGATCGACGTCTGAACAAGGCTTAAGATCGTACACCATTGCTAAAAGAAAATGGTCTACAACGATTATATAAATTATTCCTTACAAGTAGTTACGAATTTAAAAAATAACTGTTCATTTACCGATATTATATTTATAATGACAACATTGTTCAAATTGGTCTGATACATCCAGAGATTATAAGAGTTGTCTCCCACACAAATAAATAGTCTGTTCTTGTCATGCATGACGATCAAAATTGAGAGGCTCCAGACCATATCACATTTTCTTTTCACCTAATTGATATTCTAAACTGAAATTAAACTAGAGCAGAAAAGCAAAGTGGACCATCTCACCGAAATGGCGCCGAGGACATTACCAAATATTTTGGTCTATTTCTTAGACAGTGATCAAGATAAAGCTGATAATGTACTACACTAGATGAACTCAGAATCAAGAAATTTGACAAGAAACATGTTCTCTGAGTGTATATTAAAGCGATACAACCTCTTAGAATGAACAAAAAAAAAATAAGTTCTCATATTCATCAACGATGTACAAACAGAATGCAAAAAAAAAACATGAAACTATGTAAATTCCCATATAATAACAGGTTATGATTAAGGGTTTTTCAATTATTGTATATAAACATTGTTTTCTGGATTTATCAGATTATTTAGTTAATCTGCTTTATAGTTATGCAACCAGGCAAGTCCCTTGATGAATATAAACTCCTATTGACCAAATTTGAAAATTTAGATTTTTTGTTCATTCAAAGAGGTTGTATTTGATAGATGGTAGGCTACATTGGGTGAGGTCAAATCTCGTGTTAGTGTTCCGTGTTAGTGTTAACACCGACACGTAACACGACATTTGAACTCATTCTTCGTGTTAATATTGTATGTCTGGTGTTAACACGCTATTCTAATATTACATTTTCATTAACACCAAGTCTTGCCATATAAACAATATTTCTAAAATGTTGTTCTTGCATTGTTTTGTTCGTTCAACTCACTCGATAAGGACAACGAGAGCAGTCGCATTCGGAGCGGTGTCGGCGAGCGCAAAGTGATAAGGGCACCAAAATGCTATTTTGTTCGAGGCAGTACTTGTACAATTTTTGTTCGATGATTTTCATATTTTCAGGGTCTGCCAAGGACATGTTGAAGTAAATCTGTGAGAATTTTCAAAGAGATCGGCTCATAAGCAGCTGAGATACTTTTCGTCAAAGTTGGGAACGTTTTTTTGGGGACACCCGATATATCTATATCTAAACCGTAACTTTATTGTTTTGGTACATGTATTATTAAAATTAAGGGAGTTTCTTGCGGGCGTTCCCTTGGTAGAACGACTTGAAAATCTGGTAGAAAGTACATTTAAAACATCTCTATACTAATGGGCTTGATATGAAAACTATGAGCTTTTTCTATATCTTAACCGTAACTTGGTGTTTTGATATAGTAATAGCAATAATTAGGCTACAAACGATCCAAACCGCAAAACAACACACATTTGTTACCTTGCTGGGCATCCATATCTAAAATCATAATACTCAGCCGAAAACACATCTTATTCATGTTTATTAAGCCGGATATGACGTTCAATCGGTTCTAAAGTTGTATCAGGATATCTTTCCAAATTTTAGCCTCTATTTTGCAACAATAGCTTGAGCAGCCGGTATAAAAATCATTTTAAATGAATTTAAATAACTGCTAACACCAACACTAAACTTGAACTCATGCTCGTGTTAATGCCCTAGAGATTAGTGTTAGCGCATAATTTCTAAATCCATTTTTAGGCTTATTTCAGACGGAAATCGACCAGAATTTGAGACCCGAATGTCAAACTGTAATATATAATCGATTGCCAAAAGAATTTGCATAATTATGTCATTTTCACCCTCTAATAATGTGTGAAAGTATTCCATGAAATCTCATTTCCGATATTAACACTAACACGAAGGAGAAATCGTGTTAATACTATGTTTAACACCATGTTGATAGTTTTTATATCAGGGCTAACACGGAACACCAGTATGAGGTCAAGTCTTGCGGACTAACACCAAAATAAACCGGGCCAAGAAATAACAAATACAGACAAATAAAGCTTAATATACTAGATCAAATCATCAAATATATTTTAGAAACTTTAATAAAGAAAAAAATCCATACAGATCGGCTCTGTGTAATATTTAAAATCCAAGAAATCATACCGATAGTAGGCTCGTGTTACACGCTCCTTGTTAATATCCAACTACGGTGTTAGTGTCTAAATTCGGTACCAACACCAGAGTTAACACTAACACGGAACACTTACACGGGATTTGACCTCACCCATTGTGGGATTAGGCTTACTAAAAAAATTAAAAGTTGATTTTCTAATAAACTGGCATTTTTGTGGCCTAGTTTTTCGTACTATCCCCCAGCCATATCTGTCCGAATATCTATCAAAGGCTGGGAATAGAGTCGGCGATTTTCGGATTAACTTGGACCCTACACACCATGCCGATTTGTAAAATTACCACAGTTATCTCCCGTAATGTATTGACCTACTTCTTAAAAAAAACAAAATTGACAGAGTTATCTCCCTTAATCTGAAGTTCATGATTTTTATAACATATAAAACATCGCTTTTCTGCAATTGACCACTTTCCATTTGAACAATTTACTCATATTTGATTCGTATATTTTGCTCATATGAGAAGTTCATTAGCTGCCCCCAATGTATTGCCAATGTGTTTACAGGGATTTCGAGATTTGGTTTACGGTTGGGATCGTTCGTGCTTTGTCATTATAATAAATATTCACGCCTTTCTATTTATATCGAAATCCGTAAGAAATAGACACCAATAAACGATTACCGAGTTTCCGCCGCCATGTTCTGTGGGTAGCAAAGTCGACCTTGACCTTAGTCAAACGCCATTAGATTACACTGTCAACAAGTCTTTCGTTCCCGTTTCATCGGCTATTATTCATTTAATATTAATCAAAAATTAAATTCGACCCTACCCCTTTGTGTATAAGGATTGAAATATTATAATTTCAATAAAAAAACATCTTTGCAGGTTCCAGAAAATAATAAAAACGAACTTTATTAGACTTGACACCGTTTGAAGCTCTCACTACTTTTACTTTCACTAACTAGTTACGATGACTTATTTTGTTTGGGAGTTAGCCGTCTAAAATATTGTTTTATTATCAGGATGATAAGCTGAATTAGTTGCCAGTGCATTTTCTGTAGCAGAAATGAGCTTGCCAGTTAAATTATCCAGCCATTGAGGAGAGAACAAAACTTTGACATAGGCCTACTGAATATGAAAAAATACTCAATAACCCTCCTAAAAATTCATATGGACCTCAATTAGTTCTGGAAATATTTTTGGATATATTTTAAATGTCAGGCATTTTAATACTGTAGGCAAATACAAAGATCATTAAAGAGTAAAGTTATTTTGACAGCTATTTATTAACTTTATTATGAAAGTCCCAAGTAGGAGGATTGATATCAAGATTTCTTGTTTGATTTAATATATTTTAATTTTTTAATTTGTTAATTTACAGGCCATAACAGCTGGTAATTTCTAGAATTAGGCCTACAGTGATAACTCCAGCCTAAAAAAGAACATATTTTGCTAAATACATTTTTTTAATGAAGACCCCATGAGAAATAAGCAGGGAAGAACTGGTAAACATGTGACATGCCGCACAGATTTTTTAATAAATGAATTGAAATGGTGTTTTAAGTCTATTGGGCTAATTAGGACGGGCAACCCCATATAGAATGCAATGTGGGAAATTAGCCTACTCTTATTTTTGATTTACCAACTGTCAAGGGAATCGCTGTCTATTGATCCATTTCAATGATTAGACACTTTTTCCATGTAGACCCTTTGACCTGCATCGCAGACAGAGGGTAACCGGGTTGAAAAATATGAAAATTTCATCTAAACTCATGCCAGTTAAACCCTAGACTTTTAGGTTAGCGAGAACACCTCTAACTCCAAAAAGGTATTTTAAAACAATGATTTGTATTCAAATTTTATTATTATTATAATTTAATTATTATGCACATACTTTGATAGTGTCAAAAATACTGTAAAATATTTCAATTACGGCAAACTATAATTATAACTGGCATAGTTAAAGTTAAAAATGACAATGGAAAGTGAACTTTTTGATAATTCAAATTCAAATTCAAGTCTCATGTTCACATTGATTCATTGTAGTAAAACTGACTTCCACTATCAACTCACATCGCAGCAATTATTTATTTTTTTCTAAGCTATCACTGTAATTCTGTCAGCTGTTATGGCCTGTAAATTAACAAATTACAAAATTAAAATATATTAAATCAAACAAGAAATCTTGATATCAATCCTCCTACTTGGGACTTTCATAATAAAGTTAATAAATAGCTGTCAAAATAACTTTACTCTTTAATGATCTTTGTATTTGCCTACAGTCTTAAAATGCCTGACATTTAAAATATATCCAAAAATATTTCCAGAACTAATTGAGGTCCATATGAATTTTTAGGAGGGTTATGAGTATTTTTTCATATTCAGTAGGCCTATGTCAAAGTTTTGTTCTCTCCTCAATGGCTGGATAATTTAACTGGCAAGCTCATTTCTGCTACAGAAAATGCACTGGCAACTAATTCAGCTTATCATCCTGATAATAAAACAATATTTTAGACGGCTAACTCCCAAACAAAATAAGTCATCGTAACTAGTTAGTGAAAGTAAAAGTAGTGAGAGCTTCAAACGGTGTCAAGTCTAATAAAGTTCGTTTTTATTATTTTCTGGAACCTGCAAAGATGTTTTTTTATTGAAATTATAATATTTCAATCCTTATACACAAAGGGGTAGGGTCGAATTTAATTTTTGATTAATATTAAATGAATAATAGCCGATGAAACGGGAACGAAAGACTTGTTGACAGTGTAATCTAATGGCGTTTGACTAAGGTCAAGGTCGACTTTGCTACCCACAGAACATGGCGGCGGAAACTCGGTAATCGTTTATAGAACATGCATGACGGCCTATCGATAATACATGTAGGACGATTAGATATAAACAAAGTTTAAATGGGTGGGATTGACTTAAAGGAAGTCAAATTGTTAAAGGAAAGCATGAAACACTATTGTACCGAATTTTTAAGCGATATATATCAAGCTAGTCAACTGGCAAGTCACGATGTCTTATTACTAGTTAAAGTTCCAAATCCTATTTCAAATTACCAACCTCCAATGCAATACTTCCACCTTAGGGTTTTACCTGGCTTCTAGATGTCCTGTTTCACCCCATTGATTAACTAAACATAGGAGCAACCTCATTTCGTCCTTAAAATCTGTGTACATGTAGTTTGAAATGTATCAAAATATGTTTATTGTATTCGGATATGGGTTAAGGGTTGTTTTTCTTTAGAAAAAAAAATTAAATAAATGGGGAATCCCCCTGTTTAGTAGGTAGGGAAAATTAGGCAGCTGAAAGGTGGGGGAATCTAAGCGGTTTAAAAATATTATTTGTTTAAGTTTTTTCTCCAAAATATGTGTCAAATACAAAAAATCAATTTAAATATTTAAAAATTTTCGGGAAGTAAAATCCTCGCAGACCCACAACGGAGGCTTTTTTGCATTTGCATTATTATTATTGGTAAAACGTTACCACAAATTTCATTTTTACACTGAAACTTCCACGTAATAGATTTGAAGGCAGAACAAAAGTATCAAACAAGTTTAAATGATCGCCAATTTGTAAACCTCAGTACACCAAGGGAGGGCCATTCGGCATTTCTCGTAAAGCTGAATCTAACTCGGAAACGAATGGAAATGTTTAGGTCGAGGCTCTTAACATCCGGTGTTTACCATTCATTTGTCCATTTGTGTAGACATATTATGCTCATGCTTTTAATCAATATTGTGACTAGAAGGTTTGAATCCGTATCTTACGCCCGGCGCACATTGAATGATTTTTTGATGCCGACTATAACGGCGTCAAACAATCGTTCGATATGCGTTGGCTTACGACAAAATCGGGAGTGATCGGGAGATATTTAACATGTCAAATCGAAAAACGTCTTGACGTGGCCGATCGACTAATGTGCGGGTCATTCCGATAATTTATCGTGACCTGGATTAAAGTCAACCAATTGAATTTCAGGTATATATTGAGCGCCATATTGTTTACGACAGAATCTCAGAAAACAACCGCTAGAGATGCTCCAGTCTCGATGAAAAGTCGGTAAGTGTGCTTTGAATGCACGCTCCAATAACTTGACGCCTTCAAAAAATCGTAGGGCGTTCCGTCCAAAAATTGTTAAATGTGCGCCGGCCTTTACGAAGGTTTTGTATGTATTGACTTTGTTTACACACACTTGTAATCCGGAACCACCATACTTTGATGTTTCCATCAGAATCTTTGAGAACGTGACAATCCGGATATTCAGCAAACAATTTCTGCAATTAAATACCGTGATTAATGGCAGAGTTCATGGAAATGTCACCATTTCGGGCATGCCCCGATTTGTTGTGAAAGTTCACAAAGAGTACCCATTATAATTTCTTTGCATCTATATAATACATATCGTATAATACAAATACCAAGCGACAAAATGTAATAATAGCAATAATTCAGAATTAGACTTTTAGCACAAAGTGGCATGTTCATGTCTCACATTCAGTTCATGAGAACAAACATGTATACAATGAACTGAACTATATTCAGACAAGGGGAAAAGCTTGTGAAGTCATTCATAAACGCAGTAGACTGCTTGAGAACTGAATAAAGTGAATTTGTTGTTCTTTATAAAAACACATTCTACACATAAGTTCTGTAAATAGAATCCGGACGATCTTGACCAAATCGTCTTTTTGTTAATAATTCTTATTAATAATAACTTTACTTTTTTAATAGCTCAGAACGACTTTCTGATGTATAAAACCAGCTCTGCGGAATGACATTTGGGGTATTAATCGTATTCACTGATCTTTGAGTCATTATTTAGTGTTATTTAATTTGTTCAATAATTTAATCAGTTAACACTAATCCCAGGTGAACAGATAACTGAGTTAAACAGCTGAATATAATTCACATTGTCTTACTTAAAATCCCTAGCAGTATTTTACAACAAGACGGTTATACAGCGCTGTGTTTTTATATTGTTAATTTTTTATATTAATTAGACATCATATAGTCACACAAAAATAGAGAAATATCCTATATATGTTTTTATCGATCTAAAAATCAGGTAAGATGCAATGTTTTTGTTCACAATTCAGAACAATTTATGAAATAAGAAAAACCTCAAAATTTCAAATATCCATGTCACTGATATCTTTAATTTAGTGTATAGATGATCTCAATTGTTTTAAATATTTATTAAACCTGAAAAATGTCTCAACCTCAGTAAAAAAAAAATATATTGCCTGTACAAGTTAAATAGATTTTTGATGTTGTGCCATAATTATCTCTTTTTTTTGAGAATTGAAATAAAAGCTTCCAAATAATATTGTTTGTCTTAGAATGTCCTTTCTTGGATAAAAATATATAAACATAAACACACTTTATGTCTTCAAAATTTGTTTTTACATTGACAATTTTCGTGCAAAATTAGTGACTTTTTGGGGTTAAAATACCCTGGAGAGAGATGTATTTCAATTTCATGTAAACTTACAAAAATGATTTTTTAAATTATGCTAAAACATTCAAAGACTAACGGTAGCATCGACTAGCTGATGTTAAAATTCTCATGAAACTTATGGCAAAATTAAAAAAAACTTCTCAACTTGCACATACAATAATAAGCTCTCAGAATCTTTAATGAACTGTGCAATACCAATATACTTGGTGAATAATACACGCACATGTCAAATCCAACGAAATGTAATCGGATACACATTCTCTATTGAGAATGAGTAACGCTTAAAGAATTATTTCTAGAGATGTGAACCCGGATTTGCCAAATTATTTCCAAGGAAATCTCATTTCAAGTGTTCGTCGTATTGTCTATTGGCAATTACTTTTTTTTACAATTTAACAAATATACGATCTAAAGATGGTTGCAATCAGTCCAAAATACCATCAAATTTTTAAATATGTACTTTGTCGAAAAAAAAAGAAGAAAGGTTAAAATAGCTTATTTTTTTATATTTCGTTTGTGAAAAGTAATTATTCACTTAAATTTGTATGTAATTTACTTCAGTGAATGATACAAAGTCAAAATATTTCGATTGCTTTGCTTTCAATTTCAATGAGAGCCGAGTGAAGTTAGTTTGTTATTCGTTATAGGTTATTCGTGAATAACGAATATAGAACCATCTGCACAAGTTGTTGTCGAATAACTAACAACAATTCAGCTTCACAAGTATTATAAAATTCCAATAGCAGAACATGTCCAGTTTTCAAGAAACGTTTTCTTAATACTTGTGCTAGATTAGACGTGCAATCGAATTTCTCAATTATTAGGATTGAGAGAACGCTTCCTGAATTTTTGAATTTCGATTTCGATTTTTTTTGTTTTCCGTTTAAATTTTTTATTCAATTACTAAAACTTTCAAGGCTAATATCTTGTGACCTTTGGTGACATTGGTACCTGAACAAGAACTGTTGGCCTTGATGAGATCTATCCAAACATGTATTCATGTTTGTTGTCGAATGTATACTTTCGATTTTATAGGCAATCGAAATTTGTGATTTTTTACTTAAAACAGCCCCGTCACGTGACCTAATATACATCACATATTATTTTACAATCTCGTTATGCTTAATCTGCTCTTTCCAATGATAAACAATCTACACTTAAATCAAAATTGCATGATTTAAAATTTGAAAATTATTGTGGTAATTTTCATTGTAACTGTGAATAAAGTTTTCAAATTTTATTTCAATCGATCTGAAAAATGACAAATGGCTAATATTTTACAAAATTTCGACAACCTTTCCTGTTTTTTATGTCATAAGCTTGCAAACACTTAATAAATATCCAATGTAGATTAAGCCAATTTAAACAAATTGATGTTAATAAAATGACATTCTTGATATTTTAAGCATATTTGAAAATAGGGAAATAACCAATGTATTTCAGTGAATATGATACTTGCTATAGATTAAGATTCACTTTCAAAATACATGAAGACTCTCTTATGGGTGCGGGGCAAACATATTTAGTGAATTAAAAAAAATTCTTATTTAACATATTAGGACCGGGTGAGCTGTATTTTCTTCCTCGATAGACTTCAAGTATCTCATGATAATAAAAAAAATAGTTTTATACTTTATTTCAAAACTTTAATATTACGACCATTGAGAAGGGAAATCACTAGATAGTTGACACCTGACCGAGAATTGAAATGAGGTAAATCGGTGCACTCGTCCCTTGAACTTTAGAAAATTTGTCAAGTCACTATCATTTCAGTTGACGCTTTCTTCATGTTCTTGTTTTTTTTAGGTCGTTTCGTGTATGTTTTACAGCAAAGACGGATGTGCTTACTCTTTTAGACACATGATGTCACTTTTCATTATGAAATTCGTACTCGTGTATGATTGATATAATTCCTCATTTGAAAAGCTCATAAGCAAACATATGTTTCGTCAAAATGTCTTTTTTGATTTCGTTTTGCGGTTAAGATCGTTAGTACTTGGTTTCTTTATACACACAAAAAGTAAAAAATGATTCTTTTCAATACACCTTGCCCTAAGTTTGTAGAATTCAATAATAACTATGTGTAATTTGTTTGTTATGATAATGCAAGCAATTAACATATGAACTTGATAGTGACAAGATATAACTTTTTTGATTCTGTAATATCAATTTAATTTAGTCATTTACATTTTTATTGTTGAAATTACATAAAAGATCATAATTCACGTGTTTGTGCCTTAAGTATTTTTTATGACACGGCAAAAAAGTGAAGGCCGTTATATCATTACCGGAAAACACAATAAACTGTTGTTAAAGAGATCACTAAGATTAATGAAAATGCACCAAAATGTCAATGTAGAGTTTATTCGGTCAACGTCAGTTATGTGGAACATTGTTCCAATGTCAATCCGTTCACATATCCTGGTAGACGATTAGAACGTTCACATAGACTTGTAGACATTTGGAATGTTCATACTTATAGATGATTAGAACGTCTATTTTATGGACTATCTACTTTGATTTCTTTCAAGATGGAGCTATAAAGATATTAACAGACCTGAAGCAAAACTACCGTTAAGGAATTTTATGGTCGTCATCATCTACAAAAATTACAGCATGTACATTTCATCCGAATGTTTCTGTTTAATTGACCTACATTTAAGTTAATAAAACTTTATTATTTTTATAATCAGTTATTTCCCTTGAAACTGGATTCATAATGACCTATATTTCGTTGAATTCTATTTGACTTTACTGATATCATAATTCTTTGAGTATTGTACATTGGGTGTAATGTTATTTAGCAGTGCCGGGCGTGGCGCCAAGCAGTGTATGCTTACTCTACTAAATATCACTCTTCATAATAAAATCTTTACTCATTTATTATTATCATTCCTGTTATGATAAGTTCATAAGCTGCTACCTGTATGTTTACATGAACTTCGATATTTGTTTTACGGTTATCAGTTCGTTCTTGCTTGACTTATATAAATGGTTACTGTTAGTTACAATAGTAAAACCCTAGTTAAAAAAATACTATTATGCTTATGTTTGTCGGCATAGTAAGTCACGTTTGGTTCATTCCAAAACTATTTAATTAAAAAAGCCAATCTATCATTTAATTATTCCGTGAAAAAGAAATGAACATATCAAATAAATTGCAATAACTGAAAAAATTCAGTGAAATGGTTTACGTTGAGCAATAACACATGGATTGAACTTTTTTCGCATAAATAATTGGCATACTACCTTTGTGATTTTAAGTGAAAGTCTGCTTTTTTCATGGATTTTTTGGTTGAAAAATTTTAATAAGCCTCTTAAATAGTATTGGCATTCAGAAATTAGCGATTTAATCAAAATTTTCAGTTAATATACTGGACACAATTATTCAGATTTATTTCTATAGTTTTCATATTTTTAAGCAAAAATTAAAAAAGGGTAAAATTTGTCAAACGATGCTAAACATGCCCTTCGATGACTAACTAAAAATCAATTATGAAGGATTCTCGGATGATCAGAAAATATAGGTCGTAACCTACATAATTTACAATGGTCATTCTCCTAATCGCTTGTTAATCTTCTAAAAGTACTTTTTGAAGAGTTTGGGAAGGGTCAGTCCTTGCTCTAAGTATATATATTGTTCAGTGATAATCAGAGCATTTTGAATAGTTCAATCAATAATAATAATACTCTTTTTATACGCCCACATGAAAATGTGGTCGTATATTGCCGTCACCCCTGTCCGTCCGTCCGTCTGTCGGTCCGTCAACAATTTCTTGTGTACGCGATGAAAACCAGAGTTTTTATCCGATTTGAATGAAACTTGGTATGTATATTCATCTTCATAATATCTTAGAAAAATTCGAAGATGGCGCAATTCCAGTCGTTGGTTTATGAGTTATTGTCCTCGATAAAGGCTAGAGTTTTCATTCGAATTGATTCATCTAAATATCAGCTCAAATAAGTGCGATGGTGCAATCAACTTTTTCAAATATTCAAATTTGCTGAAGTGGGCGTATGTTACCTTGCCTGGCAAGCTATCTTTTGTATTAATATGGCTATTGACCTCTAGTCCACCAATTCGTATATTTTTAATAAATAATGAAGTATGATATCAATATGATTACCTCGTTTCTGAACGAGTTGATAATACGAACGGAAATGACGTCATTGTTGACATCATTGTTGACATTAAATCAAACAGGATTAGCCAAATTATTTATCAGAAAATAGTACAGCATAAATTTGTCAATTTTTTTTTTAAAAGCTGTTAAAGCTCAATGGGGGTTGTGAATAGGGGTTATCCAGCACAGTTTAAAGTATTTTAGCAAATGAATCACCGTTTTATTACTATATGCTATTTAGTAAAGGGTTTGTTGATGTTTCACATTTATCCTGTATATACTATACCATATGATACCTTGACATCTAAAGAAACTTCTTTGTATTAATTAATTTGCAACTGCAGCGATTACATAATGGATTATACTCCAGCTAATGCAGTCAATCAGGTTCATTGGCTACAGTCAGTCAACTTGTTTCCAGTCTTTCTGTCGAGGGCGTTTATTGGTTGGTTATACTTGTAATCACTAAGTTGAATCCAATCAGAACTTCCGTCATACATGCAATAAAGATGCCTTATGATGTCAGTATAAGACTGTGATAGCCTGACTACTTAAAAACACACACTTCAACACCCATAATTAAGCGAATTTATTTCAATTTTTTTTCTAAGAGTGTAATATAGAACTCTTTGTTTTAGATGCTCAAATATTAAAATTCAGAAATTACACCATAATTAATTCAACCACCCTAACCTAACTAGTTGTGTGAACACTACTCCTACCCTGTGCCTTCTGTTGAATAGTTACTTTCAACCATCCCAACCATAATGACCAGTTTCGGTCTTACATTCAGCCCCTGGGAAAATCTCATTTGGTAGTTCTCCGAAAACACTGACAGATAAATACATTTCTCCAACCGGTACCTGGATGTGAAATAGGTTCAAAAGAAACATAATATGGATTGCTTTGGTTACATTTATTATTTCTGCTCTACATAGTCCATTTTATCACTACTTACTACATTATCTAATCTAACCTTTAGTACAATAGAGATAACCCTGAACTGTTAATTATAGTAACTTCTGACTTTCTGAGAATTGTACAAATTTATAGTAACAGTGTTTTCGCGTAGTCACAATATCCTGTTACAGTTAAAAAAAAAAACATACAAATATGTTGAAATGTTTTATAGGGAATTTAGTACAAGAGATACTAGACCAGTACACATCTTATTGTCTGTCTCATGAATATTAGAAATGTCAAGTACAAAGTGACAAATAGACTCATCTGTTCCGGATGTTTATCAGTAAATATTTCATTCATAATTATTGTTCATAAGTAACTACCGTCATCGTTTTTATGGGAAAGTATCTCATATAAGACAATACATGTTTTGCACTTCTTAGTAGTCTTTGTGAGGTTCTATAGCACTGTGGTTAGGGCATCGTTCTTTACAAACATGACGAGGAATACGAGGAAGTGAAGGTCGTTATGTTTGAGAATTCGGTTCTCGATCAGGGTGTGATAGTCCGATGACCTTGAATAAATCATCATTCCAGTCCACGCAGCTGTAAATGGGTACGAATAATCCGTGAAAGATCAATGCCAAGAGGTTTGGCCAAGGACCAGCTGGAATGGAACCTAAGTTGTTATCATTGTAAAATAGGCCTATAGATGTTTCTTTCTTTTTTTTTTTGTATAATTATGGTGACAATTATTCTGTGGAGGGTTTCTATACGGTTTGCCCTAATGTCCAATTTCAGTTCTACTTTAAAAGAACTGCACTTAAACGTAGAAATACTTCGCTTTGTAACCATATGTACATGTTGTTATACTTTCAAAAATGTTAAGATACTTACGCTTTGTAACTATATGTTAAATTATGTACATGAAGGTAATTAGAAAAAAATGTCGATGTCATGCAATAAGTTCTACCCTTAGCTGGTCATGACACCGCACTTTCGACCAAAAAACTATTATTTCAGTACTACTTAAAAAAGAATTACGACCAAACGTAGTAATGAATTATTCTTTGTAAAAATGCGTACGTGACGTTATTCTTTTAAAAATAGCATAGGCTGTAATAATAATATAATGGCGGATTTTCCTAGCGGAGTTAAATGACACGGCAGTTTTGTTATTGAATGAATTCTATTTTTAGTCAAAATCCTTGTGTCAAATCTGTTGTGTCATTACAACAATAACCTAATAAATGAAACAAACCACTAAAAAACATTTAAGGATGGGTATTCTTGTCTTTGTTATTGTCCCCACCTCATTAGATTTTAAGATAATAACTGTTTATATCTCTAAAAAAAACTTTTTCGCGCATCTTCAATGTGTTTATATTGCTTAACTGCTTTGTATAAATGTGTGGAGTAGTTGTAACTATTAAAAATCGAATTTAGTCAAACTGGATTGCCAAAAATGTTTCAATTTGAAAATATTGTTAGAATACCAACCATCAACGGCATACATATTTTAGCCTATAGTCCCTCTTTTCAGTAAGAACATTTCTTTTAAGTGTGACAAAATTGTGGTCAGAAGTTTTGTCCACAGATATTGAACGTTTCCCCGCATGTCGTTGACAATTTCATTCAACTGCAGTCTGAATTTGCAAGGATATATATATTTATATTTTTTATTATATCTATGCCAATTTTATCAAAACCAATTTTTATAGATATTTTATGATAGATGCTTTAGTGGCATTTAAAAATGTATTCCAATCTTCTTGGAAGGACCTTGAACGAAATGTTTCTATTAGCGAAAAATGTTACAGTTCAGAATGTCCTTGAACGAAATAAAACTTATTTCTATTGGCGAAAAAATTGGATCTTACAGATAATGCGTTCATTGAGCAACAATAATAAATCGTTTCAATGGTCCTTTCAATGAACACTTGCTATAAAACTAGATATGCCAGAATAAATGTTATTTAAATCTGACAGTAGAAAGAGCTTAGGAACTTGATAAAACTCCGTGGGTTTGAAATCACATCAAGGTAAGAACGGTTCTGATTGTTAGAAAATGCATAGAAACAAAAACTCAAAAGTTTATTATTATCCTACTGTACATACGAGTAATTAACTTCATTAACAAAAGATTGATTAATTTGTTAGGAAAATTCATTGAACAAAGGAAAGAATCATAAAAAGAATTAAGTTTGATTTTATTTTTTTTGGCACTAGGATATTTTTTGTTCCAACTCTTGGGGTATTGTGAAACGTCAATACGTTCGTTTGTTATCTATATTTTATATATCGGGTGTCCCAATAAAAACGTCCCCAAGTTTGACAGTAAGTATCTCAGCTGTTGGTGAATCTATCTCCTTCAAAATTCTCACAGATTTACTTCAACATGTCCTTGTCAGACCCTGAAAATATGAAAATCATCGAATAGAAATTGTAGAAGTACTGCTTCGAACAAAATAGCATGTAAAAAAATTCAATATCAGAGCAAACTATACATTTCAACTTGTGTCTATTGTGCTTTCACCACATCAACCACCAATATCATTCATTTTCCATCCTGAAATGCTCTCACCGATCTCATCTTAAGATATTTTCTCCCAAAAAAGCCTTTCAGTTACTGTTCATCCAGTTTGTTCCACTGGTGATGGTAATGACTCCGGGCAGTATGGGATTCTCTTAAGAAACAGGTGTACTGCACTTGGGTTAGAGGGACACAATGATTAAACAAGAACTGAAATGCGCAGGATGGTCGCTTCTCGGGTGACTTTAGATGTGATCCGAGAGAGTTTATCAGGATGGAAAATGTTGGATATCGGTGGTTGTGGTGAAGGCAAAATGGACACAAATTCAAATATGTTATTTGCTCTGATATTGAATTTTTTGACATGCTATTTTGTGGGAGGCAGTACTCGTACAATTTTTGTTCGATGACTCTCATATTTTCAGGGTTAAGCAAGGACATGTTGAAGTAAATTTGTAAGAATTTTGAAAGAGATGGGCTCATCAGCAGCTGAGATACTTTTCGTCAAAGTTGGGGACGTTTTTTTTGGGACACCCGATATATCAAAGACGTGTTAATCAACTTGAGCAGATGAAAGTTATTACCACCTGATTATATTTTTTACAATCCATTTTTTTTTTTTTGTAAATTGATATTTGGCTAGTCAAAGATGGCCACAAACAGCCCAAAAGAATATTTTTTTTTAGAAAATTAGAAAGTTTAATTGTCTATGGTTTTCATTTCATTTTTGTTTGTTGAGAGACAATGACACTGAAAACTATATGTAAGAATATAAATCCATGCAAGTCGAACAGTTACGTTAATCAAAATCGCATCCAAAAACATGGAAAAATCGAGAGCAATAGTTCTCCAAAGAGAAGTACCATCATGTGTTTCGGAAAGAGTAAGCATGGTCTGCTTCTACAGTTCAATAGAATATATATTTTGAAATGTTTCGGGGCACATGTATTACTTGAATTTTTATCTCTGTATTTTAAGAGCTAAACTGGGCTCTGCATTGTTGTGTTTTGTTTTTAAATATATTCGTTGTTTTTTGTTTTTAAATATATTCGTTGTCTCCTGCGTAGACATGATAAATTTTATATAATTTTACAAGCCATTGAGTAGGGTAATTTACATGAAAAAACATGTTTTGAGGTAGTAAAAATTTAAAACTTTTGGTAATAAATCAGTTATATGATATTAATGATAAAAATGTTAAGTTGATCTGATATATATTTTAGTTTTACAAGTCATTTGATGAGGTAAATGTTTTCTAGACGCTAGATTTTATTCACAATTTTAGAAATAAATACGTTATGATCTAGATTAAAAAAGGTCTAATCTGATATGATCTATGATCTTTCACTTCTTTCATTTCATTGCAACATAGTTTGAAATTGTCAATATCAAATGTATGTGACATTTATTTGATATCAATGAATACAACCCCTACTGCTTTGTGAATACAGACACAAACAAATTTTTCTAACATCTATGGAATGTAGTATTTGCATTTCTATTGTCTAATAGGTTTTGATAAAAGCATGTTTTGCTCTGCATGATTTTATGTCATTGATAAACAAATTAAAGGCCAAGGACGTGTTAAAAGGGGGCATGTTAAACATGTACCAAAATATCAACATTTGTTGAAATTTCTATACGCCCACACATTTCGACGTGGATTAATTTTGAACCCCTAACATTAAGTGCACATAAACAATTTCGTATCCTCATTCGACTGATAGGTGCAGAAAAGTGGGATGTAAAACACTATTTCATTTAAAACATTCGTAGCATATAATAATATAAAATAAGACTTTCTCTACTCAACTCTTTCTACTGATTTTCAATAGTAAAAGTGCTAAGGCTATTTTGTACACGCCCACAAATGTCCGTTCACATTTTGCTCGTGCTCACTCTACATGCCATAAGTCTTTACAGATTCTTTTGACCAATTTTTTGTGGGTCAGTGTCATTATAAAGCTGATCCTTATCGATTATCGTGATAAATTCACGAAAAAAATCACTCAAAGTAAAAAAACATAGTACATGTAATGTCTCCCATATTCAATGTTCAACTTGAAGAAGTACACTCGGTCCTGGTTACACCTGGACAGCTATAAATTTAACCTTATTGAACCGCCATATGGGATTAAGATGAATTATATCAATATATTTGTATTATGTACATTGTATATACACGAATATTTTCATACTATTACTAGTCATATCTATTATAGCTTCTACGGCAACCTTAGTAATATACAGAGCAAGGATCAAATACTAAATACAGGTCATAGCCTAAATTACATTTAGTACACAAGGGGCACGTACCTAATTTTTGTTAGTGAATCGCAAAGTGGGTTCATTTGAGTCTTGAATATTAAATATAGTAATATAACTTAACAAGATTGCATAATTTCTAAAATTTTCCTCAAACCATAATTTTCCCTGGTTTTTTCTATATTATAACTAAATTAATATAAAAATTTCCCTTTCTGACACTAAAATAATATGATTGATCAAACCACTGGTAAATGACCTTTTATATTCTTGCTAAAAAACTTGATGATATCCAATTTGATCGCTGGGTTTATAAAATATGCAATAAACACAGTAAAAAAGAGTTTGTTGGCGATAAAGCATACAAAAAATAGATTCAAAAATTAATTCACTTAAGTTTTCATAAATAATTATTATTTTCTTCTTCACTATTTAACCAAACCTAGGGTTTCTATTTAAACGTCAAAATTTATGTATTTAGAGTTAGATCAAGAGCAATTGTTGTTCATAACAATAATTTTTCGTGGTATATGTATTTATGAATTCATAAATAGGTTAGCTTTGTAAAGACACCTAAAGTTGTGACAAATTTAGGTGTCTTTATGGTGAAATATTTTCAACCCCACCCCCTCCCTTCCAAATAAAACAATAGGACCAACTCGCTGGAAAATTCACACGCCGTAAACCGGACTTGTAGCCGTTTATATCGTCTAAGGAACAAGGTTGGGTCTGATTTGTCGGCTAGTCAAACGACCGACTTTTGCCCGCCCACTTCCCACTCTTTCTATGAAACTTGCATGACGTCATTTCCAAGGTTAAATTTGATTGGGATATAACAGTGTGACGTGATTACAAATTTTGAATAAATACATCAATTTGATATTAAAAAAATAATAATACAGATTGACCACAACACTCATACGGCAAATACTTTATTACAAGAGTAACAAGGTAAAATAATTATTTCTTTATGTAATGCAATACTTTATTACAAGAGTAACAAGGTAAAATAATTATTTCTTTATGTAATGCAATAACAAATAATACAATAACAAAATATTGTAACTGTTAAAATAGTGCTAAATAATCAAAATAGATATGGGATTATTAAAATATTAAAAGAGAATCAAAATCAAGATTGTTTATCAATTTATTTAGTTTTTTTTATTAAGGTTTGATCCAATATATTTTATTGCTAAATCTTATAAAAATATTAAAAGATTACAAGATTGTTTCACTGAATCTTAAGCAAGGTCGTTTATAAATTTATTATTTATTTAGAGGTTTAATTATATATTTTATTTATAAATTAATATGAAAATATTAAAAGATTACCTAAAAAAAGGTCGTTTATCAATTTAAATATTTATTTAGAGGGGTTTAAAATTATATATTTACAAATTATCATTAAAATGTTAGAACAGAATATGAAAGATTGTTTTTAAATTTATTTATACATTCATTTAGAAGGTCTAATGTTATTTATTTTATTAACATTATAATTAAAAGATAACCTTGACTAAGAGTGTTTATAAATTTATTTATTTATTAATTTAAAAGCTTGAATTTCTTTTTTTTCAACAAAATTAAATCATAATTCAAATTAACAAAATGAATAATTTTGCTTAAAAGATGCGGAAAAGGGATAATTAAAAAATATAAATTGAAAAAAATAAAAACTGATGTAGTTTCTACCAAAGAATTGTTTCAACTTTTAGCGTCTAATATGACATTGAAAGTAAATTGGTATTAAGTGCACGTACGAACGTTGTTCAAAATTTAGATATTGCACAACTAAGGTGTATAACTTTTTCATTTAAGAGATTATTTTTAATTTCTTATGCATATCGAGTTCATTTTGTATCAATTCAAACCTTATTTCCATTAAGACGTTTGTGGTTCATGAAATTCAACTAAAAAATACACGAAATATGCTGGTAACACCTTCGAGATTTGCTAAAACAACACTTAGTTGTAATGGGGTTTTCAGGAACCACAAACGTCTGATTAAAAATTGGAATGGTGCAAATTGATGCTATCAGTCTCCATAATTCATATATAATTTTATATAAACCTCTTTGAGACTGCATATTTAGACTACAATAAGCCTTTCTGCAGAACTAGATCGCCATTTCTGTTAGAATTTTGTTTGATGCTACAAGCCCATTTGCACATGTTTGAAGAATTATAAGACAATTCTCTGTGAAACTATTTTTAAAGTAGAATGCCAACATGTGATTACTTTTAGTATCTGAAGCGGAAACGTATAACCGGAACTTAGATAGGATTGGCCAATGATGATAAATTTTACCAGGATCTTTACTCGAGGTGGACCACAATTTACATTGCATCAATTTCCTAAAGTAAATATACAGGGTGTGCTTTTAATTACACGGAAAATACCCGTGATAATGTCAATATCAATGTATAAATTCAGCCGAATGGAAAATAAAGATTGACTGTCGATTACATCATTCTGTATTGTATAAATAATTTAGCAATGATGTACTTGATGACAATCTTTATTTTTAAATAGACTCTGATAGGAAGAATATATCATATCAGCGCTGTACTTATGAGGCACCTAAGCATGAAATCGTACTAGTTGCAGTTAAGCCATATACATATATATGTATGTATTAGCCAAAAAAAAAATCATATTTTTTACTCGACAGCGTTATTTTGAATGTTATGTATCAAGGCCAAGATGGTGCATTTTTTAATGAATTAGTGTTATTTAAAACAAAAGCTCAAATGAAAGGTGCACACTTAAAATCCTTCCGATCAATTGTATTCTAGTCTCAGAAATGTGAATTTCGTTTACACCTGCAACATTGAATCGCATGTCGCTATGTCTCAGAGTCCGTCCGCATTAAAGTATAGTTAATAGATCTTACATTACATTACATTAAAATTTCATGATTATTTCGCTAGTAAAGTACTACATGTAATACAAAATAGAAATCATAACACAAAAGACAACTGAGTTCTATTAGCAGGTAAAACAAAAACTCTATTGCAAGATTGATTATAATGTACATTAGCATTTAATAGTTTCTTTCATATATGAGCTAAAATTAAGGTTTTTGATGTTTTATGTTTTCAGATTAAACAGTGTAATTAATTGATTATAGAACATGGATCCTCTAAGAAATGAAGCTATACACATCGATGCTTCTGATAATGTTAAACTACAAAGTGGAAATAAAGTAAGCTATTTTGGTTGTTCACACAATTATCCAGAATTAAAAATTAAAAAAACAAACAAAATATTATTTATAGAATTCAAAGCCCTATGGAAGAGGGCGGGGGTACCTCATTCATGACACAAGAATTTTGACTTAGCCCTTTCATAGAATGACCATAATAAATCAATTTCATTATGAGATGTTTGTGATTTTTCCAGTAGTATTTACCATAAAAAATTTTCAAAAACATCCCGGTATTCTAATTTGCAATTTCGTTTTATTTTAAATATATAATAGCAAATTACGTCAATTTATTTAGACCAAATTCCTCCTGAAGTAAACTGAGATAAAATGAATAAATGATGAAGGACGGTTCATTGCTAAGACGATCTTGTAATTCCTTATTGTATTATTTATTTTATAGATATTCGATGAATTAGAGAACCTTGTGAAGAGAAATGAACCACTTGGTGAGGTTCTTGTCGCCGAACCGGACACGTTGAATCATTTTACCACATTATTCCCAGAGATTGTTCAAACTAACAAGGTTGGAGAGACCAGTAAAGATGACTTCAAGATGTGGGAAAAACACAATAATTGTGTCAATATTGAACTGGATCCCAACCCCTCATCATTTGATGCATCCAAGGGTAAGGATGTGTATATTGGTGGACCAGCCGCTTTAGCCGGTGCTGCAATTCAAGCCCATTCTGGACAAGACGCCGACAAAGTGCTGTACGGACAATGTGGTAATATTGGAGCTTCTAATTGGAAAGGTTCTGCGTCCTATTTCCATATCCGAGATGCCGTACCAGTTTATTATTGGCCCGACAACAACGGAGCTTACACCCTATATGTTACTATCAAGCATTACCTACAACGTAAATTTCAACTGGAGAAGTATCTTCAAGAAGTAGAAACTGAACCGGGTTGGAACAAACTTCGTGTTAATTTTAAAGCATATTTCAAAGACCCTTCCGTCACATGGTTATTTATCAAAAACCAATGGAATGCTCTTAAAGACGTTGGTTTGTATATGCCAGGAACAGCGCTTCATTCAGCAAAAGAATCAACAGCTTACGTTACCAGTAAACACGCCACTTTGACTCACGAAATTTTTGGTGAACTCAACGCCCCTAAACCTCTGATAATGAAATCCAACGATTCTCAATACGCTTTGTATACGTACCTTGGAGGTCAGAAAGACATTGAAATGACACTTAAAGCCATCAATTTCATTGCTCAGACGGTCGGCGAAGATTTACTCAACCATCGTTTTCTAACCAAAGATGAAATTTCCGATAGAGGTTATAACACGAAGTTCGTTTCGAAAGCAGCTGTATTTGAAAACGATGGTTATTTTCCTCCATATATTAATGATGTCATGTCAGAAATGGTCGGTAAAGCTGGTGGACAAGTTAATAGTAATCTGCAGCTTACTAAGATCCTGGTCAAACCAATTGATAACGGTGATACAGCCGTCACTAGAATAGTCTGGAGGGATACTACAACTGGACGAGAACATACCACACCAATAAAATCTTTGTATCTGTCTCTCGGACCATCGATGAGTCAATTACAAGTAAAACCACCACCACATTCAATCGCCAAGCATACTCGAGATTTATTAGGCGTAAAACTTGGTCTGACTGACGAACAATCTATCAACAGTTTAACCAACGAACCATCACTCCAATCCCTTGCCAGTAACGTTATAAATAAAATACGACCAGCCAATATGATGAACAAGATAATGTTTGCTTCTGGGATGTCGATTGTATTCATGGTAAAAGTTGATAAATCAGTGATATCCGACTCCAGGATGAATAGGTTCCGAGATCATATCGACGGCCACAATAAACACATAGTTCGACTTGCTGAAAGGGAGGTTTGGGTTGGTGACAAGCCTTATCAATATTTCGCTCTTCAAACCACAGGTGGAGGACATTTCCCGATCAAAGATGCTCATGCTGAAACTGGACTGAATGTATTTAAAGCTAACGTGATTCCACTACTAGGTCTGAATGACGAAGGTATTGAGTACGATATAATCCAAGCCAGGAGTTGCGCTAGAGGTATCACAGCTCAGAACGTGTTCCGGATGTCAGCACCAGCCGCTAATATGGTAATGGTTTACGGTATCGGTGGAATCGGTATGACTACCATGGCACCAAATGCTCTTCTAATGAAAGCTATTATGGGTCTTCGACAGAAGGTGTCCACTGGATCAATTTCTACGACAGAGTTTAAAACTCGACTGAACACTTGCGATTTTGATGAAATACCTCATTGGACTAAACCGAATCCATTTAATCGAAACTACGCCCAATTTATAGACTTTGTAAGTAATCCGAAAGAAATCGCCAAACGATTAGGAATCTCCGCATCGTGGTATGAACAATTTTCGAACAGAACCAGTAATGGACATTCACAAATATTCGACAAAACTCCGGTTTTCAAATCTAACAAGTCCTTTTTACGACACGAAACTCATTATGCCAATACGATTAGAAAAATTCGCACTTTAGCTAACTATTTGAAAAAATAATCACAAGTTCCATATTCATTGTTGTGAGTTTATAGCTTATTTATTCAGTTATCTCCCTTTTAGACGCATTGCTTTTTAAACTCGACAAAAACGCATAATATTGTTGATAAAATTCTTCATATGGAAAGTGCATCAGCTAGTACCAATGTATTGCCAATGTGTTTACAAGGATTTCGAGATTTCATTTTGTTTTACGGTTAAGATCGTTCGTGTTTGTGTTTTTATCATATTATTATTCTTTAAGTAATATGTAAACTGTAAACTGCAAATAACAATTTTAGGACAGTAGTGTAAATATTTGCTCTATCAGTTGATTTTCGAACAAATGACGTGATAATATCGGTAATGGCTTCCATTTACACTCTCGTAGTGACGACAGCCTAAATTGGTACAATTGTGCTTTAGCAAAACGGACGTCGCTGTTATTTTTCATTTAAAATTTTAAATTTCGTATTTCTCGTAAAATTTAAAATCTGAAAAAATGATATATGAAATCAGCTGCTTTTAAATGAATTCAAATTAAGTTCATGTTATTTATTATTAATGTAATGTTAATGATAGAACCACATACAATTTATGAATGTCTCATAACATATCATCACTTATAACTTATGCATCATATCATACAAACACTCATAACTTGTGTATATTATTATCATGATCATCAATTTTATCATACTCATCTATAAACACTCATAACTTATGTATCATATTATCATACATACACTCATAACCTATGTATTATCATCAATTTTATCATCTTATCATACAAACACTCATAACTTATGTATCATATCATACCAACACTTATAACTTGTGTATAGTATCATCATACACACACTCATAATGATGAAACTTATGCTGCGTTTTATTATAAATAATATACATTATTCATATCAAATGTTATTAACAATACAACGAATCTTATTTAGATAATGTATTGTTTATTGTTACAGTTGGTTTTATATTAAATCGTATTTTAATGAAAGACTGAGTCCAGTGTACAGGTCTATCGCTGTGCTTATGTTTTATTGTGAACATTTTTATATTTGCTTATACCGGTTCCTAAATAACATCATGTTAGTGCTTTGGGAATTTTTATTAAGGGTATTGTTGAACTGATTTAATGTTTTAATAAAAAATACAAATATTTTAGTCTTGCTTGTGTTAATAAACATTTCGTACTTATAAAATGATAAAATGAAATTGTTCTTGAAAACAGTGTCGGCTATGTTCCCAATATCGTCAGCAAATAATAATGAAAAGACGTTCGGAAAATTTTCAGATATGTACACGAGATTTTGCAAGTTTATTAAACAATGTACAAATTCCTTAATAAATATGCTAAAGAGGGACGGATAAAACATACACCCCTGTCTGGTACCAACCATCGAACTAATCTATTATTCAAAGTGTTAGTCAATAATTTGCCAATAACTGACAATAATGAAATACCTCTAATATCCATATGCGAACTATCTTGATGTCTTGTTATTACTACCTTACCAACTCCGAATAAATCGGTTCTTGTGGAGCGTGTGCTTGTCAATGCGTGTCCCATCAGAAGAAGGACGCGAGATAAAAATTGAACATGTATTCAAGAATGAGGGCAGTAACTCATATTCAATATTTTCCGATTTTGCTGATTTTCATCAGTGTTCATACATGATAAACTTGATCCTTTAATTATCTGGGAAATTTCAGGAAATCGGCTTTTGGGTTTCTGATATTCCAAAATTTTGACCTCAGACCGGTAAGAAATTTTAAGAATTTGCGTTACAGTGCGTCTTATTTGCACAAATGTCTAGGCTTGACCCCTTCTCCGATCACCCGAATTCAACCGTGACAGCACCATTAAATAAAATCCGTCATCTTGACTGGTTCTGACCTCGTGTACGGGAAACCTGAACAGGTTTAAATCCTATGTAACGCATCTTCTGATTCACCAGATGATTTGTTTAGCAGCTGGATATTAAGAAAATTCCACGGGCACGAAATTTTTGATTCAAGGGAAGCAACTTGTATGTAAATGTGACGGCACATCCTCTGTTTTAATCTGTCTGAACATATTTACTATGAAGATGATCTACATCTCAACGACTGCCTTCTTGAAAATTCCTGATTTCTATTAAATATTAGCTGGATTAAGCACAACCCAGAGAATATGGTTTGGTAAAATGGCCGGTATTCAGTCTAGGATTATCAGTACAGTAAAACAAAGAAGAGGCAAAACACTACGAATTCGGACACGATTTGATATTTTTATACTGAATCAATATCCTGTTTATTTCAGGCTTAATACGATACAGCCAATAGTACGTAAAGCAAGTGATTACTCGAATTGTTCGGGTAAATTTCAATTAAAGGAAACAAATATGGAACAGTAATGAAGCTACTATTTATTATTGGAATGTGATTGCGTCCAATTCACAATAACATACATTCAAAAAGCAAATCAAACTATGGTATAATAATAAGGTATAAATAAATATATTACATATAATATATAGTGATTGGAGATTATATAGTATAAGTATTGATCTACAGTTCGCACATATAAGCAAAATAACGTAATAAGAGTATGTGTTGCGTGCAAAATATGTCTATAGGTCCAAAGGAAGGAATTTCATACGGGGGGGGGGGGGGGAATTTGGGGTAATATTGTGATTAATGGGCCCTTCTGCTTATTTGAAAAAAGTTTCCATTGTCAAAAAAATCGCAAATGCTACCTGAGAGTATTTTTAAAGTATGCTAATTTTATCTCTATACCTTCTTGATCAAAATGAATTTGGTTTTAAAGGGTTAATCACAAACAGGGAGTACTTATTGTTAATTAAACAATTTGACCTAGTTTTGGTGTTTGCCCTTTAAATAGCTCAATATTTCTAGCTGAAACCTTTTAAATACACAAGAGGAACATTTCTCTACAATTAGGCGTTTATTTTACTCAAATCCGTTCAGTAGTTTCCTATCAGCGTCCAAAAAACATAACACTCTGAAAACAAAGCAGTGCGTTCGAAATCGAACGCACTGCAAAAACAAAACATTATGAAAACAAAGCAGTGCGTTCGAAATCGAACGCACTGCAAAAAAAAAGAATAATCATTTGCAAAGCAAAGCAATGCGTACTTGGTAAAGTACGCCCTGCAATTAAATCATAAATAAAAAAAAATTAAACAGGTCCTAAACGAACCACCGTACATATCCTTATATACAATGAGATTATATATATGCAAGTTGTTATGGGTCAATTCGATTATGCAGTCCGGATTCTCCGGATTGAATATCCGGTTTCTCCGGTCTCATGCAAAATCGAGGAGACATATATATTTATTAGAGATTTTACATGAAAATAATCGATCAAGAACGTATATCAACAACAACACAATGAGGACGAAATTATTTCTGTTGTTTCTAAATGAGAGAAAAAATTCAATTCAAAGCTCAATGTAGTCAAACATTGTGTAGATGTTTATGCCTGGGCTAGCAGACGATCGATGTTACTCACATTGCATATCGTGCATACAAATAGACATAAACTTAATATTCTACGTTTCAAAAACAATCATTGATAGAATATAAGCCCTGTTCTTCTAAGACAAAATAATAAAACATGTAAAAGTTAGAAACATTGTGCAAAGAAGATAACTTAATTTTATTATCGCAACAATCCGTCATTTTGTGACGTCATCTCTCCGCAATCACACCACCTCGACAGAAAGCAGAACTCGGACTCTCCAAACTCTGCCAAATGGGTCACGTGATGAATAATAAAAGAAAATGGAGAATCCGGGCTGATCCGGAGAATTATAAGAATGAATGAATGTTTTTGTAAAACACTGTTTCTCATATTTTATCAGAAACTTTAAAAAAGACTCAAATGCATCTTTTGTCCTTTCTGTCCACGAAGTCAAGAGATCCATTGGTGGGTCTACTCGTTCTAAAAACAAATTCTTTTCTGGCGATTCATGATTCCCTGTTTAAAACCTACGTCACCACAAGATATTGTTTTGGAACAGTTGCAAAGTAACTGAGACACTGGGGAACTTGAAAGAACACTCGAACAAAGTCCGTCGGAAATGGTTGAGCTGATGGTTGTTTCAATTGTTGGTGTGGTGGTTATCTTTGGTTCGGTGGGTTGAATTGCATACGGAACTCCGTACCGTTCTTGCATGGAAATAACATACACTACCTGATTTGAAATTTGAAATGTTATATCGTTTTTTGAATAAGAATCCCTCACAGAGATTGATTCTCTAAACGATTGATGCTGTCAGATGCAATTGAACAGTATTTACAAAACCTCTTAACAATCCTTCTAAGAAGTGTCCCATGTTTATCAAGTAGATGCAAATCATGTCCCTTAATACCAAAAATCTGATTCAGGAGCATCTATCATGTTAAAATACGAAAATAATATTATATATTTAATTTGTGTAAGAACAATATGTAGGAGAAACTAAGATGATTTACGAACTCGTTCTAATGCCCGAAATCGGATATCAAATTATTGAAAAATATAGACAAGTCTGTTACCTTGACGACCATTAACTAGACGATGTTACCCTTACTCTCATAGGAATTGAGTAACCAGAAGATGAGAAAATGACTTGCCAGGGAATGAAACAACGACATTTGCTTACTGTTCAATGATCAAGGACATTTTTATGGGTTCGAGTTGAATTATTTTAAGTATTGGTCAGGTAATCTTGTGTAGGCTTACATGGACGTTTTATATAAAATGACGTGGTTTCTGTCCATGACATATTATGTATTATATATTATCTGAGACAAGCTGAAATAAATATATTTTGAAATTGTATTACTCTTAGATATAAAGTTGAAATTAATAACATATGGTACAGAAAATATAAATTTAGCGCAATTAGTCAGCAACATTCAGTTCAGCATATAATTTATTTGACATTTCAACCAAAATATAATGTGGCTTCTAAATTGATTTTTCAATAATGTCAATATAACCCAATACTCTTTGAAAATTAACGAATCATTCTGTCAGCATTTCACTTGTTCACCAGTTGATGATGTTTGTTCCAAATATGGAAAAGTCTGCAACAAAAGACAGTTAATCGTATTTTCAATCATATATTCAATACTTGATAATGAGTTTTGGGTTAAATAGTATAGGTAAACGATAAATATTCACTAAGACTACACGAATCGTTCTTAGTGACTAACGTATACAAATAGAACAGTAACGTATGTAAACTTGTTAATGACTGACCTATAGAAATAGAACTGTAACGTATGTAGACTTCTTAATGACTGACCTATACAAATAGAACAGTAACATATGTAAACGTCTTCATGACTGACCTATACAAATAGAACAGTAACGTATGTAAACTTCCTAATGACTGACTTATACAAATAGAACAGTTACGTATGTAAATTTCTAAATGACTGACCTATACAAATAGAACAGTAAATTATGTAAACTTCTTAATAACTGACCTATACAAATAGAACAGTAACGTATGTAAACTTCTTAATGACTGACCTATACAAATAGAACAGTAACGTATGTAAACTTCTTAATAACTGACCTATACAAATAGAACAGTAACGTATGTAAACTTCTAAATGACTGATCCATACAAATAGAATATCAACGTATGTAAACTTCTTAATGACTGACCTATGCATATAGATCAATAAGATATGTAAACTTCTAAATGACTGACCTATACAAATAGAACAGTAACTTATGTAAACTTCTAAATGACTGACCTATACAAATAGAACAGTAACGTCTGTAAACTTCTAAATGACTGACCTATATGTAACGTCTGTAAATAAATGCTTAGCTATAAAATTGAACAGTAACGTATGTCAACTTCTTAATGACTGACCTATACAAATAGAACAGTAACTTATGTAAACTTCTTAATGACTGACCTATACAAATAGAACAGTAACGTATGTAAACTTCTTAATGACTGACCCATACAAATAGAACAGTAACTTATGTAAACTTCTTAATGACTGACCTATACAAATAGAACAGTAACGTCTGTAAATAAATGCTTACCTATACACATAGAACAGTAACGGATGTGCACTTGTACGTAACACATCTATATAAAAAAAGGTGTAACGTATATACACTAACTTGTGCATCACTTACCTACGCAACTAGAACAGTAACACTAGTTCGTATCTTATCTATACATTAAACGTAGAAACGTTTGTTAACATATACATAATTAATAACAAAATACATTTTTACCTAACTTACCTGTACATGTATTGTGGTAACCTCTGTAAAACCGTGCACATTAAAATGAACAAGATTCAGCAGATGTAATGCCGAACCATAGCTTTCGTACCAATGGTTAAATTATTGACATTTTTCCTTTTTGTATATTTTTATATAAGGAGCAACGTAGCATATATATAAAACAGTATATGTGTATGTTTAGAACGACTGACTTTTAATGCATTAATTTAAGAATAAATAAAAGATATAGTAAGATACAATTCGATACAAAAAAAACAGACACAAAACAAATATCAAACAATGTATTTCATAAGGCATTAAAATGCTTACGCCATGAAATAACCAAAACAGCAAGTCTTCCTCAATGCAAACATATCATTGAACGTTTCTCTCATTATACTGGTGTCGCCCAGCTCTACGGAGGAGAGTCTAACCGAAAACGTTGCGAGATGAATATTATACATCGCCTTGGAACCTTAGCACCTGAAGGGATGAACAAACAGTTCTCCTATTTAAATTGATCTTCCCTTGACATTCATTTCGCATTGACCTATATTTTTTCTTTCTTTTTTTATACCGATTATCTCCCTTGAAATATCTTTTTTTTATTACCTAACCAGTTAAGTTTCCTATTTTTGTCAGATTAGTGTTGTTTCTCATAGGGATAAGGACCTATCTTGCCTTTAAATATTTTTTTTTATTTTTTTTTTTGCTTGATAAAAGGATTAGTCCCGAAACTCTCATTATATCGACTTTTTACCTACAATTTGCACGTTCTCGTGTATTTATTTTTTCCTATATTACAAGTCGATTCGTCGTTTTATATTATATATTTTTCTCTCATTATTTATGTAGACTACATTCACATAAATATCTCTTAGTCCAGGAATCATCTGAATATATAACTCAACCATTTAAAAAAAAAATATTACGAAAACAGTATAGCTCCGAACTAATCTCGAAAACTGGCAAAATGCTTACTCGAAAATTAATGCAATGCAATCATATCGCAGCACGTTTATCTCCACTATATAAATTCACATAATTATCTCTCTACATTTATACTGTATCATTCAGTCAAAATGGAGGTAAATTCTAGTTTGATGTTGGCATTGGTTTTGTTGTATGTTGGTTCTTTGACAATGGCCAGTTCCGTCGACCAGTCAGGTAATTTGTAAAACTTTATATTTAGTATAGAATATATATTAATTCCACATTTACGTTGTCCGTTCCTCGGTCAGATCTTATTTTTGTCGGAACACCGTCAACAATTTGTACACATTTAGCGAAGTACTTTCATTCAACATAAGGGTCATTATCCCAGCCATCAATATGCCAGATGTAGTTAAGGCCGGGAACGCCGTATTCACGTCTGTGTAAGCGTCTGTGTCGCCTATTGTACACACCCACTGGATCCAGATGCCTTAATATTGTCATAACACATTATGTGATATTTTTGTCTAATTCGTAAATGCATCGTGCGATATCCCATGTCACTTGATCCATTTCTCAACTCATTTTCAATTGCATCATAAGTTGCCTCAAAATTCACTCGTTGCTTTGCGCCATTTCTTCGCAATCCAAGAGTTTTAAGTCTACGCTGAAGTTGCCTGTAGCCAATGTTGATATCATGATATACTTGTAAATATGCAAGAATCTCAGAATAAGGAAATCCACAGTAGAAATAAGATGTAATTATTTTTACATCTGTAAGTCCTTCTGTGTTCAGAGGTAAATGGGAACCCTGGATGATAAACAGCAACAAAATTAAAATCAACATTGCTGACATCCTGAAAAATCAAAGATTATAATTAAGTTTCATTTCTAACGAACAGTCAATTTGAATAAGCGCGGTTATAAGTATGTGTAAACCTACATAATACGTGTCGTATAACGTAAAAGTATAATGTATAGAATTTACATAAAATATGTAAGGAACTGTTGTTTTTTGGGCGTCTACTTTTCCACATTTTCTAGGTGAGATTCCCGCCTTCGGACGCCCCTCTCCCCCCTCTCCAATTAAAAACTACATTATGCGAAGGCGTGTATTGATAAACAAACTCAGTGGGTGGGCAACACTGCATCTACTGCATTATACCTTGTTACACAATGTATGATATTCCAGGGGCGCAGATCGCTTTTTCAATACGCGTGGGGGTTAGCAAGGGTTCGGACCTTCAGCGCGAATTCGATTAAAGTGTGTAGTTGCTAGTCCGAAACCTGCTGACCCAATTCCAGCCCCTATGCTGATTTTGACATTTAGGTCGGCTGTCCCCTCTTGGTTTTCTGACGGGGGATCTGCGCCAATGTGATATTCACAAGGTATGGAGGTGGAGCAAAAAATAATACTTGCCTATGTATGATGCTGATAATCCACCTATGAAGGGCTCTTCTTACTTGTTGAACAAACGACCTTACAATGGCGACACAACACGTGAATAAGTAGAATTAAATCATAATTCAGCAAACGAAAATAGAAAATAGTAAACAAAAATGAAAAATATGTAGAATTAAATCATAATTCAGCAAACAAAAATAGAAAAAAGTAAACAAAAATGGAAATTCAGCAAACGAAAATGAAAATTATGTAGAATTAAATGATAATTCAGCAAACAAAAATGGAAAATATTAAACGAACCACCGTAGAAAAGGGATAATTAAAAAATATAAATTGAAAAATTAAAAACTGATGTAGTTTCTACCAAAGAATCGTTTCAACTTTTAGCGTCTAATATGACATTGAAAGTAAATTGGTATTAAAGGGACAGTCTGAATTTTTTTTAGGTCAAAAAAAACTTTACACCAAAATATGTAACTATGTGCCATTTAATGTATCTGAAAGTTTTAACTAAAAAAATCCAGCCGTTAATTTATAAACGCTAAAAACATGCTAAAATTTTTAAAAACCTTACGTAAGGTTTTTGAGTGTATTATGTTTTTTGGACGCTGATAGGAAACTACTGAACGGATTTGAGTGAAATAAACGCCTAATTGTAGAGAAATGTCCCTCTTGTATATTTAAAAGGTTTCAGCTAGAAATATTGAGCCATTTAAAGGGCAAACACCAAAACTAGGTCAAATTACTTAATTAACAAAAAGTACTCCCTGTTTGTAATTAACCCTTTAAAACCAAATTCAGTTTGATCAAGAAGAGATAGAGATACAATAAGCATACTTTAAAAAATACTCTCAGGTAGCATTTGCGATTTTTTTGAATATGGAAACATTTTTCAAAAAAGCAGAATGGCCCTTTAAGTGCACGTACGAACGTTGTTCAAAATTTAGATATTGTACAATTAAGGTGTATGACCTTTTTTCCACCATTCCAAAATTCCAATTTTGAAAAAGACGTATGTGGTTCTTGCAATTCAACCAAAAATACGCAAATTGTGTTGGAATGACCTTCGAGATTTGTTACGTCAACAAACATTTAATTTGACTGGAATTACAGGAACCAAAGACGTCTGATTGAACATTTGAATTGTGCTATCAGTCTCCTCAATTCATATATAAATTTATATAAACCTCTTTGAGCCTTTTAAAAATGCTACCTAATATCTGCATATTTAGATTAGAATACCCTTTCTGAAAAAATATATTGCAAAATTTTGTTTGATGCTACAAGCCGATTTGCACACGTTTGAAGAACTATAAGTACAGACAAATCTCTGTGAAACTATTTTTAAATTTCAATGCCAACATGTGATTATATTAAGTATCTGAAGCGGAAACGTATAACCGGAACTTAGATAGGATTGGCCAATGATGATACATTTTCCAATGATGTACTTGATGACAATCCTTATTTCCAAATAGACTCCAATGTATTTATGAGGCAGATTAAACCGTACTAGTTGCAGTTAAGCCATATACATGTATATGTATTAGCAAAAAAAAAATATTTATGTACTCGACAGCGTTATTTGGAATGATTTATTAAGGCTGAGATGGTGCAACTGAATGAATTAGTGTTAATTGAAACAAAAACTCACATGAAAGGTGTACATTCACAATCCTTCCGATCAATTGTATTCTAGTCTCAGAAATGTGAATTTCCTTTACACCCGCAACATTTAATCGCATGTTGGTATTTCTCAGAGTCCGTCCGCATTAAAGTATAGTTAATCGATCTTACATTACATGTACATTACATGATTATTTCGCAGAGGCTAGTAATGTAGAAAAAGATAGTAAAGTACTACATGTAATACAAAATAGAAATCATAAAACAACGACAAAGAGTTCTATTAGCAGGTAAAAAAAACCTCTTATAATATACATTAACATTTAATATTTTCTTTCATATATGAGCTATAATTAGGGTTATAATGTTTTATTTTTTCAGATTAATTAATTTATTATATAAAATGGATCCTCTAAGACATGAAGCTATACACATCGATGCTTCTGATAATGTTAAACTACAAAGTGGAAATAAAGTAAGCTATTTTGGTTGTTCACACAATTATCCAGAATTAAAAATTAAAAAAAAAAAAAAAAAAGAATATAGAAGTGAAATCCCGGCGAAAGAGGGGGGTACCTCATTCATGACACAAGAATTATGACTTAGCCCTTTCAAAGAATGACCATAATAAATCAATTTTATTATTAAACATCCCGGTATTCAAATTTGCAATTTCGTTTTATTTTAAATATATAATAGCAAATTATGTCAAGTTATTTAGACCAAATTCATTCTGAAGTAAACTGAGATAAAATGAATAAATGATGAAGGACGGTTCTTTCCTAAGACGATGTAGTCATTCCTAACTTGTACTATTTATTTTATAGATATTCGATGAATTAGAGAACCTTGTAAAGAGAAATGAACCACTTGGTGATGTTCTTGTCGCCGAACCGGATACGTTGAATCATTTTACCACATTATTTCCAGAGATTGTTCAAACTAACAAGATTGGTGAGACAAGTAAAGATGACTTCAAGATGTGGGAAAAACACAATAATTGTGTCAATATTGAACTGGATCCTAACCCCTCATCATTTGATGCATCCAAGGGTAAAGATGTGTATATTGGGGGACCAGCTGCTTTAGCCGGTGCTGCAATTCAAGCCCATTCTGGACAAGACGCCGACAAAGTGCTGTACGGACAATGTGGTAATATTGGAGCTTCTAATTGGAAAGGTTCTGCGTCCTATTTACATATCCGAGATGCCGTACCAGTTTATTATTGGCCCGACAACAACGGAGCTTACACCCTATATGTTACTATCAAGCATTACCTACAACGTAAATTTCAACTGGAGAAATATCTTCAAGAAGTTGAGACTGATCCCGGTTGGAACAAACTTCGTGTCAATTTTAAAGCATATTTCAAAGACCCTTCTGTCACATGGTTATTTATCAAAAACCAATGGAATGCTCTTAAAGACGTTGGTTTGTATATGCCAGGAACAGCGCTACATTCAGCTAAAGATTCAACAGCTTACGTTACCAGTAAACACGCCACCTTGACTCACGAAATATTTGGTGAACTCAACGCCCCTAAACCTCTGATAATAAAATCCAACGATTCACAATACGCGTTGTATATGTACCTTAGAGGTCAGAAAAACATTGAAATGACACTTAAAAAAGCCATCAATTTCATTGCCCAGACGGTCGGCGAAGATTTACTCAACCATCGTTTTCTAACCAAAGATGAAATTTCCGATAGAGGTTATAACACGAAGTTCGTGTCGAAAGCAGCTGTATTTGAAAACGATGGTTATTTTCCTCCCTATATTAATGATGTCATGTCAGAAATGGTCGGTAAAGCTGGTGGACAAGTTAATAGTAATCTGCAGCTTACTAAGATCCTGGTCAAACCAATTGATAACGGCGATACAGCCGTCACTAGAATAGTCTGGAGGGATACTACAACTGGACGCGAACACACCACACCCATAAAATCTTTGTATCTGTCTCTTGGACCATCGATGAGCCAATTACAAGTAAAACCACCACCACATTCAATCGCCAAGCATACTCGAGATTTATTAGGGGTAAAACTTGGTCTGACTGACGAACAATCTATCAACAGTCTAACCAACGAACCATCACTCCAATCCCTTGCCAGTAACGTTGTAAATAAAATAAGACCATCCAATATGATGAACAAGATAATGTATGCTTCTGGGATGTCGATAGTTTTCATGGTAAAAGTTGACAAATCAGTGATATCCGATTCCAGGATGAATAGATTCAGGGATCACATAGACGGCCATAATAAACACATGGTTCGACTTGCTGAAAGGGAGGTTTGGGTTGGTGACAAGCCTTATCAATATTTCGCTCTTCTAACCACAGGTGGAGGACATTTCCCGATCAAAGATGCTCATGCTGAAATTGGACTGAATGTATTTAAAGCTAACGTGATTCCACTACTAGGTCTGAATGACGAAGGTATTGAGTACGATATAATCCAAGCCAGAAGTTGCGCTAGGGGTATCACAGCTCAGAACGTGTTCCGGATGTCAGCACCAGCCGCTAATATGGTAATGGTTTACGGTATTGGTGGAATCGGTATGACTACCATGGCACCGAATGCTCTTCTAATGAAAGCTATTATGGGTCTTCGACAGAAAGTGTCCACTGGGTCAATTTCTACGACAGAGTTTAAAACTCGTCTGGACACTTGCGAGTTTGATGAAATACCTCATTGGACTAAACCGAATCCATTTAATCGAAACTACGCCCAATTTATAGACTTTGTAAGTAATCCGAAAGAAATCGCCAAACGGTTAGGAATCTCCGCGTCGTGGTATGAACAATTTTCGAACAGAACCAGTAATGGACATTCACAAATATTCGACAAAACTCCGGTTTTCAAATCAAACAAGTCCTTTTTACGACACGAAACTCATTATGCCAATAAGATTAGAAAAATTCGCACTTTAGCTAACTATTTGAAAAAATAATCACAAGTTCCATATTCATTGTTGTGGGTTTATAGCTTATTTATTCAGTTTTCTCCCATTAGACGCATTGCCATTTAAACTGGACAAAAACGCTTAATACAATTCTTCATATGAAAAGTTCATCAGCTGGTACCAATGTACGTGTGCGTATTGCCAATATGTTTACATAGATTTCGAGATTTGTTTTACTGTTAGGATCGTTCGTGCTTGTGTTTCATTATTATAATATTATTAGTTTAAATATATGTATATACGTACTATTTATTCTTTATGTAATATGTTAACTACAAATAACAAAGTAATAACAGTGGTGTAAATATTTGCTTTATCAGTTGATATTCGAACAGATGACGTGATAATATCGGTCACTCTTGGACAGTCTTAATTGTTACAATTGTGCTTTAGCAAAACGGACGTCGCTTTTATTTTTCATTTTAAATTTTTAACTTCGAATTTCTCGTAAAATTTAAAATCTGAAAAAATGATATATGAAATCAGCTGCTAAGCCAAATATTAATACGGACATAAGTCAAGTTATTCTTAAGTTGTTTTTTATTACGTTCATGCATAGACTATTATAGACTATCATTGGTCACACAATGATGACACTTATGCTGCGTTATTATCATTTTTATTTTTATGAATATTATACATTATTCATATCAAAATGTTATTAACAATACAACGAATCTTATTTAGATAATGTATTGTTTATTGTTACAGTTTGTTTTTAGATCAAATCTTATTTTAATGAAAGATTGAGACCAGTGTAAAGGTCTATCGCTGTGCTTATTTTTAGTGTGAACATTTTTATCTTTGCTTATACCGGTTCCTAAATAACATCATGTTAGTGCTTTGGGAATTTTTATTAAGGGTATTGTATTGTTGAACTGAATTAATTTATTATTAAATGTTTTAATAAAAAATACAAATATTTTAGTCTTGCTTGTGTTATTAAACATTCCGTACATACCAAAAACGCCTTAAGGCAATGAAATTGTTCTTGAAGATGAAAAACAGTGTCGGCTATGTTCCCAATGGCGTCAGCAAATAATAATGAAAAGACGTTCGGAATTTTTCAGATACACGAGACTTTGCAAGTTTATTAAACAATGTACAAATTCATTAATAAATATGCTAAAGAGGGACGGACTAATAATACATCCCTGTCTGGTACCAATATTGCAATTAAAGAATACTGTTAGACCTTCTGATGTTTTCACGCAAGATTGACAGTTGTTATACATATTTTCTAATATTTGATGAAAATTACCACTGAAAACACTTCATTTTAAGACTTGCCTTAGGATAGTTGGCTGAACCTTGTCGAAAGAAGATTTAAAATCCACAAAGAGGCACCAGCCCCTTTACTTAGAAATATATTTAGTGAATAATTTAGTGAAAATAACTATCTGGATGCCTTGGCATTAATACCTTACCAACTCCGAATAAATCGGTTCTTGTGGAGCGTGTGCTTGTCAATGCGTGTCCTATCAGAAGAAGGACACGAGCTAAAAATTGTACATGTATTCACGAATCGAATCAGGGCAGTAACTCATATTCAATATTTTCCTGATTTTCATTAGGATTCATACATGACTCAGACCATATAAAATAATCTTGAACCTTTAATTATCTGGGAAATTTCAGGAAATCGCCATTTGGGTTTCTGATATTCCAAAATTCTGATCACCCGAATTGAAAGACAAGGTCAAGCGTGACAGCCCCGTTAAAAAAAAATCCGTCATCTTGACTGGTTCTGACCTCGTGTACGGGAAACTTGAACAGGTTTAAAGCCTATATAACGCATCTTCTGATTCACCAAATGATTTGTTTAGCAGCTCGATATTAAGAAAATTCCACGTGCACTAAATTTTTGATTCAAGGGAAGCAACTTGTATGTAAATGTAACCATCGACACATCCTCTGTTTTAATCTGTCTGAACATATTAACTATCATGGTGACATTTTACTGACAATACCAGTTGTGTTCTGATAATTCTGTTGTTTTCTTGACTAATTAGGGAACCGTGGTGGCTCAGTGAGTTAGACGCTTGCTCGCTAATCTGGAGGTCCAGCGTTCAATCCCGGCATGGGCCGAGATGAAACCTTCGGATTTTTTAACGCGGTTTCCCCTTGTCAGTGATGCAGTTCGGAGAGGCTGACATGGAAAAAGCGTCTAGTCGTTCGGATGGGACAATAAACCGAGGTCACGTGTGCTATTGGTTGTGCACGTTAAAGATCCCTCGACAGTTGGAAATCGAAAATAAGAGCTGTCCTGGCAAAATTCCCCCATTGCACACTGCATGGCGTTTGCCCGTCCTCAAATAGCCCATATAGGTGCAGAAAAGTAGGACGTAAAACTTTCCATTTCATTTCATTAACTAATTAAACTGTGTATTGCGACGTTTCATTATCTTTTCGGTATAATTGAAGGGATTAGGTGATTTTCCTGAAGTGTTAGTACTTCTCGAGTCTATTTACATTTATACTCAAGGCCCAAATCTAATCTCGAAAATGTTGAACATTCCTCTTTGAGAATATTGAGGGTTTCGCTTTAATCATGTTCCCATACTACCAACTCCAGAAAATTAAGAAATTCGTTCGATCTTGGACTCAGAAATATAAATCGTGAAGAGAAACTGGTAGCTGGTTGGTTACATGATGTTATATAGTAGACATGTAGTGCATCTGGTTCAAAATCCTTGTAACAAGTTGGGCTATCTTTAAACGTTGCCAAGTTACAATTTCCATTATTACTGAACCTTAACTCGAATCCTTGTATTCTGCTCAATGTGACTGAAAAAAAAATGAATGAAGGAATATATTATGGCCCGTCTGAACCAAATTATATTAAGCCTAAATTAAAATTCGCTTTTTTGTATGCAATGAATACAATCACCTTTAATGTATCTAGATAGCCTATTGGCTAATTTAATGCTAAACTTAAAATTGGTAAAGACCATCTCTGACACTTAATTCTATTTGTAAATCGGCCAAAATGCCTGTTGTGGCCCTTCGATGTTTGAAATCTAATGATTATTTGAATTTGGTGAGATTAAGCATGTTATTCATATTAAAGACATGTCAGGGATTACCTAGATCCATATTAAAGGTTTTTGAAAGAGGGCTTTGAATCAAGGTTCGGATTTTATAAGCAATAATAGTTTGCAAAACATGCTGATAATAATTCTGCATTGTCCCCTGCAAGTGTGTGAAATCTGCAAAGACTACTTTGGAGTGTTCAATTTTACTATATTTTGGGAGTTTTTTCATTCCATCGATGAGAAAATTCTGCTAAATTTCCGTTAAGACCTGAGAGGCGTTCAAACAGCGGACTTCCGCCATGGGTTCGTATGGGGACCTTGACGGAAGTAGTGATAACTCTTGTCTTTATTATCTCATAATGTAAACAATTCCAAAGAGGGGTAACTGTGTAAGCGAAAATAATGTCCGGGGTATTTATGTCCGCGTTGGACATAATACGCTAGATAGAACTGTCCTTTATTTAGTTATGGACATTAATCACTAGTTAAAAATGTCCATTGGACATGTTTCACTAGTGAACACACGCGTTTTTACCGTTGGGAGAAGGGGCGTTTTCCAGGGAACGATTCACGGAAAACGGTGCGAAACCGCTGTAGGTGTAAATACAGCTTATCATGGCTTGTATCCAATGATTTGCTGCCATGATATTACACGTGTATGTAATACATGTTTTTATATTATACAGTGTTGTTTTAAGAATCTACCCATTATTATAGCAGTGACTTAACACCATTCTTCTTCCCTATGTATATATATTTAATATGTATTTATATATCAATATACTTACATGGTTTATCATCTCTGTTATATATAACGATAGATTGAAAGTTGTACATTCTCTCTAAATCAACACACCACCATTCTATCGAAGAATTCCAGGTGTGAGCTAAATCTTGTATCTTTCCGTCAACACCATTGCACGGTGGCATGGTACCATATTCAGCGTATATACTGCTACTATTAACAGGCTTATTCAAAGCAATGTTCTTTATAAATGTACCTGAATGTAGATAATATTGGCTCTGCCAAAAAAGAAAAGCAACATTTGAAAAAAAAACCCACTTTACTTCAAATGACGTCACTTCAAAAGTAACTACTTGTATTATGTCGTGCCCACCATTTACTTGTAACGCAGACTTGGTGACCCCGCCACGTTATCCCACAAATGCACCCTAATTGGGCCCTATATGAATTTGGATTGACCCGATAAAGTTAAATATCAAATGTCCTTCTGGGCCTCATCAGTGCAATGCTGATACTTCAGATGATCCCACGTGTGATATCATCGTACCATATCAGAGTGCTCGTATTGTCACTGTTTCCCATTCCTAATTTTCAATTAGTCCCCTCAGTAAAGATATCTTAGTTCAAGATAAATCACGAATTAAGTAACCACGAATCTTATGTAATGAAGCAATATTGCCGAATATTGTCAGACCCTGAAAATATGAATGAAGAATAAAAACTGTACAAGTACTGCCTCCAACAAAATGTCATGTAAAAATATTCAATTCAATTGTTTTCGATGACTTTCATATAAAGACAAAGACAAAGACGTTTTTTTTGCGACACCCGATATACACGTTTCGACAATTTTTGAACATGCTGCTGTTTTTGTAATAATAATAGACTACCCACAACTCGATACAAGTCATTCCAAAAATATGCACTACTTATGCCCGAAACGCTTCCACGTACAAGACTACAAAAGCGTCACAGATGACCAACAACTACCTACTTTGTGAAATTAATAAACAATCATTACCTTGGGGTAAATAGATCACAATACCAATATCCACTGTAGAGTTTTCGCACTTTGGGAAATAATTATAAAAGTAACACGTGTGTCTTAATTTATGATACGCAACACCATAACATTTAGCATCAATAGAACAAGAATTAATACACCGTATTCGTCCTATAACTATAGACTCCTGATAAAATCCTGCTAAAAGTTTATCTCTCAAGTATACGGTAAAGATCTGAGAAGGCCGAATACTTTCATACATGATCGCAATTATCACAAACTGCCAGAATACGTAGAACATTGTGGAATTTGTACAAGTTGCACTTATATTTCAAGAACAATCATATACAGGTAAATAAGGCAATTTTATGGATATACATGTATACTTCTAGAAAGTTTATTACTGCAACGTTTCAATGTGGTTCTCACACCGTAATCAGGAATATAATGATGATGATAATTACGATAACTTGTGCTTCTAATATGCCATTGAAGGATTAATCATATACAGGGTTTTCACAAAACAAATTGTAAATGCAATTAGTTTTAGTTTCAATTGAACAACAAACTTAGCAGAAAATAATTGAAGGTTGTAATTGAAATTATTATTCATCCCAATAATACACACTTAAAAATTTTTACTTGGAAAATATTTACTTGAAATAATCAATGTTAATGATGTAGGGAGTGGAACAAACCAGCCCTGTCTAAAACACAAAGGAAAATTATAAGACCATTGCATAACAATATCTTAACAATCTTTAAATTGATTAGGTTACAAAATAACAAAAGATAACAATGAAAACCTTGAAAATTATATTTAAAAATAATATGGTATCTTGTTAGATACAATCGTTCCTTCTAATTTTATTTTTTTTGTAAAAATCCATTTTTTCAATTGCCCTTCGAAAAAGTCGTGCAAGGTGCTCTCAATTTTCACGGGAGACTTTTTGACAGTGTAGGTGCTCTGACCCCATACCGTTTGCTGGTTTTCTTTCCATGAGCTTTGAAGACGAAATGTTTCAATTTCATCTCACTGAGTGATTTCGTTGAAAAAAATTTTGAAGTAATTACAGACGACAAATTTAAAATGAATAATGATCGTAGGAGTAACTTAAAAATCTCCATCTTTCTGAATTTTGAACAAAATATCTTATTGCATTTGCATACCTTTTGACAGAATTTGCGGACACCAGAGGCAAAGGTTCACTTTTAAAAGACATTCAATTTCACACACATCTATTTAGAATAACAATCTATTTAGAATAACAATATATTTATTTAGAATAACAATCTATTTATTTAGAATAACAATATATTTATTTAGAATAACAATATTTTTAGAATAATCTATTTATTTAGAATAATCTATTTATTTAGAATAACAATCTATTTAGAATAACAATATATTTATTTAAAATAACAATCTATTTATTTAGAATAACAATCTATTTATTTAAAATAACAATCTATCTATTTAGAATAACAATCTATTTATTTGGAATAACAATCTATTTATTTGGAATAACAATCTATTTATTAAGAATAACAATCTATTTATTAAGAATAACAATCTATTTATTTAGAATAACAATCTATTTATTTAGAATAACAATCTATTTATTTAGAATAACAATCTATTTATGTAGAATAACAATCTATTTATTTAGAATAAGAATATATTTATTTAGAATAACGATCTATTTATTTAGAATAACAATATATTTATTTAGAATAACAATCTATTTATGTAGAATAAGAATATATTTATTTAGAATAACGATCTATTTATTTAGAATAACAATCTATTTATGTAGAATAACAATCTATTTAGAATAACAATCTATTTATGTAGAATAACAATCTATTTATTTAGAATAACAATCTATTTATGTAGAATAACAATCTATTTAGAATAACAATCTATTTATTTAGAATAACAATCTATTTATTTAGAATAACAATCTATTTATTAAGAATAACAATCTATTTATTAAGAATAACAATGTATTTATTAAGAATAACAATCTATTTATTTAGAATAACAATCTATTTATTTAGAATAACAATCTATTTAGAATAACAATCTATTTATTTAGAATAACAATCTATTTATTTAGAATAACAATCTATTTATTTAGAATAACAATCTATTTAGAATAACAAAATCTATTGATTTAGAATAACAATCTATTTAGAATAACAATCTATTTAGAATAACAATCTATTTAGAACTATTTATTTAGAATAACAATCTATTTATTAAGAATAACGATCTATTTATTTAGAATAACAATCTATTTAGAATAACAATCTATTTATTAAGAATAACGATCTATTTATTTAGAATAACAATCTATTTATTTAGAATAACAATATATTTAGAATAACAATCTATTTATTTAGAATAACAATCTACTTATTTAGAATAACAATCTATAGAATAACAATCTATTTATTTAGAATAACCATAGGCGTACGGGAGGGGGGAGCAGGGGGCTCGATCATATTCGGGCAAAATTCTCGACATATTCGGGCACTGAGAGTTCCCGAGTCTTCTTGTTTTTTTTTTTAGAAAAATACCCACTAATATTGCCTGGAACTGATTCCTGCCCGAATCGCTAGATTCTATTGAAGCAAAATACCCGAATATCGAGATATTCGTGTGGAATCCTTGCAATATTCCAAACAAATCTTGTTGAATTTTGTGAATGGATATGAAATCGTTTTTAATGAATATTCTCATGGAGTATATTAGTAACCCTTCATGATCACTTTTTGTGCATGAATTCCGACATTGTGAGCATATTTCATGTTTTTTTCTCATCCCTCTCGTCCAATAATCAACCCCCAAATATGTCTAAGAAGTCAGAATGCAACAGATTGAATGTAGATTTTCAAAATTTTCTGGGGGAGGACCTCCCGCCCCCCCTGCAGCGGACTCGCGCCGTCAGCGCTTCTCGTAGCGACTCCGCGTTCAGTACAATTCGGGCAGAGTCCGAGATTCGGGCACAAATATCTCCCGCACCCACAGTTTCAAACCTCCCGTACGCCTGAGAGTAATAACAATCTATTTAGAATAACAATCTATAGAATAACAATCTATAGAATAACAATCTATTTATTTAGAATAACAATCTATTTAGAATAACAATATTTATTTAGAATAACAATCTATTTATTTAGAATAACAATCTATTTATTTAGAATAACAATCTATTTAGAATAACAATCTATTTATTTAGAATAACAATCTATTTATTTAGAATAACAATCTATTTATTTAGAATAACAATCTATTTATAATAACAATCTATTTATTTAGAATAACAATCTATTTATAATAACAATCTATTTATTTAGAATAACAATCTATTTATTTAGAATAACAATCTATTTATTTAGAATAACAATCTATTCAGAATAACAATCTATGAAATAATCTACGTATCGTTGTTGATTGTTCAAGCCATAGAATTACGGACGTATTGCGATTGCATTTTAAACTCGTGTTCATATACTACCAACTCACGAAAATGTAGATGTTGTCCTGACCTTGGACTAACAAATATAAATCGTGATGAGAAATTGGTAGCTGGTTGGTTACATGATGTTATATTGTAGACTGAATGACCGTCTGGTGCAGTACTGGTATCTTTGTAACAGGTTGTGCTTTCATAAAACGTTTCAAAATCACAATTTCCATTATTACTGAACTTTAACTTGAATTCTTTTATTCTTCTGACTATTTCTGTAATTATAATGAAGCAAATGTAAGTTTTATGACCATTAGAAAATATTACCTACCATCATCTGAGCTGAGAAAACAACAAAAACAAATCATATAAAAAAAAAACAACAAATCACAGATCATCTGACTACATGACGTACAAAACACAATTATGATGACGGAATGAAATTACTTAACGGATACGTTCCCCATTCATACCTTGAGGGTCTGTTACACCATAACGTTCTGAACTTAGATACCTACGAAAGTCATTTGTCACTGACGCGTGAAACATGATTTGGCAATGTTAGACGAGCGTTATAAGCGTGTAAATAAAGACAGAATAGCGTTCCGGACCAGCGTTCTCTGCAGATCACCGACCGATGAATATCAGCGTTTACACAGCGCTCTCAGAGCTTGTCGCTTTCCTAGCGACGATAACCAACGTTTCCTTAAAAGTAATAGAACAGTGACCAGAACGTAATAGTGCGACGGACTCTCTAAGTCTTTTTTTAGCTAAGTTTATCAGTTATATCGAACACAGTGCTCACTCGAAATTAAAGCCGCAAAACCGTAACAAAATATTACAGGTTCCGTTATAATTGTTCAAGCATTTCTATGATTGGCTCTGTACGTTATGTATTGAGCACTATATTAATTTTTAGTAGATATACTTACGTAGTCTACCATCATTTCTGTTATATAGAACGATAGATTGAAAGTTGTATATTCTCTCCAAATCAACACACCACCATTCTATAGCAGAGTTAGAGGTATGAACTAAATTTTGCAGCTTTCCGTCAACGCTTCTACAAGATGGAATGTGTGTCCAGTACCTGTATATACTGCTACTATTAACAGGCTTATTCAAGGCAATGTTTTGTATGAAAGATCCTGAATATAAAAAAAATAATTGTTTTAGACTGAAAAGAGTAAGATCACTATTCAAAGTCATTAACAATCGTCTTTCAATTTCTGGGCGGTTTTTAGTAAATCTGAAGGCTATTTACATAAAATTGATCCTCAAATTTGCTGAACATTCCCCTTGAATTTAAGCTATGCCATCTCCATTTATATTCTTTACCAAACCAACAGGATTCGCTGATTACAAACCTTGTCTCTGCCAATGATTATAAAATGGAGTGGGGTTGGGTGACCCACACACAGCACAGACACTGACCTTTTTTGGCTTTTAAACTTTCAATCTTGTATATATTTTGGGTTTTTTTCAGAACGGGTAATAAGCAATTAAAGTTTTATCGATTTGTCTGAGTTTCAATAGGATATATCGGTGGGTGATTATTTACACTCACCAAATTACACCAAGAAACTAGCTATCTATCGTGTCCAAATCAATTGTTGGGAGTCAGAAAGGCTGACAGGGGCGGCTACAAATAATGTATTTATGTGGGTGCTATTGCGTTGTCTCGTGTTCATCCCGTTGGCCTAAAACGTAATTATCGTGCGTGGCCTATCATAAAACGTGCTGACAGCTTGACAAAAATGATACCAAACGTACAATCCTTGTTGAAATGGAGGTATTAAGGATCTAAGCGCTGTTTGTAAAATTCTGAATTTCCGAAGTATCCGTTTATTCGTAATATTGTTTTGATATAAAATGTTTTGATCCCGAATTAATGAAATTGAATTTCGATCCTTTCTGACATTTCGGACAGTTCGATAAATTTACACCTTGGCGGGGTCAATATAACAATTATCAATCATTACCTTGGGGTAAATATGTAACCATACCAATATCCACTGTAGGAGAAAGGCAGTTGGGAAAATAACTATAAAAGTAACACGTGTGTCTTAATTCATGATACACAACACCATAACATTGAGCATCAATAGAACAAGAATTAACACATCGTATTCTTCCTTTAACTATAGACTCCTGATAAAATCCTGCTAAAAGTTTATCTCTCAAATATAAGGAAAAGATCTGAGAAGGCTGAATACTTTCATACATGATCACAATTATCACAAACTGCCAGAAAAGATACATTTTCTTTTTATAATCCAGGTACAATAGACGTAAATTACTGCTTCAAGAAGAAAACTAACATATCTGACATATTCAAGTCCTTACACTAAAGTCAATGGGAAACATGGTATCTCCAGCAACTTGAAAAACAAGTGTAAATACTTTATACAGTGTTTTTCTTTCCAAAAGTAACTTAAAGGGTTAAAACATATTTCTTTACAAGTTAATGTGTATTCCAATTACTAAAAGCATCCATCGACTGGCACCATTCAAACGTATGTGGTTCTTGCAATTTCACTAGAGCTGGACGTTGTATGACGTCACTATCAAAAGAGCTGTTTTTAATATCCAATGGCTTTCCGATAGTGACGTCACAAAACTATTGGTAGTGGAATTGCAAGAGCCAATGACGTCTGACTGAAAATGGAAAAGGTGCAATTCGATGATATGAGTGTTAACAATACCCAGACAAGTTTAGAAATTCCCCACAATCCCTTTAATCTCTTTTATTTTTTTTGATGAAAATTGGAGTATTGGAAACTATTTTAATGAGCTTTAATTAACATTCAAACAATGTTTTCCTTTCTTGGGATTAATTAACTAACTATCCAAGCAGAAAGCATAGTTCCATATTGTAAATTATTTACATATTTAAACTCATTACATCATAGAACTGTAAGGTAGGGAATGATAAGACAAGATTTATGCTTGGCACGCGTGCGTTTAATTTTGGATTTGCACTTAAGTCATATTATACTGTACATGCAATTTAAAAAGGCACATTAATAGCTTTCTAATTAGAGCGGAACATCCAGTCTCTCTGCCACAGTATTACTTGAGAGTCAACTTGTCGCCAGACGAGAAACTAGGTCAACCATAAATTGAAACAAAAGTTCGACAGAAAAAGACGATGAGAAGACCAAGACTTCCAGTCTATTATATTTCTGAGAGTACATGAATCAATCTGTCATAATATTATATTATTCTATCGATCAGGGTCGTTTCTAGGTATTACAGTGCGGAGAGCCCTAGTAGAATTATCAAGAGTGCACCACTTAATATTTACATTTCTATTATCACTTCCTTCAATGAACCAGTTAAGAAAACTGGCGTTCATTTTTCAAGTTTGTCACGTGACACTATGAAGTACAACAATGACGTAAGCTAAGATTTGTGGCAAATTCAAGCAAATTATCATATAAAAAAGTCAAAATTTGATTAATAAAAGTATTTGAATATAAATATAAGAATTAAACGTTGGTCTCATTAGCATTATTGGTGTGTAAACGCAATAGATCACGCCACAAACATACATAAATGACTTCGTCATATATTCAGTTTGTCACGTGATCTATTGCGTTTACACTCCAATAATGCTAATGAGGCTCATTTATAGTTTTTGTCATTCTTACATAATGTTTAGTAGACATAGAAGCAGGGAGTTTACATTAAGATAACACTACGAACGATAAATGGATATGAATTTATTTATAACAAACTTCGTTTCACAATGCCACGTTATCCAAATACAACAGTTTAGCTGTTCACATGGCACTTATAGCAAATGTTGTTTAGACCAAATTCAATTTAGGTGAGGAGGGAAGTCAGATTTTCAAAAAGGCCCCATATTTCTAATCCAGCTGCTAATTATCCGATTGATCTGGATTTCATTGGACTTAAACAGAATGTCCATACAAATAAAAGAAGATTAAGGTCTGTCAGGTATAATTGATTTTGGCAGAAAACATCCAAACCTGCAGCGATTCATCAGCCGTCGTCTCAGAGAGACACATTTAGCAAAAAAAAAAGTCCTTTATTATCTGATTTTTTAAGTTTTAATCTCTATCAAAACCTTGCAACTTTATGTACAGTTTGTTGGAACATAATTTTGAATTTCAATTTTTTTTTATTTTAGTTTGAATTTTAAGGCCATACCATGTGACCTCGACCTTCGATGATATTAAAAAAAATTTGACAACTTTGGTCATCTGTATCACATTCTCTTATTACCTCAGAGAATAAACTTTTCAATTTTGTAATGCCGATTTGATTAAATTTTAACAATATTTGACAATAATCCATTAAAACGTTTTTGTAAATGAGGGTTCTAACTTACAATGTAATTACCTCATATCAATATGTTTTGTATATTCAGAATGTTCTCAATTTTCTCTTTTCAACGATATGTGACGTGGGTGTTTTAATACAAAAATTCAATTTATGAAAATTGGCAAAAACAAATTAAATGATAATTTTTCTGAGAATATATGTAAATCTTAAAAAATGATTGACGGGTTTGAGGTGTTAAAACAAGTTATATAATATGATTTTTTCTTGCTTAAAGTAGGGTTCTATTCACTGCACCTAATTGACTAGCAGGCAAAAATTCAATTGGCTACCAACTGCACCAATCCATTGAAATGTTTGTAACAACAGTTTGAATGTGGGGGTAGGCAGAGAACAGATAAAAGTCCCTAAAAGGCAGAAGCCAAGGCATTAAGGTCGTTGCCTCGCTCGATACTGTGAATGGCTCTAGTATTCGTTAGGAGTTATCTTCCGTAATGTTTTGAAATCAGAAATCAATAACCTAGTGATGTAATATCATTGAGCAGCAGTGGCGAATGTGGCGCCAAGCAGGGTATGCTAACTCTTCTAGACACCTGATAACACTTCTCATTATGAAATATTTACTCATTTATTGATATACTTCCTCAAATGAAAAGTTCATTACTATTAGCTGCTATCAATGTATTACCAATGTGTTAACATGGATATTTAGATTTGTTTAGCAGTTGAGATCGTTCGTGCTTGAGTTTTATTATTAGTACCGAAATTTCGTAAGCATTAATCTATATTCTAAATCAAGTCAATGAACAATTTGAAGTGTTAAGTCTTGTAATTTTAAAAATTTAATTTTTAAAAACCTACAATATTGTGTGTAAACGTCAGTTGAGTACTGTTACTGTTGTGTACAATCATTTTTCTTAGATTTCATGTGCCACTGTCAGACTATTATACTGTACAAATTCGATTAATGAATGTGTTATAGTGTAGTTTGAACCTTTTTTATTATGTTTACTTATCTAAGAGGTATTGTAGAAGATTGTTTTGGCAATTAGTGGTGCAATTTAGGTCTTAGTTTTATGGGATGGTATGCTGTCTACACGTACAACTTTGACTCTCATAATGACAGTATACATGGCAAGATAGAGGAATGCCCTCCAAGTCGTGGTATTCACGAAGGCTAGGCCGAAGCTCAATAAGGCAAATTGTAGAGTCTCGACATTCCAAGTCTGGACTAGTTTCCGGACAAACATTTGTTGGTTCGATGACAATTTTAAGCTGATTAAGATTATAAATCTTGATAAGTATGCTGATATTTAAATTTTATATTGTGTTTTCTTTTCGCGTATTTGAGGCCGATAGCGGAAGAGACGTCTTCTACCGAACACTACAACAGATTTAGGTCATAAACAGACCACAGTTGGCGAGATTACGTAAATACATATGGAAAGTCAATTTTCCAAGGGCAATAATTTTGGACAAAAACGATAAAAAATTACAACATCATTTTATCTACATATTTTGTTTGACAACATGCTTTTATCTACATATTTTGTTTAACAACATGCTTTTAACTACATATTTTGTTTAACAACATGCTTTTATCTACATATTTTGTTGAACAACATGCTTTTAACTACATATTTTGTTTAACAATATGCCTTTATCTACATATTTTGTTTAACAACATGCTTTTAACTACATATTTTGTTTAACAACATGCTTTTAACTACATATTTTGTTTAACAACATGCTTTTATCTACATATTTTGTTTAACAATATGCTTTTATCTACATAGTTTGTTCTACAAAATGCTTTTATCTACATATTTTGTGTTACAAAATGCTTTTATCTACATATTTTGTTTGACAAGTTATTGACAATATTAAATAACAATCCCAATAATATACAGTAACAAACCAATTCATTATTTACAATTCTGAAAATAATCACCGTTTTATACTTTTACGTTGTTGATAGAAGTACGTATTGAAATCTAAAAGTATTTTAGTTACATAACCACAAACTCCCGAAAATTAAGAAATTCGTTCGATCTTGGACTCAGAAATATAAATCGTGAAGAGAAATTGGTAGCTGGCTGGTTACATGATGTTATATAGTAGACATGTAGTGCATCTGGTTCAAAATCCTTGTAACAGGTTGGGCTTCCATTAAATGTTTCCAAATTACAATTTCCATTATTACTGAACCTTAACTCAAATCCTTGTATTCTTCCGTAGACTGAAAAGTAATGGAGCAAAAACATATTTTACTTAAAAAAATAATTCATTTCTATTCACACCTACAAATGTCTAAGGTATTTATCTAGCAGCCCTGACAACCATTACATCCTAATGTAATACACTAATCTAATCTAACCTAAGTAGAAAAGGCCCTTAAATTTGGCTTCTATTTTTACTACAAGTTTGACAAGCATGTACATACCTATTATATCTAAACCTCTGTTATATATAACGATAGATTGAAAGTTGTATATTCTCTCTAAATCAACACACCACCATTCTATAGAAGAATTCCAGGTGTGAACGAAATCTTGCAGATTTCCGTCAACACCGCTACATGGTGGTAAGAAACGGAAATGACGATATTTACTGCTGCTTTTAACAGGCTTATTCAAAGCAATGTTCTCGAAAAATGAACCTGAATAAAAAAAAAAACATAATATTTTGCTACAAAGTAATTAGCTGAAATATGCTATATGAAATATTTTGTACATTGTACTAGCAAAACAATGTGAAAACAAGTGTCGAAGTTTTCAGGTGGGATATTTTGCCCCTTAATGGCGAAATGGAAGGGTTTTTCCTGCAATAATATGTTTGGAGTTATTTGATTCGTAGAGATGAAATTTTCTAGCAATGAAAATTATAATTACGAGAAAGTCGTTTTATGCATGCAACGGATCGATCAGTCAGATCGTATATACCGTTTCTAGATGAACGTGTACTCTCCATAAGAAAAATGCAACATGTTAAAAAAAACTTTATATATTGTTTACTTTAATTAAGAACAACTATTATGGATATGCTACTCCTATCTTTAATTTTTAAGATTATATATAGTAAACTGTTAAAATCTTGAGTAAAAAATAAGAATATATTGGTAATAGAAAATCCAACATAACCGATTTATATGCTTGTATTAATAATTAATATTAAAATATTAAAATACAACCTGAAACGTGTTGTTACTCAAGTTTCAACATGTTTAAGGTTTTATTTTAATATTTTTAATATTTCTATATCGCTCTACATTTAATGTATTGAGCACTATTTTAACAGTAAAAATATTTTGTTATTATTGTATTAATAATTAGACACTTTCATGGTTCACAACAATCTTCAGGTGAATAAATAGGCAGCTATGCAACGATAGTAAAGTGTCAAAAGGGAGATGACGCGAATATAGAATTAGTAGATTTTGGTGTTTCAAGATCTATTGGAGGACACTTAACAGAACTTTAACATAAAAGTTATTTTGCAGTATATTAAAATATATTAACCATACATTTACTTAGTTTGTTTTTATGAAATAGACTATAGTTTTAATCCTATTGTTTACCGGATCATCATGCCCCAGTAGGTTTAATACTAGAACAATAGCGATCGGCAAAGTGAGAACTGGCCTTTGATTTCAATCACGGATGGATGATGGAATGAATGAATTATAGAAAACGTTGGTTCTGCAGTTATATTCTAAAAGTTGTCCATGGTTTCTGAGATTGTAATTAGTAAATTTATATTCAACAAGAGATTATTCAAGATTTTGTACATCATTTTAAGTTTTTTCCGTCTACGCCTTTCCTGCGAGGTTGTTTTTAGATTCCGTTTTTAGTTCGCCTCCGACATGAATATATGAATAATCTACTCTTTCTGGTGGGTCAAATTTGGAACGAGTCAAAAGTCGCTTCAAATATTTCGGTTGCCGTTTGCTTTTGGTTAATGTTTCTTTGTTTATAAGAGTATTTAATTTAGAATTATGTCCGAGAATTGGCAAATTGTGTCTGACTACGGAAAAAGTATTTTCGTCACGAGGATTGTTTTACAGCAAACGGTTTATGGCAGTTTTCGGTGGATCTCTCGTGTTTTGTTCGTAACTATATTATATATATGTAAACTCAAACGTATGTTCAATTATTTTAAAAAACACATCTATGCAAAAAGTGTGGCTCCTTTATAAGGAATAAATGATAATAATAATAACAATAATAATAACTAGAACTGTTCAGATAACAGTACTGATGCAGGGCTTGTTACGACACAAAGGTACGACCGGTGCGGCAATATTTCTTGTGCATGCCCTGTAGTCATACTCTTATAGCACATGCGACACAAACAGATTTTGAAGGAATTCGGGTAAGAAATAAGAAAGTTGGCGATGCGCATGCGCACAACTCAAATTCAATATATTCATGATATATCGGATCTAATTATACACATACATGTCAATTTTGAACAAATTCGGATAAGAAATAAGGAAGTTGGCGATGCGCATGCGCACTACACAAATTCAATATGTCCATGATATTTCGAATATTATAATACACATACATGTCAATTTTGAAGAAATTCGGATGAGAAATAAGAAAGTTAGCGATGCGCATGCGCACTACACAAATTCAATATATTCACGATATATCGGATCTAATTATAAGCATGTATGTTAATTTTGGAAAAATTCGGATAAGAAATAAGATAGTTGGCGATGCGCATGCGCACTACACAATTTCAATATAACCGTGATATTTCGAATCTGATTATGCACATACATGTCAATTTTGAAGAAATTTTGATGAGAATTGACAAAGTTGATAATGCGCATGCGCAGAACCTAAATCTAACATTTCCCCTGAATTCGCAATCCGATCATGCATATACCTACCAAGTTTCAGATAATTCGGATGAGAAATAAAAAAGTTGGAAAATTATGTGGAAATGTACCTTTAAATGTGGTTCCGTTGCGCAGAACCAAAATCTAACATTTCCCCTGAATTCGCAATCCGATAATGCATGTACGTACCAATTTTCATATAATTCGGATGAGAAATAAAAAAGTTGGAAAATTACGTGGAAATGTACCTTTAAATGTGGTTCCGTATGCATAAATTACAGCATTACGCTGTTCAATGCAACCTAAAGTGTTCTGATATGTTATAACTGGACACATGAAATAGTTATCAGAAAATTGTGTGAACATAGCTTTAAATTAACACCCTAAACTTTGATTTATATCTGTGTTGACAGGGTCACTGACACTAATTAACCGAAATACCTCTATTGAAATTCATTGCACCTTGGAATTTTGAATAATATGCCTAAAGGTATGCATGTTATACATCATTGGATGCGTCTTGATGCGTAGATTACGAATCTGCAAAAATTATGATATTTGCACAAAAAGGGTAGCTGCTAGAGCTATTTAAAATAAATTTTAAACTATTTTCAATCGCTTATAAAACCGAAAGTTACGGTCAAAAACAAAAAATGAAAATACCAGTGGATAGAAATTGTCGAGAACTAGGTGTCTTGAGTAATTCAAGGTCATGGGAGGTCAAGGTCACGAGAAAAATGACTTCTAATATTAAGCAATTCTAAAAAATTTCAATTAAAAATTACAAGAAAGCAAAATAAAAAATCAAAATTCGGATCCCTACATGATGTTATCAATCGACTAAGGTTTCAATAAATACCAAAATCATAGAAATCGGATAATAAATAAAAAACTTATAACAAATTATAGAAATGTTGGTACTATCCAAGATGGCGGAAGATCTGACGTTTCCGGTACAATTTTTTTTGCTAAATCTGTGTCTAATGATATGTCAAGTTACATGCATATATTTTTTTCCGTGTGTCTGTGATAGGTAAAAAGTTGAAAATCGAACTTTAAGTGCATTTTTTGCAAAAACCACAAAAGTTGCACAATTTCTGAAAACGGATTTAAGTTTATCATTATGATAGTATTAGGTACTTTAAATTTCAGATCGATTGCATTATAAGTAAACATTTTAGTTCAGTGGTAAAATAGTTTTGCTACAAAAAGTTGCAAATATTTTTGCAAATTGACATTTCTTATAAAGCGATAATATGTAGTTAAATATTTTCAATACAATGCAAGAAACTCTATGCAAATCGAAGTGTAAATACGACTCCCAGTACAGTCTGAAGTATTTCATGGATGCATAATTTATGCATAACTACATTTGCATAACTGTTCCGTAATACATTTAAAATCTAATGACCGCGGAGTACAAATACAACATGGTACGAAAATTACCGTAGTATGTGCAGTTTCGTCCCTGTACTCTGTCAAGAAATCAAAAAAAAAAAAAAAAAAAAAAAAAAAGAATAATCATTTGCAAAACAAAGCAGGGCGTACTTGTAAAGTACGCCCTGCAATGATAGTAATATTGAGAATATTAATTAAAATAATTTAGCAATAATAACGTGAAATGCAATTAATTAATAAGCAATCTTTACCTTTGGGTAAATACGTTGCCATTCCATTATCCACTGTAAAGGTATCGCATTTGGGAAAATCATTATAAAAGTAACAGACTTTTCTAAATTTATGATAAGCAACACCATAGCATTGAGCATCAATAAAACAAGAATAAGCACACCGTATTCGTCCTTTAACTATAGACTCCTGATAAAATCCTGCTAAAAGTTTATCTCTCAAATATAAGGAAAAGATCTGAGAAGGCCGAATACTTTCATACATGATCGCAATTATCACAAACTGCCAGAATACGTACAACATTGTTTCGACTATGTTTTACAAGATTCCAGATTGACAAGACTTTCGACTGACAAGATTTTAACAGACTGTTTAATCCCATGAGGAAAAGCATACCTGTTTGACATAATGATATTTAATGGATGATGATGAAAATGACAATAGGCTTTATTGTATTAATATTGTTATTGTCATATCCTGACTTATCTTATTGCATTAAAAAAAAACAATCATATTCTTTTATTAAAACTAAGGCTAATTAGCAATATATTTAGTTTTAGTAATGCAAAAAAAAACCCAAAAAAACAAACATTTGAACAACTAAGTAGACAACATTTGTAGCTTGTTATTGAAATATATTATTCATCTCAATAATTCACACTTGAAAAGTTTTACATGGAAAAGAATCAATCTCAATGATGTATGGAGTGGATATATAATAATATAATAGTTTATTTTTTATACCATTACATACAAATATCTCAACAGTCTGTACATTGATTAAAGGGGATGTTCAGCATTTTCGAGGGTCGATTTGAGCTTTTAATCTCCAGCAGTACTAAAACTGCACAAAAATCGCATAATCCCTTCAATTGTATTCCTTCCTTAACATTTATCTTTAATTTTCTGTCTTAGTCTTTTCTATATAAAGTTTAGTCTTTCTAAACGACGATATCTTGCATACTAGTAGTTGTCGACGGAGAGACGTGGACACCAATCACCAGTACATGACCTGCTGAAACTAGCAACATTATTGCTTGGCGAAAACCCGAGTTTCATTTCATCGTTCAATGCAATCGCCAAATGTCAAAATTCAATGCGAGCCACAGAAAGAAAGTCAATGTTAGCGTCACAGGCGAAATAAACTAGTTTTAAGCGTGGCTAGAGTCTGGCAAAGCGAAAAAAAGGACAAGTAACCTCGAGTAACGCCAAGGGTGAGATTGTGATCTTTGACACCACCGATCCAACTGACTCTCTCGTGTTCTGCTTCTCAGGAAAAGATCAATCCAATCAATGGTATGGTTATCAACACCAATAAAACTAAAAGTATGTTGATAAAACATAAAATACACAATGATAAACAGCTTTCAATTTCAACAACAACTCTCTACGTTCGGAAACAAAACATTCATTACGTCTTCCAACGTGCCGTATCGAGGCCATGAAAAAAAATCATTTAAATACAAAGCTAGTTTACCCTGGAATTCATTGCCTCGGGTACTCACACTATCTTATGATATAGAAAGTTTAAGACAGTACTAAAAAGGGATTTTAATGATATTGTATGTTTTCTTTCAATTTATATACTTATGTAAATATACTCCCCATACATTTCCTTTTGTAAATATGCTTTTGTAGTTTTATATGTAGGCAGATCACAGGGAAGATTGCCATGCGCAACTGGGTATCTAATACAGTTATTATTTTTATTATAATTATTATTTTTTATTATAATAACAAACCCACAGAGACGCAAATGACAGCCTAGTCTTTTCAGAACAAAAAAAATAAATAATTGATCTTGTCTAATGCAGCAGGCAAATCTAGCACTTTAAGGATCTAGCACTTTAAGGAGTGTCGTCTCGGTACTATTCCCATTTCGATAGGCCGATACAAATTTATTGAAAGAGAGGTAGGTATGTTGTCTACCAAGGGCACAATTTTCTAGGAATTTGTCTTAAAATGAAACATTGGTTACTGGACGATAATTTCTCATGGCATTTGTATCAAACCATCCTTTTTTAGTTAAAGGGGAAATTGGAATGGAACCCGATACGTATTATGTTCTTATCGGATCAAGTTTACATGACATGGGAAGGTAGTTTACTACATAATTATATATAAATCATATCTTCAACAGTCAATGGGTCAAACGAACGAACTGAGCTCAGATTGAGGTGAAATTGGTCCATTGGAACCTGGTATACGAATAAAGCGCATCTAGTGGATGTTGTTCAAAAAAGTCCACAAAATAATGTGATGATTCTGATATGTAAATGTTATTTGGCAGTCGCATTCTTGCTTCCAGAAAACAGTGTCCATTATGTTGAAAAGTCCATTTGTGTCGGCAGTTACAGTACAAGCGAGGAAATGATGTACTGACTGTTACACTTCCCAATGAATAGTTGGTGATGAATTTCTAAGAAAGAAGTAAATATCTAGATGTTACAAGGATAACACCTTAGGTTCCGGGAAGATCCTTTCTCCCAGCTTTTCCGTGACCAAACCTCTTCTCAGTGATCTTTCTAGGATTATCCAAACCGATTTACAGCTGGGTCGAGTCAGAAACACGAGGGTCGGGGTGGGGATGCCGTTTTCGAAACGTCTTTGCCACGCTTATACTTCGTTCAGTAGAGATGTTTCTCTAAAGACTTTCGAGATCAAACCTAGTTCCAGGACGGATCGCTGGACCTTGGCGTTTGATGTGAACATGTCCAACACAAACGCCGTGAGTCGGTCATCGTTGGCGACCACAACACAGTGGACAATATTCAATACCCGTCCGAAAATAATCGGAGTCCCACATACCAATTTAGTATTACAGTTTTTAAGTTAATCACAGTTAGATTTTCTGTCTTTATTGAAGGATGTATGATAGATGTATAAAGTAGGTATTGAAATCTAAGATTATCATTTTCCGCTTTAATCTTTCAGTTCCCATACTACCAACTCACGGAAATTAAGATATACGTTCGATCTTGGACTCAGAAATATAAATCGTGAAGAGAAATTGGTAGCTGGCTGGTTACATGATGTTACATTGTAGACAGGCAGTGCATTTGGTTCAGAATCCTTGTAACAAGTTGGGCTACCATTAAACGTTTCCAAGTTACAATTTCCATTATTACTGAACCTTAACTTGAATCCAACTGTTCTTTCGAATGTGTCTGAAAAGAGAACGATATATGATGTATATATAAAATCCCAATTGTCATATCGTTGACTGTTGTAACAGTAATTTCAAGATAGTAAGTCAATTCATATAAAAATACTCATCAAAATGGGACTAAAACCTGGTGGGATCAAAGAGTAATCGTAAAATTATAATACAATCGCTAATTTATATTGCTTACAGAAATTACATCCTGTAAACTGAAGTAGAAAATTAAATTATATTAAAACTATATTTCTAAACTATAAGTATAATATGAATGTCAGGAAATAACTTGCTAAGAATTGTTTAGCCATCATTTAGCCACGATCTTCAGGACCCCTACCCCAATTTGGTTGCATTATTAAGTTCACCTCATACTTCACGCCTTCTATAGAGGATCTCTTTGAATATATATTTAATTTTGACTAGATGTACTTACGTGGAATATCTTGATTTCTGTTATATATAACGATAGACTGAAAGTTGTATATTTTCTGTAAATCAACACACCACCATTCTATAGCAGAATTCAATGTATGAACTAAATCTTGTATCATTCCGTCAACACCATAGCACGGTGGATAAACATAAGTATTGTATATACCGCTACTATTAACAGGCTTATTCAAAGCGATGTTTTGTATGAAGGATCCTAAAGGAAAAACATATTTGATGATATTTTCTATAAAGTAATTGGTTGAAATATGAATTACTATACCCTCATAAAAAACTACTTTACTTCAATTTTTCAACATCATTTAAAATACAGAAATAAACATCGCATCATGCTGAACATTGGCAAAATAGGCACTCAGACCTCTCAATTTATTTAAATGTACCAACGTACATATTTGAATTTCTAGCCTTCAAATGACGTCACTTCAAAGGTCATGTTGTGCCCACAATCGGCTTTTAATGGAGACTCGTCTCGTCTACGACCTTATGTAATTCTTTTTCATCCTGAGTCAGTAATTCCGGCACTGATTGACAACAACTCACAAGTCCAGCCATGTTATTTCACAAATGTTCTCTAATTGGACTCTACATTTATCCGCGTCCTATATTGATGCACTCAGCTGATATGTTCAGTGAAATATTAAGTGCTGATATTTCGTTTCGTTTCGAAAAGTGCAGATTTCGCAAAGTACTGTGAGCCCATGGATTTGTATGGTTGACCTTGGAGTAATGACTGGGTTGACACAGGAAAACCCAATAAAGTTAAATTTAAAATGTCCGATAATTAAATTTAAGCTTTAGATATATTGACTTTTGAAGTAACGTCATTTGAACCCTATGAACTTTACTAACTGTAAATTTTAATTAACTTTAAGGTCTGAACTAAAAGTGTTTCAATATTCAGCTTAATGTGATGCTTATTTATGTATTTAATATGATGTTGAAAATTTAATTTAAATGTTTTTATTAAAAAGTATTTTTTATGTATGTATTTTATCACATGTTGCGTTTCCTATTTAGAGACTACATGTATAGTTTCCAGACTTCTTAACCAAAGTACGTAACGTTTTAGCAATAGTAAGAGAATCGACAACGTCAAGTCGTTCTAAAACATTGAGTTTAATTGGTTTATTTTGACAAAACATTAGGAGACAACATAGATACAATCAACAATATCACATGAAAAAAAAAGCACGAGTGTACGAGATGAACATTAAAAAACAAATAACTGAAGATAAATTAGTTTATTCAGGAGGTTGCAATCAAAAATACTAAATTCTATTAATTATATCGGCAATATTGCTTCAATACGAAAGCCTTTTAGACACAAATAAAAACAATATTTATAATTTTATTTTTCAGAATATAGTTTGCACAACTCGACTTGTGGAATCCGAAATTTCGAGTTCTGCAAAATATATTCCGAAAAATAGAAATATAAATATTTTTTTAAGGTGCGTCTTAAAGACTTTCGTACTTAAATACTTAAGATTCGTGGTTACTTAATTCTTGAATTATTTCAGATATCTTTACTGAGTGTTACTGAGTGTTACCAATAAAAGATTAACAATGGAAAACTGTTGAAAAATTCTAGTTATATTAATAAACAAGAATTACCTTTGGGTAAATACGTCACCATTCCAAAATCCACTGTATTATTTATGCATTTGGGAAAATCATTATACAAGTAGCAGACTTGTCTAAATTGATGATACGCAACACCATAGCATTGAGCATCAATAGAACAAGAATAAACACACCGTATACGTCCTATAACTATAGACTCCTGATAAAATCCTGCTAAAAGTGTATCTCTCAAATATACGTTGAAGATCTTGGAAGGCAGAATACTTGCACAGGTGAGTACAATTATCATCGACTGCCAGAAAACATACATTTTAGACATGTTTTTTTTTTTATATTGGTATTCGGGTGAAAAAGACTTCAATCACTGTTTGCTCTTCAGAAGAAAACCAATATGTGCCTTTATGATTTAAATTGTTTCAGTGACAATAGACTGTTTTTGTATCAAAGGACAAGCTAATCCTGACTTTTATCAGGACTAAGGCTTATTGTCAATATATATTTACAATAACTTTCCTAGTCCTAGTTTCCTAGCGCATGTGTCAAAATGTCAACTTCATGTGTGTCAGTAGAGATACGTAAATAAATAAATAAAAAGGGGTGCAGAACTACCAGCAGTCATAATAAAAGGGGAGCAGGAATACCAGCAGACAGACTAAATAGAAGGGGTGGAGAACTACCAGAAGTCATAATAAAAGGGGTGCAGGAAAACAGTGGCGGATCCAGGATTTTTATTGGGGGGAGCTATTTAAAAAAAAAGTATCAAGAATAGGCGGTAGCGCGACTGAGTATCAAAACGAGGTGCGGGGAGGGTGCTCCCAGCATTTTTTTTTTTAAAATCAACATGAAATCATGCAATTTTAGACCATTTTGTGTTGAAAATGTCAGATAAAAATGCTGGTCAATTCCAAAAGCCTGTATTTACTATTTAGATCAAATAATTAAAAGGTTTAACAATATGTATTATTGATTTATTCTAAATTTAAACATTTAAAAACACCATCTATACATAAAATCACAAAAGTTACTATTTAAATTACAAAAGGTAGCCGCCGAGCAGATGAAGAAAACTTGTCTAACACCTGAACAGGGGATGGCAACCTGTCACGATGCACTTGTAATAAAATTAGAGATTCAAGTCTTTCCTCAAGACATGGTGGCACGTATTGCTGTTAAGGTTTTCTCTATTTTGGAGAAGACGACCACTCACCCATCTGTCAATCATGTTGTAAGTAATTTATAGCACGTTTTCGTTCGCTCCACTCATGAAAACTGTGCTATAAATAATACTTATTTACATAAATCTAAAAAAAAGTCCCTGTAGGCCATAGCCTTTGGGGGGAGCTACCGCTCCCTAAACTCTCCTTCTATAGGCTTTGGGGGGAGCTATAGCTCCCAACGCTCCCCCCCTGGATCCGCCACTGCAGGAAAACCAGCAGACAGATTAAAAAGGATGCAGAAATATCAGCAGCGGACTAAAAGGGGTGCAGAAATACCAGCAGTCAATATAAAAGGGGTGCAGGACTACAAGCAGTCAGACTAAATAGAAGGGGTGCAGAACTACCAGTAAACATGCAGGTTAACTGAAAGGGATGCACGAATACCAGCAGACAGACAAACTAGTATACAAGATCATATGGAGAAGAGCGAGTCAGCTAATCGCTCTACTTCATACTTCAAAATGCTGATTTTCAGTATATTATGTGTGCTGCTATTTGGATCTGTATACAGCTAACTGGTGAGAATTAGTATTTTATTAAAACAGATTACAATGCATCAAGTAAAATTAAATTAAGAAGAAATTATTTTAACTTGAATATAAAAAGAAATATATTTTGAATAAATATAATATTCTTTCTAATTTGACTTGTTTCGTTATATATGCGCTAATCTAGCAACAGAAATTGATATACTTAGTAAATGTCTGTAAAGGGTTAACGTCAATCGAGTTAGCCATTAGCTGGCTGCCGCGACGGTGAGTCTTTTGCTTTACCGTAATATTGTTTTTACCTGAAAGAGGATTTGAGGCCATGGCAACTATTATAATAGAAAATCAAACGTTACTGTTGTCTGAGATATTCCATTGTCATGAAAAACAGTATTTTTGTCTCTAACAGGATGTTAAATTTCTTCTTTAACATAAATTAAAAAAAAATTTCTAAGCTTTGAAAGAAACAATGTTTAGCACGTGGCATTTATAACAAATCTGTCTCTTGCATCTTGACTGATTTGTTTAGTCAGGCATAAATTGATCTGATTGTATCCCATAATGTTGACCGATATATATAAGTGGCGGCTGTCCCTCAAGTAGCAGACCATGCTTATTCTTTTCGAAACTGTTGGTGTTACTTCCCTTTGGAGTAGTCCACTGCTATATGACTATTGCTCTTGATTTTGCCATTATTTAGGATGCGATTTTGATCAACGGAATTGTTTTGCTTGTAGAGATTTTTATTACTTTGTTAATACCGAGACATGATTAGGTAAATGCTAAAGCCATGGACATCAAATTTAACTTGAAGCTAAATACCATAAATAAAATACAACATTCATATCTTTTTCCATGGCCATGTTATTATTTGTTCTTACTATTGATAATAATACTTCTATAGGAAATCAAGTTTGCTCTTGTACTACACATGTAAATATACTTACATGTATACAAACTACGTATTTTGATACAAGGTTATAATGGCAATAGAAATTATTTCTACTCTATGGATGACACTTTAATCAGCCTTTCACTTAGCAGTCTAAAAATGGCGAGATGAGTTAGTTGTTGTTGTATCATGTTGCCAAGTTGCTGTGTTTTAACATTGTTATAAACATGTCAAAAAATTATATGCTTCCATTTTGTCATTATAACAATTCAAGTTGTTACCTTCTTATTTGGTGTGTAGTAATATGCATACTCTGGTACAACCTTTCATAATGTAATACTACCTCATTTATTATTAATATATTTTATCATATGTGTCGTTCATTTGCTGCTACCTGTGTATTGCTAAAAGGTTGCTTCGAATTCCTATTTTCGTTTTGTTTCATTTACTCAAATCATGTTTAGGCCTACATACGTACACTGGTCAAAATTTCGTCAGGAGTTCTCGCTCTTAATGTATTGACCTAATTATTACAGTTAACAAAATTTTGACAGAGTTCTCTCCCTTAATGATTAATTGTAGAAATATAAAAAAACTTCCTTGAAACATTGAATATCTGGCGTAATATCAATGACTTATCGACGAAATACAATTGGGCAGCAGTGGCGTGGCGTTAATATTCGAATCGCTGGAATGTAATGAAATATATTATATATGGAGACTAACGCTTGACAAGACTATTTCGCGTCTGACGCTTTTTCTACCAATACTGTAATGAAACTTATCTCAACCTATATTAATCGCTCCATTGAATATTTTCCCTACATACTTCACCAATTGTTCTAATGAGGTCGGTGAAACGCTATATATACTTTTCCAGGACAGCATCATTGGACGACTCTTATTTCGATTTCCAACAGTCGCGTGATCTTTAAAGTGAGAAGCCTGAAGAACACAAAGCTTTAATGTAATGTCCCCGTTTTTCAATGCCCCATCCAAACATTCAACTACCACCATTGAGAATAATCATAATCACAAAGAGTTTAGAAGAATGAAGATAGAGAAACTCACTACTCAGGGCCGACTTACACCGCCATGTCGTTCGACCCGACCAGACCTTACGAATTCTCAATTTACCAAACCAACATCACAGTACCATCCGATTGATGGTCGTAGTAGCTGGTAGTTGGATTGGTTCAATCGGATGGTACTATGATAAAAAAAATCCGTACAAGCAAAAAAATGCCGTTAATCAAAATCGCATCCAAAATTATGGCAAAATCGAGAGCAATAGTTATAGTTATATAGTAATGGACTACTCCAAAGAGAAGTTGGTATAGTAAATATAAATTTATACATTAAACAGATTCATTTTATATATTTAAAACTACATGTTATTAATGAGTACAAATGATACAAAAGCAATACGATACACGATACATTGGCGGCAATCTACAAAATATAATTTCAATAGCTTCTGTAAAGATATTGACTTGATGTTCTTCGATCGATGGAGCAGATTAAAATGATAAAATAAAATAAAAAGTAGTTAATGGAGAAAGTTTAAATTAAATTAATTTTACAATACAATTGTTTTCTGAATATTAGTAAATAAACCACAAGGATCTATGGCAGTAAGAGTTAGATATAGATATTTATATTTCCATTGTTTAGGTAATGTCAAACGGAGCTTGTCATCTTTTGTTTCTTGCCACTGTAGAACATCCCCACTACCTTGGTTGGTGCCCAAACTAACTTCATAGGTTAAATCTTTCCATTGTGATACAAATACATCTGTCCAGGATATCATCAATGTTAGACCATCTAATGTCTTGGCTATTTTAATATCACCATCTAAAGATAAATAAAAAACATTCTGTAGCTTGAACGTTACACTTTCGAAGTAAGATTTGTTTTTAAATTTTTAGTCAAAACCAACAAACAACGCAGGCACGTACTTGTTCGGTTATCGGCCATCTATCGATGAGACAAGGCGATGCCAATAATGATAAAGGCACCAGTTGTGGCATGGGTTATTGTCTTACTCACAATAATAATTACTGATATGAAAACAATTCTCACCTTTAACAGTGGGTGGTTGATAATATGTAGAGAAAGTCTGATTAATATAATTATTCAATCTGCCCAGTAGACTACCAGAAATATTCACCAAATAGTTTGTCTCAGGTTTCAGTTTTAATCCAAGGACTTTAACACCATCATAATTAATACCAGTTTCATCTATTTCTTTCTCTAGTTTATAATCATCAGTAGATAATCCCACCTATAAAAAAATTAACACATTCAGAAAATGATTCACAGTGACAGTCCAACCTGTAAGGCAATATAACCGTTAGCAAATCATAAGCAACACCGTGACAGTGGTGTGTCATATCCTATTTTTAATGTGACCAACATGAACTCACCATAACTGATGTAGACGAATAGCTGTTAGAATCAAACTGCCAGTGAATACCAAGTGAATGTTGTAGTGACAGACAATATTGTGATAGTTGATATTGTGTTGTGGTCTGTGGTAAAAGAGTTATCTGTCCACTACTAGTAATAAGTTTATTTGAATCAATGAGTTGAACACCATCAGTTGTAACTGTAACTTGTAGACCAATTTTATTATAACATCTAATAGTAGAATAAACTTGTATAGGTTCTCTCTCAGTGTATTCTATAGTTGCTCTATTCTCATCTTTCTGTATTCTGGTAAACTTCTGTAAATCACTTCCCCCTTTCACAGACCCTGAAACATTTAAGACATGGTAAGTGGACATACACATATTTTGTTTAGCAAATTTGCATTGTCAAATCATAAATTTGTCAGTTCATTTGACCACATTGTCATTTTTTCGAAGCAGTAAATGGCTGCAGCAGCAATTATGTTCATTCATTCTCCGAAAACTATCATCAATGTTTGTTTCCATGGTAAAGAGTGACCTATCCTAAGAAAGGAAAGGACAATCCTGTAGAACCGTTTGAGAATAGGAAGTATCTTCAGGATGTCCCAAAAACCTGTCCCAAGTTCCTAGCTAGGATCGTTTAAAAAATAAGAGGCCTGATTGATAAAAACATGTGAAGCTGCAACATTAAGCTAACGTAATGTTTGATCTTTCACAAAATATACCCAACAAATGTACAACAAATAGAGCACAGCGTATAACTGTCTCATGAAGCATCAACCAATTAATATCGAGATGCTACACTTACCTATAGCCCATAGACAATAGTCAATACCGGATTCAAGATCTTCTATTTTCCAATTAACAGCTATGATTTTACCAGTCTGGTAATCTACATCTCGCCCTACATAACAAGATATAATGATATAAATAGTATTGGGTAACCTACAAGGTGCTGTGCCCAACTGTAATAAAACCCAAGCACGGACAGCCTAAACCGCAATCCATGTGTTATTATTTATCTTTATAACTTCACGTACCTGTACCGTCATGTATATAATCCACAACAGGAGGCGTAGTGTCCACTATGATATAGTCGCTATATGATACAGATATCAAACCAGCGCCATTTCGAGCTGTAACGGTAACATATAACCGAGTGTTATGAAACAATTGTAGATTAGAAATAGTCACGTGGTTTCTATCGCCAGTTGTTGTAAATTCTCTGATCTGAGTACCACCTTTTACTGTACCTACAATATAACATTATAAAAGATAATTATTATATTCATCTACCATTGGCTATGCTCCAAAAGACAAGATATTTTTCTGACAGCCAGTGATTTTAAAATCGATATTTATTAAATTTGCTTCAAATAATTTTATAATATTAAGTCTATGGCACTTCAAAATCATTAAATTTGTCAGAATGTTATTTTGTTAGTGTTTGCTCGGTAATAACTTAACTAACCAAGTACAAACCCAAATACAAACAATCCGAACTCTATTCAACTTTTGCAATCATTGGTAATAGCTAATGAGTTGTTCATATGGAATTTGAAAACGAGGAAATTATTTCTAACGAACAATGGTACGAAATGACCCACAATACAATATATTAAGTCAACGAGGTGATGAATATGTGAATATAGCCATGACTTACCTAGAGCCCACTGATACTCTACAGTAGAACTTTCACTATCTTTAAAATACCAGTTAAAATGTAAGGAAGACCAATTTGGTGTAAAAGTAACGTGGTATTCTATATGCTTATTGTTGGTATCTTTCAGTGATAAATGATTTATTGTTCTTAGTTCTATATCATCTACTGCCAATATCATATTATTTCTTGTTGTACCAATCACTAAATTCTCTCTTGTATTGATTGGTTGGTGAATATAGGTGAATTTATACCAATGGATCACGTTGACATGTTGAGAACAATCACCCTGACAAAGATCTGGATTCAGTTTAAAACTGTTTATTTCATGCCCTAATCTAATAAAACCTTCTACCATATGATGTGATAATAATCTATCATGTGGATATCCAACATGTACAGTCAGTTGATATGAAGAGTCGGTATCTAGATTTTGAATGGTTTGTTGAATCTGATCTGTTACTGTGATATAAACTGCACCATCATGAGCTATTGAATGTTGCGATGATCGAGTTTTAACACAAGATTGTGAATCAGTAATCCAATGTTCTGGGATGTTAGAATTACAAGATTCTGTTGTTTCATCAGATATAGATTCAAACGAAGGATTAAGGATAAGATTGTTTCCAATAAATTCCAAATAACTTTGTTCTGGTGGTGAATTGTCAATAGTAATCCCATTAGAGACAGCAACCTGTGACTGTAATCCACTGCCGTCTACAGCATATACTTTATGATAGATCGTATCTCCTGTAAAATACAAATAGGTTCGCGTTAAGCTCAACACGATCGTGAATTCTAAATCAAACATTTCGTATTTCTGTTTTCTAGCAAGAAACTTGCTGAGGAAATAGTTCAATTCTTTTAAGCAAACTATCTCAGTAAGTGTTCTCTTGCCTTTGATGTTCGTACAAAATTGAATGTATGTGCATATTTTGATATACCTGTTTTCAATTTAATAGATGAGTTGGCACTTCCTAATATGTTCAGACCAACATTAGTCCAAGGTAGTATATCACAAGTTGTAGGGTCGTTTTGTGTACCAACACACCAGTTATAATTCACAATACCAGATCCTATATCAGAGAAACCATACCACGAGGCCGCCAGCGAGTTGTCAGACGACTGGTATTCAGAGTCGTGTGGGCCTACAAAACAATATTAATAACCTTTATACCAAAAGTAAAGAAGGGGAAATATTGCTTTAGGCTACATACATCGTGTAGAAAGTACCAATATCCAACTTATTACACCACTCTTACTCTTACACCTCCCTTTAATAATAACTAGCGTTGCGCTCAAACTGAAAGTACATTAACTACTAAGGTGATGCAGTATTTTATCAGTTGAATGTGGTACGGTATATATTATTGTACCAACTCTTATACTAAACTAATACATTTTGTATTTTTGAATCTGATTTCACTACCAGATGCACAAATTAATAGACTTTTTTTCACTGTTTCATATCCCATTTCAATGGTGTCTATCATTATGACCCATTGTCATTTATCACCGAAAAGAGGACCAAAGGGACATTAAGAATTTGAAAAATCAAGCTTGTATGTTAATTAAAGAATTTGACAACCAATTCTATTTTGGATAGTTTTGAGCTATGTTGAAAATGAAATGATTAGTATATACATAGGTACATTATCTAACCGATATCACCTGTAAACTTAACTATCATGTTCCATATCAGTTGAAAGTAGTAAAGTATCTAAGCAGTAACTCTATTACTGCCTCTTCTAGATGTACTAACCTAATCCATCATGTACTACACCGGTTGATGGTGGTGTAGCATCAATTTCGATTCCATCACTGGTACTCCAGCTACATAATCCAGCTTTGTTGTAGGCTAAAACTGTACTGTAGTATATCTTATTTTCTTCTAACTTTAAATCAGATATGATGAATAATTTCTGCTGTGCCGATAATTTTGTGTGACTCTTATGAATATTGTGACCTGAAAATGCATAATAGAAATCTAACGAAATTGGTCTTTTCATCTCTGACATCTATTTAGATTTCGAAACACCTGATGGTACTTCTCGTATGGGAAGTCCACTACTATATAATTATTGCACCCGATTTTGTCATGCTCTGGACGAAATTTTTGATTAACGGAATTGTTTCTCTTGTACGGATTTTTATCATTTTCACTATTTTAATAATTACGGAATGGAGATTAAGAAACAGAAAACGTTTAGTACCTTGTGGATGTGTACTGATATAAACCTGATAATAATCTAAACCATGTTGATGTTTGAATTTATTTTTCCAACCAACTATTATTGTATTGTTGTTTATTTGGTAGTCGATATCTTTGCTACTTGTTGTCTGTTCTAATTCTTTAACCTGAGGCGAAATACATTATACCAGATTCTTGAAAAAATAATCTGCAATTCTGTATGGAATACAGTAGATACTCAAGTAGAAAAATCCAAATTAATATGTTACTTATTACGATATAATAGGTCAAAAGGTAAAATAAATTATACCAGATTCTTAAAAAATTAATCTGCAACTGTTCGAAATACAGTAGATACTCAAGTACAACAAATTTAAACTATTACGTTACTTTAAAAGGTCAAAATGAAAATCAACATGAAAATGAGAGAACTGGAGAATTTTTATCACTTCCCATAAGCAAACAAAATATAACAATATTCAGTGGGCTATATAATACAATAAAACTCAAGATATGTTAAAGAAAAAACAATCAACATGAAAGAAATGACATTGCCTCTATAAACATATTAAATGTAACATTATTTAGAGCAATGTGGGCTATGGGATACTCACAGCTACTCCACTGAAATAAGTTAGAGATGGTGGTGAAGAAATCACAGTGATACCAGGTGATTTATAAATACAATATCGTTTATCATCATACCACGCTCTTACAAATACCGAATAGACCAGGTTATCATGTAGGGTTTTATCTGAAACATAAAAATAATAATCTTTAGTAGCATTAAGTTAAATACAAACTCATAGCTTGTGCAGAATAAATAGAAAGACTGTAACATGGTGTAAGTGACAAGATAACAAATTTACAATGTTTAAGAATTTACAATATATACAAAAATATAGTTTAATTTGCACAACAAAATAATATAGTCTAGATTGTCGTGTAGGATTTTACATGTAAAATAATATACAGTCTAGATTATCATTAAATAATATTGCCTACTGTCTACGAACCTTTGGGTAATGTGATTATGGTAGTCATATCATGGCCAACATCAAACCAATGTCGTTCTTCAGCTGTATTAAACACACCACTAGGTTGATCTTTGTCGGACAAACCAATACTGACATCATACCTGGAATCAAAGCTGTATTCTTTAAAACAAAATGAAACCTTACTTATGTCATTGGAATTCAGTTAGATACAATTATTGCACCAAAGACAATGATATATATTGAAACTTAAAATAAGATTTGAACGACATTAATAGTTATTTTGAGGAATCAATGGCGAAAAATAGTCGAAAATAGCTTAAATTCGAACTTGATCTTCGTTTTATGAATATGTTGACAGGCAAAAGTTGACGGATGGACAGGGGTGTCGACAATATACGTCCACATAGAGAGATGTGGGCTTTTGAAGTATTAATAGCGATAAAATGTATTTGGTAGTGAAAATTTTCAATGCGATATTGATCAACATACTTTCATTAACAACAGTATACCTGATAGGAAGAGTTGCTGTATCAGTTGTAAGTTTCCATTTAGCAGATACAAACATATTAGTTGGTGTATAATTAGATTGAATTGATTCTGTTGAGTGGAAATCAGTTACATCCATAACTTGGATAAGTTTAATGTCACTATCTACAATTTAAGATTAAAAAAAGATAAACACGAAAACGTCATCTCCCTTCGGAAGAAAATCGGAAGAATAACAATCTTGGTGTCTTAATAAACTGGGTAATTGTATTCGTTCAGTCTTGGCAGGCTTATTATGTTACGATCACATCCAGAGGTGTAGTACACAGATTTAGTACACTTATGTACTGCTTGCTGCATTTTGTTCTGAAAAAAGAAATTTGTGTTTCAAATAAAAAACCATGAATAGTTGATATACTGATACATTTTAAATATTTTCTCTTACCATTTGTTATACAACCATCTGATTTAGAGCATATTTTATCTTGTTCACTACAAACACAATGACCTTCACAGTTATATGGTCGACATCGTCTTACCAATGAACCACGATTGTTTGTTCTAAAGTCAGCATGTATCAATTGAAATTCATTGTGAATTGGTTGACTCTTTAGTCCTACCTGTAATGAATGAAATACATTACAAAATATTTTGAATTATCATGACCATTTTATTTACTTACTCTTCGTCGTATATTTTGAACACAGAATATAGAGAGACTTTATTTGCCCTTCAATATTTTTTTCATTCAATTAAAATATAAAAAAAAATCACAATTGTTAAAAAATAATTTAACAGAAGGAGTATTATAAAAAACAATTATTAAAATCATAAGATTTGAATTAATTTTATTACATCATTTAAACACGCCATAAAGCCAATTGTTAACAATTTCAATACCAGTAAAAACTAATATTTTTAAAATTACACTTGGTAAAAGATTGAATTATTTTCTTACCCCATTTATAGCTACAATAGATATAAAGACTGACATCCCATGGTCAAGATTCCCTGCTGTTTCAACTGTTTTAATCTGTACTTCTCCTTCATTTTCAAATAATTTACCATCTTCATGGAAATATTTTACTGCTTCACCATCCTATCATATACAATATCCGATGAATTACGAACAATAGGAAGCTATCAAATTATAAAAAGACTAAATATCTTAATTTATTTTAACGTTATTTTATTATATATATGTATACCTTATTCAAATCAGTATAAAATGGTTTGGTACCAACAGAAACTAGATAATACTGAATACTACTATGGAGATCTGAAAATCCTATCCAAGCTATAGTCAATGATGTTGTATTCCATTCTATCCATCTACCAGGATGTCTGATTATATTGGCAGCATGGTTTGATTCTATTGCGAACGTTCCTGAAATTTAAAGGATAATTTTTCCAGTGATATACATAATTAATCAAGATGAATTTATTTCTCTATGTTCTTTACACCAAACATTCATTGATTTAATTTATAGAATACTTTATAATTAACCATAGTGAATAGCAAATCAAACGTTAATTTATTGTTTCCATGCAATACTCTGTAGTGTGTATATCTGTTAGTCTTACCTCTAGTAGGTGGAGTAGTATCAACCAAGATATCTTCTGATACTGAAAATGTACACAATCCTGCTAAATTACAGCCAATAACTTTCACTCTATATTTACTTCCATCATGTAGAGATAAATCATAAAATATATACTCTTTTAAAACACTTGGTATCTGTAATAAATATATACTCTTTTAAAACACTTGGTATCTGTAATAAATATATATTATATATTACATTAAATGTAGAGCGATAACAGCGTGAAACTCTTGAGTAACAACATGTTTCAGGTTGTAATGTACAAATAGCTTTGAGTCAATAGCAGACGAATTTTAAGAGTGTCAGGTGAACCGAGTCTAGCATAGTAACCTATTAATCGAGCCTAGAGGAATCCGCGAAGTACTTCCGGGTATGATGGGACTTTTCTTTAGTGCACGAGGGGGTTTAGAAATAGATTTTTTAACGTTCGTTTTCGTTGTCTAATTAGCTGTGAATTGTGAACCTTTCTATGTGACAGTTGTTGAACATTGTGAATTATACCTTTGTGAACATTGTGAGTGATTTATGAACAATATACTTAATTAATCTTATAATTTTGGTGTATTTTCTGACTTCGATATTGGCCATTGGGTAGACGCTAACAACTCTGTGCTTTCTGTGATCAGCCGACCTCTCCGTGAAAGACAACAGACGCGTAAGAGATGTCTAAAACCCCTCGCATTCTTGAAGACTTCATTTCTAGTAAAAAATCTCTAGACTTGACAACTTTACGTGTCATCCTGTGAAAACTAAGAAGGAGAAACATTTATAATTGTGATAACTTTGTGAACAATAGACATGTCAACAGTGAGTGATACCGGTGGATTTCATACACCACCACCTGTGTTAGAACTTATGGTGAATATAGACAATGTTGAAGAACCTAATGACCATACTGACCCAAGTGGGGCCGGAGACGATATAGTTATACAACCAGAAGATAGTGTGTCAAATATAAACATTTCTACTGTCTCTTCCAAGAAATCAAAAAGTAGTGAAACTGCTTCAGTTATTAAACTAAAAAACAAGCAAAAGGAAATTGAACTCAGACTAGAATTGGTAGCCCTACGTGAATCCAGCATATTGGAAGAAGAAAAATTAAGGATAGAGAACCGACAAAGAGAAATTACTTTGCGTGCTAAAATCAAGGCAGCTCAAGAAATAGATGAAATGCTTCAGGGTGAATCAGCGGGGACGTTTAGCAAGGCAAGTCGGCCAACCTACCCAAACAATCCAAACTACAGATCACAACCTGAGAACTCATTGAACTATGAATTGAAAGACCAGTCTGTTCCTTTAAATCCTGATGCAAAAGACTTTGTGTCTGTGAAAGAAACAACTCAATCTCAGGAGTTGATGGGTGTATTTCAAAAGTTGATAGAAAATCAGAGAGACCAGGCATTGCCAGATCAAGAAATCTCAACTTTCGATGGTACTGATGTGCTTCAATATGAGACATTTATAAATAATTTTGAAATGGTGATTGAAAGTCACACTAAAGATTCATCACGCAGAATACAATTTCTGTTAAAGTATACAAAAGGAGAAGCTCATGATCTCATTCAGTATACTCCACTTATCAAAGATCCATTAGAGGCTTATGAAGAAGCAAGAAGGTTACTACAACGGGATTATGGAAATCCACAACTGGTGGCATCAGCCTTCATGTCAAAAGCAGAAACTTTGGAGAAAATCAAAAATGGAGACAAACTAGCATTAAGAAAATTTGCCATCTTTCTGGTGAATTGTGTTAACAGTAAAAGAAACAATCGAGAAATGGATTGCATGGATGGTAGTGAATGCATCAAGATGTTATGTGAAAAGTTACCATTTTCCATGCAACAGAAATGGATATCAGAAAATGGGAAAATAAGAGAATACCAAAATAGGAGTCCTACACTCAAAGACTTTGAATCATTTGTTGGTTTGCAATCCCGCAATGAAAATGATCCCCGTGTGAGCGGATTAGGATATCAACATTCTCCAAAAACTCTTCAACATCCTTCTAAAACTCTTCAACATCAAAATAAACATACTGTTCCACAGAGAAAAGTATTTACCACTCAAGTGAAGAGTAATCTTGAAACTACAAAAGAGAATCTAGCTGCTAAATCACCATGTTTATACTGCGGAGCAGAATCTCGCCATTGTCTGCTAGATTGTAGGAAGTTTTCAAGTCTTACTAGTGAAGAAAAATCAATCTCTGTGAGAAAACGTGGACTTTGCTATGGATGTTTAAATCCGGGTCACATGAAACAAAGCTGTGATAATCCAAAATGGTCAAAATGTAGCTTGTGTACCAGATCTCATCCAACAATATTGCATGATCCATCAAAACATGGAAAAAGTGAAGATACAAACACAAAAGCTGTCACTTCATCATGTGCAAAGACTAATTCAAGTTCAAAAGAGAACTGTGATCCTTTAATGGCAATATTACCCGTAAAAGTGAGGAATCCTGCTAATGGATATCATATGAACACATATGCCTTTGTTGACAATGGTTTTAGCTCAGTATTTGTGGCAGACGAGCTAAATCGTGTACTGCAATTCAGAAGTTCCAATGTGAATTTGTCAGTAAAAACAGTGAATAGTGAGCAAACAATTAAATCTGGACATATAACAGATACAATATGTGTCAGTGATATCAAAGGAGAATCAGAGAATCCAATCAAGATAACATCAGCATATACAAGAAGTACCATGCCAGTTACTATGGACGATGCTCCGACACAACAAGATATCAACAGATGGGAACATCTAAGTCATATCAAATTACCACATTTGTCTGGTGTATGCATTCCAAATGTAACTTTAATGATAGGAATGAGCGTTCCATCAGCTACCACTCCTTTAGAGATCATAAAAGGTGAAATTGGAGAACCCTATGCAATCAGATCGCCATTAGGATATCTGTTTTATGGCCTACCTGGCAAACTGACTGCAAAGAATCATACCAGTGTAAATTTCTGCCAACCTACTCTAGATTCAAGTCTTGAAAAACAAGTTAAAGCTTATTTTGATCTAGAATTTAGTGAAAGACTTTCTGAAGTGAAACAGTGTATGTCCCAAGAAGACAAAAAATTCATGAACATAATGGACAAAACAACTGTGTTTGAAAATGGACACTATAAAATGGACATTCCCTTTCGTGATCCAAATAAAACTGTGCCAAATAATAGAGTTCAGGCTGAGCTGTATGCACATAGACTACAAAAACGTTTAGCTTCTGACAATGTAATGTATCAACGGTATGTTAGCTTTATGAATAAACTAGAACTTCATAACTATTGTGAAAAGGTTCCAATATATGACCTAGAACGTAGTGATGGCCGTGTTTGGTATGTGCCACATATCCCGGTAACAAACGTGAATAAGCCAAATAAACTCAGGGTTGTTTTCAACTGTCCTATAATTTACAAGGATGTTTCACTGAACAGCATGATCTATCCAGGACCTAATTTAGCAAATGGACTCTTAGGAGTTATATTGCGTTGGAGAGAACGTCCGTATGCGATTATGGCAGATATTGAGACAATGTTTTATAGAATTCGTGTATCAGACAAGGACACAGATATGCTACGCTTTCTGTGGTGGCCACAAGGTGAACTAAATGGACAGCTAACAGACTACCGTATGTTAGTCCATATATTTGGAGCAGTCAGCTCTCCAAGCTGTTGTAACTATGCGTTGAAAAGAGTAGCTACAGACAATAAAGATGTAATTAGTGAAGTCGTGGCAGAATCTATAAAGAATGACTTTTATGTGGACGATTTTCTAAAGTCGGTCGAAACTGAAACTGAGGCAATTGATATTGCTAAACAATTGTGTGGCATTCTTAAATCAAGTGGATTTAATTTAACAAAATGGATTTCCAACAGTAGAAACTTTCTTAAAACTGTTCCAGAATCCGAGTTAGTGGAAGAAACCAAGAATTTGGATTTTGAGAGTGATGATTTACCGATCCAGAGAGCATTAGGTGTAATATGGTGCACTGATATGGACAAAATAAGATTTAATATTAGTGAAATGAACTCAAAACCTACACGTAGAAACATACTCAGTGTAATGAGTTCCGTTTATGATCCCATCGGATTCGCAGCTCCTTTTATTCTTCGCTGTAAACTCATTATACAAAACTTGTGTCGTCTTAACCTTTCGTGGGATCAGGATATACCGGACACTTATAAATTTGAGTGGAAATCGTGGCTCAGTGAACTGTCAAAATTGAAGGACTTTTCGGTTGACAGGTGTTTGAAACCTAACTCATTTAGTGACATTGTGAACACTCAAATACACCATTTTGCAGATGCGTCTCAGGATGCATATGCTAGTGTATCCTATGTGAGGTATGTAAATAAATCAGGAGAGATACATGTATCATTTGTTCTCGGAAGATCCAGAGTGGCTCCGTTGAGACCACACACTATTGTAAAGCTTGAACTTTCAGCTGCAACTTCTATAGTGAGAATCAATAATATGTTGACTAATGAACTATCCATACCAATAGATCAGATATATTTCTGGACTGACAGTCAAACTGTATTAAAATACATTGCAAATGAAACCAGCAGACATCAAGTTTTTGTGTCAAATCGTTTAGCTGTAATTCGAGATGGATCAGATATTAATCAATGGAGGTATATTCCGTCCAAACTAAATCCAGCGGATCAAGCATCACGTGGACTGTCTGCAGAAGACTTGACATCAGTGAATTGGATAAATGGTCCTACATTTCTGTCCCAACCAGAAAGTTCTTGGCCAGAAAATATTGTCTTGTGTGAAAGTAATACATGTGGTGAAAATGTGAATAATCAGATTAGTTCAAATTCAATTAAAATTTCTGAAGTGGCTAAAAATAGCATAAATCAGTTTATATCTCATTATTCTGATTATAAGCGTTTATTGAGAGGTGTATCGTGGATCTTGCGTCTTAAAAATATTCTTAAATTAAAAGCTAAAAATAGTGAAATACCAGACTACTTAATTGGGAGAACCCTTACAAATCAAGAAGTGTTAAGTGCTGAAAAGTCATTACTAAATCTCGTGCAACGTGTCGAATTCTTGGATGAATTTCAATCTCTGACATCATCAGATAATGAAACGGGTGTGAAACAAAAAAGTTCTATTTCAAATTTGGATCCTAAAATCGTTGACGGTCTTATATGTGTGGGAGGAAGATTATGTAATGCTTCCATTCCTGATAGTGCAAAAAATCAGATTATATTACCTAAGTCTCATTGTGTGTCTAGATTGATAGTGAAAGATAGTCATAGAAAAGTAGGACACCAAGGGAGAAATCATACTCTTGCTCATATACGTCAGAAATATTGGATTATACAATCTGGTGTTATTGTGAAAAATGTAATCCGTAACTGTGTCGTGTGTAAGAAATTAAACTCTCGTGTTGGTCAACAAAAAATGGCTGATCTACCACGTTGTAGAGTTCAGTCTGATCAAAAAGCCTTTACTTGTGTGGGCATCGATTTCTTTGGCCCTTATGGAATCAAAGTAGGTCGTGTAGTGAGAAAGAGATACGGTGTAGTGTTTTCCTGTTTTACATCACGTGCCGTACACATAGAAATTGCAGAATCTATGGATACAAGTTCGTGTGTTGATGCGATCAGACGTTTCATGGCGCGACGTGGAGTTCCAAAAGATATATACTCTGACAATGGGACAAATTTAGTGAGTGCTAGCAAAGAACTGTTAGCCAGTGTTAAGGAATTAGATCAAGATATCCTTCATCAGCTTGGAATCAAGTTTGACTTTAACTGGCATTTCAACCCTCCAGCAGCTTCCCATTTCGGCGGAGTATGGGAGCGAATGATCCGGACTATCAGAAAAATTTTACAGGCTTTGCTAAATGAACAATTCCTAAAATCTAATCAAAGTGAGGAACAATTAAGGACCTTTATGTGTGAGGTAGAGTCTATTATAAATTCAAGACCATTAACTCGTGTATCAGATGATCCAAGTGATTTAAATGTAATTACCCCAAACTCTTTATTATTGTATGAACCTTTAGTAACATATCCACCTGGACTATATAATGAAAAAGACATGTATGCCAGACGTCGTTGGCGCCAGATGCAATACTTGGCCCAGGTCTTCTGGAAAAGATGGACCAAGGAGTACTTGCCTCTATTACAACAGAGACAAAAATGGTTGCAACCGAAACGCAATTTCAAAGTAGGTGACATAGCTCTTATAGTCGATGACAATGCTCCAAGATCATCTTGGCCTTTAGGACTTATCACTGAAGCTTATCCAAATAAAAATGGACTAGTGAGAAGTGTGAAACTCAAAACTCAGTATAATATTTTAGTTAGACCAATAGATAAATTATGTTTATTGTTAGAGGGTAATGAAAATTGAACATGTGAAATGTAAAATAAGTTGTTAATACTTAAAACCTTTGTGAATATATTTTGATATAAAACTGTGAATTAAGTAGTAAAAGTAAGCATAAGTATTATGTGAAATATCTTTTAAATTTAATGGAGAGATAGTTAATTTGTGAAATGTGATAGTTGTGTGCATGTCATTTGCATGTTCTTCTATTTTATGTTTATTTGTACATCTAGAAATATTTGGTATCTTAACATTTGATATGATAAGATAGGGGCCGGAATGTAATGTACAAATAGCTTTGAGTCAATAGCAGACGAATTTTAAGAGTGTCAGGTGAACCGAGTCTAGCATAGTAACCTATTAATCGAGCCTAGAGGAATCCGCGAAGTACTTCCGGGTATGATGGGACTTTTCTTTAGTGCACGAGGGGGTTTAGAAATAGATTTTTTAACGTTCGTTTTCGTTGTCTAATTAGCTGTGAATTGTGAACCTTTCTATGTGACAGTTGTTGAACATTGTGAATTATACCTTTGTGAACATTGTGAGTGATTTATGAACAATATACTTAATTAATCTTATAATTTTGGTGTATTTTCTGACTTCGATATTGGCCATTGGGTAGACGCTAACAACTCTGTGCTTTCTGTGATCAGCCGACCTCTCCGTGAAAGACAACAGACGCGTAAGAGATGTCTAAAACCCCTCGCATTCTTGAAGACTTCACAGGTTCTATTTTAATATTTTCAATATTTCTAAAATACAATGTAAATAGTTATATATATTGTACTTTGTCACCAAATACTTAGTTTAAGTGGAATTACTTGAACCACAGACATCTGATTGACTGAACATACTTGATTTGATCAAACATATCTACAGTACCTCTGTTGTTGAAGAATTGAAATCACCGAGTATATGTGGTGACAGTGAAATATACTGATGTTCAATATCTGATTCGTCATCAGTAAATTCCCATTCTACTTTAAATCCTGTTCGACATATTATTGTTGACGGTACAATAGAAGCGAATGTTGATGATAATGTGGTTTGTTTGGTGACAATTGGTGATGTGATATCTATTATAAATCCATCAGATGTTGATTCACTGCTTAAACCTGAAAATAAAAGAAATCTATAAAGGCGCATGAACACCAAAACTGTCTATGTAGTACTTAAAGCGATACTACGTCTTAGAATGAAAAAAAGGAGTATATATTCATCATGGGACAAACCTAGTGACATAACTATAAAACAGATGCTATGATCTTAACGATTTGCCATTATTAAAAGTAAAACGTACAGACAGGTATAGCATTACATACCTGCTTGATTATAAGCTGTTACAGTAATATAAATAAGTATACCAACAGGTAAATGTTGTTGTACAGGACGATTTGGTATGTAGGTCATTTCTATAAGAGGTAAAGTTTCTGGTTTCAATATTTCACTACCACCTTTACTAGTACCAACTCTCCATTCATATTTCTCTATAGAACTTTCACTATCTTTAAACCCATACCATTTACCACCGATATATGTTCTTGAAAAAAAATGCACTCGCAAAATTATACAGAAATAAATCAAAAAAATAAAAATCAGTCGAGTATGCAATTTCAAGCAATCAGTCAGATGAATGAAACAATAATGTAAGATACTTGGAGTGTCCGAAAGAGTTGCTAAATATAGTATTTGGTGTTATGGTAAATGATGTATATCCATCTACAGCACCAATAAGTTCTTTATAATAAAGGTTATGTAATCGCGCAGCACTAACCTTGAAGCCTGGAAGTCAACATCAGCATCTCTAGTCCCATCCATCACGTGACCTCTAATTGGGGGTGTAATGTCGATAACAAAACCATCAGTAGATATCGATGAACAAAGTTCTGCCATATTGCATCCAGTTACCATGGTAAAATATTTAGTACCAGGAATAAATCTGACGTTAGTGAAAGTAAAATCTAAAATGTAAAAATTATGTTTAATATAGTCTATGGCCAGTATTTGAGTTTGCATTGTTCTGTTGTTCTACGCTAAAAATTGGTTACTCCTCAAAGGATCAAATTCAACCATCATATAACTTACTATGAGAGGTACCCGTTTCTGTTTGTAGTAAAACATCGTCACATCCAAGACAAGTTCCTAAGTGAACAGAATAATGTTTAATAGAAGAATGTGGATCGTGGAATCTTTCCCATCTAACAGTAGGTGGTAGAGTATTAGAGATGTAATCAATATCATCTATGTTGTTATCACCAGAAATACCATCAAATACTAATCCTGTTATAGGTGGTGTGGTCTCTACTATTAATGGTCGTGATATTAACATGGTAGACATCCCAACTCCATTAACAGCCTGGAAATACATCCAGATTAAATTACATGATCTTACAATTAGAATAAAATAGCCATTTTGAATTAATTAAAACAAATTAGATATTTTGAATTTCTTGTTCAGAAAACTTAAGACTTGAAACGGAATTTTTATTTAAGGTAATGTAAAAAAAAATAGCATTCTGTTAGTTAAAAACACTTTAAGTTTAGTTAATGTTGTACCTGAACATTGATATAATAGGTAAAACCATCCTGTAATTTAACATCCAGTGCAGCATCAACACAATCTTCAACAGTTACTATTGTCTTTGATACGTCCGTTTGACCTCGTCTACTTCCTACTGACCATTTATAAAATTTAATACCACTTTCACTATCTTTAAAATTTCCAGTCCAACTAAAAACAAATTAAACAATATTTTTAATTCAAAGTGGAAGTATGTACCAATAATAGACCCTACGCTGAAAAAATTGAAATTAGAAAATTTAAAAAAAAAATCATCGATACCATTTATTATCTTAAACTGTTACGTTTCCTTTCCAAAAAGTTAAATAATTGAATTGATTTACCAAGCTGATTGTATAGTTACAGATTTTGGTGTAAAGTTTTCACAATTGAGCAAAACAAATTTTTGTCCTAAACAAAACTCAGACTGTCCCTTTAAATAAGAAATACAAAAGCACAAGTACACAAAGCTGAGAATTAATATAAATTATTGTTATTTTGAAGCATCTAAATAATTGAATTGATTTACCAAGCTGATATTGTATCTAAAGATGTGAGATATGGTGAAGGTATCTGTAATCTGTTTTGAGTTATTTCTGGAGCTGTGTGATCCACAATTATTCCATCGCTGACTACTGTTTTATTTCTATTTACAAAATCAACAGCTAAAATACAAGAAGAATGATCTGTAACACCACATTTTGTATGTGATATAATAGTGTTAAATATTTATTTGTGTTCAATCAATTAATTTTGAAATGAAGTTATTCAGAATTATTTTCGATATCTAGGGATAGCTATCATATCATTTTATATATATTCAAATACATTTACATTAAGAATCATTTCCGATTGATCAGGCAAATATCGTTGTCTTACTTCAGACATTTAAGAGTCTCACCTGTGACTGTAGCGAAGTATTGGTGACCATTTAGTAAGGTTAAGTTATTGAAAACCTGGTGATTTATAAGACCAACGTTAACAGGTGATACTACATCAGATACTGAACTCGAGGATCCTAAAACACAATACATTCATTGAGATATAAAAATAATATCAGTTTTTTTACTTATTTCATTTATTTATCATTTATTTAAATATTCCAGAAAACCACAGACGCAACAGATCACACAAATTACTCACACCATCACCACACCAACACCATTTCATCGAAATTAAAGAAAAGAAAACGACAGTTTAAATTATTCTAGTGTTGCCTACCTATTTGTATGATATAATGTGATATTCCACTAGGATGTACAGATCCCCCTTCTTCTTCTACATCAATAAACGAATCCCAGAATACAACCAGAGTATTAATAGACACCTAATTAAAAGAACATAGCTTGCCAGGCACATTCACATCGAGTTTCTTCACAATCTGTCCAGTATTGTCCTGTAGTGTTTATGAGCTAAATATTCAACATGTTTTCAAGAACAACAGCAATAATTCATAGTAAATATTTTTTTATTTTGCTGATTTTCAATAGGGTTCATCCTTGGGTGGTAATAAACATTATCAATATGTTTCATCAAAATCCGTTATGAATTGTGACCTGTATAGTGTTTATGAGCCAAAAATCAAACGAGTTTTCAAGAACAACAACAATAATTCATGGTAAATATTTTTCCATTTTGCTGATTTTCAATACAGTTCATGGTTGGGTGGTGATAAACATTACCAGCAAGTTTCATGAAAATCTGTAACGAATTGTGGCCAAAAATCGAACGCGTTTTCAAGAACAAGGGCAATAATTCATAGTAAATATTTTCAATTTTGCTGATTTTTAATAGGGTTCATCCTTGAGTGGTTATAAACATTATCAGTAAGTTTTGTCAAAATCTATAATGAATTGTGACCTGTAGAGTGTTTACGAGCCAAAAATCAAACGCGTTTTTAAGAACAAGGGCAATAATTCATAATAAATGTTTTTCGATTTTGCTGATTTTCAATAGGGTTTAATCCTTGGGTGGTAATAAACATTACCATTGAGTTTTGTCAAAATCTGTCAAGAATTGTGACCTGTAGAGTGTTTACAAGCCAAAAATCGAACACATTTTTAAGAACAAGGGCAATAATTCATAGTAAATATTTTCCGATTTTGCTGATTTTCAATAGGGTTCATCCTTGGGCAGTAATAAACATTACCATAAAGTTTCGTCAAAATCTGTCAAGAATTGTGACATATAGAGTGTTTACAAGCCAAAAATCCAATGTGTTTTTAAGAACAAGGGCAATAATTCACAGTAAATATTTTCTGAGTTTGCTGATTTTCAATAGGGTTCATCCTTGGGAGGTATTAAACATTACCATTAAGTTTCATCAAAATCTGTCAAGAATTTTGACCTGTAGAGTGTTTACGAGCCAAAAATGGAAAGCATTTTTAAGAACAAGGGCAATAATTCATAGTAAATATTTTCTGATTTTGCCGATTTTCAATAGGGTTCATACTTGATTGGTAATAAACATTAACATTAAGTTTCGTCAAAATCCGTCAAGAATTGTGACCTGTAGAGTGTTTACGAGCCAAAAATCAAACGCGTTTTTAAGAACAAGGGCAATAATTCATAGTAAATATTTTCCAATTTTGCAGATTTTCGATAGGGTTCATCCTTGGGCGGTAATAAACATTAAAGTTAAGTTTCGTCAAAATCCGTCAAGAATTGTGACCTGTAGAGTGTTTACGAGCCAAAAATCGAACGCGTTTTTAAGAACAAGGGCAATAATTCATAATAAATATTTTCCAATTTCGTAGATTTTCAATAGGGTTCATCCTTGGGCGGTAATAAACATTAACGTTAAGTTTCGTCAAAATCTGTCAAGAATTGTGACCTGTAGAGTGCTTACGAGCCAAAAATCGAACGCGTTTTTAAGAACAAGGGCAATAATTCATAATAAATATTTTCCGATTTTGCTGATTTTCAATAGGGTTCATCCTTGGGCGGTAATAAACATTACCATTAAGTTTCGTCAAAATCCGTCAAGAAATGTGACCTGTAGAGTGTTTACGAGCCAAAAATCGAACGCGTTTTTAAGAACAAGGGCAATAATTCATAGTTAATATTTTCCGATTTTGCTGATTTTCAATAGGGTTCATCCTTGGGCAGTAATAAACATTACCATTAAGTTTCATCAAAATCCGTCAAGAATTGTGACCTGTAGAGTGTTTACGAGCCAAAATTGGAACACGTTTTTAAGAACAAGGGCAATAATTCATAGTAAATATTTTCCGATTTTGCTGATTTTCAATAGGGTTCATCCTTGGGCGGTAATAAACATTAACATTAAGTTTCGTCAAAATCCGTCAAGAATTGTGACCTGTAGAGTGTTTACGAGCCAAAAATCGAACGCGTTTTTAAGAACAAGGGCAATAATTCATAGTAAATATTTTCCAATTTTGCAGATTTTCAATAGGGTTCATCCTTGGGCGGTAATAAACATTAAAGTTAAGTTTCGTCAAAATCCGTCAAGAATTGTGACCTGTAGAGTGTTTACGAGCCAAAAATCGAACGCGTTTTTAAGAACAAGGGCAATAATTCATAATAAATATTTTCCAATTTCGTAGATTTTCAATAGGGTTCATCCTTGGGCGGTAATAAACATTAACGTTAAGTTTCGTCAAAATCTGTCAAGAATTGTGACCTGTAGAGTGCTTACGAACCAAAAATCGAACGCGTTTTTAAGAACAAGAGCAGTAATTCATAATAAATATTTTCCGATTTTGCTGATTTTCAATAGAGTTCATCCTTGGGCGGTAATAAACATTACCATTAAGTTTCGTCAAAATCCGTCAAGAATTGTGACCTGTAGAGTGTTTACGAGCAATTGTGGACGGACGGACCGACAGACCGACGGACGGACCGACGGACGGACGGACGGATATGGGTGACGACAATATACGCTCCACATTTCATGTGGGCGTATAAAAATGGGAATTGAACTGCAGTTATATTTCGTTTCCCAACTTTGAAAACAGTATACATTAGGCGATTAAATTACAGGTTTGTTAAGATTAAAGAAATTATTTTAAATCATAATATAAATTAAAGCAAGGACATAAGCAATTAGAAAATATTTGTTTTCGTTTTGAACTGATTGTAATGAATATAATATCTAGATCTTAAATTTGGGTATTGGCAGCCAAATTTGTCAAAATTAAAAATAACTTGGCACATGACACTGTTTCGTAACAAATGAGCCACACAGTTTGACATCATTATGATACATTGATGTAAAATGTGGCTTTTGGCAAGTACTTGTTTTTTATTAAGCGTGGAGTGTAAAATCAGTCTTAACATTTAATGCAACAGAACCAATGAATATTTATGATGAATTTGAAATTGGGATTCTCTGAATAATACCTGGTAGTTAGTATTAGTATCTGTTTGTATCCAGACTCGTCCACCACTAGGGGGAGATAGGTCAACTGTTACACCATCACTACAACTATTTATTTCTTCTAGATCTTCAGTCCATTTCTCATGTTTTAGTGTTGCCGAATCAGCATGAAGACAAACATGATATCTTTGACCATGTTTTAACTGTTTTAGTGGTTTTATATTTATATATTCTTTAACTGTAGTAAATAATGAAAACAGATATTCAAAATAATTGTATTTTGGACAACTTTTAACTTTAACTTTAAGCATAATATGAACCGTTTTCACTTTCACTTCACCTATTTCAAGCTGGAATCTGGAATTCGGAATCTTGCATTATCCAAATGTCCTGAATAAGGTTTTTTCAAGGCATGTCTGAAATACCATGCTGTCCTCAATTAAGAATACATATACCTGTTTGTCCACAGGTGATAGTTGACGGATGAGAACAAGGATCTGATATAACTATACCAGGATTACTGTATAAAGTGGATGTGGTTTGTAATGGTCCCTTTAATAATCCCCACGTATAGTTTCTATGTCTTAATGTCGGCCATACAGCAGATATTATATCATTATAAGGAGTATAGTCTGCATCTGGCTCATTCCATCCGGCATTCTTTTCCAGTTCGATTCCATTTCTGTCCACTGCAGAAAATTTAAAAATTTTGTAATTAATATGACATTTGTATAATAATAATACTAATGATAATGATTATTGTTACCTGAAATGCAATAATCGAATGTATGATGCAGAAATTCAACAGTTTCCGTTTATATGGTATGGCAAATATATATTTATTAATTAAGCCTGTTCTGCTGATAAATGTGATGACGATAAATGAGACGATGATGTGGCGTGTGTCGATGATAATGATGAGGATATATTACCTTGTCTTACAGCATCTACGACTATAGTTGGTCGTATCATTATCGGATCTACAGCTGAACAATTTTGAATCTGTTTGGAGATCAATGTTGATAACCCTGCTTTATTAAATATTCGTAGAGCCAATCTTCTACATTTATTAGAGTTTATTTCACCATCTAGATTTATCTTCAACTGAATCTGTAAATTGAATAACAAAATCAGATGTTTTAGTTTATAACAATATTTCAAAATACGAGAACACACAGCAAAGGGATATTGAGTAATATGAGAAGGAATCGTAATACCTTGTTATGGTTATTAACAATCGCCTCAACTTTCTTCCATAATGTATATAGTCTTCCATTGTGATTATCTGTTATACTCCAT